>OW052244.1:56437210-57687210 GCA_932526585.2 Philonthus cognatus | reverse complement strand
TCGAAGTATAAATTAATTTGCTGAATTTATTTGATCATAGAGATTTGGCATAGGCAACTTAGTGTACACTCACCCGGCGCAGTAACATTTTTTTCATTATCTTAAAAAATGTATTGTACACTGCACATTATTTATTACGATCTCAGATATATATCTTCAGATATTCGGTGTTGAACTTTAAAACGAGTGTTTTCCACTCCCAGATTAAGCATGAAGTAAAATTTCGAGTTTAGAAAAGCCTGAAAATTTGGTTTGGTCGCGTAGCGCGTAGCGCTACGCTTCCAAACCAAATTTTCAGGCTTTTCTAAACTCGAAATTTTACTTCATGCGCCACGCGTATAAAACACTGAAGTATTGTAAAGTTTAAAATATACATCTAAATCAGTATGCTATAGCAATCTATTTTAAGGGTCTTTTTTGATGTACGAAAATTGTCATTTTTTATTCCAGCCTTCCCAGAAAAGCTAGAGTTATGAAAAAATTCATACATAATCTTGACCCCATTTTAGGACCTGTGTGCATCGCTTATGATTCTAGCTATTATCGTTTTTCTGAAAAAAAATCATGAAAATTGCAATAACTTTCAATCACGAAATAATCTTCAAAAATTCTCACGGATTTGCAAAACCGATGCACACCGGACCTATTTTTGCCCCCTGAACATTTCTGTAAAGTTAGATTTTCACGAAATGGCCTGGGAAGGCTCAAATAAAAATTTTCACTCGTTTTGCAATTTTCCGCATACCGTCACGCTACCTAGTGGTTGTATAGCGGAAGTGGGGTAGTTTTCAGTTCAGGGTGTCTTTAATAGATAGCGATCTTACGTGACAATAATTTGCGGGATTTCTTTGAAAAAGTCGTTATCTTAACGATTCTAATCCACTGCTCGCAGATTTTTATGATCTGTTCTTGTGGCTTTTTAGATATTTTGCACTTTTTCTAATCTTTGCTTTTCAAACTGCTGTTTTTACAGCAAACTTATTACGAAATTGCTATCTTAATAGCAATTCTGAGTTGTTTTCACAACTTTTATTATTTTATTCAATTTTGTTAATTTAAATCGACATTATTAACTCCATAACAACCGTAATAAGCAAGGTTTTATTCACTAGTGAACTAAAATTTTTGTAGGTCACTAGTGAGTTAAAAAATGTATTTAAAAATAAATGTAAAGTACATTTTCTTTACAATTTCGTCAAAATTGAATAAAAACATATATACGCCACGTGAATTAAACACCTTTATTCACTCAAAGAAATGATTTCACTCGCGCCGAGGCGCTCGTGAAATCAAAAATCTTTTCGTGAATAAAATCGTGTTTAATTCACTTGATGTATAATATTTATTAATATAGAATTCTTTTTACACGTGTTTTTTTTTTTGTAGGGCCAACAGTGTGCGGGTGTGCGGAAATTCAAAAAGATCGACGGGTACAATTACACAATATTGAATTATAACGCTTTTGGTATTTTTAATAAGATAATTGCATGTCTGTTATAACATTTAAAATATGTCTTAGAAATTCTTGTAACTCTGTTGTACCAAAATTTATTAATGAGAACATATTGATATGTGTTCATAAAATATAAAAGATTACGATTTAATAGCTCAATTTCATGGAATGTAATTTCTTAATAGGGTTGCATGAATGAAGGTAGGTTTATAAAATAAAATAATTAACAATGAGTAATAACAACAACATTTATTAATAGTTTATATACAGGAACAAAATTTATTAATTATAATTATTTAACATTTTTGAAACAAACTTTTGACAACTAAATTTAATTATAAGACCCCGCACACACACGTCATACCGGTATGAGTGACTGGTATGAAGGTGACTAATATTCTATACAAATGAATGGTACCGCACACACGAGATGTGACGCTGACGAAAAGTATGACTGACGGAAATGCAGTCACTTCAAATCATTTGTCACATGCGACGTGATTTGTATTAAAGACGCTAATGTTACATTGATTTGAATTGTGTCACTCACACGAAGGTGACAATCTCCTGTGACCGAAAAATTGTTTCTGGTTTTAAACGATAAAATGAACGCTATGTTTGATAATGACAAATTAATTACGGCTGTGCAATTGCAGCCTGCAATATGGGATAAATCAAACCGTGATTATCCTGACAAAACTAAAAGGCACAGTTCATGGACGGCCGTAATTAACTTTGTTTGGGGTGAAGATGAAGTCTTCTTGGGACGAAGAAAAACAAAATGAAAAAGGTAAGAAAGAATATTTATTGCATAACATAAATAAATAACTTAAAAATATATTCATTGATATTGCCATGTAATCTTTAAAATAATCCCTTATTGCGGCTGGTCTGGCTGTAGGACGACCTGAATTATTGGGGATGTTATTGTCGAACAAACCAGTGTAAGAACAAGTATCTTCATTTGAAAATCCATCCCTCCTATGCACAAAATTATGTAAAATAACACAAGTCTTTATAATGTCAATTGCTAAAGACATCTTAACGTTAAGTGGTCTATGAAGAATACGCCACTTATTTGTCAGTATCCCGAAAAAGCATTCAATATAGCAACAGGCACGTGATCGTCTGCGATTGAATACCCTTTTATCTTCAGACAAATTTGTTCCACCATACGGACGCATCACTGTATTCGATAGAGCAAAGGCTTCATCCCCAATAATAACGAAAGGCATTTTAAAATCATTTTTTTGAGGTAGATACGTTGCTTCGGGAATGTTAAGTGTCCCCGCCTGTAGTTTCTTATAAAATAAAGAATTTGTGAAAATGGCAGCATCATGATTTTTTCCATAATCACCTATGTCTACATATTGGAAACAGTAATTAGCATCACATATTGCAAGCAGTTGAACCGAAAAATAATGTTTATAATTATAGTATAGAGAACCACTATTGTTTGGTTTAATAACTCGAATATGTTTGCCATCGATTGCCCCAAAGACGTTAGGAAATCCAGTTTTTTTCTTAAATAGATCCGCAATTTCAAGCCAGTCATCTTTGGATGGCTGAGGCATAACATCGTCTTTCAGACATACCCATATTGCTTGACAGACTTCGGAAATAATATTACTTGCTGTTGTGGCACCTACTCTATACGAGTAATGTAGGTCTTTCATAGAACAACCAGTAGCAAGAAACCTGCAAATTTAAGAATGTTGTTAATTATTTTTTTCAGGTAAAGAACTCCAAAATAGGTGGAAATATTTAAGGAATAGTTTCTCAAGAGAAGTAGCTAAGCGAAAGAAGATAAAGAGTGGATCAGGAAGGACCTGGAAGACATATGTTTATTTCGAACAGATGTCTTTTTTGCTTCCTAGCATGGATCATGCTCCGTAAATAATAAATATGAATATATAAAATAGTGATATCTTATGATTTTAATTTTTAGAACTGAAAGCAGTTTCGCTGATGATGACGGTGAAGTGTCGGAAATTGCATCCTATTCTCTTTCTCCTCCTCAACTAACCCAGCCCAGCACATCGAGGATATCGTCGAAAAAAAGAAAATGCGACGACAATCTAGCTGAAATCCTCGCGGAAAGTTTGAACAGGAGACAAGAAAAAGAGAATAGGGAAGATAATGATGCAGACAGATTGTTTTTGTTGTCCCTTCTAGAAGATTTTAAAAAAATTCCAGTTGAAAATAAAGCGGGCGTAAAAATTGCACTAATTTCGGCAATTAACAATGGAATTTATTCCCAGCCCATGCAATATTCACACCCCAATATGTATACACAGCAAAATTTGCCACATCAATTTGTTATTCCTTCTTCTTCTTCTTCATCATCATCATCATCGTTTTCTATTCGACAACAATTCCCTTCCCCATCTTCGCCCTTAACAACACATCTTTTTTCTGCTTCTCAACATCCTTTGCAGTCAAAATTCCCTTCAGAAAGCAATTTCAATAGTCATTAGTTAGTTTTAGTTTGTGTTTTGTGTAATATACAATATTTAAATCGTATAAAATGTGTTTTTATTATTTACTAAAAATGTAGATACCTAATCGTCAGCGCAAGCCGTTCTTTGGGTGGTATGCTATCCCGCATATTTGTATTTTGTTTTTTTATTTTATTGTAAATTTTGCCCAGAAGTTCTTCAAAAGAAGGTAACGACATTCGAAAATAGTTGTAAAATTTTTTTGGGTCATCTTCCAATTCACGGTAGAGGATAACCATGGCGCCTTTATCATTTCGTTTAGTATTTATAGGATGCACCCATATTTTTCTATTAATCCGTTTTTTCTCAGATTTTCGAAGAATATACCACAAAGCAATTGCTTCTTCTTCGAGCATGTTGAATGACATCTGTCAATGTGTGTCTCTCATACCAATCTCTCATACTTTTTGTCATATCCTACTGATCACTCATACCGATCACTCATACTGGTATGACGTGTGTGTGCGGGCTCTAAATGAAAAGTATGGCATCAATGAATTGTGGTGACCCACTGCATTTACACTATTTATCGTTATTAATTCATTCAGTGCATTTCACATTTTCATTAGCTGTGTTTTTATTTTTATGTAATTCATTTTTTTTATGGTTTTATACAATCTCTGGGAGATTATTTTTATTTAACAATCTTATCACTACTGCTAACTACTACTTCTGCCATATAGTTGTAGAAAAGAAACTCTTATTTTATTTTAATAATAAATAAATATATCATAAACTAAAGATATAATAATTATTTGATTATATATTATTAAGTTTAAAATTAAGAGCTAATTCTGCAATTTGTAAAGAATTGCATTAATAGAACATTTACTGCAGAGCTGCCACTTTAAGATGGAATTCAATGGACGGTTTGAAAATCAATGAGAGGATCGATCTGACCAGTGATGAGGACATTCTTGGTGGAGAGAGGTAACAGAGAAGATCCGTATGATGTTTCTGGTAGTATTTTAATTAAAGATAAAATTAGAAAGTACTGGGGTTCTAATATTTAAATCAACCGAGATTTGTCATAGGGATTTTAGATGTAAAATTATTATCTCGATTATTAGATCAAAATATATTTAAAATTTGTACATGTAAATTCCTTATTATATTAGAATAATATCATGTACTTATACGGGGTGTCCTAATTAAGCAGTCGATGCATGGGTATCTTCTAAACAGTGAAAGATAGAAAATCAGTTAAATGGGAAAAAATATGCAGGACAATGAGTACTATCTATGACCAGTGTAAACAAAATAGTTGAACGTTCAGAGCACACAGTGAAAAAAACGATTTTTTCTTTTCTTTTCTAACTTGATTATTGATGATAGAAGGATAATTTTTTAACATAACTTTTTTTACACCGGTCATAGATAGTACTAACTGTCCTGCAAATGTTTTCCCATTTAACTGATTCTTTTTTTTTTAACTTTATTCACTTAGGCTACAATGGACAATGTTACAAACAAAGTACAAGTAAGATGTGAACGTCAAACAATTAACTCTAATACAGCAATATCATAAATATAATACCACTGCCGTCAAGAGAAGGTCAGAATAAGAAATTATCAACCGAGTATAGTGCTCTTGATATCAAAAGATCTTTTATTATTTTTTTAAATTGCAGAAATTCTAATTCTTTGATACTTTCTTGAATCTCTTACCGTTTAAAAGATACCTATGAATCGACTGCTTAATCAGGACACCCTGTATGTATCTAATGGACACAATTTTTGATTCAGAGTTGGCTATGAAAATATTGTTTTAGAATATTTAGAACATAACTGCTCATATATTGCTCAATACTAACTCAAACAAAATATTATGCCACTTATTAATTATATACAGACTCCGCCAAAAAAATGTGTTTTTGTGTTTGTTTTACATTTATATGCTGATCACACATGTAATACTGTCTTCAGTTAAGCACATAGTTACTTTAGATGTTCAAAATGTTGGCCGTTGGCAGTCAGACAGATAACAGAATGACAAGTGTTCGCTGCAGTTTTATCGGTCAATGTTTCAATGGAGCTTGCTGCACAAGCCGCTGTAATCTTCCGGCGAAAGTTCTCCAGCACCTACAAGGCCGTTGCCAGGGATTTTTTTTAACTACGAATCCCCCCCGAAATATTCAAATACTAAAATTTTTAAAAATTTCAAAATCTTCGCTGTAATTTTCCAAAATGGAATTATTGAAAATTTCAGGGAGCGAGTTTAAACCCCCCTATCCCTCCCCCTGACTACGGCCTTGTTGGTACTGGAGAAACTTCGGCAGCAGATTGACGCGGCTTGTGCAGCGATCTTCATTGATACGTTGACCGACATAACTGCGAGGACCGTGGCATTCCTTTATGCGACTGGCCGCCAAGGGCCAACATTTTGCACATCTAAAGTAACCATGTGCTTAACTGAAAACTGTACTACATGTATGATGAGTATTTTAATGTAAAAGAAACTCACAATACATAGTTTTCGTTCTTTAAAGAGTGTATACATTTTTCTGGCAGACTGTATGTATATACACCATTCCATTTGTTTCTGGATCTCGCCTAGCTATGGAAAAGTGACAGTTTAAGTATTGTAAATGGGGCTGGTTGTGTTTTAAATCAGGGTTTTTAAATGTCACTGTCAGATGTTCGATTTTAAGGTTATAATTTCTGACTATTGTGATCTTACACTGTTGCCTGTTTTACAAATTTTCAGATATAAAAGGATAATAATATGCAGTTTTAAGATTAACAAAATTTACTACTTGGTTTATGTACATACAAACACAGCAATAATATTGTATATAACAAATATAATGAATTCGGCTCTGCAAACTTATTTCGTCATCCATTTGTATTTCTCGCTTGGGTCTTCCCGTTAACACATTTTGATCAACTCCATCCATCCACCTTAATTTTGGTCATTCTCTCTTCTGTTGGCCCTCAGTATTTTTTTGTAGAATTGCAAATTTATTCCCACCCTCTTGTGATACTGATAATTTTCATGTCAAACAATTTTTAAGCCCTCATTCCACTTTTATTATTTAGTCAAGAGAACCTGCATCTGAATCCTCTGATGTTTGTTCTGAGCCAGATTCCCCAAGCGAAATAATAAAAGGAGGAATGGTTTCAAAAGAAAGGTTCCCCATGTGTTTTGTCCAGTCATCCGAAATAAGTTTTTCACAATGATCACAGAAATTTTGCCACATATCGGATGTACATTTTGAGAGAGACTCCAGCCATAAATTCTGAACACGATCCTTAGATGGTTGCTTAGAATTTATGTGCTTATTGTAGTAAGTCTTACAAAACCCCCATGCCATTTCAATTGGATTGTATTGACAATGGTATGGCGGTAATCTAAGAACTTCGTGCCCGTTCTTTCTCAAAATGTCATCAACTACGTAAATTTTGTCATTTGATCGAAAAGGTATAAATAAAGCCCATAGTTCCTTTTTGGTTAATTTTGGATTGAATTTTACATTGTGATTAACCAACCACTCCTGCATTTCGCATTTCTTACAAGAAAATGAAGGAGTTTTGTCTAATTGCACAGAATGGTATGCAGCATTATCCATAATAACTACACATTTCCCTGAAAGCTTAGCCAAAGCAGGAATAAGTTGATTAACCACCCAATTTTGAAAAGTATTACCATCCATTGTGGCATGGTAATCTCGGTCATTGTTTTTCGAATGTAATAAAAAATCGCACCCATCCAAAAACCCACCCCTTTACCCAGCATGTAGAATGGTGAAGCGTTTGCCTTCATTTTTGAATTTAGTTGGATTACTTTTTATATCCGTTTCATGTACCCAGCGCCGAACCACGGATCCATTCTGATATATCCATGTTTCATCCAGGTATACGATTTGGATATCTTCACTGGAATTTTGATACTGTAAAAATGTTCTAAGGAAAATAATTTTAGCTGCAACAACATGTTTTTGTTCACAGAGAATTTTGCGCCCATTAATTAATTTGAATTTATACCCCATACTTTTAACAACCCTATAAAGTGTTGTTCTACTCCCATGGAACTCATAATTTTCTTTCATATCATTCAAAAGATCTCTCAAAGTAAAATACTGATTTCTAGAGTTATATTGCCAAATTAGTTGTTGCAGATCTTTTCTAGCTAGGTGATTCCAAAAATGGCTGTTTTTAGATCGTTTGCCAGAAGTAGTAGATTTCAATTCGTCAGGTCTTTGTCGTAAAATTAATTGTAATGAAGATCTCCCTACCTGAAACGTAATTATCTTTAATTAAATATATATGATAATTAAAATACTAGACATACCCCAAAAATATCTATTAAAATCGTAATAATATTGTGATGCTGTAGATTTGGATTACTTTGCCTAAAATGTTTGTAGGATTTCAGAATTTGTAACCTTTTTGATTCAGAGATAATCTTTGGCATGTTAATATTTAATATGTGCCTGAAATTATTTTTCACTTTGACATTGACACAGCATTGCAACACTAGATTAATTTGATTTAATAATAAAATGCTCGAAGAAGCGACCGCGTGGCGAAATAATTGTTGCAAGATTAACAATAAACCTCTTGAAAATTAAAAAGAGGATTACTTATGATATCATAAATTATTGCAACACTGTTAAAATAAGGAATCAGGAGTGCCAATTAATAAAAAATGTAAATGTTGATACTGCAACATAACAACACGAAAACATGGCTAGGCGAGATCCAGAAACAAATGGAATATATTATAGTACTTGTAACATTTATTGTAATTTCCTGTAGCTAACTTTTCGAAATTTTCTACGATAACATTTATTTATAGATTTAAACATAAAATAAAGGTTTTTATTTAGGTAACCATTCTTGTCTTTTCTATTCCTTGAGAATTGTAGCATGGGCTTATGTGCTGGAGAAAACAAATTGTAGTTATGGATATACTAACCACAATTGCATTTCCTATTTAGACATACTCCATAAGCAATAAAATAGAATGCATTATTCATCGAGTGTTACATTACAAGTGCTGATTACTTTAATCAGTCAACGATTAAACTTCTTAAAACAGTAATTTTATTCACAAATTGTGTATACATTTGCATTACGATAAAAGAGACATGCTTGAGATATCTTACAAATTTAAAACATTTTCTCAGCTGTTGATTTAATTGTGGTTAACTTCTCAGCCACGATTAAGTTCCTGCGGTGCAGGCGGGCAAAAGCCTGAATAACACACTCTTCTGTCACCGTTTCTGCCTACTAAAATACCAATAACATAAGTATTTGCTAGTATTGCAACTTTTGATTTCCAGTGCAAGTAAAAGTGATGGTTCTCACTGATCAGGGGGTCTATTCACAGCATTGATGCAATTTGTCATCGGTGAGAAGTCGCACTGAAACGTTTTGAAAACAATTTACTAAATCATATAGAATAATTTCAGTGCAACTGATGACAAATTGTGTGGGTGCTGTGAATATCCCCCAAGTATTTTTGCAAATACTAAAATAAAAACAAATATTACATAACCTCCTTATCCATTTGCCTCTCAGTTATGTAATTATTACAGCAAAACCCAGTCCTAATAAGTAGAGTTAAACATGAATCCTAAAATATCGAAATCACATTACGATCACATATTATTTTATTTTTCACTTTCACTTTAAATAAAATCGGATACACAATTCAAAATAACCAACCAAACGATGAAATGGCAAGGATTTGACAGAAGTCAAATTAAAAGAACAGCGCAAAACGTTAGAAAGAGATGGATGCACAGCAGACCCAATCGACTCCATATGATTCTGTAAATTCACACATATAGTTGACCGACACACTCCATGGAAGGGCGCATATGTCGGAATTTCAAATTTCCCGCTATTTCTAACGTGGGCTCATTTTCAATCAACAGCTGTCAGATCCGTCGGATCTGAAGGCACAAAAATGCCGATAAGGCGAAATCGTCTCGAGATGAGCGTTAATAAATATAAATAATTACAACCGTAAGTTTATATAATATTTTTAAATTTTAACCTATTGTGTATTATTTTAAATGTCTACAGTCAAACAAATTTAAAACCAGGGTGTTACTACATTATTTCTCTATTTCTTCTTAGTACATGTGGATGATCTTCAAGTATACTAAATATCCATGGTCGTGGATATTTTCATCATATCCCCGTTATTGTTGGATTAAGCAATTCTGAATCTTTAGGGATGGGCGTTAACATTATTAATTAAAACCGTAAGTTTATGTACTATTTTAAGTTTTTAAGCCATTGTTTATTCTTTTAATTAAATCTGTAGTCAAACACATTTAGTATGTCTACATTATTTCTCTTTATTTCTTCCTAGCATTCGTGAATGAACTTCAAGTACCATGCATGAAACATCCACGGACGTGGAGATTTTCTTCACACCGGGCTAGGAGCATACTTCCATGGAGAATGTTCCTGTTGCTGTTGGATCAAGCAATTCTGAAATTCCATCTAGTCACAAAGTACGATCCCAGAACATAAAATAATGCCTTAAATTCAATTATACGGTTTTTCTATTGCATTTTACTATTGTTCAAATAAGATTCACTATATCCCAAATATCTTTCACCTTGACAAATATAAGTCAAAAGATTTCCCGATTTGCGAAATGAGTTTCACTATATACCAAATACTTTTCCCTTTAATATTTTTGCTGACCATTTTTGCAGTAACAATAACTTTCTTCTGGAAATATTTTATTTGTATTTATACATACAGGGAGTTTTCTTTTAAGTATACGTATTCCAAATTCAACCTATTTTCTGTAAATCTTTAGATATTCCTTGTTTTTTTTTAAGTTCAATTTAAAGCTTTAAATGAGTGTTTTCCACTCCCAGACTAAGCATGAAGTAAAATTTCGAGTTTAGAAAAGCCCCGTGAAAATTTGTCGAGGGTCGCGCAGCGACCCGAGACAAATTTTCTGGGCTTTTCTAAACTCGAAATTTTACTTCATGCGCCACGCATATAAAAACAGTTTTCAAGTGAAATTCGAATATACATAAATTTCACAATATTTTAGTGTTTTATACGCGTGACGCATGAAGTAAAATTTCGAGTTTAGAAAAGCCCAGAAAATTTGTCTCGGGTCGCTGCGCGACCCTCGACAAATTTTCACGGGGCTTTTCTAAACTCGAAATTTTACTTCATGCTTAGTCTGGGAGTGGAAAACACTCGTTTAAAGCTTTATATTAAAATCTTTTGAAAAACAACGAATGCCGGAAAATTTACAGCTTGTGCATATGTTTACCTTAGAGAAAAATTCACTGTACGGAACACTACTTACGCCAACATCCTTATCCGAATAAGGAGACCTCTTATTTCATTTCTAAGATGCATTTTTTGACGAACTGCAGACATTTTGTTGAGAAGTGAAATATAATTAGGTTTTGACATATAGTGAAATATATTTGTAATAACTTTTAAAATATACATTTAACATGTTCATTAGGTCTTTGTTATTTTTCGCATCGCACGGTAATTTAATATCGTGCGATGTTCCCCGCACCACACCCACCATTCAATGTTATGACCCCCTGTACAGCACACCCAACACCTTCTAATATATCAGGCCTGAACACAGAGCTCCTGACGTAGCCGTGACGTCACAGAGATGGGCCATCGTCGCCGGCTGACTAATCGAATGACAGCGCATTCATTCGCATATTTTCATAGCGTTCGGCATTTCACGCGTTTATTGCATAGACAATTTGTATTAAAAATGGTTATAAAGTGTTGTGTTCCCAACTGTAGGGGAAACTACAGTGGTGGGCAACGTGTTAGCGTGTTTTCGTTTCCCAAAAACGTCGAAGATTGCGCTGCGTGGGTAAGAGCAATTCCCAGGGACAATTTTCGGCCAACTAAATATTCAAAGGTAAGTTAAAACTCAACAACCAATCAGTTGATATAATATTAACACAATTAGCTTGTAATCTATACATTGAATGTTATCCATTAGTTAGTAATTTGTCGTCAAATGAATGTACGAAAAAAACATAACCTCGAATTTAATACAAACAATATAGTGTATATTTGAAAATTTATTATATTGTAAGAGATATGATATATAAATACAATGTTAATAAACAATGCATAATTGTTAGGTTACTTACAATTAGTTTATATACATTAAATTTATTAAATTTTATATAAATATATATTTTGATCGTGCAAATTCAAATTTATAAATATTACATTGGATATATTGAAATATTATATGCAATGCACGTAAAATGTAATCAATTAACAATGATTATACATTGTTTTGCTAATTATGAATGTTTTTAAGGTATGTGAACATCATTTTAAAACGGAGGAAATTGAACGACAAACTGAATGGTACGATAGTGCAACGGGGAACAAACTCAGTATGCCACTACAGATACCTCGTCTTAGAAAGGGTGCCAAACCATCAATTTTTCCAAATTGTGCGAGCTATTTGTCTGCTTCAACACCAACCTCGAGGGAAAGTGCTGAAGAACGGAGACACCGCAAAGACAATTATAATTTAAATTTGGCTATTGTAGAAAGTGTGCGGTCTAAATCTGAATATGAGAAACAGAGGAATTTTTCTACATTTGAACAATTGTTAGTGTGCTTGGAAAAATAAAGTATATTTTAACATGTGTATTGTTTCGTTTTTACTATTATTATGATATTATAGTGCGCATTACAAACATATCCCCTATATTGTCCTTGTTTATTTACATTTATTGATTAAAAAATATGCAAACAAGAATATGTATTGTCATTTATTAAATAAATTATATATATTTTCAATTCCACTGTTTTAAACGAGTATTATATTTATTTTTATAACACGCCGGCCAGCGATCACTTGCGCGGCGCGCTTATGCGTAGGCCTTCCGCTGTGACGTCACGATTCCCGTTTCCAGGCCTGTAATATAAGATGGTGTTGGCACACCCCGCTTAGCAATAAGCCCGCCCGCTCTCCGCGCCCAATGACGTCATTTGCGATTGCAGCGCTGTCCCATCGAGTGGGTCGGTTAACTAAAATCATGATACGTGGAGCCCCCTTTGAGTTATCAATCTAATTTAATCTATGATGCACAGATAGTCTGGCTCGAAAATAAAAATGTATCGAGAAATGAATAAATGTTTTCCCCTTTTACTCCCCTCAACCTGTCAATGCGTAGAAAACAGTTCCGTGCCGCTAACATACGAAGTATCGCATGACGAGAATTTTATAGAAATCATATATGATGAACAACTGTGTTGCCACGAGGGGCGCATTTTCCTTTAGACTTGATTTTGTCAAGGTCAAAAAGTGAAAAAGACCCTTAAATAATTATATAATTATATTTTTTTCTAGTTGTTGTAATGTTTGTATTCGAAATACAGACAACTGTAGATTAAATCACAATTATTCAACTAAAGAAAACCTGTGCACTTTTCGAAGTATTCTTCTTTTTGTTGGTATCTTTTTTTTTCATAAAAAGTATCGAATACTGTAGTTTAGATTAGATTAACCAACATATTCAAAACTTATAGCGATATCTGTAAAATGTCAGCAATTTTCAACAGTGTACAGAATCTGCAAACGAATGTACAGTTTCTGCGTACAGTAAGTTGCCTGTGTTAAATTATCGGTAAAAATACATTTATTGTGATGTGTTCAATAAGAGTAAACTTATTTTAACGCAAATAACTAAATTACTAAAAAAACTATAAAAATAAATGAAATAATATAATAATAATGGATAAATTGAAACAAGTGAATTTAAGTTTCCTCATAAACTTTACCCACTGAGCAAAAAACAAACAAATAACGTTATATCAACATTGTAGCAACATTATATGTTGTTTAAATATTTATTAAACATTACATAAATGTGTTTGCTCAGTGGATAGTAATCTATCTAAAAATTATTCTAATTACATTTTTAACCCATTAACGGCCGAGCAATTATAGAGTTAACTCTAAAAGTTGATTTTAAATAAAATTCTGCACTTCTTTTTATGATTTCTATAAGTAACATTATACTACATACTGTGCATTTTTCTTTTAAATATACATAATGTATACGCTGTACATTTTTAGGAATTCCTTGGTTTTATATATATATATATATATAAAAAAAGGTCAATATGAAGGTTAGAATGAGTGTTTCCACTCCCAGACTAAGCATGAAGTAAAATTTCGAGTTTAGAAAAGCCTGAAAATTTGGTTTGGTCGCTCCGCGAAGCGGAGCGGCCAAACCAAATTTTCAGGCTTTTCTAAACTCGAAATTTTACTTCATGCGGAACGCGTATAAAACACTAAAATATTGTGAGATTAGAAATACTTTGGCATTCTTTTTTTTAAATGAATAATAATCGAAAAATTTAAATAACAAAATGTTTTGATTTTTATTCATACATTTTCAAGTCAGGTCAAATAATATAATATATCAAATTAACTTATTTAGTAATTTAACGAACAAAAAATTAATAATGTTGCGTGTATGCATGAACGGCGCTTAATGGGTTAAAAAACTTATATAAACCAAAGATATGATATTTTCTTCTTTGGATGAAGAAATTAACATTGAAAAATAATATATCGTTCGTTCTAAATTTTTGATACTTACTAAATAATCACTTAATCTCACCCACCTTTTCACCCTTCATTTAATTCGTAGCAAACTAACCGTAACATTTTAGGCTTTAACCGTTAAATGGAGCAATTTTAATTAGTTAATGTAGCGAACGGCAATCGAGGCGATAAAGTTAATGCTTACAGAAAACAAAAGAAACAGTACCCCCGTACAATTTTATATGAAAACTGGTATTTAAATTTAATTTCAATAATGCAATAACTAGTAATTGTTTGATAGTTGTTATAAAAAAGAAGATATGCATACCTGCATTTTAATTCTACGAATAATAAAATTCATTCGATAACGTTATTTCAAATTAATATACTAACCAATCATTTTAAAAGATAATTCGAATTTGATCGTTTCGTTTTTCGAAAATAGTTCATGATAAACATCATTTAGGTTTACTTAGTATAAATCGAGGCAATTATTAGATCGGATAGTTTTGATAGATTGTCGAATAGATATGTTGTATATTTAACCAAAATTGGGAACACCGGACGACAATTCAGCGTGCAATTCGGCATTATGGGAAATTGAATGTGCGCTCTGTTAAATTTTACAATCCAGATTCGGCTTTAACCTTGCATTATTTGTTTCCTGTTTAAATCTCGTTTTATTTCTATAAAACAAAATCCTCAAGAGGAAATTAAACTCGAAGATAAATGTGTGGATTTAATTCACCCAGTTTAAAAACCCTGGTTTTCCCGCAAACTAATGCCAGTAATTTGTTTTAAACGCTAAACCCGAGTGTCTAAGTCGTTTGTCAGAAAGAGTTTGTCATTAATTTGACGAATAAAGCACTAATAACCTTTTTTCACACGTTTATTCGAATTACGAAATGTACACTCCTGAGCAATAAAATATGTTATAGTTTAAAACGGACATGATGAGTTTCCTATTTACAAACATATGTAAATATTTCAATTTCCTTAATGTGAAAATGCTGCGTCATTTAGACCAGTGGTCTCCAAACTACGGCCCGCGGGCCAAATCCGGCCCGCGACTTGCATGAATCCGGCCCGCGATTGTTTGTAATTTTTTTTGTAAATGTCATATTTTGAAACATTGTAACAATTGTTAATTACATTTTTCATAATTTTATAAAATTAATCGGATCTTGGCCGACTTTATTATGTAGAATTGTATTTGTGGCCCGCGAAGAAGATAGTTTGGAGACCCAGGATTTAGACAATAATTCAAAAACTTGAATTCTAACTAAAATAGACGATGATTTTTCTATTTCTCTTAGTTTTAGTTTTTTAATTAAGGTGTTAATTTCAAGTTATGGTGTTTTATCATTTATAGAAACTGCTGCTAGGCAATTAACACAGACCCGAATTATACAACTAGAATATTGTGAAAAATAGTTATGAGACTTGTGGTTAATTTTATTGCACAGAAGTGTACATGCATTTTAGACACACAGTGACCATTATCAATAATTAGTTTGTCACTAATTTTTCGTCACGGAGCTGAAATCGCTAACGGCTTTACACACACTTTCTCACTAGAACAAGACGACGAGCAGACAATTTGAAGACATTAACTCGACACTGAACGATTACACGCTCTGCTAGTATCAAATATGGTCTAGAGTCTTCAGTTAATTTTAGTTGTGTTGCAAAATAAATCATTTTTTTTTTCACAATGATTAATTGCAATTGAACAATGAACTTTCGTGAAATTAAATGTGCACAAAGTGTTATTCCAGTTATTACATAAATACAATAGAATATAAACACTAAATATTACAAATAACAGTTTTAACCGTTTCAAAGCGTGAAATTGATATTGGGATCTTTTTTAAATTCTAAGTAATAATGATTAATATGTAAAACAATTTGTTTTAAATTAGTGTTTAAAAACTAGTGTTATAAACACAAAACAAAACACATAACCAGTGTTGAAAACAGAAAACTTGTTTTTAAACATGTTTAAAACACTGATTCAAAACAAATTGATTTAAACCTAACAACACTGGTTACTACTTAGTTTTGTTTTAAACATGTTTTACACGTTTAATTTGTTTTAAATTTGTTTTAAAGTTGTCGAAACTATAGTCACTTAATAAAGTCTCAATTATACAAACAAAGTTAAAATCGTGTTTCATTAGTTTTAAATGTTTTTTTTTTGCAGTAGATTTATTTGTGTAAATTGGAGATAAAGTTTAACTTTTATAGAAAAATCTGTGGAGGTTTAATCAATAACATTGTATATTATATTGAGAGATACACATATTCAATTGTGCCATTTTTTCTATCACTGAATATAAATCTCATTTGTAGATATCTGTACTTATACAATATCACAGATAATGTAATCGAAACAATATTCGCAAACATTTGTTATGATAAAATAAATTCTATATCACATTCAAAACCCACTCCGCAATCCTTAAAATAAAAGTCAAGAATCGGTCGGCCCACTTTAGAAGTCTGACCTTCAAACAACAAGGCATCAGTACAAACACAGCCGTACATACATATAAAATGATCTGTCGCCCTTTACTTGACTATGCCTCAATCCTTTATCACAACCCCCATCCTACCACCCTAAAGAATTTGCAAGTCGCCGAAAGATCGGCCCTTAGAGTGTTGACCAAAATCCGACACCCCCAAAACCCCCTACATAACCCATCCAATACCCTACTTTATGAACTAACAGCAGTCACTCCCATCGAAACCCGACTATCACACTTAGCTGAAAAATTCGCCTCAAATCCTATCCTCTACAATCTCCTTCACCCTTTATGTATCCCTCGAAACCAAAACATCACTCCCAAGCGTAAACGTTTCACCATCACCATTCATGATTTCATTGCATCATTCCATGACATTAGTGATCATGACGATTTGTGAACAGTAATCATCTGACAGACATTGGACGACACTAACAAACAAGAGGTTTTTTACACAAGAACGGACAAGGACAAACAAATAAAATTCAGGCGGAAAGACCAATGGTCGATAGCCAATTGGCAGAAGAATTTATTTGTTATTTTAGCCATCAGAATTATTTTTATGTTAATTATTTATTGTACAATCTGCCAATAAAGATTTATATATATATAAATTCTATAATTTGTTAATACATCTATTTGAAAATGTCAGGTGGCCGAACTATTATGACCCTGGGCTCGTATACTTAAAAGAAAAATTCCTTATATAACATTGAGATTTTTATTTTCTTACAGCAAACCCTCGTTTTGTTCGATTTAATTAATTTCTGCACTAAAATGATTCTAATTATCTACCAAGACGATAATCATAGCAGAAAACACAATAATAAAACTTCTTAAATAACCACCTCACTTAATAAAAAAATAATAAAATTATGTTAAAAAACTTTCGCGATGTTATGTAAGAAGTGGCAAGTGTGATGAAGATAAAATCGACGGCTTTGTCTCCGGTACAATTAAATAGAGGAAAATGTACGCACACCAAGATAAAAAGGTGCTCTAATTTCCTGCCTGAAGAAGTTTTTGTGTTACGTGTTATGTCATAAAATTTAGTGCGAAATTGAAATTGGAATTATTATGTAAAAATAAAACACTTACTGATATTAATGGTAAGGGATAGCAGAGTTTGATTATTACATAATTTAATTTTTTGCAGATTGCGTAAAGAATCGCACTTTTAAAATTTTACATAATTGTTTAAACATGTATATTCATTGGAATTAAATTCAAATTATTATTTATACAATTCAAATTATTGTTAATACATATTTTTTTTATAAATAATCAATCTTTATTCTCAAAAATGAATAAATACTAATTATATATTCGTAGATATTTACATAAATGTTTAATTGATGAGGCGGATACATGATGAAACTCCATAATACTATTTGAAATAAAACAACGCAGTTGGGAGGGTTTCACTTTTATTGTTGAACACTGCAACATGTTGTACCACACAGTGGCTTCATCAGGCAGATGAAATAATGATTTTACAAAGTACAGGTAAAAGCTTATATACTAATGCAATTAAGTTAATAGAGGGGGGGGGTAATGAGGTAATTAGGCTGAAACTAATACAAACATAAATGTATTCAGAAGAATGCTTGTCGATTTTTTTTTTATTCATATTTTGGAAGTGATTAATGAGAACATAGCAAAGATGTTTAAAACATATTTCACCATGTGATAAGAAATTACTTCAAAGGTATTTTGAACCCCTCAGAATTCCTGCGTCATTTTATACTTTTAAACCTTTATTACTTGTTATTTATGTGTTGGAAATGGGAAGAAAGTGTGTGTTTTGTGGGGGGAAAATGGGTGAAAACGAGATCGCGTGCGGAACGTGATAATGTCGTTTTGGATCGGTTTAAATAAATGTTTTGAATCTGGCTGCGTGCGCTTTTACGCCCAATTTAACACCGTTTCAATGGAAACATCCACAAAGGGAGAAAGAAATCTAGAAGGTGATACCCGTTAAAAAAAATAAACCAAATGAAATAAAATTCAACAAAAAAAAAAAACTCTAAGAGTGCTATGGAAATTATTGTAGTTTAGCAACTCTGAAATTATATATTAAAATTATTAAGTCTGACGTTTTATGTGACAATTTCTAAAGCGTGTAGCCAACTTGAATTTTTTCTATTAAACATACGATATTTATATTTTAAATTAATTTGATATAGGATTTTTCTATTGTATTTCACTTGATCAAAGAAGATTCACTATATACCAAATATCTTTCACCTTGTCAAATATATGCCAAAAGATTTCCCGATTTACGAAATAAGTTTCACTATGTACGAAATACTTTTCCCTTTAATATTTTTGCTGAACATTTTTGCAGTAAAAATAACTTTTTTCTGGAAATATTCTATTTGTACATAGAGGGAGTTTTTCTTTTAAGTATACGTACTCCAAATTCAGCCTATTTTCTGTAAATCTTTTGATATTCCTTGTTTTTTTAAGTTCATTTTGAAGCTTTAAACGGGCCTTTACCACTCCCAGACTAAGCATGAAGTAAAATTTCGCGTATAGAAAAGCCCCGTGAAAATTTGTCTCGCAGCGACCCTAGACAAATTGTCTGGGCTTTTCTAAACTCGAAATTGTACTTCCTGCGCCACGCGTATAAAACACTAAAATATTGTAAAATTTATGTATATTCGAACTTCACTTGAAATCTGTGTTTTATACGCGTGGCGCATAAAGCAAAATTTCGAGTTTAGAAAAGCCCAGAAAATTTGTCTCAGGTCACTGCGCGATCCTCGACAGATTTTCACGGGGCTTTTCTAAACTCGAAATTTTACTTCAAGCTTAGTCTGTGAGTGGAAAACCCTCGTTTAAAGCTTCAAACTGAACTTGTTAACTAACTTTCTTCTGAAAATATTTTATTTGTATTTATACATACAGCGAGTTTTTCTTTTAAGTAGACGTATTTTCAATTCAGCCTATTTTCTCTAAATCTTTATATTTTTCTTGTTTTTTTTTAAGTTCAATTTAAAGCTTTAAACGAGTGTTTTCCACTCCCAGACTAAGCATGAAGTAAAATTTCGAGTTTAGAAAAGCTCCGTGAAAATTTGTCGAGGGTCGCGCAGCGACCCGAAACAAATTTTCTGGGCTTTTCTAAACTCGAAATTTTACTTCATGCGCCACGCGTATAAAACACTAAAATATTGTAAAATGTATGTATATTCGAACTTTACTTGAAACCTGTGTTTTATACGCGTGGCGCTTGAAGTAACATTTCGAGTTTAGAAAAGCCCAGAAAATTTGTCTCGGCAAATTTTCACGGGGCTTTTCTAAACTCGAAATTTTACTTCATGCTGAGTCTGGGAGTGGAAAACACTCGTTTAAAGCTTCAAACTGAACTTGTTAAATAACTTTCTTCTCGAAATATTTTATTTGTATTTATACATACAGGGGGTTTTTCTTTTATGTAAACGTCTTCCAAACTGAGTCTATTTTCTGTAAATCTTTAGATATTCCTTGTTTTTTTTTTAATTTATATTTGAAGCATTGAGCGAGTTTTTTCCACTCCCAGACTAAGCATGAAGTAAAATTTCGAGCTTAGAAAGGCACCGTGAAAATTTGTCGAGGGTTGCGCAGCGACCCGAGACAAATTTTTTGGGCTTTTCTAAACTCAAAATTTTACTTCATGTGCCTCGCGTATAAAACACTAGAATATTGTGAAATTTATGTATATTCGAACTTCACTTGAAATCTGTGTATTATACGCGTGGCGCATGAAGTAAAATTTCGAGTTTAGAAAAGCCCAGAAAATTTGTCTCGGGTCGCTGCGCGACCCTCGACAAATTTTCACGGGGCTTTTCAAAACTCGAAATTTTACTTCATGCTTAGTCTGGGGTTGGAAAACACTCGTTTAAAGTTTCAAATTGAACTCTTATATTTTTTAAACGAATGTTATTTACCTAAAAGAAAAATTCACTGTATGTAACACTACTTACGCCTGCATCCATTCTCCCGATAAGAGTCCTCTTAGTTAATTGCTAAGATGCATTTTTGACGAACTGCAGCCATTTTGCTGAGAAGTGAAATGCAATTGACAAACTGTGATAAGGTTTTGACATATAGGGAAATGTAGTGGTATATTGGTAATTGTATTTGATAAATGGGAAATATCGAATATGTATCCCTTTATCTTAAATATATCGTTTGTTCAATCTTTATCTTAAATATATCGTTTGTTCAAAAAAAAAACCTCTAGAGTGCCATGATTTTATTTATTTTTAAATTTTAGTTGGCTACACGTCTTAAGAATTGACATATAAAACGTCAAACATGATAATTATAATATATAATTTAAGAGTTGCAAACTTAAAATTTTTACCATGGCACTTTAGAGGTTTTTTTTATTGAACATATGATATATTTGAGATAAAGGGATACATATTCGATATAAACTGAAATGCAATAGAAAAACTCTGTAAATATAAAATGAATCTACTTGTAAATAAAACACTTTTTACTTTGTTTAACCACTATATTTTGCACTTAATTTGTGACTATAGTTTCGACTATTTAGTAGTAATTTATTTATTTATTTATACGGGTGGTCAATTACATTAAAAAAAATAACGTATATAATAAAAAATACAATAAACAATAATACAAAAATATAATAACGTTACTTATGAGTTACAATCTAAAATTAGACGACACGTTCGCTTAAAATACTTTAGACTAACTCCGTACATATCAATTAAATTATAATAATTATTAACGTTAGAAATTAATTAACCTTAGAAACAATGCGCTGAACAGATTTAAGAAATCAAATAATAAAAATCACTGGGATTATTACAAATAATTGCGTAACCTGACTACATCTAGTATTAATAAAGAAAAAAAAGCTTACTTTGAATTTTGTCTCAAGTCAAATAACCCGAAAGAGTTATGGAAAGAGCTGAGGCAATTAAACATACAGAGTAGTCACAAAAATGATAAGAAGGTCAGTAATGTATTAGATGTAAATGTAGTCAATAATTATTTCATAAACTCTATCCCATCTACTAGAGTAAACAATGATCTGGATCACTACTATAAATCAAATTCACTAAACCCGTTATTGGAAAAAGTCTCATTTGCAGAGTTTAGCGAGTCAGAAAAAACTAGAATTATAGATAACCTATCTGAATCCTCGCCAGGTTCCGATGGCATAAGTGCAAAAATGCTAAAGTTGTGTTGTCCATTTATTACTCCGTACATTACACATATTTTCAATACTTGCCTGGCCCCGGGATTTTTCCCCTCGGCCTGGAAAAAATCATACATAGTGCCACTACCCAAAAAAAGTACTATCTCTGATCCGAGTGATCTACGACCCATTGGCCTAATTTGTACCCGTTCTAAAGTTATGGAGAAAGCTATTGAACCGCAAATAAAACGTTACTTGTCTGATAACTCCATCCTACCAATGACACAGTCAGGGCTTCGTCAAAACTATAGCTGTGTCACTAGCCTCACAGATATTACTGATAAAATTATCCTTTCTAAGGACAATGGTCTTTTATCACTGCTGATACTATTAGATTTTTCCAAGGCTTTCGATACACTGAACCATAACACTTTATTATCTATTTTGTCCTTTATCGGACTTGATCTGATTTCTTGCAATCTGTTTAAAAACTACCTACAAAATCGATGGCAAATGGTGAAATCTAATAATTTTATGTCTGAGGAAGTAGAAGTAAATAGAGGTGTCCCTCAAGGATCAGTTCTCGGCCCTCTTTTGTTTTCTATTTATACCTCACAAATATTTTCTAGCCTCAATATAAATAACGTCCATCTCTTTGCTGATGATACCCAACTGCTATACACACTTGCGGAGAAGGATGTAAATTCTGTATGTAACAAAATTAATCTGGATCTTTCCAATATATTAGCTAAATGCAGAGATCATGCACTAATAATTAATAATTCTAAAACGGAAGCAATGCTCTTTGGTCCAAAAAAATACGTGAGAGAGTTCTACCTCAAATATCAATAACGATGAACAACGATAATGTTGTGATAAAAGCATGTGTAAAAAGCCTAGGGCTTCAAATAGATTCTGATCTTAGATTCTACAACCATATATCCAAGTGCATTAATATAGCATATGCTAATCTTAGACTCATATTTTTAAATCGTCACTGTTTATCTCAGAGGCTGAAGACTACATTGTGTGATTCACTAGTGTTATCGCACTTCAATTACTGCGATGTTGTATTCAGTTTCTGTTTAGACAAAAAGACAATCCATAAAATTCAACTAGTACAAAACTCTTGTTTAAGATTAATCTTCGGCATTCGAAAGTACCAACATATAAGTCACAAACTAAAAGAAATTGAATGGCTTAATATGAGTGATCGGCGTCTGTTGCACTTCGCGGTGTTTTGTCATAAATTAATTCTCTGTAAAACACCTCCTTACCTGTACGAAAAAATCAAGTTTCGTTCTGATGTGCATACTCTAAATTTACGCTTTAGAGGCTTGCTAACACCACCTCAATACAAATCAACCTTTGCAGAAAGAGCATTTTCGGTCCAGGTCTCTAAAGTGTATAATAAACTACCTCCTGTGTATAAGGAAAGTAGTGTTATGGTTTTCCGCAAATTGTTTGCTAAGCATCTTCGTGAATCTATCACCAATTACTGACACCCCAGGTTAATATATACTTGCCTATTTTTGATTACTATTTTTCTTGCCCAACCACCATGTGTCATGTTGTACTTAAATTTAGTCTTGCATTGGCCTAAAGGCAGAACAGTGCTATTAATCACCAAGAAATTGGAATTAATGGCACTGATTTAGGTCCATTTGACGATATTAGAATGTACTATTGTGTACCTATATACCTTATTATATGTATATTATCGGCCAATAAATGATTTATTATTATTATTATTATTATCATTATATATTAAGCAATTACGAGGGCTATTAAGAACAAATACAGACTTGTGAAATTCGCAAGCAAGAAGTTGCTGATGCCGCGTTGCATGTCTGGGGATAAAAAATGATATAGATGACAATACATCTGAGCAATCGATTAGATTGTTAAATAAGCGATAAGCAAAGCAAAGCAAAGAATAAATTCTTCGTTTATATAGTGGAAGGTTGTCAAGATATTTGAGTTTACACTTATTTATATTTAAGTTAAGATCATTGTCATCACACCATCGCATGATCCTATTCAAATCAGTTTGGATTATGCTGCAGACTTCCAAACACCTAATGGTTTTAAATATTTTCATATCGTCAGCATAAAGTAGAATATTGGAGCTAATGTTGCTGCCAATATCATTAATAAAAATAAGAAAGAGTAAGGGACCTAAATGCGAGCCTTGTGGTATCCCAGATGTTGCATTAATTATAAGAACCGACATGGTAGCATTTAATCTAACAACCAACTGTCTATTGCAAATAAATGATTTTATCCATTCAAGCATGCATCCAACAACACCATAAGATCTAAGTTTATGCAAACGTCTTGCGTGACTTACCCTATCGAACGCCTTGGAGAAATCCGTATAGACTGTATCTACCATATCGCCTTTCTCCAATGCACAAGATATATAACTAGTATATATGAATAAATTTGTTTTTGTTGATCTAGATGGAAAGAAACCATGTTGCTGATCAGCTATTATAGGTTTAAAAAGCAACATCATATGCTTTGAAACAATTTTATCAAACAGTTTTAGGATGCATGATTGAATAGCTAATTTCCGATTTAAAAACAGGAGTCACGTAGCAATTTCTCTACAAGGACGGACATTTCCCATTTTGAATGGATTTATTAAATAAGATTGCTAGTGGTAAGGAGAAGAACAGTTTTTAATTATAGAAGGAGGAATTCCATCAGGACCATCAGAACTACTTGTCTTAATATTAGACCAAGAATCCAGTCATTATGAAACTAAAACTTTTAGTTTGATAATGACTACTAGATAGTCGAAACTATAGTCACAAATTAAGTGCAACATATAGTGGTTAAACATAGTAAAAAGTGTTTTATTTACAAGTGTATTTAAGATGTACACAAAGTGAACGCCACAACACAAAACAGATAAAATGAATCACTCTTTCGATTCTGTTTCACTCTAATAATTTTAAATATTTACCATTTTAAATGTTACCGAAATTCTCCATCAACTTTCAATAAAACATGATTCATCTTAAATCGATTGAAATGTTAACACAAAATTGATAAATTGATGGACATTAAGTCGCCAGGGTCTTTTAGTAAACCCTTTAATTGGCTGCTGAGGCACGTATTGTCCTTTACAAATTAACAATTGCGCAACACTGTTAATACCCAGGAATTATTATTATACACATTGTGTGCGTTATTAATTAATGCCCGGCGAATTTCCTCGTTAAGCGACGATTCAGCACTCTAGATACACACGTTGGATATAATACTTGATGGTTTATGCGATGAGACACGAAATTAATTGTATTTACCTCTTCATGTTCAATTCTTGCATTTTTAAGGCTTTCACTTCGTAGTACGTTTTTAATTTTGATATAAAAAAGTTGTGATTTTGTTTTCATGTTTCATTAATATACAGAGATTATTTTCTTTAAAATTTAGCTATATTTCCCAACGCAAGTTGCTCCGGAGGTTGAATTTTTAAAGCGCAAGATTTGGTTAGAGTTAGACGAAATAAATTCAATTTATTAATTACATATCAAAAATAAATTAATCATAAAAAGACCTACTATGAATGAGATACACAGAGATTTTTTCCTTTTAAATTAATCTATATTTCTCAACGCAAATTGCTCCGGAGGTTGAATTTTAAAAGTGCAAGATTTAGTTTGAGTTAGACGAAATAAATTCAATTTATTAATTACTAATCAAAAATAAATTTATTACAAAAACACCGGCTTTGAATTAAACATTTACATATCGAAGCAGTATATTTTTTACAATATTTCAGTGTGTACGCTTGGTACATGAAGTACAATTTTGTGTTTAGAAAAGCCTAAAAAATTACCAAGAGTCTATAAACAGTCAGCATCTCAGTAGGTTCTGACTTCAGAAACATACGTCGTAATTAGACATTCAGCGAGTTTTTGTGTTAAGTATACATATCCTGATATACTACAGTTAATCTTCATATATTAGTTGTTTTTGAAAAGAGTTCAAATTGAAGCTTTAAACTAGTGTTTTTCACTCCCAGACTAAGCATGAAGTAAAATTTCGAGTTTAGAAAAGCCCCGTGAAAATTTGTCGAGGGTCGCGCAGCGACCCGAGACAAATTTTCTGGGCTTTTCTAAACTCGAAATTTTACTTCATGCGCCACGCGTATAAAACAAAGATTTTAAGTGAAGTTCGAATATACATAAATTTTACAATATTTTAGTGTTTTATACGCGTGGCACATGAAGTAAAATTTCGAGTTTAGAAAAGCCCAGAAAATTTGTCACGGGGCTTTTCTAAACTCGAAATGAACTTTAAAAAAAAAAACAAGGAATATCTAAAGATTTACAGAAAATAGGCTGAATTTGGAATACGTATACTTAAAAGAAAAAGTCCCTCTATGTGCAAATAGAATATTTCCAGAAAAAAGTTATTTTTACTGCAAAAATGTTCAGTAAAAAGTATTTCGTACATAGTGAAACTTATTTCGTAAATCGGGAAATCTTTTGGCATATATTTGACAAGGTGAAATATATTTGGGATATAGTGAATCTTATTTGATCAATAGTGTATTACAGTAGAAAAACCCTATATTATATTAATTAAAAATATAGATATCGTATGTTCAATAAAAAAAATGCAAGTTGGCTACACGCTTTAGAAGCAGATTAAGCATGAAGTAAAATTTCGAGTTTAGAAAAGCCTGAAATTTGGTTTGGTCGCGTAGCGCGTAGCGCTACGGGGCCAAACCAAATTTCAGGCTTTTCTAAACTCGAATTTTACTTCATGCGCCAGGCATACTAAACACTGAAATATTGTGAAGTTCAGGATATGCTACTAAAGCAACGTTCTAAAGACGTATATTTTGAACTTCACTTAAAACCGGTGTTTTGTACGCGTGGCGCATGAAGTAAAATTTCGAGTTTAGAAACTCGAAATTTTACTTCATGCTTAGTCTGGGAGCGGAAGACACTCGTTTAAAACTTTGAATTAAATTTTTTCAAAAACAACGAACATCTGAAAATTTACAGAATATAATTGGAATATGTATACTCAAAAGAAAAACTCTTTGTATATTTAATTTATTTGACGTTTCAGAGATTCACCGAGTCGAATGACTTAATCTAAGAAATGTAATTTGATTTCAAAGCAACCGAAATGCCGACAGTTTATAGACACTCGTTATATTCTGTTATAAAGAGAAATGAATATTGATCTTATAAGAATGAAAGTTACAGAACGTTCAGTTCGCAGTTTTTAAAAATCATGTTTTTATTTCGCTCTGTTGATTTTATTATTATTTTCATGCGTTTTTGTGCGATTTAAAACAATAGAGATGGAACATAGAATGTGTGTGCGTTTTTTTATTGTTCAGTAAATTTGTTATATAATTTATTTAACGGATGGAACAAATGCGAGAGCGCCGTTTTTCTTTCAATGCAGCGTGCACTTCCTGCTGTGACAAATTTCATGGCCTGAACTCTGAAATTACATAAAAACTTCCGGGTATATGAATATTAATAAAACATTCGACTATGTTGTTTGCATTATCCGTTATTGGGTAAAATACTAAGAAATTATTATAGGGAGAATCCTTTGACTTATTTCTCATTGATCACTTAGTAAAACATGATACAACGTATTTTTTTAATTTAAGTAAAAAAACTTACTTTATATGTTTAAGTTTTTAAAATATTTTAACTTACAGAGTTTTTCTATCTCATTTCACTTTATATCGAATGTGTATCCCTTTATCTTAAATATATATCCCATTTATCAAAAACATCTCCCATATACCACTACATTTCCCTATATGTCAAAACCTTATCACAGTTTGTCAATTACATTTCACTTGTCAGCAAAATCGCTGTAGTTCGTCAAAAATGCATGTTAGCAATGAACTAAGAGGACTCATCTGAAGACTAGATGCTGGCGTAAGTAGTGTTACATATGTATAAATAACAATAAAATATTCCCAAAAAAAATTATTACTGCATTTGGTAAATCTGGAAATCTTTTAGCATATATTTGACTAGGTGAAATGCATTTGGGATATAGTGAATCTCATTTGGCAATAGTGAAATGCGATAGAAAAACCCTGTATATTGTGATTAGAATTAAAGGCACATTATTCTTTGAGCATGGCGATAAGTCGAAACTAGTTGGAGAAATAAAGAAATAAGTGAAACAAATCAAGTGCCTTTAGTTTAAATTCAGTATTAAAATTTTAGGAGAGACTATTCTGCTTTCTCATGAATACTTATTTATACAATATTTTATAATCATTTCTTGACCTGAGTAAAACTTTGATTTTCAATAATTATCTGACTGCTTAATTAAACAGTGCAAACAGGCATCTATTAAATACAAATGATAAATTATCCCCAAACGATTCATCAATTTTCGTTGAATCCGATTTTCCTGCAGTAACATGCCCGAGTGGAGACGTGGAATTCTGCTGATAACAGCGAATTGATTAACGGCATCGACTCATTAACCCAACTGTGAACTCTATCAAAATCATCTTTCTGAATTCAACGTGGTTCAATTAATATTTTTTATAACTACTCAAGTATAAGTTTTCCCACAAACAATAAAATTAAACAAACAAAATTAAAAAAAAATCCGAAATGATTTAAACCTCTCCTAAACAACATTTTAAAGAACGAACAATGAAAACGTATTGTTTGTTCTTTAAAATGTTTCTTAAGTAGAAATTTTAATAATTTCGAAAAAAAAATTAAAAAATATTCATAAATCTGTCGAGAAATAGTTTTTACTTTACATGCATTTCAGTGTTTTTACAACTATGTTCACCTGTAACAAAATAAATATTTACATCGCCTCTGAGAACACACACATAATTGCCAAGTATTGGCAACTTCATTTATACTTATGTTTACACACATATTTCACCTGAAAGTGGACGTATATAAACGAGTCCGTGACATATATACCTATCAAACAAATAAATAAATAATAACGATATGTTTGCGCTCGCTCAGAAACGGAAATAATTTTCCCCGAAAAAAAAAATTAGTGATTGCGCTCTCACCGGCATTTCTATTATTACATTTACATTACGCGCGATGTGTTCTCCTCTAATAAACTTCCAAACATCCATTACGCATTACATTCAATATGCATTAAAACACGCAGATAAATGAATAATTTTAATCGACTATCCGTTTATTATTATCATTTTTTTAAAGAGATATATACGCTTTGAGAGCTAGAATCATCTCAATGATATATTTAATTAATTTTTCACTTAACTTAATCATACTGTTAACGGTGAAGGTTTCTACTTTGTTATAAATCATAATTCACAAATAAAACACTTGTTACTATATAAGACTTTATTAAGTGACTATAGTTTAGACAACTTCAACTTGTCATTTATAAACTAAAGTTTAAAACCGACAAGTTGAATTTGTTGAAACTATCGTCAGTTATACAAACAAAGTTAAAAAGTATTGAATTTGTGGCTTAATGCTGTTTGTGTGTCGATCGGTCGGTGCACTAATTTAAGCTAAACTCAGATGTTCACCAAATTCTGTATGATGATCTTGCTTCTATCAATGTTTGAGTTAAATAAGAACTCTACAAGAAGGGTAAAAATGCAGAATAAAAAGTGATTTCTTTAATACTGGGTTATGTTGCTAAATTTGTTGAAGAGATGACTTTCAGAATATGTAAAGTTTGATTAAAAGAAACAAATACAAGCCACGTTTCATCAGACCACGATAAAATTAACAGAGATTAAACTCTAAGAAGCGTAAGTTTATTTTCTCGAATTTAAATAGTTTTGAATTTGAATTATTCTTGTTAAACAGAGCTTGTTTAAACTTAATTAAATTTTATTTTAATTTTATTAAGTTTTTTTTTTAATACAAGAAAGCATATTCTAATTTAAATTAAACTCCAGATGACATTACTAAAAAATATGGATATATGCACCAACAATTTTGATTTGAAAATATTCGCGAACACTTCCGTTTCTATTATACAGGGTGTCCCATTTTAATGTCCCCAGGGGATTTTTTCGAAATGAGTGCCTCTGATCGAAAAAGTTGCCGAGTAAAAAGTTTAATAGTTCGGAGGGGGACATCCGATCCTCTAAAAATTTTCATCCCCCAACCCCTTGGGGGGTGGATAATGGGGGTAACTTTGAAATTTCAAATGGGAACCCCTATTTTTTGTTGCAGATTCAGAAAGAGAATTAAAAAGTATGTAAGTTTTACTGGAAGAGTTTTTTTTCATTTTCAACAGGTGGCGCTGTAATCGCGAAAATATGATTTTTAACCCCATTTAGGCCAAAGCGAAACTCAGCCTAATTACAGAAAATCTAATTACGCAGTTCTTAGCATAAGTGGAAAAAAAACTCATTTTGTTTGTTTAAACAATCATTGTTTAAACAATTGATGTGAATAATCGGTATTCCGTTAAACTGAGTGCGCCATTTGACCAAAATTTCTTTCTCCCACGTACTTTTTTTTGCAATCTCAGCTATTGTTTATTGTTAAAAGGCTATTTAATTATTGTTCAAATAATTCATTTAGCCAGGCACAAAAGTAAGGTTAATTTTGTGTTCATGGCGCTGTAAATGCGAAAATTTGATTGTTCAATGCGGAAGATAAATTGAATATCTGGAAAATAATGTACGGTTAAACATTGTTTAAGATGATTCATATGAATGTTCTTCATTCATCCTTCCATAGTAGAAAAAGGTCTGAAGTATGATAATGTGCAAAAATTCCAATGTTTTAATAACAACCCACATGACAAAGTTACATTATTTTAAAACATTGTGTATATGTGGGAAAGTAAAGATATTGACAAATTATTGGATGTTGCTTCAATGTAAAAAAAATTAACAGTCTCATAACTTCCACATTCATCAGAAAATAATTTAAAATAGCAATAAATGTGCGGCGATTCTTTAAGTAAATTCGTGTTTATATTTTTACATTCAGTATTTATTTATTGTATAATTGTAAGAAAAATACTTTCCCATTGTTTTACATATGAGGAAAAGTAAAAATATTAAGAAATGAATGGATTAACAGTCTCATAACTTTGACATTCAGCAGAAAATAATTTAGAGTATCAACAAATTCGTGGCAATTCTTCAAGTAAAAGCGTGAATATATTTTCACATTCAGAATTTATTTATTATATAATTTAAGTACAATTAATATGTTTTATACGAGTACATATTCTGATATACTGTAACTTTTTAAATATTCATTGATGTTATAGAATCGTTCAATTTGAAGTTACTAACGAGTGTTTTCCACTCCCAGGCTAAGCATGAAGTAAAATTTTGAGTTTAGAAAAGCCCCGCGTAGAAAATTTGTCGAGGGTCGCGCAGCGACCCGAGACAAATTTTCACGGGGCTTTTCTAAACTCGAAATTTTACTTCATGCGCCACGCGTACAAATCACTGATATATTGAGAAATTCAATTTTTTCTTGTTTTGCAGTATATTTTAATCCCTGCTTTAGCAGTATATTTTTAATACTGATTCAACAGCTAACTTTTAATTTTCACAATTAATTTGAGAGTGGAAAACACTTGTTTAAAGCTTCAAATTGAACTTAAAAAAAATGGATGTCGGAAAATTTGCAGGGGATCCATTTGTATACTTAAAAGAACAATTCCTTGTATATTTTTGTAAATCTGGTAGATGTGTTTTATCAATAATGTTAACGATTTGCCGGTAAATCGGTTTACGAAACAAAAAAACCGAATTTGCATATTTAAACTAGCATAATAAGTGAAGAGCAAAACAAAAACAAATGCGCATATTTTCATCAACTATTAGTGAAGAGCAAAGAGTAAAGTAGAAGAAAAAGGGGTTTTTCGACTTTTAAAGAACAAACATTAAGAATTGAATTCTGTAAAAGCCGAACGAAACTGAGAGTGGGTAATTTACAACTCTTGCGGTTAACGGTGTCTCTTGTAGTTAGTATCCGAAATGTTTACCCTTTCTAAACATGAACAAACACAATACACATGCCCCTCTGGCCGTCGATTTTCCATTTCGCCGCACACGTCCATATATCGCACGCTGAGCCAAAGTTATAAAAAGCCAACAATCGCTCCCATTCCCATTAAGTGACATCTTTTGTGCTCGCGAACAGCACTAACATAAACGAATTTAAATATATATTGCAATAACAAACAGACATATAATACAATTTAGTAATCATAGAATTTATTAAATTACGTAGTAAAATTTTCCAAAAAAAAATGCGATAGAATTTTGAAAGCAAAAACTGATTATTATATAAATCATTAAGTAAAATACGATGAAATACTCAAAAATAATCCCTGTGAGAATTATAGTTATACGACAAAAACATTTCAAGAATATATCGTGATTAATAAAGAATTGTAAACACAATTTATTAATTATTTATTCTTCAATATCATTATGATAAATATTTGAATTTATTTGTCTACATAAACAAAGCTATTGAATTATTAAAATTTTAAATTGAATTTCGAAAAAAAGAATGATGAATACGTTTGGGGACTTCGTTTTGTTGTGTGCGGTCGTTTGTTCTGTCACGTGCGAGATTTACGAGGGGGTGGCCAGAAACAGGGCCCTCGGAGTGCAGGGCAGGATCCGCAAAAGGAACCAGGTCCTCGGGGATTACCTGACGCCGTATCAATCGCATCAGCCGACCAGATACACTCCGCAACCGAAGGAACAGTATCAAGTGAATCGACAAAGTAGATGTGAGTATATTTATGAACAAATTTAAACATGAATATTTTAAATTCCAAGCTATTTAAATTTGAGAGAATAAGATTAGGAATAAGAATTACTCTTATTTTAGTTTGAAAAACTTTAAACATAATGTATATGTATATTAACCCATTAACGGCCGAGCAATTATAGAGTTAACTAAAAGTTGATATTAGGTAAAATTCTGCACTTCTTTTTATGATTTCTATGAAAAAAAAAAAAGACCTTTATTAGCATATCTTAATATCTTACAGACTATTTACAATTCATTCGTTATTTCTCCATTTCCGTATCCCTCTTACCCTCCCTTCTCTTTTCCCTCTCCCTCCCCAGCTTTTCCAACGTCCTTACCCCGATCCCATCCTCTCTCATCCACTCCACTACCCTTCTATTCCCTTTCGCTCCCAGCCACTCCTCTTTCACCCCCTCACATTCCTCCGCCAAGTGTGCCCACGTATCCTTCCCCTGTCCACACAACACACACCTTCCATATTCTTCCCCCATCCATACTTTCCTTCCTCTCTCCTCCGATCCACACCTCACCCTTGCCACAATCACCCTATCCTCTTTACCCCATCCCTTCTCCATCAAATACTTCGGCACTCTTCCATACACCTGCCACCTCCCGTACATATCATTATACTCACTTCTCTCAATACGCCCTTGCCTTTCTTGCCCTTCCACCTCTTTCCCTTTCCCCCTCACCCACTCATCCACCTTCACCCCATTTCCTAGCCATTCCATTACCTTCGCCTCCGACAGCCCTACCCTCTCATACATTTTCCTCCTCTCCCCCCTCCATCTACCCTCACCCCCACACACACTCGTCACCCATACATCCTTCACCAATCTCTCTTCCTCCATTTCCCACAATCTCATCTCGTACCTCACCACCCTCACCATTGCCTCCCACTCTAGCCTCTCTCTGTTCGTCTCCTGAAGCACTATGTAGCTGGGCGTGGACCTCTCCACCCCCAACATGCGCTTCAGGAACCACATCTGCTCCCTCTCTATCAGCTCGTACCCTTTCGTCCCCCACACTTCCACTCCATACATTAGCACCGATCTCACACACGCATCCCATATTTTACACGCAACCGTCATATTGTTCCCCATCCACTTCCCCCACTTGCCCCACGCCATTCCCCACGCCTTCCTCGCCTTACTCTGCACCCACCTCACATGCTCCTCATACCCTCCCGTTCCTTTAAACCAAAACCCTAAATACTTGAAAGTTTTAACCCTCTCAATAACTACCCCCTTCCACTCCAATTCTTTCACCTTCCCCTCTCTCCCTTTATTTCTAAACTTCACCCACTTCGTTTTCACTACATTCACATTCATTCCTCTTCTATCCATAAACCTCTCCACTCTCTTCAACATCTCTTTCATCCCTTCATACTCTCTTGCCACTAACACAACGTCATCCGCATATGCCAACATCCATACTTTACTTTTACCCATCACCACTCCCCCTGCCTGCCCTTTCCTCATCACCTCTTCCAATTCACTCACGTATACATTAAAGAGCATCGGGCTCAGCGGACACCCCTGCCTCAAACCCTCCCACGTTCTAAAACACCCCGACACCTCCTTCCCCACTTTCGCCACCACCCATGTCTCCTCATACACTCTCCTCACCCACTCCACCATCCCCTCACTCACTCCTCTCCTTCTCAAGCACTCTATCAAACTCCCCCTCGGCACCGAGTCATACGCTGCCTTCAGAACCATAAATACCGCATACACACATCCTTTCTCTTCCATCACTCTCTCCACCATTCGCGCCAGGGTAAAAACCTGCTCCCTCGTCCCCCTCCCCCTTCTAAACCCCCCTGCGTCTCCGGTAGTATCCCCTTTTCCTCCACCTCCACCTCCATGCGATTCCTCACAATCATCATCGCCAGCTTGTATCCAATGCTTGTTATTGTTACCCCCCTATAGCTACTGGCCTCCTTCTCATCCCCTCCTTTATACACCGGACACATCATCCCAACCCTCCACTCTTCCGGAAAGCTCACCTCCCCCCTCCAATGATTTGATTTCTATGAATGAGTTGTATTACCTACTGTGATTTTTTCTTTTAAATAAACATAATGTATACGCTGTACATTTTCAGGCAAAATAGGGCGCAAAATAGGAAATCGCATGTTAATTTTGTTTAAATATTGGCTCCTCGATTTATTTTAGAGACAAAATGTATTATTTTTTTTTGTAGAGGGAAAAATTCTGAATTTATTAGTGTTCACACTTAACACTTTAGTTAAGCTAAAATAATTAAGAAAAAGTAATGTGTATAAAAATAATGACATACTATGGAACTGAAATAACAATTTCGGATGTCAAAATACTTGATTAAAGACTGAAAATATATCGCAAACGTCATGATAAATATGGTCTGCATAATTCCATTAAATTAGAAGGATTTTTGTATCTTATGTAGTTCAAATCATTTCGTAAACATTTATTTTAATCAAATGACAGCCATTTTGACATCTGCAATTGTTGTTTCAATTCCATGGCATGCCATTATTTCTATAAAATCACATTGCTTTTTCTTAATTATTTCAACTTAAAGAAACTTAACACGAATGAATTGAGAATTTTTTCCTCTTCAAAAAAGGTAAATACATTTTGTTTCTAAAATAAATATGGGAGCCAAAATTTAAACATTTCAAAATTTATATGGGATTTCCTATGTTGCGCCCCCCAAGTCAACACCCTGTATAATGAACTAATTTAGTTTCGAATACAGATTTATTTATGTAATATTTAATCTATAACGATGTTTTATGTAGCTGTAATGTTTATTAAACAATATTTTAAGCATATCGCTCCTTAGTGCACTTTTCTATAAACACGTGTATTTTCTCGGATTTTTGAACTAAATAAATATTATGTATTTATTAGTTATTGAACTGAAATATCTACTTAACAGTAGTATTATAATATAACTATCAAAAACGTTTTCTACATAGGAAAACTTTGTGAAAGTCTCATTATCGGAGTTGTCAAACGCTGGCTTTGCGAATATTACGGGACTTGAGAAGTTTGCCCTTTTGCAAAAATCCTGCGGCTGAATATTTAATGCGATTAGCAAACAACTTTTCGAGCAGTCAGTGCGATTACGCGTATTTTCAACAAACGATGGTCATTTTAAAGGATAATACCACTTGTTTGTTTACTCGACAATCAGTAAAACAAATGCGCTCCGTCAACTTGTACTAATATTTTCAATTATTTAACAATTCCACTAACTGTTGTGTGATCAGGAATTCTCCGTTCTAGGTATTTCACGTTAAAAATATTACACTCACTTGTCGAGAACCATTTTACCATTGTAAAGCAATTAATTTATAGAAAAGATTCATTACTTTAAATTACCCTATTTCTATACCAATGAATTATTTATTGAGAACAATTAATCAAGCAGTTAAACCTCCTCCCACTGATGCACAAAAACCTCATCCTAATGACTTGAATTGAATTCCCTCAATTCATTAGCAACTATTTCCAGTGAATCGCGACCGAATTAATTACCCGCAAGAAGTCTAGATTCTCGATTTGTAAATTCAAATGTATTCCCGGTCTGCATTAGTCGATTAGTGAATTGTTGAAATTGTTGCAGTCCTGTCTCTGTTCACGTTGGTCCAGTTCAGCAATCAGGAGTGTCTGGGGGCCACAGGGGATAACGGAACCTGCCTCACGGCCCAACAGTGCGCCCAGAGGGGCGGCTCGTCAAACGGGCCCTGCGCCGGCGGTTACGGAATATGCTGTGTCTGTGAGTATAAGTATATATACAGGGAAATTCTCTTTTAAGTATAGATATGTATACGCTTTTCTTAAAAGACTTTGATTTGAACTTTTAAACAAGTGTCTTCCACTTCTAGATTAGGCATGAAGTAAAATTTCAGACTTCTCTAAACTCGAAATTTTAGTTCATGAGCCACGCGTATTAAACACTGAAATCACTAAAATATTGTAAACAAGCGAACGTAACTTGAAATCAGTGTCATACGCTTGGCGCATGAAGTAAAATTTTGAGTTTAGAAAAGCCTGAACATTTGGTTTGGACCAAATTTTCAAGCTTTTCTAAACTCCAAATTTTACTTCATACTCAATCTGGAAGTAGAACTTAATAGAAGCTTTAAATTCCACGATTTCCTACAACAAAGAGTGGTAAAAGGTTTCATTTTTTTAAGTTCTACTTAACTACACTGATAATTTGTTTGCGTTGATTTAATATAATTTGAAATTTATATGTTATTGCATCTGGGTGATTTTTGTAGTTATTTTATCAATTTTCAGTTTTGGCTTCCTGTGGGATGACAGTCCGTGAAAATGGCACGTACTTCGTCCACTCCGGATATCCAATTGCTTACGATGGTACCGGATCCTGTCAAATTACTTTGATGAAAATGAACGCCGACATTTGTCAATACAGGCAAGACATTTTTAGATTATAATCCTTATACTCGAATTGTTTGAACATTAGAAATCAAACTTTGAATAAAAACACTAACACTTTTTTTACAATCATTTTTATTTTGCTAGGTGTAGATATGTATTAAAAATTATTGTGAAGAATGCGTCAGTGTTGTTCATTTAAAGTTTAGTTCAAATCTTTACGGAACTCAAAAAAACAAATTTCTATTAAATTTAAATAATAAAACGTAAAGCATAAGATTATGAGTTAAACGCGTGTATTAGCTATTATTACACAGAATAAATTACGGTTTTTATATCTTTTATTAAATTCTTATTACTTTATAGTTAATTAATTTCTTACCTAAGTCGTGGTGAAACAGTTTTTAATTTAATTCTGGATATTAAATTAAAACATTTGGTTTGTTTCACTGATTTAATTAGTGAAGCAAACCAAGTGTTTTAATTAAATATTCAGAATTAAATTCTCACTACTTAGTGGAAAATGATAATAGTATCTGAATAGAGTGAATTAAATTTAAAATTCTAGTCATTATTTAGAAATATAGTTTTTTATTTGATTGTAATTTCAGTCAATTTATTAAACTTAAATGAATCATTTGCATATTATACATATCTAGTATCTGTACTACGCTTAAAGTACAAAGTAATTACATAAATTCTTAAAGCACTGAATCCTATATAGGAACGAAATCCAAACATCTAGTGCAGATGTATATTTTATAGTCCCTATAACAACGAATTCGAGTGCACGAAATCCTAGAGTATGCGTTTATCAAGCCCCCGGAGTACACAGCAATACATCCCTGCCAGCGGATTTAATAATTCACCTTACAGATTGGACTTCGAACAGTTCCAAATTATGGGGCCGGAACCGCAAAACAACATCTGCAACAACGACCAGTTCATCGTTTCCGGCGGTAATCCGGTGCCGCCAATATGCGGCGTCAACAACGGCAATCACAGTAAGTACACTACATAAATCAACAAAATATTAATACATTATTATATTACAGGGTGATTCACGACGTTTTCTTGCAACTTAAGGGGTGTATTCTAGAGGTCATTTTTAGCAAACAAGTTCGTATGAGATCAATAGATAAAAAATACAAAATATTTTCGCACCTCGCCCGGCTATTTTTGATAATGGTAGCAGCGTTCAATCAAGGTGGCGCCTTTCCGTTCATCACTTTTGACGTTTCGACTGCATATGTCTGTTTGTGTGTAGGATAAAGTGCCTTGTTTCATTTTTCTTTAATGCCTTTTACATTTACTACGGAGGAGTACGCCGATATGGTGTTTATTTTTGGTTTTGCAAATAGAACATTTTAAAAAGAAGTTAAATCTTAAGTTTCCCATAACTCGCTTATTTTTGAGAATCGGGCCCGTGTTAATATGAACATTCTTACTTAAAATGACCTTCAGAATACAACCCTTAAGTGGCGGGAAAACGTCGTGAATCACTCTGTATATACGATATTTAATTTAAATATATTAAATCTGAAGTTATTTGAATATATAAGACCTGAAAATAATTAATATTTTACTTGGAATCGACTAAGAATGGATGTTTGATCTACCCGGTGCTTCCAACACATATATTCCCTACTTTATTAAAATTTTCGTCAGTCACGGATATAGAAGTTCTTAATATAATAAAGACAATTAAATTTAAGGCAGTTGGTATTGACGGCATCAACAGTAAGTTAATAAAGTTGTGCTGCCCAGCCATAGTAGAGTATATTACACACATTATTAATGCCTGCATTGAAAGCTCTCATTTTCCTAATTTATGGAAAGAATCACTTGTCACACCTATACCAAAGCATAAAAAACCTGAAACAATGAATGACTTAAGACTAATCAATATTCTCCCAACACTTTCAAAGATATTAGAAAGGGTAATTGAAAAACAATTGAGTAATCACATTAAGGAGTATAATATATTGCCTGGGAACCAATCTGGATTCAGGCAAAATTACAGTTGCTGTAGTGCCCTTACTCACATTGTTGATGATGTTGTAAATGCCACTGATACTGGTAACGTTACTGCACTAGTTCTATTAGACTATAGTAAGGCGTTTGACATGATCAACCACGAAACATTAACAGCATTACTAAATTATATAGGTCTGAGCGTTGAGGCAGTTGCACTCTTCAATAGCTTCATGAATCGACGAATGCAAAGGGTTGTGATTGATGATAGTGTTTCGTCTCCCCTTCAAATAATGTCTGGTGTAGGACAAGGTACAATTCTGGGATCACTAATTTATTCAATTTACACATCATCAATAAGTGAGGTTATAACTTACTCACATTACCATCTATATGCAGATGACACTCAACTATATATATCTTTTAAAATTGAAGATATTGTTGATGGACAGCTGAAACTGAATCTTGATTTGGACAATTTAGTAAAATACTCGTCGGCACATTCACTATGCATTAACGAAAGCAAAACTAAGGCTATCGTGTTTGGACCTACAACAAGACGTACAAACGCGATACAAAACTTAAAGATAGTAGTTAATGGTCAAACGATATCTATAGATGAGAGTGTTAAAAATCTTGGGGTATTTATAGATTCAAAACTTAAATTCAAAGATAATACCAATAATCTAATACGAAAATCTTACATCGCACTGAAGAGTATATTCCTAAACAGACACCTTCTAAATAAAAGTACAAAAATTATAGTGTGTAATTCCTTGGTGCTTTCGAACTTTAACTTCTGTGACACACTCTATCATGAATTTATCGACAAAATAGATACTAATAGAATCCAAAGAATACAGAATTCATGCTTGCGTCTTATTTTTGGTGGTAATAAGAGAACCAGTATAGCTCACAGATTGCCCGAGTGTGGCTGGTTGGACATGCACAGTAGGCGAAAACTACATACGGCTTGTTTCTACTTCAAAATAATATCCAGAAAAACGCCCCCATATCTCTTCAACAAAATAACATATAGAAGTGATGTGCATAACATAAATATTCGAAGTAGAGGGCTCCTATCCATCCCAAAGCATAGATTACACCTTTGACCATTAAATTTATCTTAAGATTTATGTAATTATATTTGTACTGGATATGGTCAATAAACGGTTTATTATTATTATTATATTATTATTATTATATATGGTGAATGCGCCGGGTACAATATAATTTACTTGTACTAAAATTTAATTGTAAACGACCCTCGTAATATTTTTCTCTTGTTCGTAATAATATTGTTGTATTAGTTATCTATATTAATGTACCTATGTTTTCAATAATCATTTTGGTAATTTATTTCAATTCATTTAATGAAAAACATCGAATATCGAAACATTGATTCGATTATGAATCAATGTTTCGATATTAGATGTTTTTCATTAGATGAATACTATTTTTGACTGATGTTTTTTTGGTAACAAAAATATTTACAAAACCAATCTTTATTAATCTAAAATACTAACATTAACAATTCACTTGGTAAAATAGATATCTTATTTTTTCTAAATTAAATTAAACTAAAATCACTTGATTAGTTTTAGGAAAAGAAAAAATAAACTTTATAATTCTTTTTTACAATTTATTTTTGTTGGTCTTTTTTTTTATTCTTTTCGTGTATATACAGCGAATGTTTCTTTTGAATATACATATCCCAATGCATACGTTGTATATTTTCAGTAATTCGTCGTTCTTATAAAAGCGTTTAGTTTTAATCTTCTAACGAGTGTTTCCAATCCTAGATTTAGCATGAAGTAAAATTTCGAGTTTAGAAAAGCATGAAAACAAGCCAAACCAAATTTTCAGGCTGTTCTAAACTCGAAATTATACTTCATGCGCCACGCGTATAAAACACTGGTTTCAAATTAAGTTCTAATTATTCTATTTCAGAATACTGTTTTAGGAGTATATTTTAAACTTCACTTGAATCAGTGTTTATTACGCGTGGCGCATGAAGTAAAATTTCGAGTTTAGAAAAGCCTGAAAATTTGGTTTGGCCGCTCCGCTTCGCAGAGCGACCAAACCAAATTTTCAGGCTTTTCTAAACTCGAAATTTTACTTTATGCTTAGTCTGGGAGTGGAAACACTCGTTCGCAACTTCAAAATTGCCGCTTTTAAAAATTATAATTGCTAGAAATTTTACAGCGAATGCATCGGGATATAAATACTTAAAAGAAACATTCCCTTTATAATCTAATGCTGAATAATTTAATTTCTCAATTGATAAAGCTTAATTTATGAAATATGTATATCCCGTACGTGGCAACAACCTTGAAATATATGAGCTATAGTGGAATTTTTCAAATTAGGCACTCTCATGCGCTTCTTATTTTTTCCATTTTCTATAAAATTGGAGTGGAAACACTGGTAGAAGTTACAAATTAAATACTCAAAAAAATAACGAAACCCTGAAAATTTGCAGTGTTCACATCATGATATGTATTCTTAAAAAAAAAAATGATGATTCAAAATAAGGCAATAAATTTTAAAATGCTGATACTGTAATCACATCGTGTAACTCTTTTTTCCTTAGCTAACTTATTTACTTACTGTGCGCCCGTTTTGAGTCCTAATTACTTAAATCACATACATTCTTTTGAAAAGCGGTAATTTTTAAGTTGCGAACGAGTGTTTCCACTCCCAGGTTTAGCATGAAGTAAAATTTCGAGTTTAGAAAAGCCTGAAAATTTGGTTTGGACGCGTAGCGCGTAGCGCTACGCGGCCAGACCAAATTTTCAGGCTTTTCTAAACTCGAAATTTTACTTCATGCGCCACGCGTATTAAACATTGATTTGAGTGAAGTTTAAAATATACTCCTAAAACAGTATTTTAAAGCAGTATAATTTGAACCTTGTTTTAAAATCAGTGCTTTATACGCGTGGCGCATGAAGTAAAATTTCGAGTTTAGAAAAGCCTGAAAATTTGGATTTGCCGGCGCGACTCGCTTCGCTCGCGCGCCGGCAATTCCAAATTTTCAGGCTTTTCTAAACTCGAAATTTTACTTCATGCTTAACCTGGGAGTGGAAACACTCGTTCATAACTTCAAAATTACCGCTTTTAAAAATTATAAATACCAGAAATTTTACAGCGAACTTCAAAATTACCGCTTATAGAAATTGTAAATACCAGAAATTTTACAATCTCAACATCGGGATATGAACACTTTTAAGAAACATTCCTTTTATAATCTGATGCTGAATAATTTAAATAAATTATTTCTTCTTGCATTTCTTTTGCATTTTCAGTGTATATTGATGCTGGACCAGGAATATCCAATCCGATAACACTCTCAATCGTGACGAGCGGGCCTTCTTTCCGTAGGAATTGGAAGATCAGAGTGACGCAGATCCCGTGCAGTTCGATGTATCGTGGTGAGTCGATTGAAACATTGATCTTTTACCTTCTTCTGTTGTTTTTTCTTGTCTAAAGAAAACGCTTGTTAAGAGATTCACGGCCTATCAATATTTTATCAGGCTTTGACAAAATCGGATCTTCCTTCCCCTTTTTTCCCTTCAGGATCGTTCGATGTGTCGTTTAAATAAATATATTAGGTGGTTGTTCTGTTTCTTTGAGGATCGTAAAATAAAGAGGGGAGATTTTCGGATTTATGGGAATGCAAATGCAACATTTGATGTTGATAGGATTTTACCAACGAAAAGATCTTTAAAACGTTAGAAAAAACTCTTAGAAAAAAATAAGGTTTAGTTAACACGTTGATTATAACAATAAAAATAAAAATATTACCTCAGGCCGCTGTTTAAGTTTTTGTTCCAATTATACAAAATAATAAAGCAAACATTCAAAGGAACATAAACCTTTTTAAACTTTCAGGCCATCTAGTTTACATGTCTATATAGTTATATAGATGTATTACTCAAATTAGGCACTTGCGCGGTAGAACAGCATTTCTCGAACCTAGGCAAGACAGTCCTGAACACGTCGGGCCGTAAAAGTACCATTCGGCGGTGACTCTTGAAGAGATAACACCATTGAAATCCCGAAAGGTCCTCGTCCGATGCACCACCTGCGTGAGTTCCTGCATGAGTTCCTTTCTTTCAAATAAATGTGCTCCCAACGTGTTCAGGTTCCGCTTTCTCATTTTTTGAGCATCGGAAATACACGAACGACGCTCGGTCTACGCATGAGAGTGCCTAATTTGAAAAATTCCATTATACTAGTTTCGCGGCACGGGCAGAGCGATGCTTTAAAAGTTGTTTCTCACAAGGTTTCTTCATATGGCGCGGGGCATAAACGCAAATTTAACTGCGGCACAAGTGAATGCCGCGCGGCGAATAACGTGTTATAAAAATTAAGAGCTTTAATAAGTTAATCAAAGGACAACTATACAGACAGTCCATGGGATAGGGAATCCAGAAAACCAAATTATGATTGAAACAAAATCTTAAAGATGGCATTTCCACTCGCAATTTCATTATTAATCAGATACACCACCTGCGTGAGTTCCTGCATGAGTTCCTTTCTTTCAAATAAATGTGCTCCCAACGTAATCAGGTTCCACTTTCTCATTTTTTGAGCAGCGGAAATACACGAACGACGCTCGTTCTACGCATGAGAGTGCCTAATTTGAAAAATTCCATTATACTAGTTTCACGGCACGGGCAGAGCGATGCTTTAAAAGTTGTTTCTCACAAGGTTTCTTCACATGCCGCGGGGCATAAACGCAAATTTAACTGCGGCACAAGTGAATGCCGCGCGGCGAATAACGTGTTATAAAAATTAAGAGCTTTAAAAACTTAATCAAAGGACAACTAAACAGACAGTCCATGGGATAGGGAATCCAGAAAACCAAATTATGATTAAAACAAAATCTTAAAGATGGCATTTCCACTCGCAATTTCATTATTAATCAGATAAGATAATTCTAGATTGAATTGATAGATGTTATTATTTTATTTAAACGTAAAAGCCTCCTTGATTCCAAAAACAGTCTCGCAATAAATTCTTGATTTAATTTTTTTGCATCTGAATAATTACATTGGACTGTTTGTATAATTGTGAGTTAATCAAAAAAACAGTTAAAAAAAAACAACATTTGCTCAACAAATTAAAAGTATTAAAAGGTTAATCAAAAAACGACCTAGAAACCAACCAATGTTTAGTTAACAAATTAAGTCCTTTGAAGCGGCGAATTACAAGTTTTCGTTGAAAGTTTCGTCGCTTCAGCGGAACTTTTTTTGGTAATAATTCATGAGTTACTACCTCTTGGATGTGGGTTAATTCTCGCTTTTAGACATCATTGTGCCCCCATTACAGCAACAGGTTTTATATCGATTTGCGCTACACGCGGCCTCGAGCTGGCTAAAAGCTCCATTCAACTAAGGGTGTGAACATACTGGAGCATCGATGCTAACAGCCTGCATTGTATTTTCATCAATGATACAACAGAAATAATATGATATGATAATATGAAGAAGAGAACTTCATATTATTTCTTTTATATCATTGATTTATCTATATGATGAATTAATTTTTTACTTAACCCGTGGTGAAACATATTTAATTAATAATAGAACTAGTTTCGACCGTAGGTTATTCTTAAGGAGATATCTCCTTGAGAATGATCTACGGTCGAAACTAGTTGGAGTAAATATAAAAATCAGTGAAACAAACCAAGTGTTGTTTTAATGAAAATTCTATTATTTAAATGTATCTATGTTTTTCGTGTGCAACATAATGGCTAGTACTGAAATTTCAAAAACGACAAGTAAGCCACGTATGCCGGGATCTCACTCAAAAAGAAATCTCTCTGAAATTATTTCTGTTTTTTTATTTATTTATTTATTTATATTATATTTATTTTAGTAAAGTCCCTGATTGAATCTTGGGGGTGAAACTTATTTAATCTTAATTCCTTTGAAAGGATTTAATTAAAGTAAATTGCGAGAAATCGGTTTATTCGAGGTATTGTAGCTAGAATTTTAAATACTTTTTACAACGGATTTTAATTTTTTTTATCTAATTGTTTAAACATATTTAACCAAGTCTTAAGTGAGAGGTTAGTGCAAGAAAAGTCTCACTTAAGACTTGGTCAAACCTGTTCAAACAATTGGATACAAAAAATTAAAAACCGTTGTAAAATGTAATTAAAATTGTAGCTACAATACCCCGAATAAGCCGATTTCTTGCAATTTCCTTTAATTAAATCCTTTCAATGAAATTAAGATTAAACACATTCCACCCTCGAGATTCAATCAATCCACCCCCCCCCTCCTCTCTCTCTCTCTGTCTCTTTTAATTTTCTAACAAAAATAGGAAAACCTTAAAACATTTAATTACGCAAAGGAAATACATTTATATCAATCCAGCGAAAGCGGATCCTCTCTTTATTATTTTTTTTTGCACGATTTCCTCGAATTTTCCTATTTTCGATCTGCTCTCGAGATGTAAAGTGAAGATTCTTTCTTTTTCCCAATCTGGATTAAATCTCGGCGTTTGCAAAAAAGGGTCGCCGGGTTTTCGGGACGCCCTTCAAGAAAACCGGGACATTTATCATCCCCGCCCGTGTGTGCTAAAATAGCCGAATTCGCTTTATTGGGTGATGGTTTAATCTAACAGGGTGGGCTATAAATTAATTTTTGGAGCTTACTCGATGACATTTATTTCCCCAGTTCAGACAGCTTACTTGCATAATATTTAACCTTAATATAAAATAGTGGAGAATATGTTAATAATAATGATAATAAATCTTTTATTTTAAACCTATGTTCATGAATAAGAGTGTTGAAAATTTCAATAATACTTACTATACAGAGTAATTTATACCAGGATAATAATTATTCTTATTATAAAATAGTGAAGAATTTTGTAAATAATAATGATAATATACACTGGCGAAAGAAATTAACGCATCACATTAATTTTTTTAATTTAAAAATAAAGTTTTTATGTTTAAAAACAAAAAAAATAACAACAAAACCAACTGAACTATAATAATGATTTTCAACACATTTTCTTTCATTAATGACTAAAATAATGTCATAAATAAAAAGAGGAAAAAAGTTAACATGTGATTATAAGACTTAATATCTAGTGTTTCCTCCTCTTGCTCGAATAACTGCCTGACAGCGACGGCTTATACTGTTAATTAATGATCAAATTTCATCCTGGTTAATATCTTCCCAAATTTCCTGCAATCTTTGTCCAAGCTCTTGTTGATTGCTTGGACGCCGAGGAAGTGCTCTAAGGCGTCTGCCCATCGCGTCCCATAGGTGTTCGATCGGATTAAGATCGGGACACCTGGCTGGCCATTGCATTGTATTGATACCCACTAGGTCAAGATACTGTTGTACAATTCGGGCACTGTGTGGTTTTGCATTGTCATGCATAAACAGGAAATCGTTTCCTCCAAAGGGAGCAAAAGGCATTACGGATGGTTCTAAAATGTTTGCAATATAAGACGCTGCCGTGATGCTTCCTCTTGGTATGACCGCCAACTCCGTACGAGCCTCTAAAGTGATACCACCCCACACAATAACAGAGCCTCCACCAAACATAACAGTCGGAACAATGTTACACTGCGCATAACGTTCACCTGGCCGTCTGTACACATGCATTCGTCTGTCACTGCCGTAAAGACAAAATCTGGACTCGTCGCTAAACATAACATTAGCCCAATCGGCCTGTAACCAGTTTACATGTTCTTGCGCAAATGTTAACCTGGCTCTGCGATGGTCTGCGGTTAATTGTGGTCCTTTTGCCGCTGTTTTCGGAGTTAAATTAAAACCACGTAACCTTTTTCTGATGGTAACGGAACTTACATGAACATTGTGGATCTCTGCGAGCATATTTTGTAGCCTAGGAGCCGTAATAAACCGTTCGCGTAACGTCTGCATCATTAAAAAACGGTCTTGAACAGCAGTTGTGGCCCTTTTTCTCCCTTGTCCTGGCCTTCTTGAGTATGCCTGAGTTTCCCGATGTCTCTTCAAGACACGGGATACGGTCGATTGATTAACACCAAGACGCTGACTGATGTAACGCTGACTCCTACCTTCTTCTGCAAGTGTAACCACAATCACAGCTTCTTCACTGCTTAAATTAAGATTCGGACGTCTATCCATATTCATTCTTCACTATTTAGCACTTAATTTTAACAATTACTTGAAAACAAACTCAAAAAGAAATTTTATATGAACCTTTCTTACAGTCAGAATAATGAAAAGTGCTTCATTTTATTTATTGACAGAAAACCATGAGAACAAAAGACAAAACACAACATGTAAAACAGCATGCTTGATAAGATTTCTTATTGTAAAAATATGCTTGTGTTCAAAGAAAACTCGATTCCAAGATATCAAAAAAATCACAAATGATGCGTTAATTTCTTTCGCCAGTGTATATTTTATTTCAAACCTGTGTTCATGAATAAGAGTTTACCAGGAAGCAAAAATTGAATATTCGTGTTCAAGATTGGATTCTTGGATTGGATTTAGAGATAACGAGGCATGCAGTTTTCGGAACCTATTTCATTTTTGCCGTTAAAACAAATAGTAGGTTATGGAAATTGCTTGAAATAAAAGACTAATTTATTAGTTGTTAACAGTTGTCACATACCTTGGGTATTGCTATTAATTTTTAGTGTAAAAAAATACAAATTTTGTTAACAATGCAGTTTGGCAATGAAGAATATGCCGACATTATTTTTGTTTACGGCTTTTGCAACGGCAGTGTTTTAAAAAGTTATTGGGAATATTAAAGAAGATTCGTGTACAGAGGAAATTCAGAATGAAGAGCCATTACGAGACAGAATTATAAATGCTGCACTTAAAATTAAAAATAAACAAGATTTTGCTGTAGTTTATATTTCTGAAATTTCATGTTGCCAGGCTTGCATCGCTGGCGGTGGACATTTCGAACATCTCTTGTAAATTAAACTAGTGGTTTTTCTTTCTGCGACTAAACAAAGTCTTCATATTGCCTACTATTAGTTTTTTAGTGAAACTTAAAATTAATATATGTTTCAAAAGTTTGAACCTCGATTTCTCCAAAACAAAAGCTGATATAAAAAAAGTTATTTCTCATTTTTTGCTCAGAACCAATCTTGAACACGAATATTAATTTTTTCCTGCTGGTATAAATCACCCTGTATATAATTAGGTAACAAATTAATCTAAAGTGATGTTTAATCTATTTTGACCTAATTATTTAAACATGTAAGGTGAAAAATAAGTTCTTTACTTACATAGAAATCAGTTTTTGTTAGAAAATGTACAACTTTAAATCAGTGTTTTATACACGTGGCGCATGAAGTAAAATTTTGAGTTTAGAAAAGCCCTGTAGAAATTTTCTACGCAGGGCTTTTCTAAACTCGAAATTTTACTTCATGCTTAGTCTGGGAGTGGAAAATATTCGTTAGAAATTTCAAATGTTATAAAAACGCCGAAATACTAAAACAAGCGAATTCATTAATAAAATAAGCTTACTGAAAGCTGTAATACTAATAAAATAAGATTAAATTTCAATTTAAATTCGATTTAATAGCAATTAAAAAATTCTAAAATACGCTAATAAAATAAAGAGTACTACAAAAAAAAATTACTGCGTTTATCTAAATAACATAATCCAACTTTCTTTAATCCTAGATAAATCGTTCACTAAAATGTCTTATTTTATGAACATTAAAGCCCGATTTGTAGCTTTCGAATAATATCGCGTAATCTAAATTACATCGAGTGCATCCAAACCGACCCAGATTTAACAAAGTGTAACAACTTTACAGCGAATCGGATTAAGAAACTTACGTTTTTTTAAAGTATTGCGATCGTAATCCTTTTTATGTTCGAATGCACTTTATGCGAGTAGCCTGCGGCTATTTCGTGGAAAGGTTTTCAAAAAGATTTAATTCCCCTGGGAAATGATTAAATGTTAACGCAGATGGTTCAAATAATCACTTTTATATAAAAGTATCGATATAATTGAATAAAAAAAAAAAACAAGCACTAATCAAGTTTAATAAAAACTACAATAGAAAATTTAATAGTTGAGGCTGTTACTTGGCGAAATTCCATATCAACACTTTTAGTAAATAACACACTTTTTAAGATTTCACTGTTTATTGATTGGCACTGCAACAATTGTTTCGCTATACAGTGGCTTCATCAGGCAGATGAACAATGGATTACCAACTTAAACTAACTCTTAAATACTAATGACGTAGAGGAGGTGGTGTTGTTTAGGAAATGGGGTGGGGTGGTAGTGAATTTTACGAAAAAAAAAATATATATAATATATATATATATATATATATATATATATATATATATATATATATATATATATACAGGGTGAGTTTATTTCGATGTTCTCTATGGGGATCTCGGAAACTATAAGAGATAGAAAAACGGTTAAATGGGGAAAGAAGTGTAGTTTTATAGGACGAATAAAATGACACTTTCAAAATATTTGAAAAAGTTAAGGGTAACTAGTTAGAGTGTATTTTGAATAAAGTAAAATGTGTCAATTTTTTGAAATCAATATATCTCTATTATTATCATAGATAGAAAAAAACTGTAAAAGACAAAGTTGTAGAAAATTTTACACAGATTAATAACAAAAAATCAAAAAAAAAATCGCCCATATTTTGGGAGATATGACACAATCTTATCTTTAAAAAAAAAATAACCTTTCCAATGAGGCCATAGCCAACTATTGTTTGGCTATGGCCTCATTGGAAAGGTTATTTTTTTTCCCTTTAATCCGACACAACATAAGCCATAGTTATTTTTAAAATAAAATAAGTTATAGTCGTTTTAATTTTTCCATAAACCAAAAAATAGTTAGCCATGAAAAAGACAAAAGTAAAACAATTGCGGTTGTTTATAGCAACGAAATCAATATTTAATTTATTATCTTTCTTTAGATTTGTCAAAAGCAACATAAAGTAAAATAATTCCAAAATTATCAAAATAATAATAGAAGAATATTTTAAATATTACATAAGATGCTCAAAAAGTCCACCATTATTATTATGCTATAAAGTACATCTTTTTAAAATCGAATTTGTGGCTTTTTTGACTTTTCTTCTGTCAATAGATTCAAATGTTTCAAGAACAGCTAGTCTAAGATCCTCCACGGATTGATATGATTATTGATACACTTTGTTCTTCACATAACCCCACAGAAAAAAGTCTAAAACGGATAGGTCGGGTGATCTAGGTGGCCATAGGATTGGTCCATTTCTTCCCACCCATGAATTAGGAAAAGCATCATTTAAATAGTTTCGCACAGCCAACTTGCTATGAGGTGGAGCTCCGTCGTGTTGAAACCACTTCAATCTTGCCCGTACTGATAAATTTAAATCATCGGGCATATTTTCAAATGTTTGTTGAAGAAAACGAAGGTAATCATTTCCATTCAATGTATTATTAAAAATATATGGGCCGAGAATTCTCGATCCGAACACACCGCACCATACATTAAATCCAAATTTAATTTGTGGTCTACGTTGTGCAACTTCTCGTGGATTCTCCTGACTCCAAACATGTTCATTGTGCCGGTTAAAAATCCCACAATTAGTAAAACGCGTTTCATCTGTCCAAATTATTTTTGTAGGGAACGTATTATCCTCTTGGCACATGTTTTTGTACCACATACAGAAGACCATTCTCTTATTGGTATCACCGTCATGTAAATTTTGTGAAATTGATACCTTATATGGGTGATATTTGTGTTTTTTCAAAACTCGTACTACAGTCCGTTGAGATATGCTTGCTTCTGTTGCAATTTGTCTGGTCGATGTGGATGGATCTATCATCGCCAATGCTAATACGTTTATTTCTGAAACTTCATTAATTTCGTTTTCTTCAAGTTTCGGTTTTGTAAAGGATCTGTACTCACCCAAATTGTGGTAAATTCTTCTGAATGTTGGTAAAGATGGCTGCCGACGATCGATATATTGATTATAATATTGTTCTGCAGCATCCGCAGCGTTTTTATTACACTGAATGTAACAAACAAGCATATCACGCTTTTCTTCGTTGGAAAAATTCATTATCACTTTAAAAAACTTTCAACACCAAATAAATACAAAACAAACTTATCGAAACAAACCAAATATGGAAATTAATTAATATGTGTTTAGAATAAACAACTGCAATTGTTTTACTTTTGTCTTTTTCGTGGCTAACTATTTTTTGGTGTATGGTAAAATTAAAAACGACTGTAACTTACCTTATTTTAAAAATAACTATGGCATATGTTATATCGAATTGAAGGGAAAAAAATAGCCCTTTTAATAAAGTCATAGCCAACTATTGTTTCCATTTAAAAAAAGGTAAGTTTGTGTCATATCTCCCAAAATATGGGCGACATTTTTTTTTGATTTTTTGTTATTAATCTGTGTAAAATTTTCTACAACTTTGTCCCTTACAGTTTTTTTCTATCTATGATAATAATAGAGATATATTGATTTCAAAAAATTGACACATTTTACTTTATTCAAAATATCTAGTTACCCGTGACTTTTTCAAATATTTTGAAAGTGTCATTTTATTCGTCCTATAAAACTACACTTCTTTCCCCATTTAACCGTTTTTCTATCTCTTATAGTTTCCGAGATCCCCATAGAGAACATCGAAAAAAACTCACCCTGTATATTTATTTTTAGGTTTTCGCGAGCAAAATATAACTGGCTTTTGGGCTGCTTTATTGCGTTAATTGATTTATTTGCGCTCTACGTAGAGCGCAAATAAATCAATTAACGCGAGAAAGCAGCCCAAAAACCTCCAGCCAGTTATATATATATATATATACACATACATAAATATATACAAACATTAACATATCGTATGTACATATACTTATAATCATAAACAAAGGATAAAATGTCCGGAAAAATTAAATTAATTAAATAAAGATAAGTATAACATTCAAATCTACACAAGCAAATATACAGAGAGTTTTATGTAACACCGAACATTTTCATCCAATACAATTAGACACCTTTAATTTTTAAGTTATGTGTAAATTCGATTGCCTATATGACTATTACAAATTGTAGACAATCAATCGCAATTAATGCCTCAACTTGTACATACAGGGAGTTTTTCTTTCATGTATGCATGTCCCAATTACAGGTTATATGCCGTAAATCTTTAGATAACCGTTGTTTTTTTTTTAAATAAGTTTAATTTTTCCTTTAAGTAAACATAAACGTACGTTGTATATTTGCTGACACTCGGTTTATTAAAAGAATTTAATTTGAAACTTTAAAGAGTGTTTTCTACTCCCAGGTTAAGCATGAAGTAAAATTTCGAGTTTAGAAAAGCCTGAAAATTTGGTTTGGTCGCGTAGCGCGAAGCGCGGAGCGGCCAAACCAAATTTTCAGGCTTTTCTAAACTCGAAATTTTACTTCATGCGCCACCGGTACAAAACACTGACAAATTACAAAGTTTAAAACACACCGTTAAGCTTTACATTGCATCAGTGTTGTGTACCGGTGGCCCATGAAGTAAAATTTCGAGTTTAGAAAAGCCTGAAAATTTGGTTTGGCCGCTTCGCGCTACGCAACCAAACCAAATTTTCAGGCTTTTCCAAACTCGAAATTTTACTTCATGCTTAGCATGTTAAAAATTCTTTTAACAAACCGAGCGTCGGCAAATGTACAACGTATGTTTATGTATACTTAAAAAAAAATTTCTCGTTATAAACATGTTCGGTGTTACATAAAACTCTCTGTACACACAAACATATATAAACATTAACATATGCCATATACATATATACAAAAAGACAATTAAACAAGAATGAAAATATAGCATACAAATTTACACTGAAATTTACAGAATTACAAATGTAGTGGTGAATTATTTACGTCTTCTTGATCGTTTAATACAAATGCAAAGAAATAGTCGTAATTTTATATATTCTATTTAACGTGTGCAAACTATAAGAAGCGTAAGCTTATTTTTTCGAATTCAAATAGTTTTGAATTTGAATTATTTTTGTTTAAAGCACATTTTATCTTAGTTGGGATAACACATTTTTATAGAATTAGCATTTAAATATAACGAAGTAGAAGCTTCCATCATTAATAAAACTACAGAAGCTGAATGTTTTCAATATTTTGAGGACAAAAGGGAAATTCATGTATATTTTTTATTTAAAATTATTTGATTCTTACTTTTTACATTTTCAATCTAATTCTAATATGATTGACGATAATAATGTTACTTATTAAGGAAGTACGAGTATAGATTATCTGGTATGGACCTTCAGAACTTCAGTAATAATGCTCGACCGCATTATTAGCCCTTTGGCCTTAGTATAGAACTTTAATCACTTGCAGCCCTGCGCTCTCTTGGCTGGGATCTTGATGGACTTAGATATGGGATATTTGTCCCTGTCCCTGTCGAGAATTAAATTTTATAAAAGACAGAGTGTAGTAAATTTTATTATACACGTAGATTATAATTAAAATAGTAAATCTTGAAGTAAAGTTTTGAAAGACGTTTAATTAATTTGAAAATTAATCATGGATAAAATAGCCAATGCAAGAAATAGCTTTGTATAACAATTAAATAGAAGAAAATCTCGTTACTTAAGGCTGCCTGGAATATTCTAGGATATCCTAAGAAATATTACTTTCTAGTAGTTTTTTAATATCCGGAGGTGTATTTGCACAAGAAGCAGTTGGATATTTATTGTCATAAATTGTCTTATTAATTAAGACACATTGTTTGCATTTTACACGAAAAACATTTTCGTAATTTTATAAATTATGTTTTTACTATCTTTACAACGTAGTAAGATATTTAATCTATACATGTTCTTAATTAAACGCTACTCTAAACTCTTATGAAGTATTTTCTGCTTAAATTAACAATGAAACTGTTTTAATTAACAATGAACCCTTGCATCACCTACTATCTCGATGATGTTTCGCTTTTCGAAACTTTTCTTAAAGATTTACTGTTTTAATCATAAACTATAACACGATTTGATACATCTCTTGTATTCTCAACTTTGATATCTTATAAATAAAGCAATAAAGTGTTTGCACTCTATAAAATTTTAATTCCCTGCAGGGACAAACATCCCATTTCAAAGTCCATCAAGATTGCCGCCAAGAGAGTATAGGGCAAGTGATTAAAGTTATATAAGAGGGTCGAAGGACTAATATTGCGGTCGAGGATGTAGTGACCCTTAAGATCATTATTAAGTTCTAAAGGTCCATAGAAGATAATCTATACCGGGTGTTCGATAAAAAAACGACCAACGCCATAACTGTTATTTATTGATTCAAATCGATCAATAAATAACAGAGTTATGGCATTGAACTAAAAAACAAAGTCAATCGCAGTTACAATACTATAAATTGATACTAATTATATATTTTTTTTAAAATTAACTTCATTGCCAAATAATAGTCAACTTTAAATTTTGAAATGGCTGCATATACTTTTCTTATTTTATTATATTGGACATTGTTTTTCTGAAGTCAATTATGATCGATATGTTGATTTTAATTTAATATTTATCAAAAAAAAATAATTTATAAATCTTGTTCGCATGATTTTTTGGCAATAAATGTAGTGTGTCCTGAAACAATATTGGACTTTTAATACTGATCAAAATTGGGTCTGTCAACTTGGCCCCCCCAACTCAAAATTTTCAAATAAAAAATATTGCGCCCGAAAGGTCTTAACTTGCGCTCACTTGCGCCCAAATATTAAAACTTGCGCTGTTAAGGGTAGAAAGTTATAGCGATTTGAAAATAGGGGGGGCTAAGTTGACGCCAGCCCCCCCATCTCGGAATTTTTAACTTTTTCTTTCATAAATACATTCTATGGAACTTGCGCTGTCTATATCACCTAATTTTACAAGTTGCGCTGCAAAAATACACCCCCTATAAACGAAATAATGGAGGGTGCCAGCCCCCCCACTTTACATTTTTTAAGTTTTATTGCATTGTACACAAAGCTTAGAAGTTGCGCTCACTTGCGCCATCGAAATTTCTTCAATATCAGTTCTCATGAAAAAGTTATGGCAGATTTTATATATACTCGAATCCAGTGCGCGTATTCCCATAATCTCCATGCAACTACAGAAGAGTAATACAATAAACATACTTAACTCACAACCACTGTCCTTCTTCGTCGAAAAGCATACATTATACAACCAAAACAGTAATTTTCTATAATATTTGCATATTTATTCCAGTGCCGTATCATGGTGGAAATATATATTTTTATTATTACTTAAATAATTTTATTTCCAAAACAAATAACAATAATTCGATTCAATTAATAAATATAACTTTAACAATGTATTTAAAATGCATTTCTGCTGATTAGAAAAGTTGCGCTGTTTTCCCAGTAGCGTTACAAATAATTTATTATTTAATTTAATTAAATATATTCAAAACCAAACGTGAGAATTTAAATTTTTAAGTGATTTTACTTAAACAATGCATAAGAAATGCATCTATGCCAATGAGAAAAGTTGCGCTGTTTTCCCAGTGGCGTCACAATTAATTTATTATTATTGAATTAAATTAAATATTTTCAAAACCAAACGGAAAATTTTGAATTTTCTAAGTGATATTACTTTAACAATGCATAGGAAATGCATTTATGCTAATGAGAAAAGTTACGCTGTTTTCCCAGTGGCGTCACAATTAATTTATTATTATTGAATTAACTTAAATATTTTCAAAACCAAACGGGAAACTTTGAATTTTCTAATTGATGTTACTTTAACAATGCATAGGAAATGCATTTATGCTAATGAGAAAAGTTGCGCTGTTTTCCCAGTGGCGTCACAATTAATTTATTATTATTGAATTAAATTAAATATTTTCAAAACCAAACGGAAAATTTTGAATTTTCTAAGTGATATTACTTTAACAATGCATAGGAAATGCATTTATGCTAATGAGAAAAGTTGCGCTGTTTTCTCAGTGGCGTCACAATTAATTTATTATTATTGAATTAAATTAAATATTTTCAAAACCAAACACAAAATTTTGAATTTTCTAAGTGATATTACTTTAACAATGCATAGAAAATTCATTTATGCTAATGAGAAAAGTTGCGCTGTTTTCCCAGTGGCGTCACAATTAATTTATTATTATTGAATTAAATTAAATATTTTTAAAACCAAACAGAAAATTTTGAATTTTCTAAGTGATATTACTTTAACAATGAATAGGAAATGCATTAATGCTAATGAGAGAAGTTGCGCTGTCTTCCCAGTGGCGAAAACAAAAAACAAAAACAAAACAAAATTGCAGTTTGTGTAATAATAAATTATTATTTGAAACACAGTTAAGCAATTTCATATTCATAGAACCCGTTAACACGGACAGTAAAACATTGAACTTAGTAACTAATTTAGAAAATATTCCGTTTAAACTAAATGTACAGAACAAACTGTTTATTTTACGTGGTGTTGTGGGTTTTATACCGGGTCATTTTATAGCATTTTGCAGAAGACATAATGGCTAATGGGAGGAATGCAATGACTTGCTTCCAAGCAAAAATCATTGTTCAAGATCAAAAGAAGTAGAGGTTAATATGTTGCTATATACAATGTAGGGTGACCGACGGGAACCATCTGTTTTTGGGAATGATCACTGACGCCACTGGGAAAACAGCGCAACTTTTCTCATTAGCATAAATGCATTTCCTATGCAATGTTAAAGTAATATCACTTAGAAAATTCAAAATTTTTCTTTTGGTTTTGAAAATATTTAATTTAATTCAATAATAATAAATTAATTGTGACGCCACTGGGAAAACAGCGCAACTTTTCTCATTAGCATAAATGCATTTCCTATGCATTGTTAAAGTAATATCACTTAGAAAATTCAAAATTTTCCGTTTGGTTTTGAAAATATTTAATTTAATTCAATAATAATAAATTAATTGTGACGCCACTGGGAAAACAGCGCAACTTTTCTCATTAGCATAAATGCATTTCTTATTCATTGTTAAAGTAATATCACTTAGAAAATTCAAAGTTTCCTGGTTGGTTTTGAAAATATTTAATTTAATTCAATAATAATAAATTAATTGTGACGCCACTGGGAAAACAGCGCAACTTTTTTCATTAGCATAAACGCATTTCCTATGCATTGTTAAAGTAATATCACTTAGAAAATTCAAAATTTTCTGTTTGGTTTTGAAAATATTTAATTTAATTCAATAATAATAAATTAATTGTGACGCCACTGGGAAAACAGCGCAACTGTTCTCATTAGCATAAATGCATTTCCTATTCATTGTTAAAGTAATATCACTTAGAAAATTGAAAGTTTCCCGTTTGGTTTTGAAAATATTTAATTTAATTCAATAATAATAATTTAATTGTGACGCCACTGGGAAAACAGCGCAACTTTTCTCATTAGCATAAATGCATTTCCTATGCATTGTTAAAGTAATATCACTTAGAAAATTCAAAATTTTCTGTTTGGTTTTGAAAATATGTAATTTAATTTAATAATAATAAATTAATTGTGACGCCACTGGGAAAACAGCGCAACTTTTCTCATTAGCATAAATGCATTTCCTATGCATTGTTAAAGTAATACCACTTAGAAAATTCAAAATTTTCCGTTTGGTTTGAAAAATATTTAATTTAATTAAATAATAATAAATGAATTGTGACGCCACTGGGAAAACAGCGCAACTTTTCTCATTGGCATAGATGCATTTCTTATGCATTGTTTAAGTAAAATCACTTAAAGAATTTAAATTTTCACGTTTGGTTTTGAAAATATTTAATTAAATTAAATAATAAATTATTTGTAACGCTACTGGGAAAACAGCGCAACGCAGAAATGCATTTTAAATACATTGTTAAAGTTATATTTATTAATTGAATCGAATTATCGTTATTTGTTTTGGAAATAAAATTATTTAAGTAATAATAAAAATATATATTTCCACCATTATACGGCACTGGAATAAATATGCAAATATTATAGAAAATTACTGTTTTGGTTGTATAATGTATGTTTTTTGACGAAGAAGGACAGTGGTTGTGAGTTAAGTATGTTTATTTTATTACTCTTCTGTAGTTGCATGGAGATAATGGGAATACGCGCACTGGATTCCAGTATATATAAAATATGCCATAACTTTTTCATGAGAACTGATATTGAAGAAATTTCAATGGCGCAAGTGAGCGCAACTTCTAAGCTTTGTGTACAATGCAATCAAACTTAAAAAATGTAAAGTGGGGCGGCTGGCACCCTCCTTTATTTCGTTTATAGGGGGTGTATTTTTGCAGCGCAACTTGTAAAATTAGGTGGTATCGACAGCGCAAGTTCCATAGAATGTATTTATGAAAGAAAAAGTTAAAAATTCCGAGATGGGGGGGCTGGCGTCAACTTAGCCCCCCCTATTTTCAATTCGCTATAACTTTCTACCCTTAACAGCGCAAGTTTTAATATTTGGGCGCAAGTGAGCGCAAGTTAAGACCTTTCGGGCGCAATATTTTTTATTTGAAAATTTTTAGTTGGGGGGCCAAGTTGACAGACCCATCAACATTAATAAATAGAATTAGTATTTATAATCAGCTTAGAAGATTTAACACAATTTGTCAACCAACCGAATAAAATAGAATGTTTTATCTTTTTTATGATTTCAATGAATGATTTATTATATTACATACGTCGATTTATTAAAAGAGTTAAATTTAAAGTTCGAACGAGTGTATCCACTCCCAGACTAAGCATGAAGTAAAATTTCGAGTTTAGAAAAGCCTGAAAATTTGGTTTGGCCGCGTAGCGCGTAGCGCTACGCGACCAAACCAAATTTTCAGGCTTTTCTAAACTCGAAATTTTACTTCATGCGCCACGCGTATAAAACACTGAAATGTTGTAAAGTTATAAATACACTTAAAAAATGATTAATAATCGAAGTATTGAAATAACAAAATATTTACATTTTTCGTTTACTTTTATTCTACATTAAGTTGTTACGTAGGTACTTATTTGTTGTTTCGTTATTATTAATCGCATATCGTTAGAATAAATTACATTAGGCACTTTTTACTTTCCCCCGTATGTAATACAAAGGGAAAGTATTGTTTTCGTGAAAATTTTCGAATCAAAAATTTTAGCGGAAATATCCGTTTTGAGGTCCCCTGAGTCGAATAAGACCATTTTTGAAAAATGTCTGTCTGTGCTGTGTGTCTGTGTGTCTGTGTGTGAGTCTGTGTGCGCTGTACCGCAAAAACCGCTAAAGATATCGAGATGAAACTTAAGCTTTTTGTTACAATCGGAAGAACTGAAAAGCTTTTGGTGAAAATCGGTAAACCGTAAGTGGTACTTTACTCTTAGCGTTTTTCAGTTTTTTAAGATTTTTTCAATAAATGTTCATCAAACAAAAAATTCTTTCAAATAAAAGTTGTAGATAATAACAAAATGAAGATGTATTGTTCATTTACTTTTTGTCATAGCACTCTTAGTTTTTGAGATATTTCAAAAGTTGTGTTTTATCTAGTTATTGGTGTGTGACAGTGTATGTGTCGATACAATTGAAAAATGTTTCAAATAAAAGTTGTAGGAAATGAAAAACTAAAGATTTTTTGTAGATTCACTTTTTGTCATAGTACTCTTAGTTTTTTATATATTTAATAAATAGTGTTTTTTTATCTAGTCATTGATTTGTGTCAGTGTATGTGTTGATACAATTGAAAATTATTTCTAATAAAAGTTGTAGGTAATAATATATTAAAGATTTTTTGTATCTTTACTTTTTGTCATAGCACTCTTAGTTTTTGAGATAATTAATGAATAATGTTCTTTTATCTAGTCATTGGTTTGTCTCAGTGTATGTGTTGATACAATTGAAAAATGTTTCAAAAAAAGTTATAGTTATCAAAAAGTTGAAGACATTTTGAAAATAATAATGCTACAAATATTTTAAAAGTGATTTAATACGCAATTTACGGGGAAAAGTACTATGATGGACACATCACCATTTTTTTTACAAGGCACACTACTTATATTTTTTTAAAAAATATAATTTTAAATAGAAAAGTTAAAAAAAATCGAACAAAACATCGAACAAAACATTGAACAAAAACAAGGAATTGGGCGTTATTGAACTCACAAAAAATAATGTCTAATGTAATAAAAGTAAAAAATTATAGGCAGCTATTTAAAAATCTTAAGTTAGCTATTATTTGGAAATGCAGTTATTATTAAAAAAATAAATACTCATGTCTTTTATTAGTACATAACGGCCATTGACTGGTTTTTTGTTCAACAAAATCATTTTTATTTGTTAAACAATATCAAGTGTTTTATTTTCAATTTAAATAACTTCACATATTCAATAAAATCAGTTAATAAATCAAGAGTTATGTCGTCGAGCATTTTTATCTAACATCCGGTATACTCATACTTCCTTACTAAGTAGTATAAATTATGTTAATCAATTAAAACATTGATACTCCATAATAATGATTAAACCTTATTCATATGTTCTCTGTAAAACTGAATGGGTAATTTTGAAAAGAGGTTATGTCAGCAATTTAAAAAGTTGATTTCAATTAAAGAAAAGGCGCCTAAGTTACATTTATTTTCAGTTAGGTCCAAATTTTTAAGCTTCTCCAAACTCTAAATTTTACTTCATGCTTAATCTGGGATTAAAAACACTCGTTCATGCTTTAAAAAAACATCGGGTGCCTGAAAATTCCTAAAAGAAAATTTTCTAGTAAATTCTATGCTGTTCAATCTTTATTTTCTGCTTTTATTCTTATGTGAATGTTGTATTCGGTTTATTATATTGAATCTTGTTTATCTTTAATTATTTTATATGTGATTTGTGTGTTTTTAGCGGAAGAGGGTTGCTTGCAATATTTCACAGGGGTGGCCGGACAAATAATGTCGTTTAATTACGAGCCGAGCACCGGTCTTCAGCTCTCCAACCAGGATTACAGTATTTGCGTAAGGACCGAAAGGAATTTCTGCGGGATACAGTACACCCAGTGTCCCGATACTGGTAATTTTTTTTGTTAATTTTCGTCCCGATTTCCACTACCGAACGTTTCTCAATTCAAATTGAAATAGAAAGTATTGAAAGTATATGATATTATGATGTTTTAAATGATTTAAAATGCGAGTGTAGATGTAATGAATTAATGAGTGGAATTAATGAAAATATAAACATACATAGTACATATACACACATATAGGTATAATATTATTGTCATGATAATTTTTCTTCCTAAACTGTTTTAACTTGTTGAGCCAATTATTATTATATCGTATGTTCAGTAAAAAAAACCTCCAGAGTGCCTTGATTTAATATTTTTTTAAATTGTATGTTCAATAAAATAAAACCTGTAGAATGCCATGGAGAATATTCAAGGTTGGCAACTATGAGATTATAAATTATAATAATAATAATTATTATTATGTTTTATTATTATCTCTGATGTTTTATATATCAAATCCTAAAGCGTGTAGTAGGTTGGCTACACACTTTAGAAATTGACATATGAAAAGTCAGATATAATAATTATAATTTATAATCTCAGAGTTTCCAACTTAGAATATCTTCCATGGCATTCTAGAGGTTTTATTTTATTGAACATACAATTTAAAAAAATATTAAATCATGGCACTCTGGAGGTTTTTTTACTGAACATACGATATAATAATAAATGGCACACAAAGTTAAAACAGTTTAGGAAGATAAATTATCATGACAATAATATTATATCTATATGTGTGTATATGTACTATGTATGTTTATATTTTCATTCATTCCACTCATTAATTCATTACATCTACACTCGCATTTTAAATTATTTAAAACATCATAATATCATATACTTTCAATACTATTATTATATTTTCATTAATTCATCCACTCATTAATTCATTACATCTACACTCGCATTTTAAATCATATAAAACATCATAATATTATATATTTCATCTATAAACAATATTAACAAAATTAAACAGTCTCCACCACCATGTCAAGAAATATTTTTAGAAATGAAAGACGCAAGTTTAAAAATTAAAATCGGAGGAAGGTGCTTCCTCTGCAGTAATAAAAAAAAACTGTAGAAAGACTTAATGCCGAACAAGTGAAAAAAAATAATCATATAACATTATAGCAATAATAATAATAATAATTTGAAAGCTTCGTTATTTTTCATAAATAAAGTAAACTAACTTTAACGTGAACACTGTGTTTAAGCAGAGGCTTTTGTTTTTCTCCAGCTCGAGCTCTTCTCGTTGGTGCGTTCGGAGAAATAATAATAAATTCATTAAAAAGTTGAATACATTAGGTGCAGCCGGCGGGCGTTTTAATACGCAATGAATTCAGAGTGGAAACGAATTTGTGTGTAACTAAAGTTAAATTGTTCCCGATCCCTTCTGAAGTTCGAGACGTGGAAATTTCGACGAATTTATTCAAGTCTATTAGAGACTTCATTCGTTCCTCAATAGACAAACATTGGGCTCCGCAGAATCTAAGCAGTCAGTAATTAACAATTTGTTGTAATTGAGGCAATTATCAAAGAAAGGAAGGAATCTAGCTACGGCGAGATTTGATTATGAAAACGGGAAGAGGAAATTCAATATTTGTAGATAGTAGTGATCAAAAATTACTTATGCATAAATACTGATACTAGTCGATATTGTATTGCGTAGATACAATATTGACAGTACTGTGGGTAATATATACTGCCTTTCAAAAATATCAGAACACAAAGTATTTATTGGACGATTTTAATGAAATTTACAGAATTTGATCATGTAAATGAACTGCATCGATGATCAAAAAATCAATTGTTTTGGTTACTATTTAATGGTATTTTTCCTTGATTTCACCATTATGAAGAGGTGCTGATTTTTTAATGTAATTGCTTCTAATATCCAAGTAGCCTCTGAGTAGTTTGACGTTTCAGTTTGTAAAACATAAAAAGATGCCCCGTGTTCGTCGGCGTGCACAAAATCATCATCTAAGTGAATTTGAAAGGGGTTGCATTATTGGAATGCGAGAAGCGGGTTTATCGGTTCGTGCTATTGCTGAAAGGGTAGGCCGTAGTGTATCGGTGATCGTACGCTGCTGGTCTAGATGGTCCGAAGCTGGAGAGAATCGACGTAGACTTGGATCAGGACGTCCAAGAAGCACCACTGAGCGTGAAGATCGAGCTCTTCGTCTTACAACTTTAAGGGACAGATTTACAACGTCGCGGGCATTGGGAAATGACTGGTTGGCTCTAAATGGCCAAAGAGTATCCATGGCTACTGTTTACAGAAGAATCCGCAATTTTGGTATAAGGTCCTACCGTCCACAATTGTGTCTACCTCTTACTCCGCAGCATCGCAGAGCAAGACTTGATTGGTGCAGGGAAAGACAACATTGGACCAATGAATGGAATAACATTATCTTCAGCGATGAGTCTCGGTTCTGTTTATGGGCTCATGATGGTCGCAGAAGAGTGAGACGTCGACGCGGTGAGCGCAGAATTTTACAATTTGCTGTTGAAAGACATACGGCTCTTACACAGGGAGTTATGGTTTAGGGGGCGATAGCATATGGTAGTCGGTCTCCTCTAGTTTTTTTTAGAAGCAAGTCTTAACGCGATTCGGTATATTGACAACATTTTACGGCCAGTGTTAGTGTAAATGGCAGAACCCCATTTTTCAGCAAGATAATGCTCGACCTCACACAGCGGCCATTACAAGACAGTTTTTTGATAGTGCCGAAATCAATTTGTTACCTTGGCCATCTCGTTCTCCAGATCTATCGCCAATAGAACATGTTTGGGATATGATAGGTGTTAGAATAAGTAACTTACAGCGCCCCGCTAACACTGTAATGGAACTTAGAGGTCAAATTATCGAAGTTTGGAATGAAATACCCCAAGTCGATATTGACAGCCTGATTTCTAGCATGCCTCGACGTGTTAATGAGTGTTTGGGAAATCGTGGAGGCCCAACACATTATTAATTTTTATTCATTTGTTTTTTTGTTTATCAAGTTGATTTTTTGATCATCGATACAGTTCGTTTACATGATCAAATTGTGTAAATTTTATTAAAATCGTGCAATAAATACTTGGTGTTCTGATTTTTTTGAAAGGCAGTATACATATACACGATTCCATTTGTTTCTGGATCTCACCTAGCTATGGAAAAGTGACAGTTTAAGTATTGTAAATGGGGCTGGTTGTGTTTTAAATCAGGGTTTTTAAATGTCACTGTCAGATGTTCGATTTTAAGGTTATAATTTCTGACTATTGTGATCTTACACTGTTGCCTGTTTTACAAATTTTCAGATATAAAAGGATAATAATATGCAGTTTTAAGATTAACAAAATTTACTACTTGGTTTTTGTACATACAAACACAGCAATAATATTGTATATAACAAATATATTGAATTCGGCTCTGCAAACTTATTTCGTCATCCATTTGTATTTCTCGCATTTTGATCAACTCTATCCATCCACCTTAATTTTGGTCATTCTCTCTTCTGTTGGCCCTCAGTATTTTTTTGTAGAATTGCAAATTTATTCCCACCCTCTTGTGATACTGATAATTTTCATGTCAAACAATTTTTAAGCCCTCATTCCACTTTTATTATTTAGTCAAGAGAACCTGCATCTGAATCTTCTGATGTTTGTTCTGAGCCAGATTCCCCAAGCGAAATAATAAAAAGAGGAATGGTTTCAAAAGAAAGGTTCCCCATGTGTTTTGTCCAGTCATCCGAAATAAGTTTTTCACAATGATCACAGAAATTTTGCCACATATCGGATGTACATTTTGAGAGAAGTAAGTCTTACAAAACCCCCATGCCATTTCAATTAGATTGTATTGACAATGGTATGGCGGCAATCTAAGAACTTCTTGCCCGTTCTTTCTCAAAATGTCATCAACTACGTAAATTTTGTCATTTTATCGAAAAGGTATAAATAAAGCCCATAGTTCCTTTTTGGTTAATTTTGGATTGAATTTTACATTGTGTTTAACCAACCACTCCTGCATTTCGCATTTCTTACAAGAAAATGAAGGAGTTTTGTCTAATTGCACAGAATGGTATGCAGCATTATCCATAATATCTACACATTTCCCTGAAAGCTTAGCCAAAGCAGGAATAAGTTGATTAACCACCCAATTTTGAAAAGTATTACCATCCATTGTGGCATGGTAATCTCGGTCATTGTTTTTCGAATGTAATAAAAAATCGCATTCATCCAAAAACCCACCCCTATACCCAGCATGTAGAATGGTGAAGCGTTTGCCTTCGTTTTTGAATGTAGTTGGATTACTTTTTATATCCGTTTTATGTACCCAGCGTCGAACCACGGATCCATTCTGATATATCCATGTTTCATCCAGGTATACGAATTGGATATCTTCACTGGAATTTTGATACTGTAAAAATTTTCTAAGGAAAATAATTTTAGCTGCAGCAACATGTTTTTGTTCACAGAGAATTTTGCGCCCATTATTTAATTTAAATTTATACCCCATACTTTTAACAACCCTATAAAGTGTTGTTCTACTCCCATGGAACTCATAATTTTCTTTCATATCATTCAAAAGATCTCTCAAAGTAAAATACTGATTTCTAGAGTTATATTGCCAAATTAGTTGTTGCAGATCTTTTCTAGCTAGGTGATTCCAAAAATGGCTGTTTTTAGATCGTTTGCCAGAAGTAGTAGATTTCAATTCGTCAGGTCTTTGTCGTAAAATTAATTGTAATGAAGATCTTCCTACCTGAAACGTAATTATCTTTAATTAAATATATATGATAATTAAAATACTAGACATACCCCAAAAATATTTATTAAAATCGTAATAATATTGTGATGCTGTAGATTTGGATTACTTTGCCTAAAATGTTTGTAGGATTTCAGAATTTGTAACCTTTTTGATTCAGAGATAATCTTTGGCATGTTAATATTTAATATGTGCCTGAAATTATTTTTCACTTTGACATTGACACAGTATTGCAACACTAGATTAATTTGATTTAATAATAAAAAGCTCGAAGAAGCAACCGCGTGGCGAAATAATTGTTGCAAGATTAACAATAAACCTCTTGAAAATTAAAAAGAGGATTACTTATGATATCATAAATTATTGCAACACTGTTAAAATAAGGAATCAGGAGTGCCAATTAATAAAAAATGTAAATGTTGATACTGCAACATAACAACACGAAAGCATGGCTAGGCGAGATCCAGAAACAAATGGAATCGTGTATAACTCCATCGAACTGTCATCCCTACTTCACAGAAAATGAAACAACGTATTGTTTCAGTTGATAATTATACAGTAGAGTGAAGTAGAGTGATCAAAATTTACCTAAACAATTTAAATTAGGGAAAATTGTCGTAGTACTAGATAATATTGTATTGTGCAGAAAATGGAACAACGTATTGTTTCAGTTAATAATCGGTCGCAGTCATTTACGCTGAGTGGAAATTCGGCGAATCCGGTTCAGGCGATGGTCGGCAGCACCGGAACGGGGAATTTCTGTCAAAATGATTACGTAATCATCCCGATGGGGACGATCGTGGGTCGTCCTGTCGTCGGTCAAGCCCTCAACACTGACAGGATATGCGGAGGGACTTTCAGTGCGGACATTACGCTTCAATCAACTCCAGTGCGCAGTAAGTCTTTTAAATTGTGATCATTATTCACACACGCAGATAGATCTTCAAATTAAATGGAATTTATTATTTTATAAACTACTACATTATTTGTTCCACGTATTTTAACCATATACATTGGATTCTCAGTTGAAAATAATAAGTGCTGTACTGCATTTCTGCAAATAATAAACGATCTTATTCTATTATATTGAAAATAAGACTAGAGTTTATGTGCACTCTATTTTCAATATTCATGAAAATGAAACATTTATTTAGCATCCATAATAATAAAGCCATCTTCTAGCTTTCCTTATTTTTCCTCGCATTTCAAAGAATTCCGTTTGGAACGTGTTATTAAATTGGCAAACGTTGCAATACATCAAAAAGAGAAAAGATGAATCTCATATATTATATTATATGTACACAGATAAACATGTTTTGTAATAAAACACTGAATTTAAACATTGTTTAAAAAATGTATAAAACACTTGGTTATTGTTTCACTATTTGTTTTTTATTTTTGAAAAATTGACTAGTTTCGGTCAGACGACCATTTTCAAAGTTATTACAAGATTCTTGTAATAACTTTGAAAATGGACGTCTGACCGAAACTAATCAGTTTTTCAAAAATAAAAACAAATAGTGAAACAATAACCAAGTGTTTAATAATTTTTTTTAAACAAAGTTTAAATTCAGTGTTTTAAAAAATGTTTCACCAAGTGATGGATAAGTCCACAATTAAAAGTTTATGTTTTGTAATATATAGGTACTTGGAATTTATATAGATTGAATATTTGTCTGTTTTTAATTGTATATGTATAAACAAACAAATATTCTAACGAATGCCTATTAACTGTCGGCATCTCGGTTGATTTGAAAAACAAATTACATATCTTAGATTATGCTATAGAAAACGTTGAATCTTGGAAACGTCAAATAGATTTAATTATATGTTACAGTACTGAATGTATTTACGACGTATGTTTCTTAAGTCAAAACTACTGGGATGCCGACAGTTTATAAACACTCGATATATAAATTAATCGTTTCTATTTTACTCTTATCAATTCAATCCAACATACTACAACATTAAACTATTTAATAATCGTTCCAAAATAATTTGTTTTCTTTATTTCTTACAATTTCTTCAATTATTAATCCTTTTAAAAAACATGTTACATTATGTCTTATAAAACTAAATTAATTACTCTTATTAATTTATTTTCGTTCATAAAATGTTAATTTTCACTCACCTTTTGTATGTTTTTCGCTCTTGATCTCGTTGATGTAAAGTTCCTGAAATCTGAAACTTCTGTCATATACACCGTTTGTGTTTCAGGCACGGTCAAACCCTTTCGCATCTATTTCCACACGGATGGGGTTGAGGCCCCTCAGGATATCATGAACAGGGGATTTTGTTTAAACTACGTCCAGCAACCCTGCACGAACACACTTATGTGAATTTGGAATAGATCTGTTCAAGTAGGGCTTATTTAATGTCACTTTTTTAAATTTTCAATTAAGTTTTATAGAAATATATTTTAATTCCTTCAGAAAATGTGTGGATAAATCGCTGAATTAATTAGATGGTTGCCAATAATTATATAAAATACTGATTTATAAAAATGGTAAATTTATCGAACATTCTCGGTATTGGTATAACAATATACAAGTTTTTGTATATTACTAATATTTTATTAAGAAAAAGTAGCTTTCGTATAGCTAGTTTCTTAATAAAATATTAGTCTATAAGTCTATAATTTATATCAAGATTGTTGAGACCTTTAATAGGTGGAATTTTCATTCAAATAGTAAACAGAAAATTATACAAAGTTTTATACCACTATACATTTTTTATTAAAAGAACATTACTCGAGTTTTGACATTTTTAGTAGTGTTCTTTTAATACAAAAGTTATAATGGTATCGAATTTAGTATTAATTGTTTCCTATTTTAAATTTATAATTCTTAGGAATGAATAAATTTTATAATAAACACCCACAGCTAACAAATATTAACGAAAAATATTATACACATTTTCTACACTACTCCTATAATTTTTCTAACAAATGTAGATAACTCGGAAATAATGCAAATAATTTCGGTATATCAACATTGTATTATAGAGCGAGTGGTTTTGTTGAAACCCTCTCACAATAATTCCAAGTAATTCCGTAACAATACATTATTCATCGCTTTGCGAAATGGAAAAATATCTCTATTCAAACGATGTGAAAACTTTCAGTTTGTGCAAATTTACACAGTCGGGTAATGAAGTATACCGAAATTGATTTCACCCTATTCATTTCGAGTGACAATTGAATTCTGGTGGATGCGTTGGGATGACGGTTATTAAAATGCAACAGAAAATGCATACAAATTGTTTTGTTCGATTGAAATACCTAAAACCCAAGTGATAGCGTAGCGCTACGCGATCAAACCAATTTATTAGGCTTTTCTAAACTCGAAATTTTACTTCATGCGCCACGCGTATAAAACACTGATTTAAAGTTAAGTTTAAAAACAACTATTTCATATTTTACTACTCCAAAAGTGGTGTTGTAGATGTTAAACAAAAGTTGAAAAATTTTATATAAAATGTAGGGATATTTAAACTTTTAAAAATGATAAAATCATAATTTAAAAAAACGTTAAACATTTTTATAATATTGGGTATGGATATTAACTAAATTTTTCTATTTAAAAGATGTGTAAATGTAAAAATACTCCATTAATAGATTTTGAGTTATATTCAAATAAATATAAAATGTGAGTAATTTACATTTATATTTAGGGATAATAAAGTTTTAAAAAATCATAACTTCAAAGTTAAGATATTTTCATGAAAGTTGGTGTGGATATTAACTAAACATTTTGCTTTCAAAGATTGTAAAAATGTAAACCCCATTAATGGGCTTAGAGTTATTTAAAAATTAACGTAAAATGGGAGTTTTTTACATTAAAATTTAGGTATATTAAAGTTTTAAAAAATCATAACTTGAACGAATTTTAAGATATTTTCATAAAATTTGGTGTGGATATTAACTAAACATTTCCCTTTTAAAAGATGTGAAAATATAAAAACACTCCATTAATAGGTGTCGAGTTATTTTCAAATCAACGTAAAATGGGAGTAATTTGCATTACAATTTAGGGATGTAGAAGTTTTAAAAAATCATAACTTGAACAAATTTTAAGATATTCTCAAAAAATTTGGTGTTCATATTAACTAAACACTTCCCTTTCAAAAGATGTAAAAATGTACACCCTATTAATAGGTTTCGAGTTATTTACAAATGAACGTAAAATGGGAGTAATTTACATTATAACTTGGGGATATTAAAGTTTTAAAAAATCATAACTTAAACAAATTTTGAGATATTTTCATAAAATTTGGTGTGAATATTAACCAAACATTTCCCTTTCAAAAGTCGCGAAAATGTAAAAAGGCTCCATTAATTGGTTTTTGGTTATTTTTAATTGAACGTATAATAGGAGTAATTTACATTAAAATTTAGACATATTTTTAAGAAAATCCTAACTTAAAAAAGATATTTTTATGAAATTTCATATAAATATTACTTAAGCATGGCAATGTTTATACAAACATATGTGAATATCGAAAACTATCACATCAATTGTTTTCGACAATTTCCATTTAACATGAAAATATCGTAATAGTAAGTAAATACATTTGTCAAAAAAACGATCACAACTTCAAAATTCTGTAAGATACATTTTTGCGTAAATGTTAGGTAAATATTACTTTTTCAATAGATGTGAAAATTAAAAATAACTCGTGAATAGATTTTAAAAATTTAAAATTAATTTAATGTCGAAAAGTATATTTTTGTCTAATTTTAAGAAACGAAATATTTAAAAAAATATAACTTGAAAACTGATTGGTGTTTATTAACGAAATTTTTTTTCGCTCTTTAAAAATATCAGAGGAAAAATACTTTTTTGACAGTTTTTTAAAAATATTTTCAATTGAAATGTGTGATAATCCGAAAATACTCTATCAATAATTTTTGAAATATTTTCAACTGAATGTCATTTTTTCCTATGAATCTAGCTATAAAATTTGATTTTAGAAAACAGATTATTAAACATAAATATTACTTTAAAACTAAATTATATTTATTAATGGAATTTAGTAAGGATATTAAGTAAACATTACTCTTTTAAAATATGCGAAGTTTCGTAAAATTCCATCGACAATTTTTGAAATATATTCAATTAACATGTAATAATCTGGAAATACTCCATCAATAGTTTTTGAGATATTTTCAACTAGATGTAAATTTTCCTTATGAATCCAAGCTATAAATTTTAAAGGGGGTTTAATTAACCCTAGGCCCACCAATCAAAATTTCACGCACGCACCCAGCGATTCCATTAAATCCCGGTTTGAAAAGGTTCACAAAACTTTTAATTAGAAATTTCCATCCAGACTTTCGACAAACTTTACGGCATTCCAAGTGCTCGCACATTTAACACACACACATGCATGCATAAGTCACTTTTCAAAAACTTCATAACGATCATATAATAATAAAAAATTCACAAAAATCCAGAACGTTTGTGAAATTTAATTCATCGTTTTAAATGAGATGAATTGAATTTCACAAACGTTTATACTACAAAAATAAAAAGTTTCCTGTTTGTTATCATTTCACTTAATTTAAACAATAATGCTTTAATCTACAATTCAGTTATAATAATTATCACAAAAACGAGTGTTTTCCACTCCCAGGTTAAGCATGAAGTAAAATTTCGAGTTTAGAAAAGCCTGAAAATTTGGTTAGGTCGCGTAGCGCGTAGCGCTACGCGACCTAACCAAATTTTCAGGCTTTTCTAAACTCGAAATTTTACTTCATGCGCCACGCGTATAAAACACTGATTTCAAGTTAAGTTCAAAAACAACTATTTCATCTTTCATTGGCAAAACACAGTGTTACAAATGTAGAATAAAAGTTTAAGAATTTTATAAAAAATAGAAACATATTTTTTTTTTAAATTCTTTTCTTCAATAACAACTATTTCATCTTTTATTGGCAAAAAACAGATTTACAAATGTAAAATGAAAGTTTAAGAATGTTATACAAAATAAAAAAACTTTTTCTTAAATTCGTTTATTCAATTACAATTATTTCATCGTTTATTGGCAAAAAACAAAGTTACAAATGTGAAATAAAAGTTTAAGAATGTTATACAAAATAGAATATATTTTTTAATTCTCTTATAGTTTTACCAAGTGTTAAGTGAGAAATTAAGTTACAGATGTGAAATAAAAGTTAAATAATGTTGTATATAATGGCAATAATTTTTTTCCAAATTTATATACTCTATAACCAAGTGAGACATTATTTTAAGAGTTACATTGATATTTATTTTTTAAGACCTCTGTAACTTTTGAACAAATTTCTCACTTAACACTGGGTAAAACATGTTAAAACAATTAGGTAAATTTAATGTTTTACATCTTGTATAAGTTTCTTATCTTTCACGTGGTGAAATATTTTTAACTATTCTGTATTGTGGAGGCTTCTAATTCGTCATACATGTTAATTTTACAATAAAACACTTTTTACTTTGTTTGTATAACACTTTTTATTCATGTTTGATAATGACAAACTAAATTTATCGAAACTGCAGTCACATTCAATTAAAAGTGTTATATAAACAAATTAAAAGTGTTTTATTGTGATGTTTAACTGTGATTTTAGGAGAAAACGCTTGGTTTAATTTCACTAATATAATAAAGCTAAGTGAAATAAGTTATTAAAAAAGAGTTACATTGTGTTTAAAATGTAGATCTAACAGTGCAAAATAAATTATTGAAGAAAGGAAATCAAACTCTCTTTTATTGGTAAAAGAATGTGAAATTCAACCAAGTGTTTTCTATCAAAATCATTAATGTTTTATCTTTATGTTTAGTAACATTACGCTCTTAATTTAAACAATAATGCTTTCATCATCTAAAATTCAGTTGTGTAAATTATCCTTAATAAACCCAAACAGCACAAACATAACGCACAATTAGCCATTATTCAAGAACAGATAATTTACTGAATTTCAGTGGGTCTGAAAGGGTCAACTGAAATATGAGATTAAGGTGGGCTAACCCGGTTTTAACCGGACTAATGTCCACCATTTATCCTCCCCCTAAACTCAATTCGGAAAACAAAGGATCTGCATAAATCCAGACTTTACTTGATTCAGCAATTTCACCACATATTTCCAATTAAAATAAAAAAAACAGACAATTTACCACTGATTTCTGATAATAATTATAATAAACACAGATTTTAGCACACATTTACAGTAATATTTAAACAAAAAATGAACCTTTTAGAATCGTTGGAAATACAGAAAGCCCGCGCTAATCCGGAAATTCCCCTAATTAACGACCAGGTTGATTTAGTATATACCCCCATTTTTAATGCTATTTTGTAAATAACCATTCTTGTATATATACCTGTACCATACCGTAATTTAAATCACTCCGTTTGATAATGACAAGTTGAGTTGCCGAAACTGCAGTCACAAAAATAAAAAATATTGTGTTATACAAACAAAGTTAAAGTGTTTTATTTTATTAAAAAACAGAGATTTTAACACTCATTTCTGATAATAGTCGTATGTTTAATAAAAATATTATAAAAGTGTCTCTTTCAACAAAATATAAATGTGTGAACAATTTGAAAATCATTTGTTTATGTTTTGGCCAGCCCATAATTAATTTACTGGCATGATTATTTTATCTTTTTTTTAATTATAATTGGCAAGACACTTTAGGTTAAAGTATTGTTTTTGCTCTTACAGTCCCGCTTTTACATACAAAATTTGACATTTTATAAATTTCCGGGGAGGGGGAGTTAAACCCCTCTCTGGCTGAGGTCTTGAAATACACGATATTAAAAAATAGAGATTTTATCATACATTTTATACTAATAATTAAAAAAAAAACAGAAATTTTACCACACATTTTTAATAATTCTAAATAAGCAGATTTTAGTTGTGTTTATTTTAATTGTGTCTTTTTTTAAGCGGGTATTTGCACTTATTATAAGTAAAGCACCTGTTCTATAGTATATTTTTTAAATGTTGTTTCTAAATGTAAATGTACAAATACTTTAATAAAGCTGAGTTTTTTATGTAATCAAAAATTAAATAGGAATTTTACTTAATAAAAAAAATCCTATAATTACAGGTATTTTGTTTTGTTTCAAGTTACGTGAAGGAGTAATTATTAATTTCTTTTTCTTTTTATCTAAAAAAGTAAAATATGATTAAATATTCAGGCTTTGAGAGACGCATCACCAGGAGAGTTCCGTGGTGGAACAGTGCGCTGGACAAAAAGAGGAAGCAGGTAAGAAAATTCTTCAACGAAGCAAAGCGAACGGGCTCATGGGAGGCTTACAAGAACTCCCTAACCGAATACAACAAAGCACTAAGGAAAGCTCGAAGATCAACCTGGAGGAGACACTGTGAGGACATTGAAACTGTCCCAGACGGTGTCAGACTCTACAAGATTCTCTCGAAGAACCCCTAATGTGCGCTTCAAACTCTCGAACTCGATGACGGAGTGTATACAAAAAACGAGAAGGAAACCCTGGGTGAACTTGTACGGGTACACTTCCCCGGAGGGGAAATCTATGATGGACCACTTAATGACTGGGTCAGCCAGGGACCTGATGCAACTGGCAACAGAACATCTAAGGAAGACTGGCAGGCTGCCAGGAGAGTGGTCACCTATGACAGAGTCAAATGGGCAATAAACTCATTTGAACCTTTTAAATTGCCAGAGCCGGATGGAATCCTACCCATCATGCTACAGAAGGGATCGGAACTACTGTGGCGAAGGCTTTGCGAGATCCTAAGGGCCAGCATGGCCTTACGATATTTGCCAAGAATATGGAGGCTTATCAGGGTGGTTTTCTTACCAAAGACCGGTAGAACAGACTATTCTCGTGCAAAATCGTACAGGCCCATCAGTCTCATGTCATTTGTATTGAAGACAATGGAAAAAATTATGGACAGGCATATTAGAGAGGGGGTACTGGTGACCTACCCACTATCCCAAGATCAATATGCCTACCTTCCAGGTAGATCAACAGAGACAGCTCTCAGCCGACTAACAAGGAGTGCCGAAGCTGCCCTGGAACACAAAGAAATTTTACTTGCTGCCTTCTTGGATATAGAAGGAGCATTTGACAATACAGCCTTTAACTCTATAACTGCTGCCCTGAGAAAGCGGGGGTTGGAGGAAATTAGCTGCAGGTGGATAGACTGCATGCTAAGACAAAGGATGGTCTACACAACGTTCGCTGACCAGACACTAGCATCCAGGGTGGCCGGTGGTTGTCCGCAGGGAGGAGTTCTCTCACCCCTGCTGTGGAACCTGGTCATGGATGGCCTGCTAGTGGATCTCAGCAACGAGGGATACTCTTCCCTAGGATACGCGGATGACCTAGTCATACTCGTTGAGGGAAAATTTAACAACACGATCAGAGAGCGTATGCAACGTGCACTGAACGTGGTGAGCAAATGGTGTGCTAGAGAAGGACTTAAAGTCTCACCCGTGAAGACCACTCTGCTACCATTTACACGCAGGAGGAAACTGGCGGGCCTTGGACTGCTCTTTATAAATGGTGGCAACCTGAAAATGTCGGGTGAGGTGAAGTACCTAGGAGTAATCTTTGACTCCAAACTGACCTGGACCCCTCAAATCTCAAAAATCAGACGCAAATCGGAAATTACCCTTGCGGTAATTAGACGAATGTACGACCGACAATGGGGGCTCAACCAGGAATGGTATACTGGCTGTACACCAGAGTGGCCAGACCCGCAATCATCAGCATACAACCATACAAATACTCAGCAAGGTTCAAAGACTTGCTTGTATTAGCATAACGGAGGCTATGAGAACTACGCCCACTGCAGCCATGGAGACGGTTCTAGACCTCACGCTACTTCATATTCTGATAGTGGGGGAGGCAAGACTGGCACTCTATAGGCTGCAATTATCATCGGTCAACGTAAGAGTTGATACCCCACACAGAAGACTCTTGACAGACATAGGGGGACCTCTCCTGCAAATGAGGTCGGATCATATGGTAGTCAGATATCTTGAAAATTCACTCTTTAAAGTCACTATTCCAGACCGCAACGAATGGAACGGCTTTAGGGAAGATATACACAAACAAAGTGTGATCTGGTACACGGACGGTTCTAAATCAACCACAGGTACTGGATCAGGAATCTATAATGAAAACATGAGGACAGGCTATGCTCAACCATTGGGTGGCCTGGCATCAGTCTTTCAAGCAGAAATATTCGCAATCATAGAATGTGCGAGAACCAACATAGAGAAGGACTGTCGAAACAGGCAAATCTATATCATGTCCGATAGCCAGGCGGCACTGAAGTCTCTCCAGAGTCAAAAGACTTCATCCAAACTGGTATTGGAATGCTTCAATACCCTGAATGACCTAGCGAGACAGAACAAGGTTACGCTTGTCTGACGCCGGGTCACTCTGGTATTGCGGGTAATGAAAAAGCTGACGAGCTAGCCTGGCAGGGAGCCACAATTTCATTTATGGGACCCGAACCTGCCTTAGGCATAACAAAAAAGTCGAGTCGCCTTGAAGTCAGGAAGTGGACTCGCAACAAACACAAGGAATACTGGGAAAACAGACCACGCCTTAACCATAGTAAGGCCCTTATAAAAGGGCCTAACTCAAGCCAAGCTGCAGGACTACTAACATTGAGTAGGGCACAGCTGAAAACAACCATAGGACTGCTCACAGGCCACATGACTGTTAAAAAGCATCTAAGGATAATCGGGCTATACAACGGCGACACCAACTGTCGCCTCTGTAATACGGCACCGGAAACAGCTATGCACGTTCTGTGCAGGTGCAATGCGCTGGAGAGCAAAAGACGGCTCATATTTGGGAACAGACAAATGAAACCAAATGATTTCCACGCGCAACCTCTGAAGGACCTGTACAAGCTAGTGCATCGAGTTCGGAATAGTTGCGTGAGTGTAATAATATTATGGCAGTACAATAAGTCACCTAGGCTGCAGTGCATCCGGATCCGAAAGGAAGACGGCCCCCACAGAAAAAAAAAAAAATATATTCAGGCCTATCTAAACTTGAAATTATAAAGTATAATATATTAATTCTCTTTTCTTTTTGGCTAAAAAAGTCAAACCAAATCAAATATACAGGCTTTTCTGATTTCGAAATTTTACTTCATGTGCCATGCGTATAAAACACTGGTTAAAAATGAAGTACAAAATACACGTTTTTAACATACCGCTTTCATGGCATATTGTAAACTTCGCAATATTTCAGTGGTTTACACGCGTGGCGCATGAAGTAAAATTTCGAGTTTAGAAAAGCCCAGAAAATTTGTCTCGGGTCGCTGCGCGACCCTCGACAAATTTTCACGGGGCTTTTCTAAACACGAAATTTTACTTCATGCTTAGCCTGGGAGTGGAAAACACTCGTTTAAAGCTTCCAATTGAACTCTGTTAAAAAATGTAACGAATATCTGAAGATTTACAGCATATATGCTGTAATTGGGATATGTATACTTAAAAGAAAACCTCATTGTATTATAACAAAACTAAATAACAGAAAGAAGTATAATATAGAAAACCTATCTATTCTGCTTTAACAGAATTACTCTACTAATTCTTTTAAAGCAGTGACATTAGATTTTTTTATGTTGTTTAAAAGAATTACTCTACTAATACTTTTAAAGTAGGGACATTCGATTTTTTAGGTTGTTTAAAAGAATTACTCTACTAATTCTTTTAAAGCAGAAGTGATGGATTTTTTATGTTGATACATTTAGTTTTTGAGCTATCGATTAGGAATAAATATAGTGAAATTATATTCCCAGCAGAAAACTCTATCCTTGCTTTTTTTTTCTTTGCCCTCGGATACTAGTCCATATGGCCAGCTCAACAATGTATTAGGATAAGACAGGGATATAGTTCTCCACGTTAAAGGGTCTTTCATAACGACTTCCATATTTTTTTTCACAACACAATACTCGACCATGGATCGAAGGGATTATATAAGAAAAGGTATAAAACAGAGGCTAATTTATAATTTCATTTTCGAATCTCTAAGAAATTTTCCGAGGCAATTTAAAACATCCATACTGTTTATCCTTGCTTAAAACCTATTAAATGTACAAAACAAAAATCACTACAATATCAGAATGTCTAGAATAAATGCAATTATAGTATGTAAAATACCAATTGAGAATCAATTTTAAGTATTTATTAATTCCATCTTTAAATAAACGTGATTTTTTTTCATTTCGGAGGTATTTAAAGTATTTTAACGATATTAAAAAATAGAGATTTTATCATACATTTTATACTAATAATTAAAAAAAAACAGAAATTTTACCACACATTTTTAATAATTCTAAATAAGGAGATTTTAGTTGTGTTTATTTTAATTGTGTTTTTTTTAAGCGGGTATTTGCACTTATTATAAGTAAAGCACATGTTCTATAGTTTATTTTTTAAATGTTGTTTCTAAATGTAAATGTACAAATACTTTAATAAAGTTGAGTTTTTTATGTAATCAAAAATTAGATAGGAATTTTACTTAATAAAAAAAATCCTATAACTACAGGTATTTTGTTTTGTTTCAAGTTACGTGAAGGAGTAATTATTAATTTCTTTTTCTTTTTATCTAAAAAAGTAAAATATGATTAAATATTCAGGCCTATCTAAACTTGAAATTATAAAGTATAATATATTAATTCTCTTTTCTTTTTGGCTAAAAAAGTCAAACCAAATCAAATATACAGGCTTTTCTGATTTCGAAATTTTACTTCATGTGCCATGCGTATAAAAGACTGGTTTAAAATGAAGTACCAAATACACGTTTTTAACATACCGCTTTCATAGCATATTGTAAACTTCGCAATATTTCAGTGGTCTATACGCGTGGCGCATGAAGTAAAATTTCGAGTTTAGAAAAGGCCAGAAAAATTTTCACGGGGCTTTTCTAAACATGAAATTTTTCTTCATGCTTAGCCTGGGAGTGGAAAACACTCGTTTAAAGCTTCCCATTGAACTCTTTTAAAAAATGTAACGAATATCTGAAGATTTACAGCATATATGCTGTAATTGGGATATGTATACTTAAAAGAAAACCTCATTGTGTTATAACAAAACTAAATAACAGAAATAAGTATAATATAGAAAACCTATCTATTCTGCTTTAACAGAATTACTCTACTAATTCTTTTAAAGCAGTGACATTAGATTTTTTTATGTTGTTTAAAAGAATTACTCTACTAATTCTTTTAAAGTAGGGACATTAGATTTTTTAGGTTGTTTAAAAGAATTACACTACTAATTCTTTTAAAGCAGAAGTGATGGATTTTTTATGTTGATACATTTAGTTTTTGAGCTATCGATTAGGAATAAATATAGTGAAATTATAAACCCAGCAGAAAACTCTATCCTTGCTTTTTTTTTACTTTCCCCCGTATGTAATACAAAGGGAAAGTATTGTTTTCGTGAAAATTTTCGAATCAAAAATTTTAGCGGAAATATCCGTTTTGAGGTCCCCTGAGTCGAATAAGACCATTTTTGGTCTGTCTGTCTGTCTGTCTGTCTGTGTGTGTGTCTGTGTGCGCTGTACCGCAAAAACCGCGAAAGATATCGAGATGAAACTTGAAACTTAAGCTTTTTGTTACAATCGGAAGAACTGATAAGCTTTTGGTAAAAATCGGAAAACCGGAAGTGGTACTTTACTCTTAGCGTTTTTCAGTTTTTTCAGATCTTTTCAATAAATGTTCATCAAACAAAAAATTCTTTCAAATAAAAGTTGTAGATAATAACAAAATGAAGATGTATTGTTTACTTACTTTTTGTCATAGCACTCTTAGTTTTTGAGATATTTAATAAATAGTGTTTTTTATCTAGTCATTGATTTGTGTCAGTGTGTGTGTTGATACAATTGGAAAATGTTTTAAATAAAAGTTGTAGGTAATAAAATATTAAAGATTTTTTGTATCTTCACTTTTTGTCACAGCACTCTTAGTTTTTGAGATATTAAATAAATAGTGTTTTTTATCTAGTCATTGGTTTGTGTCAGTATGTGTTGATCCAATTGAAAAATGTTTCAAATAAAAGTTGTAGTTATCAAAAAGTTGAAGACATTTTGAAAATAATAATGCTACAAATATTTTAAAAGTGATTTAATACGCAATTTACGGGGGAAAGTACTATGATGGACACATCACCATTTTTTTCTTTGCCCTCGGATACTAGTCCATATGGCCAGCTCAACATTGTATTAGGATAAGACAGGGATATAGTTCTCCACGTTAAAGGGTCTTTCATAACGACTTCCATATTTTTTTCACAACACAATACTCGACCATGGATCGAAGGGATTATATAACAAAAGGTATGATACAGAGGCTAATTTATATTTTCATTTTTGAATCTCTAAGAAATTTTCCGAGGCAATTTAATACATCCATACTGTTTATCCTTGCTTAAAACCTATTAAATGTACAAAACAAAAATCACTACAATATCAGAATGTCTAGAATAAATGCAATTATAGTATGTAAAATACCAATTGAGAAACAATTTTAAGTATTTATTAATTCCATCTTTAAATAAACGTGATTTTTTTCCATTTCGGAGGTATTTAAAGTATTTTAATAATTAATGAAAATTATTGCGTAATCCGAGATTTTGCACAAACATTCATATCGGACTTACCTGGCTGCGTGGGCGGAGGAAATTATTTCAGGAAAATTCAGCATTAACGGTGAAATATTCAGCTTGATATTAGTAGTTACGTACCTTTCTTAATCCTCAAAATTAAATCGTAAAATATTCTGTAAATGGAATTCGAGCTAAAAATACCTGGAATTAATAATGTGCTGTAAATGGAATTCGAAATAAAAATAGCTGGGATTAATTTAAAACACAGCATTAAGTAAATGCAATTCGTTAAGAATGTTTGTGTATTAATAAACTACCCTCGAGAGTGGAAAATAATTTTAAAATCAGATAAAACAGTAAAATTTTAATTGTGTAGCTTAAAGGACAAAAAATAAATATTGTAAGTAAAAGTAGACATTCTTCTTTATTTGAATAAATAACCATACAATATGTGTGAGTAAATACAATCAATAAATATACACGAGAATATCCCTTAATTGTTTTATTATCTATTTTTAATGTTTTTTTTTAATTTTGTTTAGTGCGTGTTACAAATGCGACAAAATCGCGGTGTAAAATCACTTCCAAATCCAAAGATGATCATAAAGACTTTAAAATTATAAAGTTAACAAAACGAATATTTGAAATAGTTCAATGTTTTGAAAATAATTGCAATAAAGTTAAGTGTCTTCTTTATCGCCATTACCTTAAAAAAATACTTACTACTTTTATTTTACTTCTATGAATTACCTTTTTAATTCACAGAACTAAAATTAGAGTGCAGTCTTTTTTACACTACTCTTATTTTACTTCTGCGAATTAAAAAGGTAATTCACAGAAGTAAAATAAAAGTAGTAAAAAGTTTATTTTTATCAATATTGAAAATGTAGCAACATAGTTTCAATATTTTTATTAAATACATTTTGCGTGTTTTATAATTTTGGTTAGATTTATGAACACCTTAATTTAATTTAATTGAACTACTGATATTCAAATCTCAAAAGAAGAAACAATTTAATTAAATACATTTATAGTTAGTTTTTAACACGCTGACTGTTACAGATTTTAATTTAATCGATTTTGACTCAAACGGCAGCCAACGTATTAATGTAATTAATTTGTATCTTTAGTTTGGTTCTCATTGATCACTTGATAAAAATATATAAAAAATAATAGACATGAAGATCACTTGGTTTGTTCCTTTAATATTTGAATTATTTTTCGTAATTTTTGAGATTTCCAATATCAGCTTTTATAATAATTCAGTGTCAAAACTCGTTCTCGTCCCTATTTTGTAAAAATCAAAGGAAAAAAAAAACTTGTTGCTCGTTAGTTAATAACGTTAATATTATTACTAAGTATATTTTAGAAACTCCAAAAGCTGTTGCTTCCCTGCTTTCTCTCTTTCACATTTTATTTTCTTTAACTCTAAAAAAACAATTACGACGTCGCGGCTTCCTTGGCCTTCATGAAGTAAGTAAGCATGTCGATGGGCAACGGAAACACGATCGTCGAATTCTTCTCGGCAGATATCGTGTTTAGGGTCTGTAGGGAGGAAAAAGTTTGGTTTTATCAAACGGGCACGTTTATTATTTTTTTTTATTTAACTCATTTTTTAGTTTACTTTTATTTATGTTAGATTATTGTCTTCGTATAATTATTAATACCTAATTAATAAGTATTTATAATTCGTTAACGATTTTTTTTTTGAAGTGTTCACTTAATTATTAATACCTAAGTAATAAGTTTTCATAATTAGTGAACACTTTTTTGATGCTTGTTTTAGTCGTTTATTAAACAAGTCGTGATTATTTAGCTTGGGTTTTATGTTAAGTTGTTTGTATTTACAGCGAAAAGCACATTTTGAAAGCTCTAAGCGCAACACTGCTTTCAAAGATAAAAGCTTAATTCTGATTAAGTTTTTGTAACATTTTATGTTTTACAAAGTTAAAAGTGCCTTTATTAAGTATAAGGAGTTTTATCGCTTTATTCTAATATTTTTTTCTTATTGTAAAATATTTCTTCAAGTGATAATAAACTAGAACTACAAAAAAAACGTTTAATTGTCTCTCAATGTAAAGTAGTTCTTTGAATGATAATGCCTTATTTAAAGCTCAAGTTTAAAATTGCAGATCAACTTAGATTTGTCTAAATAATCGAGTCGCCTATTTTTTCGGAAATAGGCGACCTAATTAATCAATATACAGGCAGTTTTTCTTTTAGGTACACATAACTAGGATATAATATACATTTTCAGATACTCGTTTTTTTTTAAGAGTTTAATTTGAAACTTTAAACGAGTGTTTTCCACTTCCAGACTAAGCATGAAGTAAAATTTCGAGTTTAGAAAAGCCTGAAAATTTGGTTTGGTCGCGTAGCGCGAAGCGCGGAGCGGCCAAACCAAATTTTCAGGCTTTTCTAAACTCGAAATTTTACTTCATGCGCCACGCATATAAAACGCTGATTTTAAGTGACGTTCATTTGTTCACAATATTTCAGCATAATCAGTGTTGTATACGCTTGGCGCATGAAGTAAAATTTCGAGTTTAGAAACGCCTGAAAATTTGGTTTAATCGCGTAGCGATTAAAATAATTGAGTCGCCTATTTTTTTGGAAATAGGCGACTTAATTAATCAATATACAGGCAGTTTTTCTTTTAGGTACACATATCCTAGTTATATAATATAAATTTTCAGATACTCGTTTTTTTTAAGAGTTTAATTTGAAACTTTAAACGAGTGTTTTCCACTCCCAGACTAAGCATGAAGTAAAATTTCGAGTTTAGAAAAGCCTGAAAATTTGGTTTGGTCGCGTAGCGCGAAGCGCGGAGCGGCCAAACCAAATTTTCAGGCTTTTCTAAACTCGAAATTTTACTTCATGCGCCACGCATATAAAACGCTGAATTTAAGTGACGTTCATTTGTTCACAATATTTCAGCATAATCAGTGTTGTATACGCTTGGCGCATGAAATAAAATTTCGAGTTTAGAAACGCCTGAAAATTTGGTTTAATCGCGTAGCGAAGCGCGGAGCGGCCAAACCAAATTTTCAGGCTTTTATAAACTCGAAATTTTACTTCATGCTTAATCTGGGAGTGGAAAACAGTCTTTTAAAGCTTCAATTTGATCATTTTTCAAATCCGACGAATATCTTATAATTTACAGCGTCTATAGTATATTCGGGTATGTGTACTTAGAAGGAAAGCTGCCTGTATATAACGGAAAAATGTTCAAATTGAAGCTTTAAATAAGTGTCTTCCACTCTCAGATCAAGCATGAAGTAAAATTTCGAGTTTAGAAAAGCCTGAAAATTTGGTTTGGTTACGTAGCGCGAAGCGCGGAGCGACCAAACCAAATTTTCAGGTCAAACAAAAAAATTCAAATTCAAAACTATTTGAATTCGAGAAAATAAGCTTACGCTTCTTATAGTTTGCACACTTTAAACATAATATATAAAATTACGAAAACGCTATTCGTGAAAATGCAAACGATGTCTTAATTAATAAGACAACTTAAGACAGACTTTTCTAAACTCGAAATTTTACTTCATGCGCCACGCGCATAAAACACTTAAATATTATAAAGTTCAAATTATATATCTTCACCATACTGCTTTAGTAGTATATTTAGAACTTCGCTTGAAAACAGTGTTAATACGCGTGGCGCATGAAGTAAAATTTCGAGTTTAGAAAAGCCTGAAAATTTGGTTTGGTCGCTCCGCGCTTCGCGCTACGCGACCAAACCAAATTTTCAGGCTTTTCTAAACTCGAAATTTTACTTCATGCTTAATTGGACTCTTTTTAAAAAAAGCGTATTTATATTTACACTTAAAAGACAAATTTCCTGCATCTTACTCATAATTCAAAACAATATTTGGTGTTCTAACAAAAATTTTAATCAGAATTAACCTTTTCACTAATCTAAGAATAAAAAAAAGCCACACACAAAGAGAAAGAAAAACGTGTTTGTTTTTATCTTTAGATATATATAATTTATTGAATCTTCAAATTACATATGGTTGATTTGATCGGGGGGAGAACAGAAAACTGTGATTTACAGTTACAGCGCACCTACCGCACAATTTCTCGATTTTTAAGTCCGTTTTTATTTTTTCGCACACCCCAGCACAGGAAAAAATACACTAATCTACACACATAATCTTAACATTAGATATACTTCGTTTAAATAGGCCTTAAGAGTAAGTTTGGTAAAATCCGAAAACGTAAAAGAAAACACTTATCGATTAGAATTAGTTTGCGTTGACTTTCTTAAAAATAAGGGCGTTTTCACAAAAGGAAGAAGAAAAAAATGAGAGGATGAGAAGAAGAAGAAAAATCGAAAAACGACACCTCATCAACCGTTTTTTGGATTTTATTCCCCCGCGATTTCAGCTTTTTGTACTAAATAATTGATTATGTTGTTTGTACAAAAATGGAAAAGATAAATATTTCCCTTTTTATAATAGTTAATTATATAATTAGTAGGAGAAGAGAAATATTCTTAGAATTGTCATACATTCCCCTATTATCAATAGTAAATTATTTCACTTAATAAAATCAATTGTTTTTACTTCAAGTGTTATTACGGAGTGTCATCATGTATCTGCCTCATTATTTAAATAGTTAATTTTAAATCAAGTGCGAAAAGGGATTCTTTTATAATGATTCTAGATCAACTTTCATTATAAGAGTTAATTATAAAAAGGGGAATTTACCAATGATTTGGTAAATGATTACGATATCCAACTGTATTAATGTGTAATAGCTAGTTACGTAATTAGTACAAAAGAGGGACTTTCTCGAATGATGCGTGTAAAAATCCTCTGTTTGTAAAAGTTAATTAACTGTTAATTATAAAAAGGATAATTTGTTGAATGATTACGATGTCTAGTGAATCAACACCCCCTATTTGTAATAGTTAATTATGTAATTAGTGCAAAAAGGGGGATTTCTTGAATGATTGCGATATCTAAGTGTGTCTCTAAATCCTTTATAAAGTTAATTATGTGTTTATTACAAAAAGGAGGATTTGTTAAACGATTACGATGTTTAATTGTATCAACACCCCTATTTGTAATAGTTAGTTACGTAATTAGTATAGACAGAGGTCGTTCTTAAATAATCGTAATATCTAAGGGTATCAAAATCACCTATTTGTAACAGTTAATTGAGTATTTATTACAAAAAGGAGAATTAGTTGCATGATTACGATATTTAGTTGTATCAACACCCCCTATCTGTAATAGTTCGTTATGTAATTAGTACAAAAAGGGGACTTTCTTGAATGATTGCAATATCTGAAGGTTTGAATATCCTCAGTTTGTAAAACTTAATTATGTGTTTATTACAAAAAGGAGAATTTGTTTGAATAATTATGATATCTAGCTTTATTAGCACTCCCTATTTGTAATAGTTAATTATGTAATTAGTACAAAAAGAGGACATTCTTAAATAAAAGCAAAGATTAAGTGTAATAATTTCGTGGATTATTTAATACAATCCCATTTTTGTTGTTCTAATAGTCAATTGTATATTTAGTACAAAAAGCTTAGTTTTTAATTATTGCGATATCTAACGGCATTCCGCTCACCTCTGATTACCCCCCACCCCCTTCCGCCTAAAGTTAGAGGTGGGTGGATCTCGGGAAGGCCGCCAGTTTCGTTGCTCTTTTCTTTTCTTCCTTTTTAAACACCCTTATTTATTCAACTTACATTAAGTTACCCTAAATATATTCTTCATTATATATATTTATATAAAAATGTGTTTTGGGAGATGGAAATTAAAAACCAGCACCGAAGATATTTCTAAAAATTGCGTGCTTTTCCTCAAACTAACTACAAATGTGTTTGTGCGGTTTGTTAAACATTTTGCAAAACAAGCCGGCGCTCATTTGATGTTGATTGTTGTTACCATTTGTTTAAAAAAAGCCGGCTTGTTTTGCGTAAGCGTTTCTGCAAGCAGTCGTCGTCTTTTTTTTGGAGCTTTCAAAAACGATTTTTTTAACACACCACACGCGCTATTCTACAAGTGAGTGTGTTTTAAAAAGTGAAAATACAAAACAAATTGCCTCGTTATGCTCGTTTTTTTTACCACAGAAGTTTTGATGGCTTTTAAAAATCGTTTTTTTTTTGTAAGTTTTATTTCTTTCATAAAAACAAATACATTTGTTTTTAACATAGAATGTTTTTTAAAACATCTATTTTTTTAACCTCGAATGATAGTGAATTTATTAAATACATATCTATGTTAAAAACGAAGCACAAAACTTGTGATGACCTTAAAACAATCTATTTTTCATCCATTTATTACCACAGAAGTTTTGATGGCTTTTAAAAGTAGTTTATTTGATGCTTTTATAAAAACAAAATTAATACACATTCGTGTTTAACATATATTTTTTCCTAATTTCTTATTTAAATCATTTATGAAAGTGAAATAAATAAGTACGTAAGAATATTAAAAAGGAAACACTAAAATTATAATCCTATTTTATTTAAAAATCTGTTTTCTTTCATTAGAATAAAATTAATAAATGTATTACAACGTTAATTTAAAAATTTGTTATCTTTCATCAGAATAAAATTAATAAATGCATTACAACGTTAAAAACGAAATACAAAATTACTTTAGAACAATTTAATGTTTTTATTTAAAAATCTGTTTTCTTTAATTAAAATAAAATTAATAACGTCAAACATTTTTAAAATTTGGGAAACAAATTATGTTAAAATTTCTTTTATATGTAGAAATTGAATTCACTTAAAAATAACTGCAGTTTCGTCCTCCGAAGGGTCAATCGTAGCTACTGATTTCAAATACGAATCGCAGAAGTGTTGATGACTTTATTAATCATTTAATAGATGTTTTAGAAAGGAATTGCAGAATAAAAAAAAAACAGATTTTTAAATTATTTATTCATTCGTGCTTATTTTCCTCGCCTCTGCATTTTTTTTTCGGATTTGTTTGATTCCAATAAGAAAAACAAAAAATCGAACAAACCTTTTAGGTTTAGCTTTCAATGTTTTGTTTGTTTAATCTTTAGTCGCTATCTTTTTCGTATTTTCGTTTTTATGTAGGTAGAGAATTTTTTCTTTTAGTATTATGTTAGCGTTTTGGATATTTTTTTTGCATGTAGGTAGAGTTTTGTAGTTTCAAGTCGCCACCACTTTTTTCTGTATTTTGATTTGGCGAAGCGTTTGTCTCTGTTAAAAATTGAATTTAGTTTAGGGAAAGGGGGTCTCTCTGTTCTTTATGAAATAGGAGAGTATGTCGATTGGCAGCGGGAATACGATCGTCGAGTTCTTCTCCGTTGATATCGTATTCAGTGTCTATTAATTAAGAAGGTTGATTTAGTTTGATGAACCAGCTAAATTACGTGCTTGTGTTTGTGTGTTTTGTTTAAGCGGCATGCAGGCGTATTAATTACAGCAGTATGTGCATTTGCTCCGATTAATTTATTGATTCGTTTGCCAAAAAACGTAACGATTATTGGGACGAGGCTGCGTACAGCTAGAAACATAGCAGAGCAGCGAAACAAGTGCACGGTGTCGATCTCGCTGCTAACCTTGACGTCAGGTTCGTCGCTCTGCTAAGTTTCTACCCTATGTTGCAAAAAAGTATTGTTTGAAACGAAACTGGGTTTCTCAATTATCTGTTGGATAGAGTTTGTATAAAAAAATCGATTTGATTATAAATTTAAAATTTACCTCTATATTCGAATGCATATAAGCTACGATTCACGAGAGGTGTCCTATGGTTTCCTTAATTTGTAGTGCTTTCTGCACCAATACATGTAATACGAAAATAGTTTGATGTCATCTACTAAATAGTTCAGGTATTTACAAAATAAATAATGCATTTTGTTGATTTTGTGTAAGCTCAAACGAAAATGTTAGTTAAATCGATTGCGCATTCATTAGATTTGGCAAATAGGCATCGGAATAATCTGTTAATACAGGGAATTTTTCGTTTAAGTATACAAACAGGAAATTTTCTATTAGGTATACATATGCATACGCTTTTTTTAAAGAGTTCAATTTGTAGCTTAAAACGTGTGTTTTCCACTCCCAGACTAAGCATGAAGTAAAATTTCGAGTTTAGAAAAGCCTGAAAATTTGGTTTGGTCGCGTAGCGCGAAGCGCGGAGCGGCCAAACTAAATTTTCAGGCTTTTCTAAACTCGAAATTTTACTTCATGCGCCACGCGTATTAAACACTGAAAGAACTGAAATATTGCGAACGAGTAAACTTCGCTTGAAATCAGTGTCTTATACGCGTGGCACATGAAGTAAAATTTCGAGTTTAGAAAAGCCTGAAAATTTGGTTTGGTCGCTCCGCGCTTCGCGCTACGCGACCAAACCAAATTTTCAGGCTTTTCTAAACTCGAAATTTTACTTCATGCTTAACCTGGGAGTGGAAAACACTCGTTTAAACTTCGAAATGAACTCTTTTAAGAAAACAACGAGTATTTAAAAATCTTCAAGTAATTGCGGTATATACTTAAAAGAAAAAAATCACAAGAAATTATGATATAAAGCTTTTCTAAAAAAAAGAACACTAATATACTCGCGACCTAAACAGTATGACATTGTCATGTAACTCAACATTTGACACAACTAGAAACATTGTTGCAGATACAACTGTCAACATACTCTTTAAAAAAATTTAACACATTCCACATCAATGAGTCATAGGACATTCTCCCGAATTCCACCATAGAAAGCTATTTTTTTATTTCGATATTTTAATTCAAAACAGAGTAATAAAAACCAGGTGTCTTTTTGAAGGATTTGTAGGAAAACATCAAGAATTTCATAGAAAATTATTTCTATTTCGTTTCCAATAATAATTTATATCTCTTATATTTCTACGTTCGCAATATCTTTTAATCAATCAAATAATTCTTCCTGTCAATTATTTACCAAATCCTATAATAATAACAGATGCCGTCAACTCGAAATATTTCGTGCAACGCTGGCATTTTTATTTTCTCGTCTAGATTTAATCGATCCGACTTAATTGCTTCGGAATTTCCGTCAGCAGGCCCTCAACAGAATTGAAGTTTGTTATTACTCTTTAATGATGTTGGGTTGCCTATAACCGCTATTTAAAACAATTGGATTAATTTGACGAATAAGGCACTAATAACCTATCTTCACACGTTTATTTGAATTACCAAATCTACATACATTACGGACACAAAGTGACCATTATCAATGGATTAAATATCGAGTTTGGCTCTCGTTCTATTCAATTACACAGAGAAACAAAAATATGTTTTGGTACCTGTAATTTTAGATTTAACTATAGGTATTTTAGGGCTGCTTATTTTAAACATGATATCAGTTTAAAAGTGGTAAAACAAAGTTAAGTGTTTTAATTAAATTGATATTAGTTTGTCTGCATTAGCTCTAGTTTTGAAGATACAACATAATCAACGATTTTCGTCACTATTTAAAAATAATTCAGGCTCGATTGAAAATTGGCCTCTGTGGAACTTTATAATTGTTAAAGAAAACAGCGAGATCAAAGAACCTTTTGTTCTCCTAGAGAAAATCTGTCTACCGCCTGTAGAAGCTACACTTGAGGAACCACTTTTTAGTCATGAAATTATCCTTTCAGTATATCTGGTTTTGGTTCTGGTTATGGTTCAAAGGGGAGTGTGCAGTTCTGCACTGCACTTAGGCCTCATTAGGCCCATTGTGCCACCTCCCGTAGATCACCCAACCTCAGTTTAGCCAGCCTACCTTGTTTAGGTATTCTAGCATAGCTGAGGTGGGTAGATCTCTTATGTAGGCCATTATAGGCCATATATCACCCAATATGGATTCCCTGATTGACGATAGTGCCGGGCATTCACAAAGAAAATGCCATGCAGTCTCGTCTTCCATGCTGCAACCTCTACAAGATGGGGAGTCAACTATCCCCATCCTATAGAGGTGCCCGTTTAGTCCACAGTGAGGGATGGCAGTTAAGCGCCTGAGATTCCCTCTAGCCAGCTGCAGGTACCGTTTCGCTGATCTCTCATTGGGATACACAAGTGTTTCCTTAGAGAGCTTGCAGCCCTCGATATCATCCCAACGCATCCTGAATTTCTCCAGGGCATTGGTTTGTAACATGTTACACAGGGAGAGAGGAGCTAACCGCACTAGCGGCTCCGGTGAGAGTAGATTCATCCCAGCCGCAGCTCTTGCCAGCGCGTCAGCTCTCCCGTTACCTGTGTCTGTATCATGCCCTTTCACCCAGCAGACTTCAATGTTGTTGTGCATTGCTGCCTGTCTGAGTTTCCCGTGGCACTCTATTTCGGTCTCTGACGAAGCATAGGCTTTCTGCAGAGAAAGAATCGCTTGCCTGCTATCCGTTAAGATTAGTATGGCTACATTTGTCACCTTGCGGTTTATGATGTACTCAGCCGCAAGTGTTATTCCCATCAGCTCCAGTTGCGTGATGGTTCCATGAATTCCCATCGGAACCTTTGCTTGGATTTTTAGGGTTTTAGAGAAAACTCCAAGGCCCGATCCTTCTCTCCTTTTAGATCCATCTGTGTAGATCCTTATAACAGACTCTTTCATCCGCTTAGTGGGTTGAACAGTAACGTTGTAGGGTGTGTTCCGTATTTGTATTTGTGTTGGTACACAGCAGTCATTAACAGCCTCTAAAAGAGGTATATCTCTACAGACATTCCTCCAGAGGTGTCCTCTAACTTCCCCACAGCTGTTACTGTTCCAAATCCCACTGCACTGAAGGCGAAGTATAGTCGCCATGGCCTCCTTCTCCACGTGGATATCAAGTGGTGGAACCCATAGCATGACTTCCATCGCCATCGTCGGAGTAGTGTGCATGGCGCCTGTTACACTAAGACAGACTGTCCGCTGCACTTGCGAGAGTTGCTTCCTCGTGGTCTTCTGTTTGGTTCTGGGCCACCAAACTGAAGCTCCGTAAGTCAGCATGGGCCTTATGACAACTGTGTACAACCACAGAGTCGTGCGTGGTTTCAAACCCCAGGTTTTCCCCACTGCCCGACGACGTTTCCTGTCGAGAGTGATGCCCAGGTATTTCACCTCGTCGCTGTACTGCAACATCGTATTCAATAATTTTGGTGCTTTTTTCGACACCTTCCTTTTCTTGGTGAACAGGACCATCTCCGTTTTGGCAGGGTTTACCGATAGGGAGTGATCATTGCACCACCTAGAAACTATGTTTAGAGCTCCTTGCATCTGGTCGCATAGGGCGTCTTCAAACTTACCACATACTAATATGGCCAGATCATCAGCATAGGCTGTCACAAACAAGCCTAGTTGCTGAAATTCGTCTAGTAGGCTGTCCAGAACCATGTTCCATAATAGTGGTGATAAAACACCTCCCTGAGGACAGCCTCTGTCAATTTTACAGGTTATACGTTCCTTTCCCTGTTCCACTGTGACTATACGATTGGCCAGTGCATTGCCAATCCATTCACACATTTTAGATGGTACTCCGCGCTTGCTTAGCGCGTTTCCTATCTTCGGTATGGTCGTTTTATCAAACGCACCTTCTATGTCAACAAAAACACCTAGGGTGGATTCTTTAACATCCAATGTTCTCTCGATTCTGCTCACTACACTATGCAGGGCTGAATCAGTGGACCTCCCCCGTGTGTATGCATGTTGTGTCGCCATCAGCGGCTGTGTGACTAGAGCTGATGTTCTTATGTGCCAATAACAAATCCTTTCCTGTGTTTTAAGGAGAAACGAGGAAAGTGTGATTGGTCTGTATGCCTTGGGAGCAGTATAGTCTGCTCTACCGGGCTTCAGTATGAAAACAACCCTGGCTCGTTTCCAGACCTTAGGGACATATCCCAGCGCCAAACTCTCAGTATATATTACGTAGATTTAGAAATTGAAAGCAGGTATTTTTGATGGTCCTTAAATAAGAGTAAATGTACAAATTTCCTGGAATCCGCGATCAGCATTAAATGTAGTGCTTAATCTTCTTTCGTTCTAGTGGTGGAAAAGAATAATGGAACCCATGAGGCAGAACACTCAATTATTGGAGGACATACAGGACATTTTCATATGCTTAACAGCAATATAAGTATTAAGGTCTTACATAGCCACTTAAAATGTTTTCCAGATAATCTTTGTCGTATTGGTGAAGAACAAGGTGAAAGCATTCACCAAACCATTTAAAGTTTGGAAGAGGATACAAAAGAAAATGAGACATTTATACCATTGCAGATTACTGTTGGAATATATCATGGGAGATTTAACATAAGAAAATATGTTTTTTGATTTTCTGGAGTTGGGAAGAAATACCATAGTTCTTTCCCACTCCAGAAAATCGGGAAAAAACATATTATCTTATCCTAAATAAATTGATTTCGTGAAATAAAAGTTTTATTTAAACTTTAGTGAAAAATAAAGTGATTCACAGGTATGTAATTGATGTGCTTGATTTAAAAGAACAAAATATTTAACTTTCAATAAATTAGTAATGGTAATGCTAATATTTAATGTCGACATGCAATTGATGCTCTTAGGTACTACTAGCATACAGAGTGGGGCATATGATGAGTTAGTCTTTGAATTATTGTTCATATACCATGCGATCATTTAAATGATGATTTAGAGCCTGGGTCTCCAAACTATCTTCTTCGCGGGCCACAAATACAATTCTACATAATAAAGTCGGCCAAGATCCGATTAATTTTATAAAATTATGAAAAATTTAAGGAACAATTGTTACAATATTTCAAAATATGACATTTACAAAAAAAATTACAAACAATCGCAGGCCGGATTCATGCAAGTCGCGGGCCGGATTTGGCCCGCCGGCCGTAGTTTGGAGACCACTTATTTAGAGTATGCGGATTTTTTTGTGTGCGGTTACCCAGAATGCTAATTGAAGGAATACATTTGAGGTAATGGTAAACTATGTGTTAAAAGTCAGCTGTGCCAATATAATTTAAAATTCAAAGCCTACTACTTTAAATTATGTTTTAAATGATCACACTGTATGCACGAGTCCCGTCCCACGTCAGTTGGTACAGTCTTTAAAAATCACTTACTAGCATGCTTGAAATGCGAAAATATTTTCAAGTATTTGTAATATTTAGGTCCGTTATATACAGGCAGTTTTTCTTCTAGGTATACATACCCGAATATACTGTAGACGCTGTACATTTTGAGATATTTGTCGTATTTGAAAAATGTTAAAATAAAAACTTTAAACGAGTGTTTCCCACTCCCAGATTAAGCATGAAGTAAAATTTCGAGTTTAGAAAAGCCTGACAATTTGGTTTGGTCGCGTAGCGCGAAGCGCGGAGCGACCAAACCAAATTTTCAGGCTTTTCTAAACTCGAAATTTTACTTCATGCGCCACGCGTATTAACACTGATTTCAAGCGAAGCTCTAAATATACTACTAAAGCAGTATGGTAGAGATATATATGTTGAACTTTATAATATTTTAGTTTTTTATGCGCGTGGCGCATGAAGTAAAATTTCGAGTTTAGAAAAGCCTGAAAATTTGGTTTGGTCGCTCCGCGCTTCGCGCTACGCGACCAAACCAAATTTTCAGGCTTTTCTAAACTCGAAATTTTACTTCATGCTTAATCTGGGAGTGGAAAACACTCTTTTAAAGCTTCAATTTGAACATTTTTCAAATACAACGAATAGGACCTGGCTGGTATAATCAGCCTCCTGGTATATTATTATACAATATTCGAAGATAAAAAATATTTAAAAAAGAAATGTAGCAGAGAAATTTTAAATTTATAATATTCGGTGTAATTAATATTTTGTATTAAATAAATCTAACGATTACACCTGCTTTATCGCAAATAACAGAGAACAAAGGAGGGACGCGAAAACAAAATATATAATTAAAACTGAAATCCCTTAATTATTTAAATTTCACCAGCCGGATAATTAAAAACTTTTGACCAATTCCCGGCAGCCCTCGCCCAAATTCATATGACGAAATTTTAATATTTTCCACCTCGCGGATAAAACATTTATAAAAAATCGGCGCCTGTGGTATAATCCACAGGAGTTGGCTAACATTCAACGCGGAGAATATTCCAAGCATGCACATACTGTGTGTAAGTATAATACAGGGATGTGTATGTTTTGTAAGCGCTATTTATAATTACGAACAACAGTGTTTCGTCTCGTTTTATTTTGCAGAAGCTGATTGAAAAGTAACACGTCATGCATCGTGTTGTGTATTATTTACAAAATTAATTAGCTTATTATAAATCGCCTATTTATAAGTAAAAGACACTAAGTGATTCATTTCATGTGTACTTAGTGATTTTACTGCCCAAGCCGATTTCATTTTATTTCACCTCAAATCGACACGTATTTTACGCACTTATCATAATATGTAAAAAAAACAGTGATTTTAAATTTGTTACATACTGACTGACAACCACTTTCACTAGAAAAGTAGCAAATCAATAAAAATGAACGTCAAACAAACGTCGATTCAACGTAAAACGGACGTCTCTCATTATCATTTTAAAAGAACCGCTCACTAAGTTCAATTAATTTTCGACGTACTGCTAAGGCATCCAGTCAACGTATCTTTAGGATAATTATACGTCGATTAGACGTGAGACACATACAAGATGGAAATACTTGACTCCCCATTTTGTAGAGGGTGTGAAATGGAAGACGAGGCTGCCAGGCACATCCTCAGCGAATGCCCGGCACTCTCGTCTACGAGAGGATCCATACTGGGTGAGAGATGGACATCTACAGGAATTTGCCCACCTCGGTAATACTGGACTACCTAGACAAGGTGGGATGGTTGAGCTGAGGATGGGTAACCCGTAGTGGGAGGCAGCACAATGGGCCTAATTGCAGTGCAGCAATGCGAACTCCCCCTATACCAGATACCAGACGTGAGACACGACGTGCATTTGTCGGTAATTAGAGCACTTTTTCTCTAGTTGCTGACAAATGCACGTCGTGTTTCACGTCAAATTGACGTATAATTGTCCTGAAGATACGTTGATTTGATGCCAGTATTAATTGTCCACGTGCGCAGGCGCGCATCCAGTTTTCGGGAGGGCTCACGCTTCTTGGGGTTGGGGGCTCATCCCGGTATTAGGAGGAGGCTAACGCATTTAAAGCTATGTATATACGTCAAAAAACTACAATTTAGTTAGTCTTGGGGAGGGGCTCAAGCCCGTGAGCCACCCCCTTGGGTGCGCGCCTGCACGTGCATACTGACTGTTACTTTCAGTCTAGTTAATACTTAGGTAGTGAATGAATCGTTATCAATTACGTGGAATTAACCGTTAAATACATGTCGATCGATTTGACTGTTGTTGTTTTCACGTTAAATGCATGTCGATTCGATACTTGGATAACAGTTTACATATAAAATGTTGAATGTTCTGTGTTATCTCCTTCGATATTTTGAGGAATGTTCTCGTTGCTGGTTTTGTATCAATCTTGTTACGTGAAAATAATCTTACCTGCAAGTATCGAAGTTGGAGAGCCGCAGGGGAATCCCCGATTACTTCAGAGGCCTCTCTAAGGGCCCTGGAGGCCTTCTGTTCCCCTTCGGCGGCAATCACCTTGGCCCTGGCTTCTCGGGCGGCTTCAGCTTCGGCTGCCATGGCGCGTTGAAGTTGGACAGGCAAACGGACATCTTTACTGTAATCACAATCACAAAATATATTGATGAAATTACAAATAATTGTTATCAACTACAAATAATATGTAATCACAAACTATAGTAGTGTAATCATAAAACATATTGGTGTAATTACAATGAATTTTCAATGTTAGCACAAAATATATTAGTGCAATCGCAAAATGTATTGCTGGAATCACAAAATATATTGGTTTAATTACAAATACTTTTTAATGTTATCACAAAATATGTTGGTGGAATCACAAAATGTATTGGTGTAATCACAAAATATATTGGTACAAACACAAATAACACGCTGAATCTAGTGTAATGAATCATTTTCACGTAATTCACTGTACAATATAATTATATGCATATAAATTGGTTCATTTAGTTTGGTGAAAGAATAATTTGACCTGATGTATTTTGCATATAAATTATGCATACAACAGTAAATTTGTCGCGTAACTCAAATATTTATTGTATAATTCAATATCTGTCGGGGTATTAGCTCGAGAAGTAGTGGTTTCAATGAATATTTGGAGACTTGTCTTAAAGAGACTAAATTTTGCAGAAAGTTGATATTAATTTTAATTCGTTTTTATATTTTGTAAATATTCTGCAAATTATTGGCAAACTTAATTTTTCTTTATACATAAATGAGTTACAGTTAGAATTCTAAAATTTTAAAAGATAGTAAAATTACTATGTGCAATAACTTACATTTCGACTCGTTCGACATTAATCCCCCAAGAATCAGTTGCTTCATCCAAAAGTGCTTTCATGTGCTGCGAGATGCTCTCGCGTTCGCTCAAAATTTCGTGGAGAGGACGCTGTCCCATAATATTGCGTAAAGTTGTCTGAGCCAAAAGTCTTGTAGAATGATGGGCGTTCTCAACATTTGCAATCGAAACAGTAGCATTGGACACTCGATAATAAACGACTGCGTCTACAGAAACTGTAACACTGTCCTTTGTCAAAACCTAAAGGAAACAAACAAAGAGTATTAGGTCAAGCTTTGAAGTTAAATCGTCGCGTTCCTCATTTCCAACGAATTCGCTCCGATTGCAAAAGGCTCGCATCACTAGACATGACTTTCTATATATTTCATGAAACAGTTGATCTGTCTTTGCTTGTTTAGAAATACAAAGTATTTCATAGGAAAGGCTCGAATCACATTTCACTTATCAATCTGGGCCCGTATTTACAGTACCGATGCAATTTGTCATCGGTGAGAAGTGACGTCATTTTACTCCAAACGGTTTAGTAAATTCTTCCCAAAATTACGTCATTTTAGTTATTTCTCTCGCCGATGACAAATTGGTGCTGTGAATACAGCCCCAGGTCCTGAAGTTCCCATTTTGCATCTCTAATCAAGACCTGATTGATAAAATAAATGTGATTTTCGTTAAATTGAATACTAGCATGTGGCCAATTAGGGTAGTTATTTTTCTACTTGTTCCACATATGCAGTAACTAAATAGTATTTGCGTAATTTCTAAATAGAAACAGACGAGCAATAAATAATTTCCAACAGAACGCCTTCACAATGGACAAACAAAAATTGTACACCCGCAAACTGTTTCATTTTAAACAAAACGAGAGCAATCAATTCCCGCGCGCTTTAACTCAATATTTCGAGGGGCCGATCAAACATCTGTCATTGCCAAAACCGCAGCTTAATCAACCTGACTCTAAGTAATTACTCGGAAAAATCTCCTCCCATTCAACTCGATTTTCCTAATTATTTTTGTTGCAACAGCATTAATTTTCCTCGCCTTCAGCGACGACGAAATAATAAACCGCTTAATTAACAATTTGAAAAACGCGCGGATTATATCTGCCAACATTTATTTCCGGAAACAATACTATTTGTTTGTTTAAATGCGGCAATTTGCATTCGAGTGCGTGTAACTGCATGTTAACCATGATTTATTAGTTTTAATTGACCGTGCATGGTATTCGCGGCCTTTAAAAATTGTTTAATTAGTTTGTTCAGAATAATAACATTGAAAATAACCTCATGGGAAAATGGGAATACATTGTTCTATTACTAGTGATGTTAGTGGTGGTAATTCAACACGGTAATTAGCATTGATTGGGTTAATAATCAATGCTAATTACCGTGTTGAATTACCAGCACTAACATCACTAGTAATAGAACAATGTATGCCCGTAATTCCGACAATCCCGATAACTTAAACAGTTTTTGTTTCAACCATATGCGCCAAAAATATCACTCTTGATCTAGTTTTCCTTCGTTTACCTCTTAGCTCCTTAATCCCGCTTAAGGTCGAATCAAATTCAAGAGTCTAAAGAGACTAGATAAACTGTTTCATCTTTTGCCTTTTAACTCTTAAATCCCACTTAGTTTTCAATAAAAATCAAGACTTTGAAGATACTAGATAGACTTACTTCTTTTGCCTCTTAACGCATAAGTCCCACTCAATCTCGAATACAAATCAAGAGTCTAAATAAACTAGATAGTCTATTTCTGCTGTTGCCTCTTAGCTCTTAAATCTCACTCAATCTAGAATCGAATTCAAGGCTCTAAGGAGACTTGATAAACAGTTTCATCGATTGCCTCTTAACTCATAAATCCTAGTAAATCTCGAATAAAAATCAAGAGTCTAGACTAGATAGACTGTTACTTCTTTTGCCTCTTAGCTCTTAAATCCCACTCAATCTCAATTAAAAATCAAGAGTCTAAAGAGAGTAGATAGAGCGATTCTAATCTTGCCTCTTAGCACTTATATCTCACTCAATCTCGAATAAAATTCAAGAGTCTAAAGAGACTAGATAGACTGTTTCTTCTTTTACCTCCTAGCTCCTAAATCCTATTCAATCTAGAATAAAATTCAAGAGTCTAAAGAGACTGGGATAGACTGTAGTCGAACTGGAGTTGGATTTATGAGTCAAGACTCTTAAAAAACTTTATATTATATATTTAGCAAGTGACTGCTAACTAATTAGTGTCATGACTCTTAAAACCCACTCAAGCTTATTTTCAGTTGCGTTAATCTGTTTAGTCTCTCGAGTCTGATTCAGATGTTTGCTAAATCACTTTATTATTTTTAATAATTATTATTTGTATAAAATTTTTTTTTTAGAATTTGACTCTTAAACTCCACTCCGTCATCCACTCTTGAGTTTATTAGTCTCTTAGCTATTAACTTGCACATTTGTGCAAGATTTAAGAGGAGATACGTCAATATTATTTACATAATAAATACTTCAAAGACTTTTGGTTGAGATTTGAAAAGCTCTCGGAAACTTAAGAGAGACCTGTTAAATACACTTATGAGAGTTTTGTGAAACAAGGACCTTGAATCAGTTCTAAGACACTTAAAAGGGATGTATTTGTGCACCGAGGGGCCTGAGAAAGACTTAAGAGGCGTCTGAGAAAGTAATAGGAAACATTTGAGAGACTTTGAGAAAAACTTAAGAGGTATTAAACAGAGTTTTGAGAAGAATTGTGAAGTAAGAGATACAAAAAGTTTTGAAGTATTTGATAATTTTTTCTAATATTGTAACAGTTTACTAGACCAATTTGACTTGATTTGATTTAATATTTGTAAGACCTAAGGATAAGAATTTAAATCGACTTTTTTTTGGTTATTTGTGTGTTATTCTTAAGAGGAACAGTTGTTTGAACATCACTTTAAACTAGTGTTTTACACGCCTGGCGCATGTCGCTATGCGACCAATCCAAATTTTCACAGGCTTTTCTATACGCGAAATATTTACTTCATGCTCAACCAGGAAGTAGAAAACCCTCGTTCGAATAAAATTAAGGAACTTAATTAAAACACATAGAACTGGGCGTTAATTAAATATAACACAACGTTTAGTTGTTTTGTGTCTTTCTAGAAGTCAACCAGATTATTAATTTTAATATCGTATGTTTAATAAAATAATACCTCTAGAGTGCCATGGAAAATATTGTAGGTTAGCAACTGTAGAATTATACATTATAATTATTATGTCTGTAATAGGTCAGTAGGGGTCATGTGCAAATATTATTTTTGACGAAATTAAATTAAAATATTATTACAAAAATCACCCAAGAAAATAATTAAAAAAATCAACATCCAGTAAATACGAGAATAACATTAGTCGATCAAAATTTTTTATGTTAAAGAAATAACAAATGCAGCATCGCCTTAAAATAATAAACAAGTACCGGCGCGTGGAGAAATGCTAAGACATACAGAAAGATTCAGTTCAGGGTTTAACGAACGCAAACACAACAAGTGTGCAAAGTCAGGGAAATTACGGTGACGTCAGAGAGGGATGGGTTTTGTGACCAAATATGGTAGTAGAAAAGTCTACGCATCAAAATCAGGGGAGGGGAGAACTTTAAGAGCAGCAAAGAAACGATTCTAAAAATCAGTTAGTTTTGGGACAGGGACTAGGACAGTCAGTATTTGAACGTAAATGGGGGCAGTTGAGAATGGGAAGTTTCAGTGGGATGTGAGTTAGTGAAGTAATGTTGATGAAAAGAGTTAAGTATTGAGAATGGATTAAACATCTGAGAAAGGGGGAATATGGGGGGGGGGGAGAGAATGAGGGATGTATGGTGGTTGATGTATAAGGCCGAATTGAGCGAGAAAACGAGGTATGTCCTACTAACTAATCGACCCAGTCGATTGATGTGTTAGGCCAATCCGAGTTAGTATTGCGCTAAGTGTCCTACTAACTAACCACAAGAAAAAAAAAATTCGATTATGAGTGGACCAAGGTGAAAGGTCGTTCCACTCATTAATCGGAAATGAATGGCGATTGATGTGTAGGGCCGATGTGAGAGATTGTCCCACTAACGAATCGCAAGTGTGTCGAGTGTGTGATGCTAACTCCGAGATGGTTTTTGTGGGTTTACCATCTCGTAATGCAAATGCAGGGGCTAGTTAATTTTGTTCCCACAAGTAGAGTCATATATTTTTTTGAGTTTAACCAAATGCACATGACTTCTAAGCATAAACGTTGGATAATATATTTTGTGAATACAATAAATACAAGACATACCAATTCATTAGAAATGTCATGAAAGGTCAATAAACTTTGCATATGTTAAGCTCATATTCTGTTTTATTTATTGTCCACACATCCTCCTAGTCAAATTAAAAGGGAAGAAAGACACAGTATTTACGATAATGCATATTGACACAAACAACAAACCTGGTAAATAAATAAATAAAAGGGTTACTACATACACAACACAACGTAAACAATAATACAAATTATAAATTTGTACAACACCTAGGGTCGAATCATTACATGTCTGACGTTTTATATGTCAATTCCTAAAGCGTGTAGCCAACTTGAATTAAAAATCATGGCACTCTAGAGGATTTTTTTTTTATTGAACATACGATATTTTAATTTTTTAGACATAGTGCAGCAGTATCATTTCTATCTCTGTATTGATCTGTGTAAAACTCTGTTATCACCAATAAATAATAATTATTATTAAACATTACGCATTTGTATCTTTACAAACTTAAATATATTCTCTCAATTATCCTAATCCAGTATCTGTGCAAAAACAACTGATAAAACAACAAAATTTAATCTTAACATCAAGCTAACTCAGCTCTTGGAAATAAAACCCTAGTTTCAACTTTTATTGCCGACATTTTCCTCGTCGTATTTACAACAAAAGATAAACAGTTTGTTAGACTTAACGTCTGGTGCACACGCCAGAGTGCTAATTGAATTATTTTCCACTCGTAAGTGGCGTCTCAAGGAAAACTAGCTCGTTTTTTTCTGTTTTATTTTCCACGTCTTCTTCGCAAACACTTGAGAAAGGAAGTGGCTCCTGGAAAATCACAATAAAAAAAAATGCCCTCATCGCGTTTTCAAGGTGAATGCCATCATTCTTTGTCATACGATAATCGCGTATTAATTTGCGATCGCAACAATGTTTCGCAGAATTTTATTTTATGTGTTATTAATGATTATAGGGAATGAGGATTCTTTTCATTCTTTAAGATATTATGTAATTTATTAGAAAAATAAAACTATAAGGAGTTCTTCTTCTTTGCGTAATAAATGACCTTAGCTATATAGCTCTGTTGATTAATTACTGTAAATATTTGTTTTTATGAATTAATAATGAGAGGAATTAATATATTGTATTATATTGGGAATTAACCCATATACCGGGTGTTCGATAAAAAACGCCCAATGCCATAACTGTGTTATTTATTCGTCGATTAGAATGAACTAAAAAACAGAGTCAATCGCAGCTTTAATATCATAAATACATTAATTATATTTTTTTTCAAAATTAACTTCATTGCCAAATAATAGTCAACTTTAAATTTTTAAGCGGCTGCATATACATTTTTTATTTTATTATATTGGACATTGTTTTGCTGAATCCAATTATGCTCGATATGTTGATTTTAAGTTAATATTTATGCTAGCAAAAAATTATAATAAATCTTGTTCACACAATTTCTTAGCAATAAATGTAGTGTGCCTTGAAACAAAATTGGACTTTAAATACTGATCAAAATTTATAAATAGAATTAGTATGTATAATCAACTTGAAAGATTTAACACAATTTGTCAACCAACCGAACAAAATAGAGGCTAGTATTTTTTTAACCTTACAATATTTCAGTGTTTTATACGAGTGGTGCATGAAGTAAAATTTCGAGTTTAGAAAAGCCCCGTGAAAATTTGTCGACCCTCAAAAAATTTTCTACGCGGGGCGTTTCTAAACTCGAAATTTTACTTCATACTTAGTCTGGGAGTGGACCGTCAAGATTTTCAACATGTCTAGATTTTCGATATTTCTAGATTTTCGTCGATTTATTCACAGTTTGTTATTATATTAAATGCAACTTTTATATTTAATAAATACTGTTTTTCTTAGAAATAGAATATTAACCTATTAGGAGCCGAGCAAATTATAAAGTTAACTCTAAAAGTTGATTTTAGGTCAAATTTTGCATCTTTTTCTATGGTTTCAATGAATGATTTATTATATTACATCCGTCGATTTTATAAAAGAGATAAATTTAAAGTTTGAACGAGTGTTTCCACTCCCAGACTAAGCATGAAGTAAAATTTCGAGTTAGAAAAGCCTGAAAATTTGGTTTGGTCGCGTAGCGCGAAGCGCGGAGCGGCCAAACCAAATTTTCAGGCTTTTCTAAACTCGAAATTTTACTTCATGCGCCACGCGCATAAAACACTGAAATGTTGTGAAGTTATAAAACACTTAAAAAATGAGTAATATTTTTTCGATATTTCTAGATTTTCGTCGATTTATTCACAGTTTCTTATTATATTAAATGCAACTTTTATATTTAATAAATACTGTTGTTCTTAGAAATAGAATATTAACCTATTAGGAGCCGAGCAAATTATAAAGTTAACTCTAAAAGTTGATTTTAGGTCAAATTTTGCATCTTTTTCTAAGGTTTCAATGAATGATTTATTATATTACATCCGTCGATTTTATAAAAGAGATAAATTTAAAGTTTGAACGAGTGTTTCCACTCCCAGACTAAGCATGAAGTAAAATTTCGAGTTTAGAAAAGCCTGAAAATTTGGTTTGGTCGCGTAGCGCGAAGCGCGGAGCGGCCAAACCAAATTTTCAGGCTTTTCTAAACTCGAAATTTTACTTCATGCGCCACGCGAATAAAACACTGAAATGTTGTGAAGTTATAAAACACTTAAAAAATGAGTAATATTTTTTCGATATTTCTAGATTTTCGTCGATTTATTCACAGGTTGTTATTATATTAAATGCAACTTTTATATTTAATAAATACTGTTTTTCTTAGAAATAGAATATTAACCTATTAGGAGCCGAGCAAATTATAAAGTTAACTCTAAAAGTTGATTTTAGGTCAAATTTTGCATCTTTTTCTAAGGTTTCAATGAATGATTTATTATATTACATCCGTCGATTTTATAAAAGAGATAAATTTAAAGTTTGAACGAGTGTTTCCACTCCCAGACTAAGCATGAAGTAAAATTTCGAGTTTAGAAAAGCCTGAAAATTTGGTTTGGTCGCGTAGCGCGAAGCGCGGAGCGGCCAAACCAAATTTTCAGGCTTTTCTAAACTCGAAATTTTACTTCATGCGCCACGCGAATAAAACACTGAAATGTTGTGAAGTTATAAAACACTTAAAAAATGAGTAATATTTTTTCGATATTTCTAGATTTTCGTCGATTTATTCACAGGTTGTTATTATATTAAATGCAACTTTTATATTTAATAAATACTGTTTTTCTTAGAAATAGAATATTAACCTATTAGGAGCCGAGCAAATTATAATGTTAACTCTAAAAGTTGATTTTAGGTCAAATTTTGTATCTTTATCTATGGCTTCAATGAATGATTTATTATATTTCATCCGTCGATTTTATAAAAGAGATACATTTAAAGTTTGAACGAGTGTTTCCACTCCCAGACTAAGCATGAAGTAAAATTTCAGGCTTTTCTAAACTCGAAATTTTACTTCATGCGCCACGCGTATAAAACACTGAAATGTTGTGAAGTTATAAAACACTTAAAAAATGAATAATACTATTATTACTCATTTTTTAAGTGTTTTAGAACTTCACATATTGAATCAACAAAATATTTTCATTTTTCCTTTATTTTATTCTACATTAATTGTAACGTAGCTCAGTGAGCCAATGCATGAAAAAACCTGGTCAAAATATGAAGATTTGTAAGAATATGCTTCAAATTGGTTCCAATTTTGCTTTTGGGGTCGCTGGTTACGAATTTTATGTAAAAAATTCAAAATGGCGGATCCAATATGGCGAATCAAATATTCAAAAACCTGTGTATGGATAGTAAATGTCCATATTAGTCTTCACAAACGTGTACATTAAGGTTTTTGAAGTCTCTGATTACGGATTAAATGTCTAAAATTCGAAAAATGGCGGTTTCAATATGGCGGATCAAATATTCAAAAACCAATAAAATCGTACAAAATTTAGAACATACAGGCTTTCGAGGTTGTTGATTGCAAATTTGATGTCGAAATTTCAAAATTCAAAATGGCGGATCCACTATGGCGGATCAAATATTCAAAAACCTGTACAGAATTTGTAAATGTCTATACTGTTTTTCTAAAACGTGTACATCTAGGTTTTCGGGATCACTAATTACGAGTTAAATACCAACAATTTTAATAATATATTTAATAATCTATGAAATCGTACAAATTTTACAACACATAGGTTTTCGAGGTCTGTGATTACGAACTTGATGCTCGCCAGGTATAAGGTATTGTCTGTTGACAGATAACGCGATTCCCGCCAACATTACCTGTGGCACAGCATGACCGGTAGTTCACACGCTGCAGCGCGCTCCTCAATAAAATGGTCATTGTAAAAAATATAGCAGGTAGTAATAGCGAATTCTTGGTTTTTCCTCTTCAGTATAAAAATACGAAGCAGAGAAGCTTTTTTTCTAAGCAGAGAAAGCGGAGAAATTTGTGTACGCTATAATTTGTATATATTTTACACTGCGAAAATTAGGTTAAGGAACGAGAGGTTTGTAAAGATATATTCAATATATTCGTGTGTATATCAGTTAAACTTAGATTTCAGAGTGCAATCCATTATTGGAAAACGCGAATTGAGGCTAGGATTGCAAATTATTCGAGCAGCACACTCGCAATTGCAACTTTCAAAACGGCCACTTTTCACTATTTTGATTTCACTTGTCTTCGGCGGGTCATTTAAAAGAGATTGGCGACTGGAATGTCATTCCAGGACTGAATCAGTGTATACTAATGCCATCTACATCTAATCGTATGAACTAGAATTCGGTCGGTAAACTTTTTTTTCTTTCATTTTGGCCAGGTTTTTCCATGCTTGAAAGAAAAAAACTGTGCGTGTAATTTATTTGTTGTTTTGTTATTATTAACGGCATAACCTCACAATAAATGACATTTGTCACTTTTTTTACAAGGCACACTAATTATAATTTTTTAAAAATATAATTTTAAATAGATGATTTAAAAAAAATCGACTAAAACATTGAAGAAAAACAAGATTATGGGAGTTATTGGATTCAGAAAAATAAATGTAATGTAATAATATTAAAAAATTATAGGCAGCCATTTAAAAATCTTAAATTAGCTATTATTTTCGAATGAAGGTATTATTGAAAAAAAATTCAATATTCGTGTCATTTTTTAGTATTTAAACGGCCATTGACTTTGGTTTTTAATACAATAAAATCGGTTAACAAAAACAAGAGTTATGGCGTTGGGGTTTTTTTATCGAACACCCAGTATAGCCTAGCAATTATAGAGTTAACTTTAAAAGTTGATGTTAGGTTAAATTTAGGCAAACTTCTGCACTTCTTTTTATGATTTCTATGAATTACTTCTTTTATTACATACAGGTAATTTTTCTTTTAAACATACATAATGTATACGCTGTAAATTTTCAAGCATTCGTCGATTTTAAAAAGCGTTCACTTTGAAGTTTCGAACGAGTGTTTCCACTCCTAGACTAAGCATGAAGTAAAATTTCAGGCTTTTCTAAACTCGAAATTTTACTTCATGCGCCACGCGTATAAAACACTGAAATGTTGTGAAGTAAGAAATACACTAAAAAATACTTTTTCTAAAATGATTAATAATCAGAATGTTTAAATAATAAAGTATTTACATTTTTCTTCACATATACTCAAATCAAGTTATAAATGTAATTAGTTTGTAATTATGTTTATGTTTGTTGAATTAATTAATTTTAGTAAAATAAAGGTAACAAATACCGGGCTTTCATTAATTCCCGAACCCCACGTGACCAAAAATAATAGGCAACCAAATGTACAAGGTGGTATGGCTCACACAAAAATTCCCTAGATTTAAAAATATTTATTCGCCGGCGTATTTTTATGACGACTGAAAATATTATATTTTAAATGATTAAAAAATAGGCTCATCTTCAAAAATGTAACTAATTTTTATTAATTTTTTTTCTTAAACACGAACAGAACATACAAAGTTAACAACAAATAAAGAAACAACAAATATTAAACCTAATAACTAAAAAGATTAATAGCTTAAAATTCAAAAAAAATTATAATAAGTGTTCTATATGTCCTCCTTCTTCTCTTACACATAAATTTATCCTACGCCGCATATTATCAAACACATGATGGAGTTCATTTTCGGTGATATTTTGTACCTCTTGCATAATTGCTACTTCTAAATTTTCGAGAGTATGGATCCTATTTTTGAAGATATTACTTTTTATTCGACCAAATAGATAATAATCTAAAGGTGTCAAGTCTGGACTGCGAGGAGGCCACACACCTCTACTAATTATTCTGTTTTCATAAAATTCAGCTAAATACCGAATGGTTGCATTTGCAGTATGTGCTGTGGCCCCATCTTGCTGAAAATAGCCCAATCGAAGCTCATCGTCGTGCATTTGTCCAATAGCTTCTTGTAAAATTAACCGATACCGTTCAGCAGTGATAGTTTCTCTAAAAAATATTGGGCCAATTATCCTTCTCCTAGACATAGCTATCCAAATTCCTAGCTTTTGGGGATGCAGAGGTGTTTCCTCCAATACATGGGGATTTTCTGTCGCCCATGTCCTGTAATTTTGGCTGTTCACGTACCCAGATAAATGTATCCACGCTTCATCAGAAAAAAACGTAAGATCAAGTACGTCATCATTATTTAACTGTTCATTAAACCACTGGCAGTATCGTACTCGCTGAATAAAGTCTGGTGGATGTAATTGATGCACTACTGAGACTTTGTAAGGATGCATATTTAGTGATTTTGTGAGTGCTTTATGGCAGGTTCCAACAGAGAGTCCTATAAAGAAGCACATTATTAATTCACGGTTAATTTATACTGGAATTTTTAAATATAAAAACCCCAAACAATAGGATTTGTTTTACCTGATTGGGCTGCCAATTTCGGTACGGAATTCTTAGGACTTCGTTCCATCCTCACTCGAATATCTTCGACAACATCATTAGTTAAGACTGTCGGTCTACCAGTGGATTTTCCTTTGCAAATGCAATGTTTGTCTTCATATCTTTTAATAAGAACTTGCTTATGATGTTTAAAAGTATCATACGCAATTACCGCATCTGGAAATTCTTTATGAAACTGCTCAATGCAAGACTGCAGAGAATAACTCCAGTTGCCGTCAATATTACGTGAAGCACTACGAAAATGTGCCATCAAAATAAACGCGTCTTGCTCCGTTGTAAATACCATTTTCGCAGTATTTGCTTATCCTAGCAAATTGACTCAAATGCAAAATAAATAGAAATAAAACTCAATGTTTCAGAATAATTAAACAATTTTTGCTTACTTGAAAATTCCGGGCGAATCTTGTAAGATCTCAAAGGTTGGTTTAACGATGCACCGCGCATAAACGTTTATGTCAAATTTGACTTTAGTAACGTTTGGTTACTTTTTTCAAAGCCTCCAACGTACTAATACAATAATTTACGCGGCAATTTTAAATTTAGTCACGTGGGGTTTGGGAATTAATGAAAGCCCTGTATAATAAATAATTACATTTTTAAAAACACTTAGCCGTTCATGGTGATAAAATATGTAAGTTTAATTGCATATATACGAATTGATTTTGGTTATAAGCCAACAGACATTTTATATATTTAACATCTTTATTGACAGGCATGTGGTATAAAACATTTAAATATTATCACTATTACAAATTTTAAAACTTTAATATTTATCTGTCAATCGGCTATCGACCATTGGTCTTTCCGCCTAACAGACATTTTATTTATTAGTATAATTAGTTTGTAAATAGCATTATGATTGTTTAATTGATTGATATAATTTAATTGAAGGAACGTAAATATAATAAATAATTAAATTTTAAAGAATGCTTAGCCGTTCATGGTGATAAAATGTGTAAGTATAATTGCATACGTACTAACTTATTTTACTTTTAATTTTACAATGTATTAAATTAACTTATTTAGTAATTTAATAAAAAAATAATTAATAATATTACGATATTACATCAATGGTGCTTAATGGGTTAATAATAATATAGAGTGTCAAAAAATTTATCGATAAGTCTGATAAATGTTGAAAGTTCACGAATGATAAGAAGTATTGTACGTTCAATAAAATAAAACATCTAGAGTGCCATGGAAAATATTGTAAGTTGGCAACTCTGAAGTTATATATTATAATTATCATGTCTGGCGTTTTATATGTCAATTCCTGAACCGTGCAGCTAACCTAAATTAAAAATAAAATTAAATCATGGCACTCTAGAGCCTGTTTTTAATTGAACATACGATATTAAATGTTGATTATAAGCTGGACAGTGTTAAACAACCACTGCTGCATAACCCTTCCCTATGGATTGGAAGTACCAGCGGCGGCTTGCAGCCATACACCCAAGGTAATATGTATCCGTTAGTGAAAGGTGACTTTGTTGTGCAATTCCTTGTATTTATAAAGCGCGATCCTAACCTCAAATGTTGTGTGCCTTGGCGCTGTGGCCTACCCTGAAGTTAGGCTGCGAGCCGTCACTGGGAAGTACACGTGTACTTTTAAAGATTGCGGTTACGACACATTGAAAAATATTTTCTCTAAGTCTTAGCTGAAATATAGTATACTTCTGTTTTATTAAGAAAAGTATAATTTTAACATAATTCTGTTTACATTTTTTTGACAAGGCGCATACGAAATGGCCGTCCAGTGGAGTGCACTTAATCGGTTGCGAAATAGGTTAGCGCGATTAGCATAAATTGAACGGCTGCGCCGGGGTCGACGTTAAATGTTAATAACGGCTTAATGGGCACGGAATGATTGACGGTCTTGCGACATTTCTGGCCATCGTCGACGACGTGCAAATAAAACGCGGCGACATTCCAGAGAGATGAAGAACGATTCTCTGTCGCAACGTCTACAGTTTAGTTGCGAAATGCACCGAAATTCCTCTTCGAGCAAATGAAAGAAATTCAATTATTTCGCGCACGATTATTCCGGCTGGTGAGAGCATTTAGTGAAGAATGTAAATGAATAAATAATTAGACATGTTCACACAAATATTCCTTACTCAATGGTGAGAGTTTTGATTGCACATTTAGGTTTATAAAAATGAGTGTGTGAAATAAAGAAAAAAAAATGCTTTATAAGGTTCTCAATTAATTCAATCCGAGTTTCTCTTACTTACCAGAATAGGCTAATGAGACTATTTGGAGAACTATTGCTTTTCTTACTGGAAGAATTATTCAACTTACTTATCGAATAAATAACTCAAAATGACCTCACTTAAATTCTCTGGAGTAAATATAAGAAAATATTCCGGATATTTAACCACGGGTTAAGTACATATTAACACAAATGGTCCGTACTCAATGGTAATAGTTTTGATTGCTCATTCAGGTTTATAAAAATGAGTGTGTGAAATAAAGGGAAAAAATGCTTTATAAGGTTCTCAATTAACTCAATCCGAGTTTCTCTTACTTACCAGAACAGGCTAATGAGACTATTTGGAAAACTATTGCTTTTCTTACTGGAAGAATTATTGAACTTACTTATCGAATAAATAACTCAAAATGACCTTAAATTTTCTGAAGTAAATATAAGAAAATATTCCGGATATTTAACCACGGGTTAAGTACATATTATCACAAATGGTCCGTACTCAATGGTAATAGTTTTGATTGCACATTCAGGTTTATAAAAATGAGTGTGTGAAATAAAGAAAAAAAAAAATGCTTTATGAGGTTTTCAAAAATTTCAATCCGAGTTTCTCTTACTTAAATTATTGTGTGAAGGTAAACTAAGTTATTAAATAAAAGAATTGAGTCCCCTTCCTACACAAGATTTATTTAAAAATAGCAAATGTACATTTCGGTCAGGATGTGACCATTATCAATGCTTAACTAGTTACAAAAACAAACGGAAACTTAATTTATACCACGTGGATACAGATTCGTGATTAGTGGGGAAGCGGTACAGGTAGGTAAAGGGCGGATTATAATTACACTGTTTCGGGTGACTGGGATTAGAGCCCTGCCGCGCTGAGATCAGTTCTAGAAAAGGATCTACTAATGGGCTTAAATCAAAGTTTAATAGCCGGTTTTCCACTTTTTTCATTTCTATTGCCTCCAAGGTATTAAGCCGGTAATTACTGGAGAATTTAAATAATTTCATTTTATCTATTGAAAATTTGTGACCTGATTCAATGGCGTGGTGAGCTACCGTTGATTTATCTGCATTAAAGTTTTTGATGTGTAAGGTATGTTCTTTAAACCTGGTCTGCAAATTGCGTTGAGTTTCTCTTACTTACCAGAATAGGCTAATGAGACTATTTGAAAAAACTATTGCTGTTCTTACTAAAAGAATTATTCAACTTACTTTGAAAATAAATAACTCAAAATGACATCACTTAAATTCTCTGAAGTAAATATAAGAAAATATTCCGGATATTTAACCACGGGTTAAGTGAGAAATTAATTAAACATAAGAAAACATACTCTTTTAAAATATGTATCTGGTTTCCGCATTTCCACTAAATTTTAATTATGAAAATATATCAGAAAATTACCTTACTTTGTGTCCAAAATTTAGAATTTTTAACAGTCAGTAATAAAAATATATTGATTGATAACTGACAAAAACTTATTTCATTTGTCAATTGGTTATATTTAAGATCAATTCACATTAAATCAGTGTTTTATACGCGTGGCGCATAAAGTAAAATTTCGAGTTTAGAAAAGCCTAATTTGGCTCGGTCGCTCCGCTTCGCTACGCGCCCGAGCCAAATTTTCAGGCTTTTCTACACTCGAAATTTTACTTCATGCTTAATCTGGGAGTGGAAGACACTCGTGTTAGCATTGAAACAATTGATATTTAAAATAATACATTGATTCTTGTTTTATTTTCGGAGAAAGTTTTACAACGTTAAAACAGAATGCCAATTTTGATACAAGTAAAAGAGGAAGCAATCGTTTTTTATGTCAGACGTCAAACGACAATTCAGTAAATATAATAAAATATTCCGGATATTTAAGCACGGGTTAAGTGAGAAATTAATTAAACATAAGAAAATATACTCTTTTAAAATATGTATCAGGTTTCCGCATTTTCACTAAATTTTAATTATGAAAATATATCAGAAAATTACCTTACTTTCTGTCCTAAATTTAGAATTATTAACAGTCAGTAATAAAAATATATTGATTGATAATTGACAAAAACTTATTTCATTTGTCAATTGGTTATATTTAAGATCAATTCACATTAAATCAGTGTTTTATACGCGTGGCGCATGAAGTAAAATTTCGAGTTTAGAAAAGCCTAATTTGGCTCGGTCGCTCCGCTTCGCTACGCGCCCGAGCCAAATTTTCAGGCTTTTCTAAACTCGAAATTTTACTTCATGCTTAATCTGGGAGTGGAAGACACTCGTTTTAGCATTGAAACAATTGATATTTGAAATAATACATTGATTCTTGTTTTATTGGCGGAGAAAGTTTTACAACGTTAAAACAGAATGTCAATTTTGATACAAGTGAAAAAAGAAGCAATCGTTTTTTATGTCAGACGTCAAACGACAATTCAGTAAAAATAAGAAAATATTCCGGATATTTCAGCACGGGTTAAGTGAGAAATTAATTAAACATAAGAAAATATACTCTTTTAAAATATGTATCTGGTTTCCGCATTTTCACTAAATTTTAATTATGAAAATATATCAGAAAATTACCTTACTTTGTGTCCTAAATTTAGAATTTTTAACAGTCTGTAATTAAAATATATTGATTGATAATTGACAAAAACTTATTTCATTTGTCAATTGGTTATATTTAAGATCAATTCACATTAAATCAGTGGTTTATACGCGTGGCGCATAAAGTAAAATTTCGAGTTTAGAAAAGCCTAATTTGGCTCGGTCGCTCCGCTTCGCTACGCGCCCGAGCCAAATTTTCAGGCTTTTCTAAACTCGACATTTTACTTCATGCTTAATCTGGGAGTGGAAGACACTCGTTTTAGCATTGAAACAATTGATATTTGAAATAATACATTGATTCTTGTTTTATTGGCGGAGAAAGTTTTACAACGTTAAAACAGAATGTCAATTTTGATACAAGTAAAAGAGGAAGCAATCGTTTTTTATGTCAGACGTCAAACGACAATTCAGTAAATATAAGAAAATATTCCGGATATTTAAGCACGGGTTAAGTGAGAAATTAATTAAACATAAGAAAATACCCTCTTTTAAAATATGTATCTGGTTTCCGCATTTTCACTAAATTTTAATTATGAAAATATATCAGAAAATTACCTTATTTTGTGTCCTAAATTTAGAATTTTTAACAGTCAGTAATAAAAATCAATATAATTGATAATTGATAAAAAACTTATTTCATTTGTCAATTGGTTATATTTAAGATCAATTCACATTAAATCAGTGTTTTATACGCGTGGCGCATGAAGTAAAATTTCGAGTTTAGAAAAGCCTAATTTGGCTCGGTCGCTCCGCTTCGCTACGCGCCCGAGCCAAATTTTCAGGCTTTTCTAAACTCGAAATTTTACTTCATGCTTAATCTGGGAGTGGAAGATACTCGTTTTAGCATTGAAACAATTGATATTTTAAATAATACATTGATTCTTGTTTTATTGGCGGAGAAAGTTTTACAACGTTAAAACAGAATGTCAATTTTGATACAAGTAAAAGAGGAAGCAATCGTTTTTTATGTCAGACGTCAAACGACAATTCAGTAAATATAAGAAAATTTTCCGGATATTTAAGCACGGGTTAAGTGAGAAATTAATTAAGCATAAGAAAATATACTCTTTTAAAATATGTATCTGGTTTCCGCATTAATTATGAAAATATATGAAAGAATTACCTTTCTTTGAGTCCAAAATTTAGAATTTTTAACAGTCAGTAATAAAAATATATTGATTGATAATAGACTAAGTAAACAGCTGTTCGCGCCGTGGCACCCGCCACCTAGCGGATTTCTGTATAAGCAGCATCGGTGTCGGTTGCGTATGAGTTGCATGGTGTCAGTTGGTTTTTTATTGTGTAACGTCATAATTTAATGCTGTTCGTGGTATTTGTTCGTACAAAACCGATGTAAATATGCATGTCATAATAAGTTGCGGCTTTGAAACGGTTGACACAACCATTTTCCGACGGATAAGCCGCTAAATAAACAAGAGTAATGTATAATAATAATGTCTTTATTTAAACAAACGAGGTTTTGTATTTAGGGTATTAAATGATGCAATAGAATTTCATTTCAAGTAGTTGAATTTGTTTAATTTGAAATATTCGCTATGTAATCCCTCTATACAATTGTATTAATTTATAATAATTTTTAAAAATTACTGCAAACTTCAATCAAACATGGCACAAGTATATACGTCTTTTAATTATCTCAGTGAAGCAATGAGTTTCGAGCATCTTCATATTTGTATTAATGACCCTAACCATCCTTTCAACACTGACATTTCAATCGTTTGCAGAACTTCGCGTACAATCATTTTTAAGAATGGCGAACTTGTAAAGTATCAATTACAATGTCAACGGATATGTGCTGAAATATTAACTTTGACTAATAACAATATACTTACTCGACACGTCGTACAGCGGCAATCCACCTCGCTTTCCGCTCCGTTTCCCATGGTTTGTATGGGAACGAATAAAAAGAGACGGAGCCATCACTTTTATATTTACTGGTGCATCCGACGACACAACAACTTTGATTGAATTTAGCTCGCTTCGGCTCAGAACTCATACTTCTGCTCAGAACTCCCGTATGACGAAATGACAACCGGCACCGATGCTGCTTAGGCTTAAAACCGCGTGGCGGCGCTGCAATCGCCGCTTACTTAGCCTATTGACATACTAAACTTATTTCTCTTGTCAATTGGTGACATTTAAAATCATTTCACATTAAATCAGTGTTTTATACGCGTGGCGCATGAAGTAAAATTTCGAGTTTAGAAAAGCCTAATTTGGCTCGGTCGCTCCGCTTCGCTACGCGCCCGAGCCAAATTTTCAGGCTTTTCTAAACTCGAAATTTTACTTCATGCTTAATCTGGGAGTGGAAGATACTCGTTTTAGCATTGAAACAATTGATATTTTAAATAATACATTGATTCTTGTTTTATTGGCGGAGAAAGTTTTACAACGTTAAAACAGAATGTCAATTTTGATACAAGTAAAAGAGGAAGCAATCGTTTTTTATGTCAGACGTCAAACGACAATTCAGTAAATATAAGAAAATTTTCCGGATATTTAAGCACGGGTTAAGTGAGAAATTAATTAAGCATAAGAAAATATACTCTTTTAAAATATGTATCTGGTTTCCGCATTAATTATGAAAATATATGAAAGAATTACCTTTCTTTGAGTCCAAAATTTAGAATTTTTAACAGTCAGTAATAAAAATATATTGATTGATAATAGACTAAGTAAACAGCTGTTCGCGCCGTGGCACCCGCCACCTAGCGGATTTCTGTATAAGCAGCATCGGTGTCGGTTGCGTATGAGTTGCATGGTGTCAGTTGGTTTTTTATTGTGTAACGTCATAATTTAATGCTGTTCGTGGTATTTGTTCGTACAAAACCGATGTAAATATGCATGTCATAATAAGTTGCGGCTTTGAAACGGTTGACACAACCATTTTCCGACGGATAAGCCGCTAAATAAACAAGAGTAATGTATAATAATAATGTCTTTATTTAAACAAACGAGGTTTTGTATTTAGGGTATTAAATGATGCAATAGAATTTCATTTCAAGTAGTTGAATTTGTTTAATTTGAAATATTCGCTATGTAATCCCTCTATACAATTGTATTAATTTATAATAATTTTTAAAAATTACTGCAAACTTCAATCAAACATGGCACAAGTATATACGTCTTTTAATTATCTCAGTGAAGCAATGAGTTTCGAGCATCTTCATATTTGTATTAATGACCCTAACCATCCTTTCAACACTGACATTTCAATCGTTTGCAGAACTTCGCGTACAATCATTTTTAAGAATGGCGAACTTGTAAAGTATCAATTACAATGTCAACGGATATGTGCTGAAATATTAACTTTGACTAATAACAATATACTTACTCGACACGTCGTACAGCGGCAATCCACCTCGCTTTCCGCTCCGTTTCCCATGGTTTGTATGGGAACGAATAAAAAGAGACGGAGTCATCACTTTTATATTTACTGGTGCATCCGACGACACAACAACTTTGATTGAATTTAGCTCGCTTCGGCTCAGAACTCATACTTCTGCTCAGAACTCCCGTATGACGAAATGACAACCGGCACCGATGCTGCTTAGGCTTAAAACCGCGTGGCGGCGCTGCAATCGCCGCTTACTTAGCCTATTGACATACTAAACTTATTTCTCTTGTCAATTGGTGACATTTAAAATCATTTCACATTAAATCAGTGTTTTATACGCGTGGCGCATGAAGTAAAATTTCGAGTTTAGAAAAGCCTACTTTGGCTCGGTCGCTCCGCTTCGCTACGCGCCCGAGCCAAATTTTCAGGCTATTCTAAACTCGAAATTTTACTTCATGCTTAATCTGGGAGTGGAAGACACTCGTTTTAGAATTTAAAAAAATGATATTTGACATTATACATTGATTCTTGTTTTATTGGCTTTGAAAGTTTTATAACTTTAAAACAGAATGCCAATTTTGATACAAGTTAAAGAGGAAGCAATCGTTTTTTATGTCAGGTGTTAAACGACAATTCAGAGTCGATCAAAGGACTTAACGTCAAAATGCCATAATAGTGAAAAAACAGTCGACGTAAAAAACGTACCGTCAAAATGTTACAACAGGCATTGATTAATGAAATTAAATGTGTAAATTCTCTCCGATTAACGAATGTTTTTTTTGTGTATGCTGAGTGTTAACCATTGATCAGGCCTTAGAAAAATAAGGTTATTTACAATAAATTTAAATAAAACTGGAGTAAAAATGTTAAGATTTGACTTGATCTCAATATTTAAAAATGGTGATGTGTCCATCATAGTACTTTCCCCCGTAAATTGCGTATTAAATCACTTTTAAAATATTTGTAGCATTATTATTTTAAAAATGTCTTCAACTTTTTGATAACTACACCGTTTATTTGAAACATTTTTTAATTGGATCAACACATACTGACATAAACCAATGACTAGATAAAAAACACTATTTATTGAATATCTCAAAAACTAAGAGTGCTATGACAAAAAGTTAAAATACAAACAATCTTTAATATTTTATTACCTACAACTTTTATTTGAAATATTTTCCAATTGTATCAACACACACACTGACACAAATCAATGACTAGATAAAAAGCACTATTTATTAAATATCTCAAAAACTAAGAGTGCTATGACAAAAAGTAAATGAACAATACATCTTTATTTTGTTAGTATCTACAACTTTTATTTGAAAGAATTTTTTGTTTGAAGAACATTTATTGAAAAAATCTGAAAAAACTGAAAAACGCTAAGAGTAAAGTACCACTTTCGGTTTTCCGATTTTCACCAAAAGCTTTTCAGTTCTTCCGATTGTGACAAAAAGCTTAAGTTTCAAGTTTCATCTCGATATCTTTAGCGGTTTTTGCGGTACAGCGCACGCAGACACACACACAGACAGACAGACATTTTTCAAAAATGGTCTTATTCGACTCAGGGGACCTCAAAACGGATATTTCCGCTAACATTTTTGATTCGAAAATTTTCACAAAAACAATACTTTCTCTTTGTATTACATACGGGGGAAAGTAAAAATACGACGATATGATTCAAGAATTTAAAAAAAACTTCATTCTTTTCAGTCTTTTTATATGTAAATTTTCTCCAATTAACGAATGTTTATTTTTTGTGTATACCGAGTGTTAACCATTGACCAGGCCTTAGGAAAATTGGGTTATTTACAATAAATTTAAATAAAAGTGGAATAAAAAAGTTAAGTTTCTTCTTGATCTCAATATTTAAAATATACGACGATATGATTCAAGAATTAAAAAAAAAATCTAGTCATTTCAGTCTTCTTATGCGTAAATTCTCTCCGATTAACGAATGTTTATTTTGTGTACACCGAGTGTTAACTATTGACCAGGCCTTAGGAAATAGGGGCATTTACAATGAATTTAAATAAAAGTTGAATAAAAAAGTTAAGTTTCTTCTTGATCTCAATATTTAAAATATACGACGATATAATCCATAAATTAAGAAAAAATCCATCACACGTCAATAAAAATACTCTTACGAGTTATTACATTTATTACATTATTACATGTGGGCGTTCGTTCTGTCGGAGAGGACGAAATGTCGGTCAATATTCATTAATGTCAAAGCCGGGAACAATTCACCGAGATCTCGATTAAATTTACCCTACCTATACGCGCTGACATAAAGAAAATAATCAAATCCCCATCGATTTCCCGACCCCTATTCGCGTATTTCCCCTTGCCTTTTCGCCGTCTGGCATAAATTTCATCCTATAAAAGGAGGATCGCATTCCTTTCACTTACTTCTTGCGGCGGAATGTCGTAGGTCCTTGTCCTTAGATCAACCCTTGCGTAGGCGTCAATGCATGGTAAGATGAAGAAAATTCCTACAACAAATACTATGTATTATGATTTAAAATTTACTTACAGCATAAAATAAATCCTAGTAGGTAAATCACAAATTTACTAAATAAAACAAGATTTTCCTAATTCTTGTCAATTTTATTGATTGTAACATTTATTCAATTTTATTGATTGTAACATTTATTAAATGTAATCATCTTTAAAACTGGAAATAAATCAAAATGTATTCAGTGAATATTTCAATATTTATTACTGCTAAATGTTAAGCGCTTCAGGTGGATTTAGATTTATTATGGCGCTCGGTTTATTTATTGGTTGTGAGATCTCCTCTCGACGGTTATTTATTTGTTTATACAATTGTTTCGAACTTAACGTGGATATCAGTTTTAATGAATACATTATTGATGTTGTTCAGGTGTATAAATATTGTCTGCTGGGTTTATTTTGGAGAAAATCCATTAAAAGTACCAACAAATGATAAATGAATAAATTTGAAAAACATCGAAGTTGTTTTAATGGATATTTGTTGTCTTAGTAGTCTTATTAATTAAGACTTATTGTTTGCAGTTTATATGGGCATTATCGTAGTATTATACCGTGCGATCGTTTTAATTATGATGTACAGAAGGCGGCATTTTTTTATGCGGTTGCCCAGAAATAAATGATTAAATGATAAAATACATTTGAGGTTATGGTAAACTATGTATTAACAGTCAGTAGTGCCAATCTAATTTTAAACTCAAAGCCTACTCTAAATCATGTTTTAAATGATCGCACGGTATAATATACCAAGATCGAGGTTAATTATCAAAAAATAAATGTTGAGTACCTTGTTACCTAGTAATTTAACAAGACAATAACTGATTATTAACCGAGAGTCTTAGCTCGATCTTAATAATTAGTTGACAGCAAATGTTATGCCGAATTGAATTACTAAACGGTAACAGGTACAATTTTTTTTTCTTGAATAACTTTCTCATTTATCACTTGGTGAAACATTTTGAAATAATATTAAAGGATAAATTAAAAACACTTGGTTTGTTTCACTATTTTTTTTTTATTCATCTAATCTCACTGTATATTTAGGTAGATAATTTAGCAAATAATATAATAATAACGTGTATGTACTATCTGCTCATTAATATCTTCGGAAGTTTTGGACCAAAGACGCGACATTTTGTATTCTAAAACTTAATGACAGCGTCATAATATCATAACTATTATATTTTTATCATTTTAAAAGCGACTCGCCTAATTACCGTTTTTTTTTGTATTAATTTTGACATTACAACAATGCAAAACATTATTATAATGTTAGGCTACTGGACTAATTATCGATTTTCTGTTATCGCTCCTATTAAATTGTTTTTGAATGGTAAATTATCTACAAAATAAACAATTTTCTTCATAAAATTTGAGTCCAACTCTGCATGAAATTATAGAATATATTTTAAAAAACGCCCAACGCCACAAGTCTGTTATTTATTGGCCGATTTAAATGAACTAAAAAACAAAGCCAATAGTTGTTTCATTACTATAAATTGACAGTAATTATATATAATAATAATAAATAAAGCTTTATTGTATACAAATATAACGTAACATATTCTTAACGTTAAAATTTAACCAAAGGGTTATCGACCGTAGGTTCTTCTACCCCTTAATAATATATTTTTTAAATTAACTTTATTGCCAAATAATAGTCAACTATTTTATTATATTAGACATTGTTTTGCTGAATCCAATTATGCCCGATATGTTGATTTTAGTTTTATATTTATGCTAGAAACATATAATAGTACGTGTATTACACATAAAAATATTGTTTTTCCTTACTTAATTTTTTTAATTTAATGAAAAGTGAAGTAAGGAATAACAGTATTTTTATATGTAATATTCACGTTACGTAAACTCAAAACTTATAGTTATAAGTTAATCAATCAATCAATTTATTGGTCTATTAGATTGTATAATAAGTCATGTGAACACATAATAATAAAAGTCTTGTTCACATGATTTTTTGGCAATAAATATAGTGTGCCTTGAAATGAAAAAAAATGCAACACACCATGTTGTAAAGATGATAAATGTCAAACGTCATTTATTGTAAAGTAATGTCAACCATAAAATAAACAGCATTTGTAATTTGTCCTTTTAATATTGTTTAAATTGTTTCTGGTTTATATATAATCCGCGTGTTTAGTCAATGAATTTATTATACATTCACAGTTTGTTTTTATTTTAATCGCAGCTTTAATATTTAATAAATACTTTATTTCTTAGAAAAAATGAATTAAACACTTGCACTACTTAATTATTTTATGCTACATAATAAATCCAAATAAACAAAATTCAACTAATCAAACCTCTAAATTTGATGTTAAGAAAGAGGATTTAACAATCCTAACCCCAATATTTCATGTAAACAAACAGGATTTAACTATCCTAACCTACAAATTTGATGTAAACAAACAATCAAGCACTGGGTCGGGACCACACTGACGAGGCCCTTGAAGTCCGAAACGCGTCTGTGGGTAGTTGGTGCCAGCATACTGAACACAAATTCAATTTTAAACAAAATTTAATCAACCTATCCTACAAACTTGATGTAAACAAACAAGATTTAACCAACCTAACCTACAAATTTGATGTAAACAAACAAGATCTAACAATCCTAAACTCCGAATTTGATGTAAACAAACCGGATTCAACAAAGATAACTTTAAAGATTGATGTAAGCAAACAGGATTTTACACACGTAAAGAGATTTTATAAATAATATCTAATAATGAAACGAGTGTTTTCCACTCCCAGACTAAGCATAAAGTAACATTTCATGCTTAGTCTGGGAGTGGAAAACACTCGTTTCATTATTAGACATTATTTTTAAAATCTCTTGCGCCACGGGTATAAAACACTGGTTAAAAGTGCGAATTGTTAAAATTGATGTATTCGAATATTTTTCCAAGGCACACTAATTTAATTTTTTTAAAATACAAATTTAAATAGAAGATTTATTTCAATTTATTTTCGATTGTCGTTGTTGTTAAAAAAGAACATATTGGACATTTCTGGATTCAGAAAAATAAGGTCTAATGTAATAAAAATAAAAAATTACAGGCAGCCGTTTACAAATTTTAAATTGGCTATTATTAAAAAAAAATGTAATTTCTTAGTATTTATATTTAAACGGCTAATTTCATATACTATCGAACAGAGCTGGGCAGGATTCGAATCATTCAGGATTCGATTCCCGGATTCGAATCCTTTTAGAGGATTCAAAAGAGGTATTCGAATACTTTAGTGAAAACGGATTCGTGATCCTGATTCGTTACATTTTTTTAAAAGGATTCGTATTCGAATGGACGTAGATGATTCGAATCCTTGTAAAAAAGGATTCGAATTCTTATAAAAGGATTCGAATCCTTATAAAAAGATTCGAATCCTCATACACGGATTCAAATCCTCCCAAATAATTCGAATCATCGTTATTAAGGCTGGGATTCAAATTCGATTAATTCAAATAGTTAAATATTCTAATATGAATATATAAATCACCAAATTATTCATATTTGTATAAATATTTAAATTTTCGAATAATTCAAATATTTGTTAATACATATTTGGTTACTTAACCAAGAAAAATTTCCAACCTTAATAATATATTTTTAACTTCACTTGAAATCAGTGTTTTATACGCGTGGCGCATGAAGTAAAATTTCGAGTTTAGAAAAGCCCCGTGAAAATTTGTCTCGGGTCGCTGCGCGACCCTCGACAAATTTTCTACGCAGGGCTTTTCTAAACTCGAAATTTTACTTCATGCTTAGTCTGGGAGTGGACAACACTCGTTCTTAGAAGTTTCAAATTGAAGGATCACTCTAGATTACTAAGTTTATTACCATTTTACAAAAGCTACAGCTCGAAGGACCAATCGTGGTCTTCGGATACCGAAGGACTACAGGGAATCGAAGTTTTTTTTACAAGAAAACAACGAATATCTGAAGGTTTACAGCATAGATATTAAAGAAAACATCCAATTTTGGAAAAAAATATCGAAGTTGGGTTGGTTTTCAGTGCATTTTCAACTTCACTTTAAATCAGTGTTTTATACGCGTGGCGTATGAAGTAAAATTTCGAGTTTAGAAAAGCCCCGCGAAAATTTGTCTCGGGTCGCTGCGCGACCCTCACAAATTTTCTACGCGGGGCTTTTCTAAACTCGAAATTTTACTTCATGCTTAGTCTGGGAGTGGATAACACTCGTTTGAACTTTAAATTTAACTCTTCTATAAAATCGACGTATGTAATATAATAAATCATTCATTGATATCATAGAAAGAGATGCAAAATTTTACCTAAAATTCACTTTTAGAGTTAACTTTATAATTTGCTCGGCTCTTAATGGGTGAATATTGTATTCCTAAGAAAAACCGTATTTATTTATTAATAAAGTAGCATTTATAATAATAACAAAGTGTGAATAAACCGACAAAGATCTAGGAATATCGAAAATCTCGACATGTAGAAAATCTTGACGGTCCACTCCCAGACTAAGCATGAAGTAAAATTTCGAGTTTAGAAAAGCCCCGCGTAGAAAATTTGTCGAGGGTCGCGCAGCGACCCGAAATAAACTCGAAATTTTACTTCATGCGCCACGCTATAAAACACTGATTTAAAGTGAAGTTAAAAACGCACTGAAAACCAACCCAACTTCGATATTTTTTCAAACTTGGATGTTTTCTTTCCTATCCATGCTGTAAACCTTCAGATATTTGTTGTTTTCTTGTAAAGAAACTTCGATTCCCTGTAGTCCTTCGCTCTCCGAAGACCATGATTGGTCCTTCGAGCTGTAGCCTGTTTAAAATGGTAATAAACTTAATAATCTAGCGTGATACTTTAATTTGAAACTTCTAAGAACGAGTGTTATCCACTCCCAGACTAAGCATGAAGTAAAATTTCGAGTTTAGAAAAGCCCCGCGTAGAAAACTTGTCGAGGGTCGCGCAGCGACCCGAGACAAATTTTCACGGGGCTTTTCTAAACTCGAAATTTTACTTCATGCGCCACGCGTATAAAACACTGATGTAAAATAAAGTTCAATAACACATATATCATCATTAATTAAAATCATTATTTTATCAGATATTTAGTCGGTAAATTAACATTTTTGTTAAAAGAAACTGATGGAATAAAATGTTACTGGTTGCAAATAATAGATTCAAATTTATTTTTAAAGGATTTATATCCGTGATTCAAAACTGAGGATTCGAATCATTGATTCGAATCTTAATATTAATATTAATATCTTTCTAATGTACACAAATAAACACTTCCCACTCAAGAAAATTAAGAATCAAAAGAAAACACTCAAATATAACTCGATAGAAATTATTAATTGTAAAAATCAAATGCATGTTTATGAAATTGCTTCCCAACGCATGCCCGAGTATAAATCATTACTAAAAAAAGAAATCGCAAAGTATAAAGAACTACTACACAAGGAACGTTGTGCACACTACGAAAATAAGCTATCTAGCTGACAAAATAAATCAAAAGCTGCGTGGTCTATCATTCGCGATGTAGTCGGTACTAACAATAAAAAACCAAGAGTATTACCAAAAACTAATAATGAAAGACAACTGGCAAACGACTTTAATTATTATTTCAAAGAAACCTCATTAAATATATTAAAGAGTAAATTGCCAGTACAAAACGCAACCTATGTATGTAATATACCTATACATAATATCACAATGTTCCTAGAACCAATCACCAGCACAGAATTAATAAACATAATCGCTAATATGGAAAATAAAAAATCGTTCGGTCACGATGGCACTCCAATATCTTTAATAAAACATTCGATCCATATTATTGCTGAGCCACTTATTAATATATTTAATACCTCTTTTTCTTCAGGTACCTATCCTGATAAATTAAAACAGTCCATTGTAACACCCATATATAAAAAGGGCAACGTCGATGACTACAACAACTATAGGCCCATATCAATACTAAGCACATTTTCTAAAATACTAGAATCAATTATGGCAAAACGTCTCACAGCATTTTTTCAAAAGAATTACTTGTTCATAAATAATCAGCATGGGTATGCTCCTGGTAGAAGTATTGATACTGCTCTTTTTCAATACCTCAACTCCATTCTATTTGCCTTGGATAAAAAGGAATGTGTGTGTGGTGTGCTATTGGATCTGTCTAAAGCCTTCGACACCATAGACCATTCAGTACTACTTATCAAATTAGACCACTATGGAGTACGGGGTATTGTGGGGGAGTGGTTCAAATCTTATCTAGAAAATCGCTCACAAACGGTAAAAATAAGTAGTAGTAGCCATGAAACCATTTCTGATATGTTGGAGACTAACATAGGTGTCCCGCAGGGGAGTATTCTGGGTCCACTGCTATTTATTATATACTTAAACGACATATCCCACAATACCAACGATAACTGTAACCTCACCTGCTATGCAGACGACAGCAACCTTCTGCTACTTGGAAAAACATATCACCAATTGACTGATATAGGCAATTCTGTTATGGAGAAACTTAATGAGTGGTTTGTCAACAATAAATTAATTCTAAATACAGAAAAGACGAGCGTAATTCATTTTAAAACAAATCAATCTATAACAACTCCTTACAACATCATACTAAACAACACACCCTTTGAATTCACAAACACGGCGAAATTTCTTGGCATCACGATCGATGAAACTCTCAGCTATAAAAAGCATATTAATAATCTTGCCTCTAAACTTTACAAAAGTTGTTACGGATTAAAAACACTAACAAAAAACACGAACAAGGCGATATCTAAAACATTTTATTTTGCGAACTTTTACTCACAATTATAATATGGAATCATATTTTGGGGTAGCACTATTCATAATGATATTATCTTTAAAGCTCAAAAGCGTGCCATACGAACAATTTCTAAAATGAGACAGCGTGACAGCTGTAAAGGTATTTTCAAAAATATTGGAATACTGACTACACCTGCTATTTGCATATATGAATGCATAAAATTTATAACCAAAAATATACATTTATTTTCAAAATATACGTTAAACAGTCGTCACAATACAAGGCACGGTGATGCATATGTCTACCCATCACACCGACTAACAATGTTAGAAAGAGGTCCCCTATACAACTGTATAAAATTTTATAACCATCTACCAGAATACATAAAAAAAGAAAACAATGTCAAAAGAATGTCGTATGAGTTACTATGCACGTTGGAGCCATATAATGTGGACGTGTATCTAAACAACACATGTAACATTTAATTTAAGTTTTCTCTTATTTTGACGTATTTCCATGCCGTTGTTGTATATATAAATTATTTGTATATGTAATCACTTGCACTGGAAATAAACATTATTATTATTATTATTTTTCACTATTATTTTCACACTAAACATGTTGATACATAAAATTGATATTTCGGACTTGGGAATAGAAAATAGTACTTTTATTATAAGACGAAGTCAAATTTTATTATTTGAGTTAATTCTAATACCGTGCGATCGTATGATTTTGAGTAGGCTTTGAGTTTTAAATGAGATTATCATTACTGACTGTTAACACATAGGTTAGCATAATCTCAAATTTATTTAATCATTTAATTAGCAGTCTGGGCAACTACACAAAAAAATGCCGCCTACTCTAAATCACAATTTAAATGATTACACTGTATAATAAATAACAGACTAATAAAATGTATAATTCAAAGAATCAACATATTTTTATATGATATTGACGATAACAATAAAAATCTTTCAACATCACAATAAAATATTTTAAAACATCATAAGATGTCTCCATTATTAAAAGCGATTTTATCTAATAGTCCAAGCGACCTTCACTTTACATGAGCACTAATGATGCCAATTTTTTATCGTCCAGATGGTAATCTTTTACATAATCCTGTATAATATCAACCTGGTCAAATGACAACCAGTTTTTTTCCATTTCCCCAACACAATTAATTACATCCGTTTCTAATCTGCTCAAAATATCAAACATCTTCAAGTACACAAAAAATCAATCGCGTTTATTGATTATTACATTTATTGAATTATTTTTTTATGTTAATGACATAAGGCCGAAACTAGTCTAAAATAAAATAATTTATTAGTAAAACAAACCGAGCAAATATCCTATATTTTAAGTATGAAATATACAATTAAAGGAAATTTTTTATAAATTATTTATATTAGTACAAATTTCGAGCATATAAAATTTCCAATGTTCAGTTTTAAAAAACACACCTCAAATTGTATGTTTGGTTGCGAACTGTCAAAGTGCAATGCGATTAAAGTGTGTTTTCTAAAACTGAAGATAGAAAATTTTATATGCTCAGAATTTGTATGTTCAGAGAGGAAAAAATCATATGGTAGATGTTTTACCAAGTATGAGAAATTAACTTATTGATTCAGTGAAAAATGAGTAAATGATATTTTTGATTTTCAACATACGTGAAGTTAATTTCATCCTCCTATCGAAAATTAAGCAATTTAAAATTTTGATTAGAAATTTTCTATCCCTAATCGGTCTATTAATCTGCTTAACTCTTTCCAATGTACCGTGCGATCGTTTAAAACATGATTTAGAGTAGGCTTTAAGTTTTAAATTAGATTGGCACTACTGACTGTTAACACATAGTTTAGCATAACCTCAAATTTATTCCACCATTCAATTTGGGTACAAAAAAAAAATGCCACTTAATCCAAATCATAATTTAGACGATCGAACGGTAAATAAACCCACAAACCCAAGTATGAAAAAACGATTCAATGATTCAATGAAAAACAAGTACTTTGTGAGATACAAAAAATTGTTTTTTTATTGTCCCATTCAATAATTTTATAAATAAACCCACAAACATCACCGGTATTCGATTTAGACGAGTTGACATTTTAAATCCGTTCGGAAATTTATTCGCAAAGTTTTCCCGTGATATGCATCACACATTGGAAAGGGCGAACGGATTTTACAAGTTTAGTCCGTTGGGGTTGAGTTGTTTAGGTAAAAGTTTTGGGATTGTATATATGGATACGTACCTGGTCCTTTTGCGCCTCCTGATAGGAGTCGACCGAGTCGGAAAATCACTGCCCTCTCGTATTCCTGAACCACCTGAAATGATAGTATTATGTTAATATAAACATTTCACTCCTAGGATTATACTACACTATTTTTCACCAGAAAAAAAAAATTAAATACAATTTATAGTTTTACAATTTACTATTTTCGATGAATTAGTGGTATTTGTATTATACCGAGTGTATTGATTGTATTATACCGCTAACCTGAGATGGGAGTCAACGCCCAACAATGTTTTTGTCAAATCTTTACCTATGAAACAATTTGAAACACACTTGAAATTAAGTTTGAATGCTACACCGTACTATTCGTGAGAGGAACTTCTCCAAAATGCTTTTGAACTGTGATTTGTTTTTAAATTGTATTTTGTTCGGTGCATTTTAAGAATACCCTCCTACTAAACGTTTTTAATGTGTATATTTTATTAGGTTATTATATTTATATTACTTAATTTTAATTTGTCCATTGTATTGTTCCATTTTATTGTACCTGCTCTAGATAATTTTTGTAACTTTTATTTTGATTGCATATTTTGTGACTTGTGTAAAGCTCCTTTGTAGTTATGGCATCAATTAATTATATGAATATAAATATGAATCCCAAGGTGAGGACGAAGGGAAGAAGATCATCAATGTATAAATAGTAATATTCTACAAATTAGTATAATATATTTATTGTTATAAAAATAAACAAAATTAAAATACTGATTGTTAACCACTTAAGCTGAAAAGCTAAATAACCCTGATTTAGCTTTCAGTTTTATTTCCAGCAAGTGTTACCACTTCTTCATTGGTCAAATCAGTGTTTAATACGAATAGTTTGTTGTTGTATGTATGTTTAATAAAAAAAAGAACTGATACATTTGCCTCAAACCCCACCCTTTATAATGATTGCGCTTCATCTCATTCATTTTACAACCGTAAAGAAGTGAAATTAAATGACCACTACCTTAACTGTATTTTTGTGAATACTCAATCAATTAGAAATAAAATCAATGAGATAGATTGCTTCTTACAATCCCACAATATTGGTATTCTATGCGTGTGCGAACATTGGCTTAATGACCTTGAATGCAGCAATCTAGTCATAAACAATATGTCGACTGTGGCATATTTTGCTCGCACTTCCTCTAAACATGGAGGTACGTTAATTTTGTCAAAAAGTGAGTATAACATACATATTTTGGATAAAATAAACAATCTATCCGTTGAGAAACATTGTGAGTTATCAGCGATCTTCCTTATTGATTTTGACTGCACCATTATAGTCACCTATCGGTCTCCTTCGGGTGACTTGAATTTGTATTATGAACTCATAGCCGCTGCTCTTGAGAAAATTAATAAAATATCCTCAAATGTGTTATTTGGAGAAGACTTAAATATTCATTTTAATAAAAACGACTCTCAAGTTACTGAATGAATGAATGACATATTTAATTCACACTGTTTTTATAGTCATGTTTATTTTCCTACCCGAGGTAGTAATGTTCTGGATAATGTGTTTTCTAATTTTCGGACAGAAATTGTAAACGTCTCACCTATAACATTAAGTTCAGATCACACTGGAATTTACTTACAAATCAAACTGCAGTCAATCAAAACTGAACCTAATATGGTATTCGTGAGACCATTTACTGAGATAGGTAAATTTAATATGTTTCAGTCACTTATTCAAGAAAATTGGACTTGCATGGACATCAGCAACTCATGTAATAATTTGTTTGACTCTTCATGAGACTTTCTTGAACATTTTTGAAAACTCTTTTCCAATCAAACGTAAAAACTCAACCAATACAAAAAATAAAATAGTACACTGGTTTAATGGTGAGTTGTATCATATGCGGGAACAGCTTCACCTATTTCGTGATATATATTTACTGACTAAAAATGAACAGCATAAGTCGCTGTACTTATCGTATAAAAAAGAGTATAATACAGCCATTTATAGAGCCAAAATTAAAGCCAATGATAATTTCATTAACACGGCTAGCTGCCAACAAAAGGCCAGATGGCAAATTATCAATCAATTTAAAAGTAAACCGGTTATTATTAGTCACTATATATCCCCAGATATTTTTAATAGTACATTTATACAATTAGTAAATGATATAATTAATTCCATTCCACCTCAGCATATTGATTCTAGCTAATACATTAACTGTAATAGTAATTTTAATTTCAAGGAAGTGTCATGCAATGATGTTAGAAATGTTATTTGCAATTTAAAAAGCGGAAATTGTGTTAACATATATGGAATCTCTACTAATCTAGTAAAAATGTCCAAGGAGGCTATTCTTCCTCAAATAACTAAAGTAATTAATCAGTGCATCAGGATGTCCATCTTTCCTGATGCAATGAAAGTAGCTGCTGTAGTACCTGTTTTTAAAAAGGGGAATAGAAATAACGTGAATGACTACCGACCCATTTCGTGTCTGCCTACTTTCTCAAAAATTTTAGAAAAAATTCTATACAACCAGATGGTGCAATACATGGAGGAACATGCACTGCCTAATTGTAACCAATTCGGTTTTCGTGAGGGCGTCAGCACGTGTGATGCACTTTTATATCTGGTAAACACTATTTTGGATTCATTTGAAGACGGAGGCTTTGCAATGGCCACTTTCTTGGACCTGTCGAAAGCATTCGACTGTGTGTCACATGATATTCTCCTAAATAAACTTGAATGTTATAATTTCAGTTCATCTAGTGTATGTCTTATAAATTCTTATCTCACTGGCAGAACACAAATGACTCGGATAAATGGTAAAACATCTGAACCAATAATGATTAAATTTGGGGTACCACAGGGAGCAATCCTAGGGCCACTTCTGTTCCTGATCTATGTCAATGAACTGCCAGTATACATTCCCAAAGTAAACGTTATCCAATATGCTGATGATACAACTTTAGTAAGTGTTGATAAAGACCTTACCACAGTTTCTACTTTGAATGTCAGTGCTTCGGCAATGGCCTTTGAGTGGTTTGCAGGCAACCGTCTTCATCTAAATCCGAATAAAAGTGTAAATGTATTGTTCACTTTAAATAAAATTACTAACACTTATTCACCGCACGTCAAATTTTTGGGAATGTGGGTTGATAAGGAGTTGACCTGGGTTGAAAATATCAATCAACTTGCGAAAAAGCTGTGCTGTAGCATCTACCTTTTACGTAATCTGTCTCATTCAGTTTCCCTAGATGTTCTTAAAACAACTTATTTTGCGCATTTTCAATCTCGGATTAGTTATTGTCTGATTATATGGGGTCATTCACCGGGGTAGCAGCGTATCTTTAAACTGCAGAGACGGGCGGTCCGCATCCTTGCTCATGCTGCTTACAGAGCAGACACAAAACCTCTATTCGTAAACATGATCATTCTAATCCTTCCATCCGTATACATATATCAATGTTTAATTCATATAAAGAAAAATATTAGTGAATATCTCCAAATAAATGTTATTCATAACCATCCAACTAGACAAGAAAACAATATCCATATAGACATGATGCGCTTAACTAAATCTCACACTGGAGCTAGATATTGGGGGCCCAAATTTTTCAATAATATCCCCGACGTTATTAAAGAATTGCCAATAAAAACATTTAAAGTTTGTATAAAACGATTTTTATTGGAGAAAGCCTATTTTAGCTTTGATGATTTTCTGAATGAATCCAATTTAAGCTCAATTCTAAAAGCTATCTAATATCTGAAGTGTTTCGTTTTCCAGAACATAACTACCTCATTTTAATGTGTTTTTAATGTTTTAACGACTTTTTCTTACATATATACTGCCTTTCAAAAAAATCAGAACACCAAGTATTTATTGCACGATTTTAATAAAATTTACACAATTTGATCATGTAAACGAACTGTATCGATGATCAAAAAATCAACTTGAAAAACAAAAAAACAAATGAATAAAAATGAATAATGTGTTGGGCCTCCACGATTTCCCAAACACTCATTAACACGTCGAGGCATGCTAGAAATCAGGCTGTCAATATCGACTTGGGGTATTTCATTCCAAACTTCGATAATTTGACCTCTAAGTTCCATTACAGTGTTAGCGGGGCGCTGTAAGTTACTTATTCTAACACCTATCATATCCCAAACATGTTCTATTGGCGATAGATCTGGAGAACGAGATAACTGACAAATACACAACACAATTCCAGGCGGAAAGACCAACGGTCGATAACCAATTGGCAGATTATTTAATTTTTATGTTATTTACTGTATTATATTTTTGTATTATTACTGTTACCAAAATTTGCCAATAACGATTTATATATAAAAATATGTAATAGTTTGGTGTATTTTCTTTTCTTTTATGATAAGAAGCCTCTGGTTCATGTAATATTCATTCGATCAAAGTGTTTGTTGGTAAAAGCAAGAATATAAAGTTTTACAGCGGTGCGAGAGATTATGTGCATGTCGCGTATTCATTGGAAAAATGTACGTGAGGATAAATACAATTTTAGCAGGGCAGATAAACTAAATTCTAAGCCAATAAAAAATATATTGAACGTAAAACGTATCGTAATTTTTACAGATTTTAATTTTACGTAGAGAAAATAAAAATGAAATGTGAAAACATGATTTTGAAAGGCATCAGAGTTAACAAATATGTTTAGATTAATTTATTTATTAATTGGTACAGCGAAATTTTGAAATTCATGGAACGCCTTAATAAAAGTATTTTCCCGGGCGAAATTCATCCGTAAAGATTTATCAATAACGAGAATACGAGCACGATAAATTCGATAGAGATTATATTTTGCTGACCTTTAGATAATTACACATATGTGGCACTTTAGAACAAAACATCGCACAGTGGTCTGAAACCGACCAAAACGTGGCAAAACACTATATTTTTTTATTTTGTGAGATATTAATTTCAAATTTGGTAAACTTATATAAAACACAAATTCAAGTTTAAAGATCTTCCATAAACCTATATGCACTTCCGGTTTCACCGGAAATGACATCAATTATAAAAATGGTGATGTGTCCATCATAGCACTTTCCCCGTTAAAGTTATGATGATTTAAATATTAACAATATGAAAAACTTGATCAAACTTAATTTATTCTACTTTTATTAATATTAAAAAACTATTCACACTAAAGTAATTCTTGCATTTTTTTCAACAATATGGAAAACTTGCTTAAACTAAGTTTATTCTACTTTTATTTTTATTCTAAAACGATTCACAGAAAAGTAACTCTTGCATTTTTTTGCTACATCTAGGTAAATATTGGTCAGCATCACATCTAAGCGTTATATATTTTTAACTTTACTGTAAATCAGTGGTTTATACGTGTGGCGCATGAAGTAAGATTTCGAGTTTAGAAAAGCCCCGTGAAAATTTGTCTCGAGTCGCTGCGCGACTCTCGACAAATTTTCTACGCGGGGCTTTTCTAAACTCGAAATTTTACTTCATGCTCAGTTTGGGATTGGAAACACTCGTTCAAACTTTTAATTGAACTCTTTTATGAAATCAACGAATGTCCGCAAATGTACAGAGTATACAAATACATAAGATATGATATATAAACATGGTAAATTATTATGTTACATATTAATGACTTTTTTGATTTTGAAGAACTTAATCAGATTTTAGCTTTTATTATTTTTATTATTTATTATTATTTAAGTTCAGTTTTTATTTTTTAATTTCTACATTTCTTATTGATAATATATTATAGTTATTAGTATTATTTTACTATGTATTTATAGTTTTTTATCAATACTTCTGTTGAAATGGAGGATGGATAGATTATCTTTATTTTTTTATTTAGCAAATTTTAATTTGTGTTAACTTCACAATTTAGAAGAGTACTGCGCGACTCTCGACAAATTTTCTACGCGGGGCTTTTCTAAACTCGAAATTTTACTTCATGTTCAGTCTGGGATTGGAAACACTCGTTCGAACTTTTAATTGAACTCTTTTATGAAATCAACGAATGTCCGCAAATGTACAGAGTATACAAATACATAAGATATGATATATAAACATGGTAAATTATTATGTTACATATTAATGACTTTTTTGATTTTGAAGAACTTAATCAGATTTTAGCTTTTATTATTTTTATTATTTATTATTATTTAAGTTCAGTTTTTATTTTTTAATTTCTACATTTCTTATTGATAATATATTATTGTTATTAGTATTATTTTACTATGTATTTATAGTTTTTTTATCAATACTTCTGTTGAAATGGAGGATGGATAGATTATCTTTATTTTTTTATTTGGTAAATTTTAATTTGTGTTAACTCCACAATTTAGAAGAGTACTGTTAACTTTTATATTTGTATATTTCATTTAAAATAAAAATTATTATTTCAATTTCAAATCAATTCCAATATTATTCAGTATTAGTATTTTCTAAATACAAAAAATAGGAAAGAAATAATTACAGTATTTCAACATAAGGAGGTTAAAGAAAATATAAATATTAGTCATTTTGAAAAACACGTTTATTAATCATGTATTTAACTAGCATACAGCGTCTCTATATGATTCGATATAAATATGAATAAGTAGGAAAAAAACAAATCATTAAATAAATTTATCGTTAGTGGCAGAATGGTTAAACCTATGCCAGTAAACAACCCAAACAAACAAAAATACCTTTAGTAAATAACACACTTGGTTAAGATTCCACTGTTTATTAGTTGACATTGCAACAATTGTTTTTTAACCAAGTGTGCTATTTACTAAAAGTGTTGATATAGAGTTTCACTAAGTAACAGCCTCAGCTATTAAATTAAAAAAAATAATTGATTAAGTTACGAAAAAAAGTGGGAAGAAAGTTTAATAATGGTTCATTCATATTTTAGAATCATCAAATATTTAGTATTATTCCAGTCATAAATTATAATGATATTTTAGCTAATTCCTATCTAAACTTGTAACCATTCGAAATAAATGAGAACAAAAAATAGAAATCAATTAGACATGTTGTTTTATTCTACTCATAATTCGTCATCATAATCCAAAAAGGATATTTTATCATACCTTGAAATACCATCGAAAGGGGATAGGGTCTCTCAACCTCCTTTGAATAAAATTTAGATTTTAATAAAATTCACCAAAAATATACGCTCTCAAACGGATGATGATTTACATAATACTTTCATTTCGAAAGAATACAAAAAAAATGAGAAGAGGCGAAAAATGCGGCGTGTGTTGCACTTGACCTTTCTGAAAATTAATACGTTAGATATGTTAATGACCTTAATAAGCAATAAATTTATGTTGTTTGAAAAGAAAATAATACAGATTCCAATGCAATCAAATGAATTTATTAACAACAAAAATCCTCTGATTTTTAAAATATGCTGAGCGTAATGCATACAACTAAAAACTATTTTTTAAATTTATATTGAAAACAAATTAATTTAAGAAATTGAGTTTTGAGTTACGTGAAGATTGAAACTATTTTTTATTTTAATGAAACCGTTTAATTTGAAACATCTACTCCTCAACCCATTAACGGCCGAGCAATCATAGAGTTAACTGTAAATGTTGATTTTAGGTTAAATTCTTCGGCACTTCTTTTGGTGCTTTCTATGAATGACTTTTTGTATTACATACAGTGCATTTTTCTTTTAAATATACGTAATGTATACGCTGTGAATGTTTAGGCATTCGTCGAGAGAGAGAGAGACATATGTTTATTCAGATTTTACAAATACATTTATACTTTATTTATATACACTTTTAAAAAAAAAATGGGTCTGGGCTGTCGACTTGCGATCTTTTAGGCATTCGTCTATTTTATATAAAAACGTGCAATATGAAGTTTAGAACGAGTGTTTCCACTCCCAGGCTAAGCATGAAGTAAAATTTCGAGTTTAGAAAAGCCTTAAAATTTGGTTTGGTCGCTCCGCGAAGCGGAGCGGCTAAACCAAATTTTCAGGCTTTTCTAAACTCGAAATTTTACTTCATGCGCCACGCATATAAAACACTGATATATTGTGATGTTAGAAATACACTGACATTTTTTTTTAATGAGTAATGATCGAAATATTTAAATGACAAAATATTTACATTTTTTTTTTCGTACATTTTCAAGTCAGGTCAAATAATATTTGATATATTATATTATTTGAACTAACTTAAAAATATACTAGAAATATTTAAATGACAAAATATTTACATTTTTTTTTCGTACATTTTCAAGTCAGGTCAAATAATATTTGATATATTATATTATTTGACCTAACTTAAAAATATACAAAGAAAAATATTTTGTTATTTAAATATTTCGATTTAACTTATTTAGTAATTTAATTAAATTTCAAGAAATTAATAATGTTGCGTGTATGCGTCAATGGGTTCATAAAAATGTTCAGCATTCAGCATATTTGGATTTGTTTGTGATATATGTTGGTATCTAATGAACGGTACTCCGGCCATTTTGAAAACTTTAACCTGCCAACACCAATCGGCCTATTTTGTACGATTACAAAAATCTCAGACAAGTTCACGATTAATAGTCCGGTCATCAGAGAATTCTCCAACAGTTGGCAGTCAACTATCAACTTGTCTCTCTGACGAACGGGGCCAATGGCGCTTAATGGGTTAAACAAGTTGTTTTTATCTAACATAAAAATTATAGCGCCTTAATTATCTTTCTCAATTGCTTAAAAGAAAATTTCCTGTAATAATAAATATATAAAATGCGGGCCATCATTTTATAAACAAACCTTCAATCGCTCGGAAAAAACAATTCCTGAAAACTTTTTATCAAAGCCTGATAACCTCTTTGAAACCTCGCTTGTTTCGAGAAATCCGTCTGTTCGGCCAGTATAAAACCATCCGCGAAATCAACAGCATCCAACAAACCAAACAAAATGTTCTCAAAAAGTGCCATCTTGTTCTTCACGCTGTTAGCGCTGCAAAGCGCCGATTGTTGTAAAAGCTTTAAAAACACAAAAGCCACGATTTACACTGGCTCAGCGTTAGATCCGCAGAAGGTAATTTTCAAAAATGGATTACCGGAGGAAGCGAAAGAAGCGTACAAAATGGAAATTGTGGACCAGGATGTTCCAACTTTATGCGCAGGAGTTTTCAAAGGTTTGAAATACTTGGATACTTTGGTAATCAAAGATTCTAACCTCGAGGAGTTGGAAGCGGGTGCTTTTGAAGACGTCCCGAAATTGCGCGTGGTGGATTTAAGCGGGAATTCCATCAAGTTAATTCCAAGCGGGGTTTTCAACAACTTGGAATTTGTTAGAAGAGTCAACCTGACTTATAACAAAATCAACAAAATTAATACAGACGCGTTCGATTCGATGGGCCAGCTGCAGGTGATCGAATTGGAAAACAATCACATCAAAAAAATCGATAGCGGTTGGTTCAAAAACTCCCCGAAAGTCTACAGAGTCGAGTTGAGGCACAACGAAATTAAAGAAGTTCCGAAGGACGCGTTCAAAAATTTAGCCGAATCGAAAATCCGCACCCTACCCCTGGATATCTGGCTGACCAACAATGAAATCACTGAAGTCCATCCTTTAGCCTTCAGGAACATCGATAAAGTCCAGCATTTGTGGCTCAGCGACAACAAAATTTCAACCTTGAACGATTTGGCTTTCGCAGGAATGAAAATCCAAAACCTGCAGGTTGATAATAATAAACTTGGTTGTTTGGGAGATCAGTTCTTGAGCAACATCGATGTCGAGGAGTTTAACGTCGATGGGAATCCCATGGATTGCGATTGCTTGAGGAACATCAGGAAATGGGGACAGAAGAAGAGCGTTGAGGTTCAGAGTGCTAGAAGATCTTTCGCTTGTATGAGGAATAAAATTGAGGATGTGATGGGCGCGCAGAGGAAATTTTATGAGGAGAAATTGATGGAGAATAAGTTTTAAATTTTCAATTTCCATTTAAACTCTGTATGTAACATTTTAATAAAATATTACAATAGTTAGTTTTGCAATTCAAACTGTAATTATTTGTTTAGCCTAAACTAATAAAACTTGACGTGTTCTTAGATATATTTTTGAACTAATTTTTGAATCATGTTTTAACAATCAGGTAAACATTTTACAAGGTTTTAGTTTAAATAAAACACTTATTACTTTCAAACACTTTATTGTACTCCCGACACATGTTTCGCCACACTATGGCTTCTTCAGGCGAAGAATAATTATTTAATAAAGTGTTTGAACGTAATAAGTGTTTTATTTAAAATGAAATACAAGTGAAAATGAACTTTCAACTATTAACTGCCTCAACAATTAAGTTATATAACACAGTCCAAATTAATTGAATTTGTTGTTTCTTAGAGGAAATCAAATGTTGATGTAATTAACGCATCTGATTTGGAAATAAACTAAATTTATTTCAAAATCAGTTGCCTTGATTTAATCAAAATTTGATTTTCAATTATGATCTTTTCTTTAAGATTACTTTTTACTTAAAATGAGAAAAAAATCAATGTACAAAAATATCCAAAGAAATTTAATACGCTAAAAATGTTTATTACAAATTTAGATTTTGGACATTGTTAAATGTTTACCTGATTATTGAAACACGATTTAAAAATTTATTAACATAAGCAGAATATTTTGAACTTCACTTAAAATCAGGGTTTTATACGCGTGGCGCATGAAGTAAAATTTCAAGTTTAGAAAAGCCCCGTGAAAATTTGTCTCGGGTCGCTGCGCGACCCTTGACAAATTTTCTACGCGGGGCTTTTCTAAACTCGAAATTTTACTTCATACGCCACGCGTATAAAACCCTGATTTTACACAAACAAATTGTGAAACAAATTGCAGTGTTTAACGTTTAAATGCATGATTTTTTCTTTCAAATTATTTTCCACTTAAAATGATTCCAAAATTTGTGTTTATTAATAGAAAAATATCAAAAGAGATTTAATATGATAAAAATGTTAAGTACAAATTTGGATTTTGGACCTTGTTAAATGTTTACCTGATTGTTGAAACACGATTTAAAATTTATTAACATAAGCAGAATATTTTGAACTTCACTTAAAATCAGTGTTTTATACGCGTGGCGCATGAAGTAAAATTTCGAGTTTAGAAAAGCCCCGTGAAAATTTGTCTCGGGTCGCTGCGCGACCCTTGACAAATTTTCTACGCGGGGCTTTTCTAAACTCGAAATTTTACTTCATGCTTAGTCTGGGAGTGGAAACCCTCGTTCTAGGTAAATAAAATATTGTTTTTATTCAAGAAAAACAAATTCAATCGATTGGACATAAAGTTAGAAAAGCACGACGTTGAAATATCACAACATTAATATTTTATCTAAAGCCTAAAATTTAGATAAAATATTAATTTTATGATATTCCAACTTCGTGCTTTTCTAACTTTATGTCAAATAGATTGATTTTGTTATTCTTGAATAACAACAATATTTTATTTACCTAGAACAAGGGTTTCCACTCGCAGACTAAGCATGAAGTAAAATTTCGAGTTTAGAAAAGCCCCGCATAGAAAATTTGTCGAGGGTCGCGCAGCGACCCGAGACAAATTTTCTATGCGGGGCTTTTCTAAACTCGAAATTTTGAGTTTTGAGTTATTCAAGAAAAACAAATTCAATCGATTGGACATAAAGTTAGAAAAGCACGACGTTGAAATATCACAACATTACTATTTTATCTAAAGCCTAAAATTTAGATAAAATATTAATTTTATGATATTCCAACTTCGTGCTTTTCTAACTTTATGTCAAATAGATTGATTTTGTTATTCTTGAATAACAACAATATTTTATTTACCTAGAACAAGGGTTTCCACTCGCAGACTAAGCATGAAGTAAAATTTCGAGTTTAGAAAAGCCCCGCATAGAAAATTTGTCGAGGGTCGCGCAGCGACCCGAGACAAATTTTCACGGGGCTTTTCTAAACTCGAAATTTTACTTCATGCGCCACGCGTATAAAACACTGATTTCAAGTGAAGTTCAAAATATTCTGCTTGTGTTAATAAATTTTTAAATCGTGTTTTACCAATCAGGTAAACATTTAACAAGGTCCAAAATCCAAATTTGTACTAAACATTTTTATCGTATTTCTTTGGGTATTTTTTTATTAATATTCATATATTTATTAATCATTTTAGTTAAAAAGCAATCTTAAAGAAAAGATCATAATTGAATAAAAAAATTTTATTCAATCAAGGCAACTTTTGATTTTGAAATAAATTTAATTTTATCTAAAGCCTACAATTAAGATAAAATATTAATTTTATGATATTCCAACTTCGTGCTTTTCTAACTTTATGTCCAATAGATTGATTTTGTTATTCTTGAATAAAAACAATATTTTATTTACCTAGAACAAGGGTTTCCACTCCCAGACTAAGCATGAAGTAACATTTCGAGTTTAGAAAAGCCCCGCATAGAAAATTTGTCTTTTGTTTTACTTCATGCGCCACGCGTATAAAACACTGATTTCAAGTGAAGTTCAAAATATTCTGCTTATGTTAATGAATTTTTAAATCGTGTTTTACCAATCAGGTAAACATTTAACAAGGTACAAAATCCAAATTTGTACTAAACATTTTTATCGTATTAAATTTCTTTGGGTATTTTTTTATTAATATTCATATATTTATTAACCATTTTAGATAAAAAGCAATCTTAAAGGAAAGATCATAATTGAAAAAAAAATTTTTATTCAATCAAGGCAACTGATTTTGAAATAAATTTAATTTATTTCCAAATCAGTTGCGTTAATTACATCAAAAACAACAAATTCGATTAATTGGGACCTTGTTAAATAACTTAATTGCTAAGGCAGTTAATAGTTAAAAGTTCATTTTCACTTTGATTTTAGTTGTCCACTCCCACACTAAGCATGAAGTAAAATTTCAAGTTTAGAAAAGCGTTACCAAATTCTAATTCGTAATTTTACTTCATGCGCCACGGGTATAAAACACTGATTTTAAGTGAAGTTCAAAATATTCTGCTTATGTTAATACATTTTTTAATCGTGTTTCAACAATCAGGTAAACATTTAACAAGGTCCAAAATTCAAATTCGTAGTAAACATTTTTATCATATTAAATTTCTTTGGATATTTTTCTGTTAATATACACATAGGTCCTAATTAATCGAATTTGTTGTTTCTTAGTGGAAAATAAACTAATTTATTTCTAAATCAGTTGCGTTAATTACATTACAATAATAACAATAATACAAACATACGACCAAATATAACTGGCGTAAAAACCCTTGAACCTTGCCTCTCAGATCACAAAGGGTTAACAATGAAAGTAAACATTCCCAATATTAATATGCAAAATAATAATTTTGTTTATAGACCAACTAATCATCGAGGTCTATATATGTTTTACAATACGTTGTCACACATATCTTGGGAATTCATTAATTCACATATTGAAATAAACGAAAAATGTAACTTATTTATCAATCATATTTCAGATGCAATGACAGATGCGTTTCCATACAAAATAGGGAAATCCAAATCTAATACCAGCTTTAAGCCTTCTTGGTTTAATTTGGAATTGCGGAACATGCGCGAAAAGCTAATGTTTCTAAAAGAATGAAGTACTGCTCACCCTACTGCAGAAAATAAATCAATCCGCAACGACTTTAAGAACAATTATAAAAACAAAATCCAATACAAACAACGTTTATCGAATGATAACTATATTGCTACATCTAGCAATCCACAAAAAGCAATGTGGAACATTCTAAATTACCACAAAGCTACAAATCGCAATAAAGTGTCATGTGATATCTCCGCAGATGAATTCAACACATACTTTGGTACTGCTGCAAAACACCTCATCAACTGTTTTCCAAAAACGAATGCAGACCCACTAACGTATGTCAAAGCACAAAATAGATGTACATTTTATTTCAAACGAGTGACTTACAACCAGGTTAGAAACATCATTGATAATCTAAAAAATAAAAAGGGCACTGATGTTCACGGTATGAATGCAAAAATAATTAAAACAGTAAAAGATATTTTAATAATCACCTTAACTAAATTAATAAACCAATGTATAGATTCTTCCACATTTCCAACATCTCTTAAACTCTCAAAAATTATACCTATTTATAAAAAAGGAAACATTAACGACCCAGGTAACTATAGGCCCATACTTCCACTGTAACAAATTATTTAATGCATGTCAATTTGGTTTTAGCCAAAATAAATCAACTTATGATGCAATCCGGGACTTGACTAATTTCATTCTATCGGGATTTTAACGTAATGAATACATCGGATGCGTCTTTTACGACCTATCAAACTCCTTCGATTGTGTGTCGCACGACATATTCCTAAGTAAGCTGCCTTCTTATGGTATCAGCGATGATTCGATTGCTTTGTTAAGTTCTTATTTACAAGGCAGACAACAAATGACAATACATGGCGGGACGCGCTTTCAAATGTAGATTACATACACACTGGGGTACCTCAAGGGTCTGTCCTAGGACCGCTTCTATTCTTGATTTTTATCAATGATTTGACAAATTGTGACCCTAACTCAAATTTCACTTTGTACGCAGACGACACTACGTGCTACCAATCAAAGAAACATCTCCCTGTATTGCTGGATGGTCTCTGGGATACACAATCGAAGGTTAAAGAATGGTTAATCAGCAATCGTTTGTTGCTGAATGAAAATAAAACATCTAATATGATCTTCAGTCTAAAGGACTGCTCAGATATTGTCAACAAAAACGAAATGAAATTTTTAGGGGTTGTGCTGGACCCGGGATTAACGTGGAGTAATCAAGCTGAATTTATCTGTAAAAAGATTTCAAAATATGTGTACTTGATCCGCAGTTTAACTAAATTAAATAATTTAACAACCATGTTAAATTGCTATTACTCGCTGGTACAATCACAAATAAATTACTCCATTTTGTCATGGGGCCATACCACACATATTAAACGTATATTTGGGCTTCAACCAAAATGTATACGAGCCCTACTCCAATTACATTTTCGCCAAGACATTTAAAATAACTTTAAAAACTTAAACATCTTAACAGTTCCGTCATTATATATTTTAAGGTGCCTGTTATTTGTGAAAACGAATCTACATATGTACACAAATACGAAAGAACACAGTTATAATACAAGAATTTCTGACAACGTTAAGATAAAATATACTCGTATTTATAGAACAAGGAATAGTGAAAATTATTACGCTCCACTATTTTACAACAAATTGCCAAATCATATAAAATCTTTAAACATAAAAATGTTTAAATCACAAGTGAAACGATTACTGTGTTCAGGGTCCTATTACAGTGTTAATGACTTTCTAAACGGTGACTTGTTAATATAAACATATGTATAATATTAGTATTTTATTATATATTTAATTTTTGTTTTGTGTTTCGTAAAAATACTATTATGCGCTGATCATGTAAAAAATGTCTGTGCTTCTATGTCTTGTAATTACTTGATTTTATACTATTACATGTATGTTTTGACGTGTGTACAGCTATGCTTTTAACACTAAATAAATTGAAATTGAAATTGAAAAAATTAAAATTTGATATTCAATTATTTGTAGACTTTAGATAAAATATTGATTTTATGTAATTTCAACTTCGAGCTTTTCTAACTTTATGTTCAATCGATTAATTTTGTTTTTCTTGAATAAAAACAATATTTTATTTACCAAGAACGATGGTTTCTACTCCCAGACTAAGCATGAAGTAAAATTTCGAGTTTAGAAAAGCCCCGCGTAGAAAATTTGTCGAGGGTCGCGCAGCGACCCGAGACAAATTTTCACGGGGCTTTTCTAAACTCGAAATTTTATTTCATGCGCCACGCGTACAAAACACTGATTTCAAGTGAAGTTCAAAATATTCTGCTTATGTTAATACATTTTTGAATCATGTTTTAACAATCAGATAATCATTTAACATGGTCCAAAATCCAAATTTGTACTAAACATTTTTATCATATTAAATCTCTTTTGATATTTTTCTATTAATAAACACAAATTTTGGAATCATTATAAGTGGAAAATAATTTGAAAGAAATAATCATTCGATTAATTGGGACCTTGTTAAATAATATTTATTAATCATTTTAGATAAAAAGCAATCTTAAAGAAAAGATCATAATTAAATAAAAAAAATGTATTCAATCAAGGCAACTGATTTTGAAATAAATTTAATTTATTTCCAAATCAGTTGCGTTAATTACACCAAAAACAACAAATTCGATCAATTGGGACCTTGTTAAATAACTTAATTGCTGAGGCAGTTAATAGTTAAAAGTTCATTTTCACTTTGATTTTAGTTGTCCACTCCCAGACTAAGCATGAAGTAAAATTTCAAGTTTAGAAAAGCGTTACCAAATTCTAATTCGTAATTTTACTTCATGCGCCACGCGTATAAAACACTGATTTCAAGTGAAGTTCAAAATATTCTGTTTATGTTAATACATTTTTTAATCGTGTTTCAACAATCAGGTAAACATTTAACAAGGTCCAAAATCCAAATTCGTACTAAACATTTTTATCATATTAAATTTCTTTGGATATTTTTCTGTTAATATACACATAGGCCCTAATTAATCGAATTTGTTGTTTCTTAGTGGAAAATAAACTAATTTATTTCTAAATCAGTTGCGTTAATTACATTAAAATTTGATATTCAATTATTTGTAGACTTTAGATAAAATATTGATTTTATGTAATTTCAACTTCGAGCTTTTCTAACTTTATGTCCAATCGATTAATTTTGTTTTTCTTGAATAAAAACAATATTTTATTTACCTAGAACGATGGTTTCCACTCCCAGACTAAGCATGAAGTAAAATTTCGAGTTTAGAAAAGCCCCGCGTAGAAAATTTGTCGAGGGTCACGCAGCGACCCGAGACAAATTTTCACGGGGCTTTTCTAAACTCGAAATTTTATTTCATGCGCCACGCGTATAAAACACTGATTTCAAGTGAAGTTCGAAATATTCCGCTTATGTCAATACATTTTTGAATCATGTTTTAACAATCAGATAATCATTTAACATGGTCCAAAATCCAAATTTGTACTAAACATTTTTAGCATATTAAATCTCTTTTGATATTTTTCTATTAATAAACACAAATTTGGGAATCATTTTAAGTGGAAAATAATTTGAAAGAAAAAATCATGCATTTAAACGTTAAACACTGCAATTTGTTTCACAATTTGTTTGTGTATAAATCATCTTGTTTAATTATTGGTTGATTATCGGAAAATAGTAAAAAATATAAAATGCATTATTTTAAACCATAAGTATAGGGTAAAAATTCATGCATTTAAACATTAAACACTGCAATTTGTTTCACAATTTATTTGTGTATAAATCATCTTGTTTAATTATTGGTTGATTATCCGAAAATAGTAAAAAATATAAAATGCATTATTTTAAACCATAAGTATAGGGTAAAAAATCATGCATTTAAACGTTAAACACTGCAATTTGTTTCACAATTTGTTTGTGTATAAATCATCTTGTTTAATTATTTTTAGATTGGTAAATTTTTGTATGTAAAAGCTGCCCCGTTGGGTAAAAAACTAATGTTTTACTAATTATAGGTGTACTAATTTTTACCATTAAAACCCCCAGCCAGAAATTTTTACATCCCCCCCCCCCTCTTTTTTTTCATGCTACGGCTTTGATCATTCCTTTGTAGTGCTCCCTGTTGACCGAAATGGCGAGTTGTGTTTTTGAATTGGTTATCATACTTTGAGCTACAATAGCAATATTTTTCTCTGTACGCACTGGATGAGGAGGGGTGGCTTCTATGGTCCACTAAAATTCTAATTTTATAAACTATTTGCAGAGATTTGCGTACAGTAGACGCGGTTGGTGCTTCATTTCGACCGAAATTTCTTTTCAGAATTCGCACTGTTTGGAGAACAGAGCCGTTACTTTAAAAATAAACTTTTAATATTTCCCAAGGTTGTTGAATTTCATACATTTCGTACCGCGGTCTATACTGAGTTTTTGTCAATATTTTGAGCGCAAAAGATTAGTCAGAGTCAAAATAACATATGATTAAAAAATAAACCGCTAAATGGACCGCCCCTAAATTTCTAATTCAAAACTATTTTTAATTTGTTATGCGAATATTCTTTTAATTTTATATTCAATAAAATATTTTGTTGAAAGAATTCTTACAAAATAAAAATCTGATTTTGATCTCTTTTATCAACATTTGACTTTAAAGTTAAATTACATACAATTTTTTTAGAATATGTGCATTTTATTTATTATGTTAGAACAAATGTTTATTTATTATGTTAGAACAAATGTATCTATATTAGTACGAAAAAAGACTTGATTTGATTAAGATTTCGATTTCAGATTTAGTTATAAAATATGAATCACCTAAATTCAAGGGAAGATTTTGATTAGAAAAATTGCTCAATAACCAAAACATCATTAAAATCAATCAAAACTCACGCACTCTAGTTTTGATTGATTTGATGTTTTGGTTTTTAAGCAATTTTTCTAATATAAATCTACCCTTGAATTTAGGCGATTCATATTATTAATAACTGTTTTTTCCCCAATTTTTAACGAATGGCTTTTGTAACTTCATGTCCAATCGATTGATGAATAAAAACGACATTTTATTTGCCTAGAACGAGGGTTTCCACTCCCAGACTAAGCATGAAGTAAAATTTCGAGTTTAGAAAAGCCCCGCGTAGAAAATTTTCACGGGGCTTTTCTAAACTCGAAATTTTACTTTATGCGCCACGCGTATAAGCCACTGATTTTAAGTGAAGTTTAAAAATACATTAGTGCACCTATAATTAGAATCACACTTAATACAATAGTAATATTCGGTTTCACTAACGTCAGTGAAATCTTATTTAAAGATTACATTTGTTTTTAATTTTCTCCTTAACTCGTGGTGAAACATTAAAACTATAAACCACTAATTAAAACAATTGGTTAAAATTTATTTGTCGATTGAAATAGATATTTCGCATGTTATAAATATCACAAAAAATATAAATTGATTCATTTTTGTCTTACTAGGTTTTGATTGATGAACATATTTTTGTCAATTTACTGTTTTGTGTTGTAGGCATTCACTTTGTGGTACATCTTAAATACACTTGTAAATAAAACACTTTTTACTTTGTTTAACCACTGTATTTTGCACTTAATTTCTGATTATAGTTTCGACTATCTAGTAATCACTTTTAGTTTGATAATGACAAACAGATAGTCGAAACAATAGTCAAAATACGGTTTAAACAAAGTAAAAAGTGTTTTATTTACAAGTGTATTTGTCAATTTATTTGTGAAACCCGACATTAGTCTGTTATCAATGATTTTTATTGTTGATAACTAATGTTTGTTTTTTTCCCTCGTCATTTATTGTGAGCCCAAAACAACTCGACTTATATTTAAGGCATTCGCTGCTTTTATAAAACCGTTCAATTTAGAACTTGTAACAAGTATTTGCACTTATTAATTGCTATAATAATAAAGTAATTATCTGACCAGTTAAATTCACCACAAAAATATTTTCGTATAAACCCAACGAGACCCACCGGCGATTTTCCTGTTCATTAAGTGCATACAAAATTAACATCACTAAATCATTTCTACCTGTAAACTTTACCCAAAATAAGTCGTGACTGTATGGCAAAAGCCGAAGTTAATAAAAAAAAACTTTACCCAATTACCATTTTACCTAAATTAAAAACGAGTATCTTTTACGAACAACAAAAAAACCGACCCATTAACCTTTCACACACAAACACACAGAAAAAATCCCAGGTACATTAACACGAAACCATCTCCTTAGGAGTCACGGTTAGGAGATGGAGTAAGTGACCTTAAGATGTCTTAGCCAGAATCATCCGTTTCGAATCCAGTCCGTTATTGAAGCGCGCACGAGAAACACCAACCATGGCGAAAACTCTCTTCAACGTCTTCGCGTTAATTTTTGCAACCGCTTTTCCGCTGGAAGCGGAAAGCCTGGCGTTTTCCTGCAGTGAACCCTTCATGAACGTGACCGCTTTGATGTACCGCGATCCGAAATCCAATTACACTTTTTACACGGTTAAAAACCACAGGATCGAGTTTCAAAATGTTTGGAAAGTGGAAACCGAGCCGATTAATAAAATCCCGAAATTGTGCAAAAACGCAATCAGCGGTTTTCCGAAACTGAACGCGCTCTCGCTGGTTTACAACGGAATCGAGGTGATCGAACCTGGTGCTTTTAGTGATGTTCCAAATTTGAAAATCCTACAATTAAGCTACAATAAATTGGAGCACGCCAAAGAGGGAGTCTTCAATAACCTACCGCTAACCGAGCTCTACCTAACAGGCAACAGGATTTACAAAATCGATGAAAAAGCTTTCGACAACCTACCCCAATTGGAAACACTCGATTTGAGCTTTAATTTCATCCAATATTTAGACGGAAATTGGTTTAAAAACTCACCTAAGATAACAAAACTAAACTTCGTTTTCAATTTAATCCCGGCCATACCAGAAAAAGCCTTTCAAAACCTCGCCGGATCCCAACAGAAAATAAGCTTTTGGTTCTTGAACAACACCATCAGCAACATCCACCGCGACGCTTTCAAAGGAATTAAAACCGTGGGGAAAATGTGGTTATCCTCCAACAAACTAAGATACCTAGACGATAACGTTTTCACCGATATCAAACGAATGGATTCGTTAAATTTGGACAATAACGAGCTTTATTGTTTGACCGAGCGCTTTTTGAACAACACGAAAGCTTCGGAGATGTATCTGGCCGGAAACCCGATGATTTGCAATTGTTTGGGGAAAATCGAAGAATGGGGAGCGAGGAGCAACACGAAGACTTATCAGAGTAAGAAGAATATGGATAAATGTGGGTTGAAAGCGAGGTTCGAGGAAGCCACGACTAAAGCTCCAGAAGGTGTGCCCATAGATCTTTGAAGATTCGGATTTTTTTTTAATAAGAAAGTGTGATTGTTTTTTAGAGACTCGACAACTTGACTTCACCTTGAAATAATAAAGAATCAAAAAACTCAAATAGAAAATTTAAGCAGTAGCATTCGTTGATTTGTACCTTGAAAATTAAGTCGAGTAGTAAAAACCTAATTGCATTTGATCAACGAATATAATTTTTTTAAATAAGAGTATGAATGAAATTTCCAATACTGTTGTGTTGTAGAATACATCAAAATATTAAAAGTGTAGAAATTCTTTACGCAATCTAAAATAAATTTGTCTTACAAAGACTAGATTAAAGTTAATTTTGGATATTTAATTAAAATTAGATTTAAAAATGTTTCCCTACAGGTTAAGTGAGAAATGAATTAAACATACAGGGTGTCTACGCTAAACCGTTCGTTAAAAGTTTATGGAGTTACCGTTGCACTAAAAATTTGAAAAAAATCCTTGTCATACGGTTGAATCAGTTCTCCTCATGTGAAATATTTTCAACTTTATATCACTTCCGGTTCCACCGGAAGTAGCACCAAATTTGTTATTTTAAATGGAACACCCTATATATTAGTAATTATTTGGATTCCTCGTTTAAATTGCAACATGTTTTATCCGAACATATGTACACTTTTCACTTATAGTTTTCAAGCAAAAAAAATATTTCTAAAATTTTGACCTCTAAAAGGCAACTTGAAATCTGTATGTAACTTATCTTAAGAGTAAGATAAAAATATGATTTATATCTCTACTTGTACCTAGAGGATGCCTCTATGATTATATTGATTGGAAACTGTCAATTTTGATATTAAGTGTTCTTAAAATGTCAATATCGAAGTGCCCTCTTCAATATCTCGTAATTCAATTTTTTTAAATGCAATGGCCCATTTTTTATCACATGTTACGATTAGGGGTAAAATTTCCTACAAAAAAGTATTATGCAACTATACCCCTAAAGCAAGTAGTTTTCGAATTATTTCGAAGATTCGTTTTTCGTCGCATTTATGCAGGGAATTATGCGCGCAACATGTAGAATATTTAATGAAACTTATCCACATTTGCCGCCGATGAATAAAACAAGATTTAGAAGATTGGAATCAATTTTTTTTTAATTGGCAGTTGCCATATATAAAGAATAAATTGATAATTAGTTGATTTGTGTAATTATTCATTTTGTTGATTTCTGTAAAACTTTGTACTAATTATTTTTATAATTTGACGTTTTGCAATACAATCGCGACAAAACAAAAGCCTACTACTGGCCTACTAAAATTCAATTGCGACTTATGCGCGCATTATTCCCTGCATAAACGCTACGAAAAAGGAATTTTCGAAATAATTCGAAAACTACTTGCTTTAGGAGTATAGTTTTATAATACTTTTTTGTAGGAAATTTTCCCCCCAGTCATACCATGTGATAAAAATTGGGTCATTCCATTTAAAAAAATTGAATTACTAGATATTAAAGAGGGCACTTAGATATTATTTTAAGAACACCTATTATGAAAATTGACAGTTTCCAATTAATTCACTCATAGAGGCATCCTCTAGGTACAAGTAGAGATATGAATCATATTTTTATCTTATTCTTAAGAGAAGTTACAGACAGATTTCAAGATGCCTTTTAGAGGTCAGAATTTTTGAAATATTTTTTTATTCTTGAAAACTATAAGAGATAAGTGTACATATGTGCGAATAAAATATGTTGCAATTTAAACGAGGAACCGGAAGTGATATAAAGTTGAAAATATTTCACATAAGGAGAACTGATTCAACCATATGACAAGGATTTTTTTCAAATTTTTAGTACAACGGCAACCCCATAAACTTTTAACGAACGGTTTAGCGTAGACACCCTGTAGATCAAAGTAGTTTCAATGAGTGTGTGATTTTGTCTTTGCAAAACAAATTCGTTCTAGATTCCGTTAAGAATTTCGGCACTTTTATGTCCGGTTTCACCAACTCCTCATATTCGTTGATTTAATTTATTTGTCGATTGGAATAGACATTTTCTATATCCTAAACATCAATGTCATGTGAATTGATTAATTTTTTAACATGTATGTAACTATAATTAGATGTTAATCGATGAATTACTATTTGTCGATTTAATTGACGTTGGTGAAACCCGGCATTGATCTAAATCAATACTTAGGTTGTTAAAGATAAAACTAAGTGTACTGTAATAAAAAAATACCGGATATTAAATATTTTGTTGTGATATTGTGAACTAGACCACATATAAATGTAACATTTTTATTAAAACAATTAATTTTTTGCTAGAGTTTTATTCACTTTCGGTTTACATCGTTGAACTTTTGTGAACATATTATTATGTTTAATTATTCTCTTTTTTAAAAAAACAAAACAGTTATTTCTCGTCAAAAAAAGTCTTACAGTTTAATTTATTGTGATCATTTACTATACTGAATAAGATTTATTTTTAGCACATTTAATTATCTTAGGAATGTTAATGCTGGTAAACCGGATTACGAAATTTCCTCTCCAAAATTTATCAATAATTAGCCTTTTTTAATGTGTAATTATTATGAAAATATCATAAGCGTTGTGTAAAATTACTGAAGTTTGACTCCTTTTAATTCTAATTGAGTTATTTTTATCAGTTGCTATTAGTGGGAAGTTAAATTTATCATTTACTACTGAACAGTAAGTAAAATTTAAGTTCCACTTACCGATTTGTTATTCATAGCAACTTAATAAACACAACTTACCATCCTGAAAACAGACGTGTTAAGTACTAATCTGTTGAATATTCATATTTTTAGTAATACATACTAGTAGGTATATAAAACTCATAAAATATTCTGGCATCACAAATAAAATAAAATAAAATAAATAAAATTAATAATTAATATTCTTACAAAACCAATTCTTTAGTGTTTACCGAACCAGCTCTATAATTAATTTAATGTGAATACCTTGGAACGAATCCAGTTTATTTATAATTCATAAAACCGTCCAGAGAATAGTTAAAATTTTATTATTTCCAGTATTTATTCGATTCGTCTAGGAATTGCAATTGATGACAGACAAGTTTCGGGGGGAGAGGGGTTCATGATAACATATTGTTTTTGTAAATAAAACACTTTTTACTGTGTTTAATTGCTGTATTTTGCACTTAATTTGTGACTATAGTTTCGAAAATCTAGTAGTCATTAACAAACTTTAAGTTTGATAATGACTACTAGATAGTCGAAAGTATTGTCACAAATTAAGTGAAAAATAGAGTGGTTAATGAAAGTAAAAAGTATTTTATTTACAAGTGTATTTAAGATGTACCACAAAGTGAACGCCTACAACACAAAACAGTTATATTGTTTTTTTTGCTTTTACAGAGCCGCTTAAACATACAAAAATTTAACATTTTGAAAATGTCGGGAGGGAGGGCTGAATTTATAACTCATGAATGTTTTTGTTTTGTATAACTGAGCATATTAACAATAATAATAAGAAACTACAAATGACTTCAAATAAAACAGAGTGTAGTAGTCTACTCTAAAAAAAAATACCAGGACCATATTCATTTAATCTCAATAATACACACATTATTGAAAGTATTTGTTTTATTAAAAAGAAAAATGATTCCAAGAGTAATTATATTAAGGATTGTAATCCGGTTAGTTAATAAAATTCACAAAAACCGATGAAGTTTAAAAAAAATATTGAAAACATGGAAATTCAAGAATTTGAATTTTAACGATAACCTTGGAAATTGATGTAAAAGGATTTTTTTTATAAATTAATGATAGTCATTTACAAAATTTGGAAAAATTTTAAAACTCACGAAAATTTTGAAAACCGTCAAGGTTTTATAATTGAATGAAAATATTTAAAAAGGTTATTAATTATTCTGTAACGAGTGTTTTCCACTCCCAGAATAAGCATGAAGTAAAATTTCGAGTTGAGAAAAGCCCCAAGAATTTGGATTTGGACGCGCAGCGTCCAAATCCAAATTCGGGCTTTTCTCAACTCGAAATTTTACTTCATGCGCCACGCGTATAAAACACTGATTTAGTGTAAAGTTCAAAATATACTGCTTATTTAATATTTAAGTTTTCAATCGACTTTTAAAACCTTGAAAGTTTTCGTAATTTACTTAGATTATCGTAATTTTGATGAAATTTGGAATATTAAAGAAAAATCCAAAATAATGAAAAGAATAAACTACCCCTTGCGGTTTCTGCATTTTCACCAAAAGTTAATCGAATACTATTATTATAATAAAACTCAATCGGTTTAGACTTTATCGTAGCGACAGGATTACAGAAGGACAGGCAGATATTTTTCACAGATGGTCTTAATCAACTCGGGGACCTCAAAATATATCACTAAATATTTTTGATTTTAAAATGTTCGCGAAAACAATGATTTCCCTTTGTTTTGCATATATGGGAAAGTAAAAATATCGTTAACTATTAAACGTAAAGAAAAGAATAATATATTCACTTAAATTTTATTTAAAACTTGTTTCGATATTCTAAATTATTAGTCAAAATTATAATTTCTTTTAATATCTAGTACATACCTAAAACACGACACAAAGTGTATACACATGTACGCATTTTACAGTTTATCTGAATGCTGAGGATGACTCTAAAGATCTTACCATATATGTTCATCTATATTGTCTTTAAAAAATAGTAAGAGTGGGGATATCTATGGATGTACTGCTGACATTGTGAAATCAGTTAAAGAAGTTATAATTTCACCATTAACCCGTTTATATAATATGGCGATCACTGAAGGATTCTTTCCGACATGCCTCAAGGAAGCTATTGTTCAAAAAGGTGTTCAAAAAGGGTACTAAATCTGATGTCAACAACTACAGGCCTATATCAATCTTGCCTATAGCTTCTAAAGTTTTTGAAGACCTACTAAAGAGCAGCTGGTATCATTTATTAATAGGACCGAATTATTATCAAAAAGTCAATTTGGGTTTAGGTATGGTTGCTCGACCACAACTGCCACTCTACGGTTTGTTGAAAAATGTCTAGAAGCATTTAATAATAGTGAAATTATCCAGGCAACCTTCCTTGATTTACAAAAGGCGTTTGATAGTATGAATCATGAAATCCTATTAAGTAAGTTGTACATGTACAACTTTCACAGCTCCAGCTGTGGACTAATCTCAAGCTTTCTCTCTGACAGAGTAGTCAGTAAAGGTTCAGGATTCGCTTTCAACTAAATACACCTGCAACACAGGGGTACCACAGGGTTCAAAGTTGGGCCCCGTGATATTCTTGTTATACATAAATGATATCTGTAAATATGTTGGAGAAGACGAATGATACTCTTTGCAGATGACACTACCTTAATTAATCAAGGAACGTCGCAACTGGAAATAAGTACCGACAGCATCAACACAGTGAAATTGGCGACAGACTGGTTTTCAACCAATAAATTGGTATTAAATAATAACAAAACCGTAACCATCCAGTTTAGTTTAAAACATATTCCAAATCACCTTGTTGATGAAGTCAAATTTCTAGGTTTCCACCTAGATAGCAAACTATCATGGAAAAATCATACCTCAAAAATAGTACTTACAATTAATAAATCTATATTTTTGCTGAGTCGGCTTTCCTTGGTCGTTAACTACGACACGTTAAGAACATGCTATCTATCGTTAGTAGAATCGTACATACGTTATGGTGTACTTGTAAGTGCAAACACGGTATTTTCGGCACAGCGGAAAGAGTTAAGAATTCTCTGTAACCTCGGTTATACAGAAGACTGCAGAGGATATTTTAAAAGTTGCAATTTGCTAACGCTGCCCTCTATTTATATATTGGAATGCCTTACCCACATCCACAGTAATCTCGAACTTTACAACATAAACAGCAATATTTCCTACATCGAAACAAGAAATGCGAACGCAATCCGGACTCCATATAATAGATTAAAACGCACTCAAAATAGTACGCGTTTTTAAGGCATTAAATTATACAATGCCCTTCCTTCCAGGTATAAGAAATTGAATTTCGTTAATTTTAAGCACGAAATAAAAAATATGTTACTGCTTAACGCATATTATTCTCTGGATGAATACTTTGTTAGATATAAGTGATTAATAATTATATGCATATATATTTCTGCTTTTGTGACGTATGTACCTGTGGTCATAAATAAATATTATTATTATTATTATTATTAATATTATTATTATTATTATTATTATTATTATTATTATTATGTTTTCACACTACAATTGCTTAGTGAATATCAAACGATGAAATAAAATTAGGACAGACAGACAAACAGAAAGACAGACAGCGGGATATTTTAGAAATATCCCTCTATATTAGTACAGTACATCATTTAGTTGTATTGTAGTATTTTTTTGTTTTTAAATTAAATCTGACGCCAATTCTAGTGATGTGAAATCGAAACTCGGATCGTAATTGCGATGCGCTTGTAACATTTTCGAACATTACACGTTTTGTAATAAAACCCGGATTGATTTAATCGGTTTTAACAGCATTTACTTTCGATAATTAAGTGTTTGTGAAACGCGAGTTTGCAACACTCTAGCTAGATCCTCAAATAACACGAGTGATTAAACATTTGTATAATTTTTTTTCTGTGTGGTGCCTGCACGTGAAAAAGAAAATTATAATTATTGTTATGTAAAGTTATTGAGAGTATTAAAAATGAACATCTAGTGTTTGAAATGTGCATCTAGTATAATAAATATAATAAATGAAGAAAGAAATTACTACAATAATTAATAGAAAACACTTCACGTAACTAACAGAAGATTTATTATTAAGAGTAATTTGTTTCACTAATTAAAAACTGTATTCCGAGTAGCTTCGGTTTGTTAAACTCATTTCAAGGGCAGGTATAGTTTTTATTTTTTTCCTCTGAACAACTTTACATGATGTAATATATTTTACCAACCGTCAAATGAGAAATTAATTCAAGGAACTAGAATTTTTGGGCTTGTAAAGGTAATAAGCAATTTTACCTGAAATTGAACTTAAAATTAATATTAAGAAATACTCCTAAGTGAAATGTGTTTATTAGGTCTATTGAGGGCAGGTGGTGGCCGAGCGGTAACGTCGTCGGGCTGTATCGCTCGTCGAGCCACAAACTCGGGTTCGATTCCCGTGCACGGGGAGACTTTATTTAAAAATAATTTCTCGTCGTGACCCTGGGTGTGGTATGAATGTGAGTGTTTGTCCGTATGAAATAATAGCATACTACAAATTGTAATGTTAACAATTAAAAATACAAATATAAATAAATGATGTTGGCTAATGGGCAAGTTCCCAAGGCCAGGCAAAAGACAAATACAATAAAAAAAAATAAAAAAAAGGTCTATTGAGTTATAATGTGTTTGTTAGTGTTTTTTAAATCCAGTAATTTTTAAATTAACTTTTTATGTGCGTGTCTGTTTCTTTTTCTTTTTTCAAATAACAAAAATATTTGATATCGATCCCAGATAATTTCTCTTTTAAACAATTTTTGTTGCTGTTGCTTTTCAAATAAACATTCAACGTTATAAATCGAACAGTATACTTTACTAAATACTCTTAAGTGAAGTTTGAATGCTTGGAATTAAAATTGAAAAAAAAAACAGTTCCGTAAATCACTTCCAGTTTATAGTTTTAAAATAAGGGCAGATTTATTATTCAAGGGAACGTTTCGTGAAATTGTGCCGGAGCAAGGATAATCTCTTCTTAAATCTTCTCTCTCTCTGTTTTAAAACTGCCCACCTAACATAAATAATAGAGGCTCAGGGAGAGGATCAGCAGAAGGGCTTCCGATCGTAAATAAAAAATAACTACGCTAGAGGGGCTGGTCTTTTTTTTCCACCTCTGGACAAATTAAAATTTGTTTAAGGTGAAAGAGAAAACAAACAAAAGAAAATGATTCGGGGGGAAATTTGAAAATAAAAAAGGAGGAAATTGGTATAGTTTACCTGAGGGCGTGGGAAATGATTTTGCGCGCTTAGAAAATTGGATTGGAACGTAATGTGAGATGGCGAAAGAAAAAAGTCAAAGGCGAAAGAAATAATTTTATTTAGCTGCTATTATTTTGTGTTTGATTTTGCAGTAAATAATATTTTATTTACATCAAGCCAAAACTAGTCAAAAAATAAATTGATTAGTAAAACAAACCAAGTGAATCTAAATGAAATTTAAAGTTAATGTTATTGTCAAGGCCGCCTACATGGATGCCCAAAATCGTTCCGAAAGTAAAAGATAAAAACCTTTATATAAGTAGAAATGTTTTACCAAGTGATTAATAAGGAACAAGTTAACGATATTTTATTTACAGTTTAGTTTATTTTTTAAATTACATTTAGTAGTTTTTTTGCCGTCAAGTTTTAAAAACTTTCTATAAACTTTTTTTGGGATTTTTTTTATAAATTAACTATTTCATCTATAAGTGTTTCATTTCAACTTTGAATATAATTCTAGATTCTATATTAACAACATTTGTATAAAGATTTTTTTGATTTAAAGTATACCTTCATATCTCAATGGAAATGTATCGAATTTTGAAAGCGCAAAATTTCGTTTGATAAAAAATACACATTTATGAAATATTTCTGCAGCCGTCCCGAAAATAAAACTTTCGGTATGATTTATTAAATCGAAAGTACCATTTTACACAAATCGTACCAAAAGTATTTTCGGAACGATTTTTTTCACTTTCGGAACGATTTCTTTATTTTCGGGACGATTTTGGGTATCCATGTAGGTGGCCTTGACAATAACATCAACTTTATATTTAAATAATGACAGCGCTTGTCATATACATATAAAAGTTGTGTGTGTTATCACTTTTCCATTCCAAAAAACGAAAATCAATAGTGAGTCAGGCTGCAGAAAAAATATTGTACATAACACGATCCAAAAGTAATTTTACGAGACTCGCAGAAACTTCCTACTCATCCTGTAAAATATTACTTTCGGAACTTGTTACGTAAATTACTATTATTAATGATATCAAACAATAAGCAAGATCCCGACAGGGCAAACGAATCTTATTGTAATTTCATATACTGCATTTGTATTTGTTTCGTCATATGGTATTGACGTTCTCAATTTAAGAGTCTCATGATTTTCATCATTTTTTCCCAGAAAATAAATGTATGTTATCTTTAATTTGGTTCTTATTGATCACTTGATGAATCATGATTAACATATATGTAAATTAGATAGGGAAATTACTGGGTTTGTTTCAACCAACAAACCAATAAACCAACAACAAACCAAACAAACCAAGTAATTTATTTTTCTATAAATTTTTACAAATGTATGTTTAAAAAAATTTAACAATCTGTTGATTTTTTAATAATTTCTACTTTCTCTGTATGTAATACAAAAGGATGTTTTCGAAAATAAAAAATGCTAGTACATACACTTCTTATTTTCGAAAGCATCCCTTGTATTACATACAGAGAAAAAAGAAACGATACAAAAATCAACAGATTGTAAATTTTTTTAAACATACAAAACTGTGTCTAGTTTTAGGTACTAGATATTAAAAAAATATTAAAATATTATTTTAACTATACCTTCAAAGGTATTAAAAATATTGAAAGATGTTTTAAATAAAATAATATGAATAAAATAAAATTAAAACATTTACTCAACTCAAAGTTACAGTATCGCGCACTCAAAAAAAATATATATATTTATTCCAAATTAATAAACGGAATAAAATACGTACTAGTGCATAATAAAAAAATACCAAAGAATTGCCCAATTGGGCATTTCTAAAAAAATGTCGACGGAAGGTCGACTACCTACATCCTCCGAGTCGGAAATGGAAGTGGAAATGTCGGACTCCCCCTCTACACGACCGTCCAACTCGAAGCAAGCGGCCGTCCGACGTTCAAGACAGCGGTTAAAAAGAAACCCGGACGCCCACCAAAAAAACACAAAAATGAACAAAAAGGTAATACACTCCAAAAAATACTAGCACAAAATAGACAAACAATATTAAAAAACATACAATTACAACGACAAATTCAACAACCAACCCAACCAACAATAATTACAGCACATCCAATTACACAATTACAAAATGCACAAGTTACGCAACAAAATACACAAGTTACGCAACAAAATACACAAGTCACACAACAAAATACTCAACAATCTACACACATAATTAACAATAGAGAATACAAACTAGCCTTCTATATTAAAACTACCAATGAAATGACAAAATTACAATTTGCGTTAATCTGGAACTTACACAAATTCGACGAAAACGTTGTAATTATTAAAACAAAATTGGGATTTATTTTAAAAACAAACCAAGACAAACAATCAATCACAACATGCCTAAATTCACTGATATCCGAAAAAAATGTATATAATTACAATGAGGTCAAACAAAACTTAACGAAAAAAACGAACACTCCCAATGAAACATATGTGGCTGTAATAAAATCTGTCGAATTCGAAATATCCGATCAACAAATTAGCGACCATCTGTTAAAAATGGGCATATCGCATCGCTACTGCAAAAGAATTATCTCCAAGGCTACAGGAAACCCATCTACCTATATCCGAGTAATTACAGGCTCACACCAACACTATCTCGCCCTAATACACCAAAAATTCAAATACATGCTAAAGGTATATGCAGTGGCTGAAGCATCACCCCCTCCACCTCTTCCAATTCCGTGTGGACGTTGTTCAAAATTTGACCATACTTCCGACCAATGTAAGGAAGCTATACAGTGCGGAAAATCTAGAGGACCACACAAAACGGCAGCTTGTGCAACAGCATTAATCGAAAAATGTTCAGCTTGTGACGCAGAAGGACATGGAGCATGGTCCACTAAGTGTCTTAAAAGACCACTTAAACCAATAGAAGGCATCCCCAACGTAAAACTACAATCAACAAACCTAAAATCTGCAGACATCGAACCATCAATTAAAAAATCATCACGCATACATTCACCCATCACACTTCATGATCACATTATTGATACATATATCACAAAGCTTAACTCACCTAAACATACTGACAGACCAACATTATTCAAAAACTTAAAAGAAAAATTTATTCAGTCATACAACATTGACACTTGTGCTTCCATCTTAGGCAATAAGGTATTCATCGTTATGTTTGACCTTTCCCATCCCGAATCCATTGCCCCTGTAGTCCCAATTAGAGGCGTTAATTTTTCTCAAGGAATAATCGGAAATGGATAGTGCTCGCTTCTTATATTGTAACATAAACGGAATAAAATCAAAATCCTATTCTATTAATAATTTTATAGCACATTCAAATATCCATGTAGCCCTATTCCTTGAAACCAAAACTCAATCCCCTTCAATCCTTAATAAGTGGCACTCTTTATCCCTCCCTTCTTCAATACTAAACCGTAACCAACGTGGTGGTGCGCTGGTTACAACACACCCTACAATTCCTATAGGCAAAGCCAATCCACCCAAAATAAACAACACACTAAATGAAACCATCCACTTTACTCTATCCTTTAATAATTTGAAACTTAATATCCTTCTAGTCTATATCCACCCCAATGCTCCCATAGAAGATACAATTTTTACTAAAGCTTCCTTATTTGATAATTGCATAATTATAGGTGACTTTAATCTAAACAAATCCAAACGAAAACACCTTAATTCCTTCCTCAGCCAATCCAACTTCACACAAATACACACACCCCCAACATTTATTATGCCCAATAATCCTAGTACCACCCCTGATATCCTACTCTGTACATCCAATATTAAATCTCTAATACATTCACTGACATTAATACCCGACCTAGGATCAGATCACCTTTCAATTCAATTTGACCTTACTATCCCGAACATTCTTATTCCTGAACCTCCTATCGATATATTAAACTACGAAAACTGCGATATTGTTAAACTTACCAAAGATTTAACTGATTACATAAATTCCAACCCAATTATTTCTCCTATTACAATAGATAAATTCCAATCCGAACTCGAAAACTCCATTAAATTACATACTCCTAAAATAACCAAGCAACCCTACAAATATCCCCTTCCTAAATATATCCTTAGACTCATAAAATTCAAACGACAGTTATACAGAGACATTCAACTGACGGACAATTCGGACCTTAAAACAAAATTCAATAAACTTAACAAAGACATCAAAAACCTTATAACAGAATTTAAAAAAGAAAAATGGCTTACTGTTTGCGAGGAAATAAATAATAAAGACGGAAAAAAATACTGGACGAAAATCAAAAAGCTGTCCAAATACAAACAGTCAGAATCGATAAAGTCAATTTTAGACCCAACGACCAATTCAGAAATAACTGACCCTCAAAGAATCGCCAATACGTTTGCAGACTATTTTAATAAGACATTTCAATTTTCAATAAACGACGACTACGACAAAACTCAACTTAACGACATAAACGACTGGTATCAGACTTTCCAATCACTTCCTTCTTCCCCAGTAACTCCTATCTCCGAGGAGGACTATATGAATAAATTGTCCCGAGGTAAAAACACTGCCCCGGGACACGATAGTGTTCCTCGAAGTATCTTTAAAAAACTCCCACTAAATATATACTTATACATCCTAGACATTTATAATTATGCATTAGCAAACCAGTATTTTCCTCCCACTTGGAAAAAAGGGCAAATTGTATGTATCCACAAACCTAATACCAATTCCTCACTTGTAACCAGCTACAGACCTATCACATTACTCCCAGTCCTTGGCAAAATATTCGAATCCCTCCTCAAAGACCAAATAAGCTCACATATTTCCAAATTTATCCCTAAATACCAATTCGGATTTCAACACAAACGCTCCACCCAACTCCCATTGACAATACTAGCTTCCAATCTCCAAACGTCCCATCTCGAAGGCAAAAAATCAGCTGTATTATTCCTCGACATCAAAAAAGCCTTTGACTCGGTCTGGCACCGAGGATTATTATACAAATGCCAAATCCTCAATCTCCCTACATACCTATTACGCATCCTTGACCAATTCTTATCAAACAGATCCCTACAAATTAAGTTCAAAAACAACCTATCCTACTCATTCTCTCCATTCCAAGGCGTTCCACAAAGCTCCCCCATATCTCCCTTACTTTTCAATCTATACACTCATGACCTATATAACCCTAATCCCAAATATTTCAATCCATCTCAGTATATCCTCCAGTTCGCCGATGACACAGCCTTAGTAAGCCACGCCCCCACCCTCAATGAGCTACTAAACCAATCCAAATCCTGGTTCCTTAAATGGAGAATATCCTTCAACTCCTCCAAAGCCCAACTATTAATACCTAACCACAGAATAACACCTAATTCCCCCACAATTCTCCTCAATGGCACCCTAGTTTCTCCTTCACCCCTATGTAAATACCTTGGTATAAACTTTGATCCCAAACTCACTTTTATTCCTCACTCCAAAACAATAAAAAATAAAATACAAACTAGAGCACGCCACTTTAGAGGTTTAACATATAAACATCGTGGTTTATCAACAAACACCGCAGTTAAAATATACAAATGTATATGCAGGCCGATACTCGACTACGGTTTCATCTTACTTGCTCTCACCCATCCCCGATCCCTCAACAACATCCTTATTGCAGAAAGAAGTTCCCTTCGTCTATTGACAAAAATCCGCCATCCCTTGATCCTCTCTATAACCCCTCCAATGAAATGTTGCTAGAAAAAACACAAATAATTCCTATGAACGAGCGCTATCCATATCTAATAGAACGTTTCCTTAAAGCACCACTAAACATCAAAATCCTAAAATTGTTCTGTCAAACCAGAAATTCCTTAATCCTGCCCAAACGCAAATTTCCAGAATCCACTATCCTCCAAACACTCCTCACCCTACATCAGTCACTAACTCAATAGCATCATCACATTCATTAATTAATCTCATAACAACATATTAAATTACTCTAGGCAGAAAGACTTCCGGTCGATAGCCTTTTCGCACTATGTAAAATAAAAAACAATAATGAATGTTCATACAATGTAATATATTATTTCCCGAATAAAGATGTTATATATATATATATATATATATATATATATATATATATATATATAAAATTAAAAGTGAATATATCATACTTTTCCTGTAGGTTTAAAAGTTTTAGAGTTTTTTTTTTTTATAAAATGTGAGGGTCTGAGATTCTGTTTTTCGATCAAATTTAAAACTAAATTTAAAATTTAAAAATAAAATCTCTTCAAACTTGGATTTCTAGCAAATTTTCAAATGTTGACTAAAAGCAGTTTTTTTAAGTTTTGCACTATCTAAGAACACTAAACACATTGATAATATTAGTTGTACAGTATTATGTATTTATTAAATGAATTCCATTCATTGAATAAATATCTAAATAAATAAAAACCATACAAAATCCATGGTGACCCATGAAAATCTGACAAGATGCGAGATTTGTTTTAACTTTGTGCGCTCATTGCGGCTTCTAGCGGGCCTCACAATAAAAAGAGTTCTAAATAATTTACAGATTCCGTTTTTATTTGCATTGTGACATCCAGCGATTTGTGTTTATTTAAAATATAAAATATTTTCATGCATTCACGAGTATTCTGTATAATAATATGCACTAATCCTACAATTTTCTACATTCTCCAAATTCTTATTGTTATTTACTCTCTCATTATACACTAAATTTTCCTTTTAACACTTTCGATCCTGACGGTGGCTTTTGCCACCGCTAAAATTTGGTAAACATACTGGGAATTTTTCTTTTAAATATACACACATGTATGACGCATGAGATGTAACATTTCCGATAATCGTTTGATTTTTAAAAAGTTTAGTTTGAAGTCTTAAACGAGTGTTTTCCACTCCCAGATTAAGCATGAAGTAAAATTTCGAGTTTAGAAAAGCCTGAAAATTAGGTTTGGTCGCGTAGCGCGAAGCGTGGAGCGACCAAACCAAATTTTCAGGCTTTTCTAAACTCGAAATTTTACTTCATGCGCCACGCGTATAATACACTGATTTTAGGTGAAGTTCAGAATATTCTACTGAAACAGTATGCTAAAAACGTGTTTGCTGAACATGACATCACATTAGTGTTTAGTACGCGTGGCACATGAAGTAAAATTTTGAGTTTAGAAAAGCCTGAAAATTTGGTTAGATCGCTCCGCGCTTCGCGCTACGCGACCAAACCAAATTTTCAGGCTATTCTAAACTCGAAATTTTACTTCATGCTTATTCTGGGAGTGGAAAACACTCGTTTGAAAGTTTAATTTAAATTATTTGTTAAAACAACGAATTTCTGAAGATTTACACCGTATACAGTATATTGAGATATGTATACTTAGAAGAAAAACTCTCTGTATATCTGAGATAGTAATAAACAGAGCTGGGATGAATCCTCAAAAACAGGATTCGAATCACGAATCCGAATCACCTAATATGATTCGAATCACGAATACTCGAATAAAGGATTCGTAAGTGAAAAATATGATTCGAATCAAAGATTCGAATCCTCATTTTTGAATCACGGATACAAATCCTTTAAAAACAAATTTGAATCTATTATTTGCAACCAGTAATATTTTATTCCATCAGTTTCTATTAACAAAAATGTACATTTACCGACTAAATATCTGATTATACAATGATTTTAATTAATGATGATATATGTGTTATTGAACTTCGTTTTAAATCTGTGTTTAATACGCGTGGCGCATGAAGTAAAATTTCGAGTTTAGAAAAGCCCCGTGAAAATTTGTCTCGGGTCGCTGCGCGACCCGAGACAAATTTTCTAAGCGGGGCTTTTCTAAACTCGAAATTTTACTTCATGCTTAGTCTGGGAGTGGACAACACTCGTTCTTGGGTTTCGATTTAAAGGATCACTCTAGATTACTAAGTTTATTACCATTTTACAAAGGCTACAGCTCAAAGGACCAATCATGGTCTTCGGAGACCGAAGGACTACAGGGAATCGAATCGAATCGAAGAATTTACAAGAAAACAACGAATATCTTAAGGTTTACAGCATGGATAGGAAAGAAAACATCCAATTTTGAAAAAATATCGAAGTTGGGTTGATTTTCAGTGCGTTTTTAACTTCACTTTAAATCAGTGTTTCATACGCGTGGCGCATGAAGTAAAATTTCGAGTTTAGAAAAGCCCCGTGAAAATTTGTCTCGGGTCGCTGCGCGACCCTCGACAAATTTTCTACGCAGGGCTTTTCTAAACTCGAAATTTTACTTCATGCTTAGTCTGGGAGTGGACCGTCAAGATTTTCTACATGTCGATATTTCTAGATTTATTCACAGTTTGTTATTGTATTAAATGCAACTTTAATATTAAATAAAAACGGTTTTTTTTAGGAATAGAATATTCACCCATTAAGAGCCGACCAAATTATAAAGTTAACTCTAAAAGTTAATTTTAGATAAAATTTTGAATCTTTTTCTATGATTTCAATGAATGATTTATTATATTACATCCGTCGATTTTTTAAAAAAGTTAAATTTAAAATTCAAACGAGTGTTGTCCACTCCCAGACTAAGCATGAAGTAAAATTTCGAGTTTAGAAAAGCCCCGCGTAAAAAATTTGTCGAGGGTCGCGCAGCGACCCGAGACAAATTTTCACGGGGCTTTTCTAAACTCGAAATTTTACTTCATGCGCCACGCGTATAAGACACTGATTTAAAGTGAAGTTAAAAATGCACTGAAAACCAACCCAACTTCGATATTTTTTCAAAATTAGATGTTTTCTTTCCTATCCATGCTGTAAACCTTCAGATATTCGTTGTTTTCTTGTAAAAAAACTTCGATTCCCTGCAGTCCTTCGGTCTCCGAAGACCATGGTTGGTCCTTCGAGCTGTGGCCTTTGTAAAATGGTAATAAACTTAATAATCTAGAGTGATCCTTGAATTTGAAACTTCTAAGAACCAGTGTTGTCCACTCCCAGACTAAGCATGAAGTAAAATTTCGAGTTTAGAAAAGCCCCGCGTAGAAAATTTGTCGAGGGTCGCGCAGCGACCCGAGACAAATTTTCACGGGGCTTTTCTAAACTCGAAATTTTACTTCATGCGCCACGCGTATAGAACACTGATTTCAAGTGAAGTTAAAAATATACTATTAACGTTGGATATTTTTCATGGTTAAGTAACCAAATATCCATTCACAAATATTTGAATTATTCGAAAATTTCAATATTTATATTCAAATATAAATAATTTAGTGATTTAAATATTCATATTAAAATATTTAACTATTTGAATTAATCGAATTCGAATCCCAGCCTGAATAGCGATGATTCGAATTATTTAGGAGGATTTGAATCCGTGTATGAGGATTCGAATTCTTTTATAAGGATTCGATTACTTTTATAAGGATTCGAATCCTTTTATAAGAATTCGAATCCTTTTATAAGGATTCGAATCCTTTTATAAGGATTCGAATCATCTACGTCTGGATTCGAATACGAATCCTTTTAAAAAAAATGTATCGAATCCGGATCACGAATCCGTTTTCACTAAAGTATTCGAATACCTCTGTTGAATCCTCTAAAAGGATTCGAATCCGGGAATCGAATCCTGAATGATTCGAATCCTGCCTAGCTCTGGTAATAAATAGTATGCAGTGTACAAAACATTTTTTTGGACACCAGATAAATTCGAGGGCTAAAAGGGTTATGAATAAATAAATTTACTGGTGTATACGCTGTAATTTTTTAGGCATTTGCTATTTTTATAAAAGCGTTAAATTAAAAGCTTCGATGGAGTGTTTCCACTCCCAGAATAAGCATGAAGTAAAATTTCGAGTTTAGAAAAGCGTGAAAATTTGGTACGCGACCAAACCAAATTTTCAGGCTTTTCTAAACTCGAAATTTTACTTCATGCGCCACGCGTATAAAACACTGATTTCAAGTGAAGTTTGATATCTACTGCTTAAATATGCACGTGTATAATTTATACTTTACTTAACTTGATTTTATGTTTATTCACACATTAATAAATTTCTCAAATGTTTCTTTTACCCAACAAAATATATCGCTTTCAAAATTCGAACGCCTGGAGCAATTTACTTTGGGAACATTTGTGATTTGTTTGTTTTGCGTTATTTAAACACGGATTTTTTTTAATATACCCACATCTTAAAAGAAAAAAATCCCTGTTTAATTAATTAACGTTAACCAGACTAACCGCAAATAAATACACACAGACAGAGAGAGCGACAAAAAAAGAGTATCCATCACACCCTCTAAACAGTTCACACAATAAGGGTGCTTTATGGAATTCTGCGAAGAGAATTTCACGGTTGGTTTAATCTAAAAACCCTTGCAGACGTCTGGTCCTGAAACTAGGACTCACCTTGAAGCAGACGAAGAGGGAGAAGGGCATTGTTAACACCACGAGGACCCATGAGAGATATGTTAGGATCTGCCCGCAAGTCTTCGACTCCTCCACGACTTGCTCGGCTGAAAAAAATTAAAAAATTCAATTTTAATAAATCTCCTACTTAGACATCAAATGAAAAATTTAATAAATCGTCAACCTAGACATCAAGAAATTATGCATTTTGTAGGTTAAAAAGTGTTTTATTTACAAACGTTTACCATCAGTATGAATGAAATTGCTAATATTTGGTTGTAAAATACTTCAAAACATTAAAAGTGTGGAGAATCTTTACGCAATAGATTTGTGTTGTGTGTAAAAATGAAATTGCTAATATTTGATTGTAAAATCAAAACATTAAAAGTGCGGAGATTCTTTACAATAATATTAGACAAAGACAAAATAGAACACTAAAACAACTATTTTCATGTAAAGTTAGATTTAAGGGAAGTAGTTGTTTAAATAAGTGTTTGAATATGTCTTTGTAAGACAATAATTAAATTTAATAAAACACTCACACTTTCTTTACTAAAAACATTTATTTATGCTAAATGTCTTAGCACTATTTTCCACAATATTCTAGTTGTATAATTTGGGTCTGTGTTAATATCCTAGCAGCAGTTTCAATAAATGATAAAACACCATAACTTGGAAATAACACAATTATTTAAAAACCAAAATTAAGACCTTTTTAAACAAACGCTGATAATAAATACAACAACGCCGAAATTAAAAAAACCATCTTAGAATTCGAATTTTTGAATTGTTGTCTAAATGACGCAGCGTTTTGACATTAGGGAAATTGGCATATTTACATACTTTCGTAACTAGGAAACTCATCACGTCGATTTTAAACTAGAACATATTTTGTGTGCCTAATTTTATTGCACAGAAGTGTACATTTCAAGCACTACGTGCTCATTATCAATAGCTTGCAATAGTAAGACTAATTTGTTGTATATTGCGTAAATAATTGCACTTTTATTGATTTTTTTTTACAAAAGTTTAACCAAAACTGCGATCTTTTTACCCTTTTAACATTACATTTATCACCGATATTTTAAATTACTTGCAAAGTTTTAAATGATCATACATTGCTATTATTAAACAAAAGAATGATAAAATTAATGACCTTTGATTATGAGAATTTAATTAATTAACTTGTATCATCCATTATTCATCTCGAGTCTAATATGAGCGTTTACAATTACATAATTAGCGTTGTGCATTATGTATTTATTAATTGTTCCGTGTTTCTAATTATTCAAATAATTACGCGATCACGATGATAACACGACAGAAAGCGCGAATTGTAATTATCGGCAAATTTAATTAATTTTACGAGGACACTCGCAGTCCTGGTGTTCTTCGTTTGTTTATTTTTTCTTTCCTTTTTTTTGCATAAGGTAAGGTCAAGCTTGCTATTTTAATAATTGCTGATAATGTAATTATCATTAAACACAACACATTGACAATGATTAATAAATCATATTCACTTGAACTTGAATTATTATTAATTACTAAACATTGACAAGGAGTTAATTACTAACAGAATTATTAATATAATTTTCGATAATCCCTCCGATTCGTACGCGAAATATTAAATTTAAAGTACATGTTATTTCCCAATATCACAGTCTAAGCGCGTTTAGTACTTGATTTGTATACTTAGATTGTAAAGGTTTTAATAACATATACGTTAAATTTAACATTTCGCATACGGAATCCGAGAAAATATCATTATAATTAACCTATAATACCATTGTATATTTGTTTATAACTCATGTAAAGTTTGGCTAGCAACATCAACAAAGCATTGTTATTATTAGTTCGTTTTTTTAAAGATGGGACTTTAAACACATGGTTTTTGTTTATTATTTCTTTTAACTAGAATTATTTTTCTCAGTAAATTATTAAAATGTTGCGAAACCTCAAGGGAATGTTTCGTTGCATCCAGTAATGCCTTTGTTGGGGAAAAGGGAATGGAAGATAAAAGGTTTTCGCGAATTTTACGCGAGTGCAGTGTAAACTTACGGACAGGTAGAGGAGGATTCCATTGTAAAATATTAACAATAGTCCGTAAAAAATTAAATGTGAAGAGCAAACAAGTATGGTTCAGAACGTAATTGGATTCTTTGGTATTCCGATATATTGCTTTGCGCTTTAACGCGTAGTTAAACAAATTTTTAATAATAATAAAACTAAGTTGAGATTAATATCAGTGAACGAGATCAAGTATCTAAATCATAATTGAATCTGTGTTCAGTATTCCGACACCAGATACCCACAGAAGCGTTTCGGACTTCAAGGTCCTCGTCAGTGTGGTCTCGACACAGTGCTGAGGAATACTGAACATTTTTGACAATATCAAGCCAATATATGATAGCTAACGCCATCTAATGCTCCATAGTGGCATCGTCAATGACAGGAATGTACAAAGTGCATATACAGGTCACTGGAGCGAATACTGAACATTTCTAACTATATCAAGCCAAAATGTGGAAACTATTAATTAATTAATTATTCATCAGCAATGGGTCGGGACCACACTGACAAGGACCTTAAAGTCCGAAACGCATCTGTGGGTATCTGGTGTTGGAATACTGAACACAAATTCAATTTTGATATTTGTTTTCTGGTTTCACAAACAGAGTATTGCTCGTTCGTAGACGAAACAGTGACCTGTATATGCACTTTGTGCATTTGTGTCATTGATGATGCCACTATGGAGCATTGGATGACGTTAGCTATCGAATCCATTGATAGTTATCTAAATCACAGTTTTATTATATACTCAAATATTAGAATCAATAAGTAATTGGAAACTATAATTATCGTTTTGTTGACATGAGTAATATTTTTTTGGCAATCGTTTTTAGGAATAGGCATCTGTTATAATGTCTGCTGTAAAAACAGCCATCGGGGATTTGTAATTGTTTGGTTTTGTATGAAAGACAAGGGTATGATGGGAACAGTTGATTAAATTAAGCAAACATAATAGAGAAATCGAATTTGAAGGGTATAATTCTGTGTATGTTGAGTGTCGAGTGTATTGAGTGTCGAGTGTGTGAGTGTGTGAGATGGTGAGTGTGTGTGTTTGAGTGTGTGTGTGATAGTGTGTGAGTGTATGTGTGGGGTATAGTGTGAGTGTGTGTGTGAGTGTGAGTGTGTGTGTGTGTGTGAGTGTATGTGCGAGTAGTATGTGAGTGTGTGATTAGTTTTATGTAGTAGAATAATCGATAAACTGACTCTTAAATAAAATTATTAGCCGAGAAACGAAACGCGACCAAACCAAATTTTCTTTAGAAAAAAAAAAAAATATATATATATATATATATATATATATATATATATATATATATTATATATATATATATATATATATATATATATATATATTATATATATATATATATATATATATATATATATATATATTAATTTGTTTAAACTCTAATCTGCTGAGATATTTACTCGGCAAAAAAATAAATATGACTAAAACCACTTTCATAATCACTGGATATATAAAAAATCTTAGAAATTATTATTTTAATTTTTAAATTATTTGCAGAATATTAAACAAAATATTTAAAGGAGTTTTCTGCAATAATTTTCTCTAATTGAGACTTCTCCAAATATTCATAAGTATTTAATAATTAATTATAAATTTTACAAAAAAACATAAGAAGTCCAGACATTTATTGAAACAACTACTCCCCCGGCTAATACCTATCATTTAATTTGTACCATTAATATGAAATGATATTTTAGTTTTTGAAATAATTTTGTTTTGCTACGACTTTATTTAACACTTCATAACTATACAGGGCATTTTTCTTTTGTGTATACATATCCCGATAATAACAGCGTTTTTTAAAATTTGCGGAAATTCGTTGTATCAAAGCGGTTAATTTGAGGCTTTTAACGAGTGTTTTCCACTCCCAGACTAAGCATGAAGTAAAATTTCGAGTTTAGAAAAGCCTAAGAATTTGGACTGGCCTCGTAGCAAAGCGGAGCGGCCAATCCAAATTCGGCTTTTCTAACTCGAAATTTTACTTCATACGCCAAGCTTAAAAACACTGATTTACAGTAAAGTTTAAAAAACACACATAGAACAACGATTATAGACAACCTAACATACGTTAGAGTTATTGGATAGCCTATAATCACTGTTTTAAACAATGTGTCCAACGCAGAATTTGACTACTCACGTTTTATTCACATTTATGTATTAGATTTCTAAAGCCGTATGTTTTAAGCTTTGCGATATTTCAGTGTTTTATACGTGTGGCGCATAAAGTAAAATTTCGAGTTTAGAAAAGCCTAATTTGGAATAGCCGCTCGGCTTCGCTACGCGGCCAATCCAAATTTTCAGGCTTTTCTAAACTTGAAATCTTACTTCATGCTTAGTCTGGGAGTGGAAAACCCTCGTTTAAAGATTGAAATTGAAATTTTTTGAAAAAACAACGAATGTCGAAAATTCACAGTGTATGCATATGTATACCTGAAAGAAAAATTCGCTGTATATTTATTATTTATAAAGTATACAAACAAATATTTACACAAGAAATTCCTTTATTTATTAAAACAAATAGTTCCCGGAATAATGCTCATCATTTGTTTTGTACTTCCTTTAGTATGAAATGATAATATAATAAAACGTTAACTGTACGTTTTGGAGTTTACGTGAAGTGATTATTACAGTAAAAAAGACTGTTATTCCTTACTTTTCTTTTTATTTGTATCGTTATCGTTATAACGATACAAATAAAAAGTGAAGTAAGGAATAACAGTCTTTTTTAGCGTAATAAAACGTTGTTTTTCTGTGTATAAAAGAATTTATTTCTTAAATTGCACTTCAATTTTGATAAACCTAAGAATAAAACATATGGTTAGAGAAAATATTTGTTGTAGAGAAATAATAAATTTCCTAAGTTTTGAATAAATACAACACGCATTCGGAGAAATCTTTGTTGTCTTAATTTGGTTTGTAAAACATCTGCAAATGATATAAGTATAAGCTGTGAATTCGTTGATTTTATATAAATGTTCAATTTGAAACTGCAAACAAATGTTTCCACTCCCAGACTAAGCATGAAGTAAAATTTCGAGTTTATATTTTTAGGTTTTTATAAACTATAAATATTACTTCATGTGCCACGCGTACAAATCACCGAGGTATTGTGAAGTTCAGAATATACTAAAGAGTATTGTATTATTAAATAAAATAAAACTTAAAAAAGTAGCAAATAAAGATTGTTTACCCGGCGCATCCACCAAACGTCGTATAACTGAAATATTTGTAATAGGTAATTAAATAGTTTTAAAATAGTGTTTTTACTTTTTTAAAAAGAATTTTAGGAATATACTATAATGCATCAATATTATCTTTGCTAAGATAATTTTAAAAACTGGGGTTATTTCTTCTAAATACACGTATCTCTATATAAGTATTAGCTGTGAATTTAAATAAATTCGTTGATTTTATATAAACGTTTAATTTGAAAATGCAAGCAAGTGTTTCCACTCCCAGACTAAGCATGAAGTAAAATTTCGAGTTTAGAAAAGCCAAATCGGGGCAAAATCCAAATTTTCAGGCTTTTCTAAACTCGAAACTTTACTTTAAGCGCCACGCGTACAAAACACTTAAATATTGTAAAATTAGGAATATACTTAAGAGTATTAAATGATAGAATAAATTAATAAAATAAAAGGAAAAAAACAACAAAATGGCTCAAATAAAGATTATTTACCCGGCGCATCTACCAAAACGCTGTATAACTCAAATATTTGTAGTAAAAAACAGAAGATTTTAAAGCTATTTATTAAAATCTTGTGTTTTTTTTTACTTTTTTAAAAATATATTTAAGAATTAGAGCAAAATAATTAACAGTAATAATAAATTCAATTAGTTAAAAACAAAGACTTCTAAATCTTCTGCCTCTACGAATAATATTTATAATCGTTTTCGAATGCAATACTTTGAAATTGGGGAACATTTAAAATTGTAAACATAAATCATTGAAAAAAAGTATTGCTTTAACTGTAAAATAAGTGTTTTTTTGTTTCAGAGAGAATTGTAGAAAATAAAAACTTACAAACACATAAGTTTAACCTATATATATATATCTGTGAAACTCGTATTTTAAGTACTTAGTTTGACAATGATTAAGACGTAATTGAAACTAGTCACAAAAGTAAAATATAAGTGGTATAAAAAAGTTAAGTGTTTTGTTTATATCAAATTGAAAATATACCACAAAGTGAACGCCTCCAAGATTCAAGAACTACATAGGTTTATTCTACATTACATTCTTGGTAGTTTCATTTAGTTAATATCATTAAGTTAATATCAGAAAAAGTGCTACAAAGCAATCATCTTTATAGGACTATTTCTAATATTCATTTGTTTCGTAGGTAAATAAAAGCTATAAATAATATAAATCATTCTTAATTTTGTATTTTCTTTTTTTATTTTTTTTCCTAAACCTCGGATACTAGTCTATATGGCCAGCTTAACATTGTATTAGGATCAGACCTTAATTTTGTTAAAGTGTTTCAATGTCTTTCAGACTTCTTTTTCTCTTATTTCATGCTTGATTTCCTTCTTTGAATTAATCAATTAGCAGAAGTATTAATATCCTCTCAATCACTTTGAAAATTCCCCTTTTTGCTGCAAATTTCACACGCGTATTAATTACACGGAAAATTCTCTCTCAGTCAAGTCGCTTTTAATTAAAATCGAATGATCCTGATTAGGGCGGCGGCTCGTGTTTCCCATTAAGACCGCACGGAATTCAATTTGCATTATCGCAACCAATAATGATATTACCGCAAACAAACCCATAAATTATTCACGTAGCGATCGATCTCAGCGAACTTCCGAAATATTGTAATGTCGAGAAATTAGTTACGAGTTCTTGTGAAGACGAAGAGATGCGGTGGGATGTAATTTTACTTTCGCGAACTGAAGGGAAGTTTAATTTTCATCCGACGCAGAGAATGACTTACAAATGAATTTTCCTGGTGATTAGTTTTCGCTCTTTGCAGTCTGCGTGTGGGGTAACTTTGTAGAAATGGAGATGACAATTAGATTCAATTATACTTCCATTGGAATTCAGTTGGAATTTATTTAATCAATGTTTAACATTTCAAATTTAATAATAATTTCATTAATAGTTAATTTAATCAATGCTTTACATTTTAAATTTGTTATTACTATCACCTATAACTAATGTAATCAATGTTTTACATTTCAAATGTATTACAGGGTTTTTCTATTGCATTTCACTATATTTTAGTCTGGCAACTCTGAAATTATATATTAGAACTATTATGTCTGATGTTTTATGTAACAATTTCTGTTTTGTGTTGTAGGCATTTGTTTAACCACTATATTTTACACTTAATATGTGACTATATTTTCGACTATCTAGTAGTCATTATCAAACTAAAGTTAAATAATGTTTAATAATGACTACTAGATAGGTGAAACTATAGTCACAAATTAAGTGCAAAATATAGTGCTTAAACAAAGTAAAAAGTGTTTTATTTACAAGTTTATATTTTTAATTAATATCATACAGGGTTATTCTATTGCATTTCACTATTAATCAAATGAGATTCACTATATCCCAAATATCTTTCACCTTGTCAAATATATGCCAAAAGATTTCCCAATTTACGAAATGAGTTTCACTATACATGAAATACTTTTCCCTTTAATATTTTTACTGAACATTTAGCAGTAACAATAACTTCCTTCTGGAAATATTTTATTTGTATTTATACATAGAGGGAGTTTTTCTTTTAAGTATACGTATTCCAAATTCAACCTATTCGCTGTAAATCTTTAGATATTCCTTGTTTTTTTTTAAGTTCAATTTGAAGCTTTAAACAAGTGTTTTCCATTCCCAGACTAAGTATGAAGTAAAATTTCGAGTTTAGAAAAGCCCCGTGAAAATTTGTCGAGGGTCGCGCAGCGACCCGAGACAAATTTTCTGGGCTTTTCTAAACTCGAAATTTTACTTCATGCGCCACGCGTATATTACACTGATTTCAAGTAAGGTTCAAATATTCATACATTTTACAATATTTTAGTGTTTTATACAGGTGGCGCATGAAGTAGAATTTCGGGTTTAGAAAAGCCCAGACAAATTTTCACGGGGCTTTTCTAAACTCGAAATTTTACTTCATGCTTACTCTGGGAGTGGCAAACACTCGTTTAAAGCTTTAAATTGAACTCTTTTAAAAAAGAACGTATGTCGGAAAATTTACAGCTTATGCATATGTTCAACTAAAAGAAAAATTCACTGTATATAGCACTACTTACACCAGCATCCATTCTCCGGATAAGGAGTTCTCTTAGTTCATTGCTAAGATGGATTTTTTGACGAACTGCAGCAATTTTGCTGAGAAGTGAAGTGTAATTGACAAGCTATGATAAGGTTTTCACATATAGGGAAATGTAGTGGTATATAGAGAAATGTATTTGAAAAATGGCAAATATATCGAATGTTCAATATAAATAAATCTCTAGAGTGCCATAGAAAATATTCTAGGCTAGCAACTCTGAGATAATATATTATAATTATTATGTCTGACGTTTTATATGTCAATTCTTAAAGCGTGTAGTCAGCCTAAATTTAAAAAAATGATAAAATCATGGCACTCTAGAGGTTTTTTTTATTGAACATACGATATTTGAGATAAAGGACTACACTATATAAAGTGAAATGCAATAGAAAAACCCTGTAATATCGTATGTTCAATATAAAAATACCTGTAGAGTGCCATGATTTAATATTTTTTTAAATTTAAGTTGGCTACACGCTTTAGGAATCGATATATGAAACCTACATTTTTTTTGCATGGCACTCTCGCGGTATTTTTTTTATTGAAAATACGATTCACCTATACTTAATTAATTTAATATTTTACTTTTTGAATGTATCAATACTATCACCTATAATTAATTAGATCAATATATTCGATACTTGTTCTGCTACATTTTTAATGGAACCAGATTTTCACATTGGGTAAAGTTAAACACTTGTATTGTTTCATGTTTTTGTTTTCATTTGCCAATTTAGATGCAGTTTTTGCTTTGAAAATGATCGTAGCGGATCGAAACACTTGTCAGGCAACTGAAAATAAAAACATGGAACAATACAAGTGTTTAACTTTACCTAATGTGAATTAAATCAATGTTTTACATTTGAAATTGATGAATCCTTCCACTTACAATTAATTTAATCAATGTTTTATTTTTAAAATGTATTAATAGTTTCACCATAATTAATGCAATCAATGCCTTACATTTTAAATATAGTATTTATACTTGAAGAATTTTATTTTATTTGTGCAAATTATTAAAGTTAATGAGACAATTTAAAATCGAACCGGTGTGGATTTATGGAAGGTATATTTCCTGGCTTAAACTGGCTTTGTTGCGAAACGAACTATAAATTTTCTTACAACATAAATCCCCATTCTCTCTATATATTTTTTTCACCAGTAAACTACTTTATCCCTGGCATTATTTGTTTTCGATTTTACACACACACACACACACACACACACACACACACACACACACACACACACACACAACCCGAATGCTATATAAAGCAATGTTCCGTGAAAGTAAGCTCCTGTGGAATAATAGTGCAGTGTTTAGATATGAGACAATTTATCATCTTGACAGTCAGTTGAGGGATTATTGTATGTCTAAGACGATTATTTTTTTTTAAATTCATTTCTGTAATGGTAATTTATTGTCTAATATTTTTACCAATACTTCATGTTTGATATTGGCAAGCTAAATTTGCCGAAATTGCAATTACATAAAAATAAATTGTTATTCAAACAAAGTTAAAACGTTTTTTTTTTAATGATAAATTAACGTGTATAACGAAGTAGAAGCCTCCACAATACAAAATTTAATATTTTTACTATTATGTATTGAAATTAATTTCCCTCGAGTTCATACTCTGTTCGTCTTAGACAGATTTATTGTATATTTAAGTCGTGTAGATGGAAAATCAATACATCCAAAAGAATATGAATTTGTGCTCAAGATTCATTCATTCACCGGAAAACTATATACGCGTTTTAGGCTTCAACGCCATCATTAGTACAGTCCCGAACCAGTGCTTGAAGAATACTGAACATCTTTAGTCATTTATTATGGCCTGTGCAATTTACATATGTTCGAAAGCGTGGGCGCCATCTAATGCCCATTAGCTTAAGTAGTATCGTCATACTTAAGCTAATGGGCATTAGATGGCGCTTACGCTTTCTAAAATATGTAAACATCCAACAAAGTTTTTCATTTCTGGAGAGCAAAAATACGTTTCATTCGTTGAGTCTTGATAATAAATATATTTGGCATGGGTGCATTCTATAGCTGTAAAGGACACAAGCTAAGGCCCCAAAACAAATTTTGCCAAAATGTCGTGGTTATAAAGATAATCAGCATTTTAGTTTAGTTTAGTTCTTTTCAATACAATGTATGTAACTGACTTTGCATCTAGACGACTCGTTTAGGAACTGCGCATTTTAATGAATAGGTCCTGAAATTTTCATTCATTTTAAGTATAACATCTTTATATACTTTATTTTTTGTTTGTTCAACAATCGTAAATTTATTTCTTTTGAAACGCAACATAATTCAAATTCCTTAAATAACCGAGTTAGTTCATGTTCCTTCCGTGGACCGACCCTTATATTCAGGTTTTGTTTTGCACATATTGTTAACGTGTTTGAGAGTGGGCGTAAAACACAACAGAGGGTTGTCCGAATGTGGAAAGTTATCTCTTCTACTTGTGTAAACAAAACAATTAACCATTTCGTAACCTGATAATGACATTTATATTTTACATCAACTAAAAGTTCGAGCTATCATCATGTTTCTAGAATAAAATAAATTAATTCTTGAATCTTGGAGGCATTCACTTCTTGGTACATTTCTATTTATGACATATTTGTCGTCATAAATAAAAATATACAAAACAGTGAATACCTCCTCGATTCAAGTATTAATTTAATATCAGGAAAAATTGAGTTTGCCAATAGTTTGCAGAATATTTACAAAATATAAAAACGAATTATAATTAATGTCGACTTTCTGAAAAAATTTAGTTTCGTTGAAACTTCTCCAAATGATGAAAAAATTATTTTATCAAATGAGAGTGCAAGAAGGACAGAAGACGACGACAATTGTTTCGCAGTTTTTATGAGCTCCTCAGGCCGCCACATCTATCATCCTATACACACTCACTTGACATGTAGAACTTGTATATATACTGACTTCGCCAGCCATAAGCCGGTATTGACGATTAATGTTGATGTCAATACCGGCTTATGGTTGGCGAAGTCAGTATATATACAAGTTCTACATATCAAGTGAGTGTATATTGGATGATAGATGTGGCGGCCTGAGGAGCTCATAAAAACAGCGAAACGATCGTCGTCGTCTTCTGTCCTACTTGCACACTCACTTCACAAAATAATTTTTTCAACATGACCTAATTCGCTGTAATTTCTTATTTAGTACTTATAGGTGGGTGGTTACTTCTCCAAATATTCATAAAAACAACTATTTCTCGAGCTAATACCCCGACAGATATGGAATTATACAATGAATATTTGAGTTACACGACAGATTTACTGATCAATGCATAATTAATATGCAAAATGCAACATCAGGTCAAATTATTTTCTCACCAAACTAAATGAACCAACAGGAACATGAAAAAAATTGAAAAAATTACAAGAGTTTTAAGCGATCTTAGAAAAAAAATCTTACGCCATCTATAGACGCGTTTCTATATTTATCCTTCGTCAGTGTAGCTATGCTTTCGACTTTCAATACAAAAAAATTATTAATTTAGTATTTGTTTACGTACGTTTTTAAAACAATGTTCAGCGATTAATTATTTGTGATTCAAAATAATTGTGTCACTATTGATGCATGTATATGTTTAAGAACTAAACGAGGATATCCACTCTCAGACTAAGCATGAAGTAAAATTTCGAGTTTAGAAAAGCCTGAAAATTTGGATTTGCCGGGGCGCGCGAGCGAAGCGAGTCGCGCTCCAGCAAATCCAAATTTCCAGGCTTTTCTAAACTCGAAATTTTACTTCATGCGCCACGCGTGTAAAACACTGATTTAGTGTATAGTTCAAAAACACATACCTTACATTATCTTTACTTGGAATAAGAGAATTAGAAATGTAGCAAGTTATCAATTAATAAACGTTTCTTTTGAATCAATTTCTTCTCATAAATATTTATTCATTAACTGAAACTCCGTCAATTTAAACGTAAACGTCAACAACACCACTTAATGATTTTTTATCTCTTTTCCAAGAATAAATTTGCTTACATATGCAAATTTAGTAGCAACAATAATTTAATTGTATTTCTAATTTGGTGGATGCGCCGGGAAATTTAGAATTTATTGCCAAACCGCAGTCAATTTCTATCTCTCTACTCCAGTGGTCTCCAAACTACGGCCCGCGACTTGCATGAATCCGGCCCGCGATTATTTGTATTTTTTTTTGTTAATGTCATATTTTGAAATATTATAACAATTGATCCTTAAATTTTTCATAATTTTATAAAATTAATCGGATCTTGGCCGACTTTATTATGTAGAATTGTGTTTGTGGCCCGCGAAGAAGATAGTTTGGAGACCCAGGCTCTACTCGATGAGCTGTAATGCTGGTTAAACTGAAATCTATCAAAAAAAAAATCGAGATTATTTATTTGTAATTCAGAATTATTGTGTAAATCTTGATGTATGTATACGTTTAAAAAATTAACGAGGATATCCACTCCTAGTTTAAGTATGAAGTAAAATTTCGAGTTTAGAAAAGCCTGAAAATTTGGATTTGCCAGGGCGCGCGAGCGAAGCGAGTCGCGCCGCGGCAAATCCAAATTTTTAGACTTTTCCAAACTCGAAATTTTACTTCATGCGCCACGCGTATAAAACACTGATTTAATATATAGTTCAAACACACGTACCTTACATTATCTTCATTTGGAATAAGAAAATCAGAAATTTATTAAGTGATCAATTAATAAACGTTTCTTTTGAATCAATTTCTTTTCATTAATCTTTATCCATTAACTGAAATTCCGTCAATTTAAACGTAAAAGTCATTAAGTGCACATTTAAACAACACCACTTAATGATTTTTTATCTCTTTTCAAAGAATAAATTTGCTTACATATGTAAATTTAAATTTTACCAAAAATGCAAATACAATTAAATTAATGTTGCTTCTAAATTTACATATTCAAGCGACTTTATTGTCTCAATAGATATAGCGACAATAAAGTCGCTTGAATATGTAAATTTAGAAGCAACATTAATTTAATTGTATTTGCATTTTTGGTAAATGCGCCGGGAAATTTCAAAACGTTTCTTTTGAATCAATTTTTTCTCATTAATCTTTATCCATACACTGAAATTCCGTCAATTTAAACGTAAAACAACACTACCTAATGATTTTTATCTCTATTCCAAGAATAAATTCGCTTAAATATGTAAATTTTGAAGCAACAATAATTTAATTGTATCTACATTTTTTGGTGAATGCGCCGGGAAATTTTGAATTCATTGCCAAACTGCAATTAATTTGTATCTCTCTACTCGATATGCTATAATGCTGGTTTAACTAAAATCTGTAAAAGAAAAATATTCAGCGATTAATTATTTGTAATTCAGAATAGATTCGTGAATATTGATGTATGTATTTGTTTAAAAACTAAACGAGGGTATCCACTCCCAGACTAAGCATGAAATAAAATTTCGAGTTTAGAAAAGCCTGAAAATTTGGTTTGGTCGTGTAGCGCGAAGCGCTAAAAATATTCAGCAATTTATTATTTGTAATTCAGAATAATTTCGTGAATATTGATGTATGTATTTGTTTAAAAACAAAACGAGGGTATCCACTCCCAGACTAAGCATGAAGTAAAATTTCGAGTTTAGAAAAGCCTGAAAATTTGGCTCGGGCGCGTAGCGAAGCGGAGCGACCGAGCCAAATTAGGCTTTTCTAAACTCGAAATTTTACTTCATGCGCCACGCGTACTAAACACTGATGTGATGTGATGTGATGTTCAGAATGCATATTTTTAGTATACTGCTTTAGTAGAATATTTTGAACTTCATCTAAAATCAGTGTTTTATACGCGTGGCGCATGAAGTAAAATTTCGAGTTTATAAAAGCCTGAAAATTTGGTTTGGTCGCTCCGCGCTTCGCGCTACGCGACCAAACCAAATTTTCAGGCTTTTCTAAACTCGAAATTTTACTTCATGCTTAACCTGGGAGTGGAAAACACTCGTTTAAACATTCAAACTGAAAAACAAGAACAACGAATATCGGAAATTTACAGCATACAAGTGGGATATGTATACTTAAAAGGAAAACTCCCTATTTATTTAAAATTTAGAATTTCATCTAAAATCAGTGTTCATCTAAAATCAGTGTTTTATACGCATGGCGCATGAAGTAAAATTTCGAGTTTAGAAAAGCCTGAAAATTTGGTTTGGTGGCTCCGCGCTTCGCGCTACGCGACCAAACCAAATTTTCAGGCTTTTCTAAACTCGAAATTTTACTTCATGCGCCACGCGTACTAAACACTGATGTGATGTGATCTGATGTTCAGAACACACATTTTTAGTATACGGCTTTGGTAGAATATTTTGAACTTCATCTAAAATCAGTGTTTTATACGCGTGGCGCATGAAGTAAAATTTCGAGTTTAGAAAAGCCTGAAAATTTGGTTTGGTCGCTCCGCGCTTCGCGCTACGCGACCAAACCAAATTTTCAGGCTTTTCTAAACTCGAAATTTTACTTCATGCTTAACCTGGGAGTGGAAAACACTCGTTTAAACATTCAAACTGAAAAACAAGAATAACGAATATCGGAAATTAACTGCATACAAGTGGGATATGTATACCTAAAAGGAGAACTCCCTATATTGTAATGCAATAAATTGCCTCTGATTCGCTTTGTGTTACCATGTGTATAATATATAGTATTTAATCAAATTCCGTTGAGACTTGGATATAATTGTGAGACAAGGGTGTAATTTTAGTGGTTGTAAATTAATATTGATTCAGAGCTTTGTGTCGAATGTACAATACGTTTGACATCAAAGTTTTGTCGGAAAAGTTTATTCCCAAATGTACTACAATTAATTATTTATCACTAGATTAATGGCGAAGTTCAAAACTAGCTACATTTCATGTTGAAATTATGTACTTTATGCGAAATTTCAGTTTAATTATAACCCTGAAAACTTATTTGTTCAAACATCCCGGATGAGAGTTTCTTTGCACATGGAAGTTTGAACAAATAATTTATTCTAAAACACTGAGATTGTAAGATTGAGAAGATTATGAAGTCTAAGAATACACTTGAGCAGAATGAAAAATAATATATAACTGTAGAGTTTTAAACTATAGTTTTATTTTTCCTTTATGATGAATTAATTTCTCACTTAGCCCTTGGTGAAACATATTTATCGAATAATAGAGTTTTGATTAAAATACTTCATTTGTTTCACTGATTGGGCAGTAAAAATAAAAATCAGTGAAATAAAACCAAGTGTTTTAATCAAAATTCTATTATTATTTTTCCTTATACTGCTCATTTTTTTTTCAAATAAAGAGGATTAAAAAGGCAACGAACAAACAAAGAAGATTAAAAAGAAGAGAGGATTAAGAAAAGTGCGGATAAAGTACAAATATAAGATTGACTCGAATGAAAAGATTGAAAAGAATGCGAAGAGATATTACTGCTCATGCGGAGCGACCAAACCAAATTTTCAACGAAAATGAGTGTTTTCCACTCCCAGGCTAAGCATGAAGTAAAATTTCGCGCCCAAACCAAATTTTCAGGCTTTTCTAAACTCGAAATTTTACTTCATGCGCCACGCGAATTATACACTGAACTATTGCGAAGTTTACAATATGCTACTGAAGCAGTATGGTCAAGACGTGTATTTTAAACTTCACTTAGAACCGGTGTTTGTGACGCGTGGCGCATGAAGTAAAATTTCGAGTTTAGGAAAGCCTGAAAATTTGGTTTGGTCGCTCCGCGCTTCGCGTTAAGCGCCCAAACCAAATTTTCAGGCTTTTCTAAACTCGAAATTTTACTTCATGCTTAGTCTGGGAGTGGAAAGCACTCGTTTGAAGCTCAAATTGAACTCTTTTGAAAACACCGAATATTGGAACGATGTATGCATATGTTTACTTAAAAAAAAAATTCCATGTATGCAAATGTGGCGTATGTTTAATAATTAAAAAAAACCTCTAAAGTGCTACGGAAAATATTGTAGGTTGCCAACTCCGAAAATATATATTGTAAATACTTTTAGTTTAGCTAAGATTTAAGTGTTAATTAGTTGACACTGCAATAATTGTTTCGCCGCACAGTGGCTTCATCAGGAAGATGAATTATGTCATGTTATATATTGTAACTATTATGTCTAACGTTTTATATCTCAATTCCTAACGCGTGTAGCCAACTTAAATTTTAAAAAAGATTAAAACATGGCAGTATAGAGGTTTTTTCTTATTAAACATACGATATTATCAAATTGGATACTCCAATAATAAATCAATTTAATTGAAAGTGTTAGTTAATTAGTCAAGGTGTTGCGGCATTTTATTGTACATATATATATATATATATATATATATATATATATATATATATATATAACTATTGGGGAAAAGCGGCCGAATTCAAAAAATTATAATTATATTTTTTTAGCCAGAACTTTATTTTAATTAGCCAATATTTCGCTATACATTTGTTAGCTTCTTCGGGGCAAGGTTTAAACTAAAATAAGTAAATACAATGATATTTTATATAGAGATACACAAAGTTAAGAAGACAAAAAGAAAGAAAACATTATACCTAAACATAATGAAAAATACTTACATATAATTGGGCTTTTTTTGATGAAATTTAAATTTGTCAAATATCGACGTGTAAAAATTTGTAAATAAATAATTGTTTATTATAAAAAATTTAAAAACTAACGTTATTGATTTCAAATTTCTAGATGTTGTTTATTTTAATTTTAACAAGTATGAATAGATGGCATGTAAGCCATTTGTGTCTGTTTTAAAATTCATACAAGAATTTTGTTGGTCAATGTAGAACATTGACATTGGATATTTTTATAAAAATATATTTTTATAAAAATTATCAAATTTATTTTTAATAGTAGCTATTTTCGTTATAATAGTACTTTGTATTCGCAGATTTTTGGTACACCAATGGGGTCAGTAATAAGCCCAATCCTAAGTAATATTATCATGGACCATTGTTTAGACACCATAGCTGACAAATTAAATTTTTATTTTCTATTTATAAAAAAATATGTAGACGATATAATTTGTGCTATTCCTTCAGATAAAATTAATTATACTTTAGATATTTTTAGCTTCTTTAATAATAACATTCAATTTACTTTCGAGAAATAAGATGTCAATAACTCTGTTCCATTTTTAGACACAAAACTAATTAGAACTAACAATAACAAAATTATTTTTGACTGGTATCAAAAGAGTACTTCCTCTGGAAGATACATAAATTATAACTCTAATCACTCATATAAAATGAAAATGAATACTATTCTAGGCCTTCGTAATAGAGTTAAATAAAATTGTGATCTATCCTTATTAGAAAAAAAATGTAATTTGTCTGCAAAACATCTTTCTAAATAATGGATATCCTAAAAATTTCATTAAAAAACTTATTTTTGGAAATAAAGAATCAAGAGGTATCGAACCTTGAGATTTGAATGTATCTTCAAAATTTAAAAAATTACCAAATATTCCCTTTTTGACGAATAGACTGATCAAAATATTAAATAATAACTCAATAAAAATAGTTACTTACAACAATAAAAAATATCTAGCCTTTATTCAAAAGTTGAAGACAAGACTCCACCTTTGCTGGAATCCAATATAATATACAAAATTCATTGTTCAGAATGTCCCTTAGTTTATGTAGGTCAGACAAGCCAATGGCTACGTTCACGTTTAAGTAAACACAAAAGTGATACTAAATTTAAAAAATATATACTTATGCACTGCTATCCACTCAAATACAAAAAACCACAGAATGGATTTTGATAATACAAAAATTTTAGATTTGGAGAAAAATTATAAATCAAGATTATTTTTGGAAATGTTCTACATTCGCCAACAAAATTCTTGTATGAATTTTAAAACAGACACAAATGGCTTACATGCCATCTATTCATACTTGTTAAAATTAAAATAAACAACATCTAGAAATTTGAAATGAATAACGTTAGTTTTTAAATTTTTTATAATAAACAATTATTTATTTACAAATTTTTACACGTCGATATCTGACAAATTTTAATTTCATAAAAAAAAGCCCAGTTATATGTAAGTATTTTTCATTATGTTTAGGTATAATGTTTTCTTTTTTTTTGTCTTCTTAACTTTGTGTGTCTCTTTATAAAATATCATTGTATTTATTTATATTAGTTTAAACCTTGCCCTGAAGAAGCTAACAAATGAATAGCGAAATATTGGCTAATTAAAATAAAGTTCTGGCTAAAAAAATAGAATTATAATTTTTTTTAATTCGGCCGCTTTTCTCCAAAAGTTTATAGAAGTTTCTAGTAGTTTTAATAGACCGTTATTAAGTTGAACGGATCCTTTAGCTACGGGGGGTGTTGTTGTTGGTCCGCCTTCGGGAAAATGCTTATAAAAATATAATTTGCATGGCCATGTGGCTAATTCTTAGAAATTCGTCCCTTGAACACAATCTACGTAAACGAAGGGTACGTTCCTTTGCGACAGATTTTGCGTCCCCTGAGCATCGTTAACCAATAACAACATTTAAAAATTAACACTACAATTCGGTTCTTGAAACGATAACCATCAAAACATTATACTAATTTCAATACGCAAAACAACTTTGATCTTTAATATGTATATAAATCTGTGCATACATTTACGGTGAATATAAGTTTAAATTAATAAGTGCTACAAAGTGATTTATTTCAATTTTATTCACCCACATCGGAAATAGTGGTAATTTAAAATCAGTATAAAGAAAATCACAACAGAGATTTATCTCTAAAACACAGGGATTGTAAAGTAATGTAAAAATAATAGTTTTTGGGGTCAGAAAACGTTCAATTTGACTGAGCTAGGGATAGGAAGGGGGGCTAATTCACATCGCATCCGGTTACTGGAAGTAATTACACTGTATGCATATTGTAAATGCCGAGAATTACGGAATTCTGGGGGTACGTTTCGGAGCTAACGCCATTTCGGATAATGTTGCAGTATTAATGTTATGTACACGACATAGCACTCGTGATCTCGTTACAAGCGCGTTCAACTTCTCAATTTGCAATAACATTTGCAACTAAATTGACCGAATCTTCAGTTTTGTGAACATTCACATAATATTATGTATGGAAAAGTTTTACTCAATAATAAAGCGTAATCAACCAGATTTCAACAGTATTTCTCTAATGTGATTCTGGCTTTTTTAAATGTACCATCGATGGACATAAAATGTTGGGACAAATAGAAAATTGGGTAATGTCAAATATAACCAAAATAATACCGGTTAACTTTTATATAAATAAAATAAAATAATTTAAGACTTTCAAATATATATTGTAAACTCGCTACAATTGTTTCGCCACACTGTGGCTTCTTCAGGCGAAGAAATGATAAATTACATTTGTCAGTACAGGTATATATACAATGTTTTTGGGGGGGTGGGTTTTTCAGCGAAATTTAAATTTAGGAGTGGTGAGTTTGTTAAGTCTAATTGGTCGTTCAAAAGTTGTCCTGTGTATTTTCTTTTATTAATTTCCATGCTCTCCAAGATGTTAAGTTTCCGGCCTTTTTCTTCTCTGTGAAGCACTTTGAAGTTTTCGTCGAAGTGGTGGTTTTCTTCGATGAGGTGGTTGGAGTATGTGGAGTTGGTTTTCCTTTGTTCATAAGAGGTTTTGTGCTCTTTGATTCTTTCTTTACCGGTTAAGTCAGGTTTTTGAAAGAAATGTTATAATATAGAGTGAGGATAAAAATATTTAAATGAGAGGAAAAGAAAGGTTTAAAGTTTAGCACACACTAAACAAATTTTACGTGTCTCAACATTTTATTTCCACCGATAGTATCAGTAAGTCATCAAATTTGAAACATTTACCATAACAAAAACTTAAAATAATAATTCACATTTACAATTTGAACAATGTGTATTGTACATAAATAACATGATTTGAAATCAAATACTCGCCTTCTTTGAGAACAAAGATTTTAACTGTCTAGATCTGGAAACAATTATTTATTTATAAAATATAATTAATATTATAATACCTGGTTCCAGAATATTTCAAAAGTAGCTGTAGAATATTTAAAAAATATTTCAAATCGCAATGCATTTCGTAATCTACAATTAATTTGTCTTGTAAAGACTTTTTTTATTCAATTTAATTAATATACGTACATCAATAATGTGAATTTGTGTTCAGTACTCATTCATTCACCGGATAACTATATACGCGTTTCAGGCTTCAACACCATCATCAGAATAGTCCCGAACCAGTGCTTGAAGAATACTGAACTGAATGTAAATTGCACAGGCCATAATATATGGTCGAAGATCATTTATTATGGCCTGTGCAATTTACATTTGTTCGAAACTGTAAACGCCATCTAATGCTCATTAACTTAAGTACGTAGTACTTAAGCTAATGGGCATTAGATGGCGTTTACGCTTTCGAATATATGTCAATTGCACAGGCCATAATAAATGGTCAAAGTATTTGATAATATACTTACCATATTTTTGTTAAACAAGAACTCATATCTTTCTAAAATATACCTATGTCAGTGCATTTTTTTTTTATTAAATAAATCTGCATATGAAGAAACACCCATTTTTAAATATAAGTAACTATTCATAAAATTATTTTGGTATCATCATTTGATTATTATTCGATTTTGTTTTGTTATTAGAAAGTGTGTGAAATGTGAAACATTTTTGTGTGTTACCACATAATGAAATACTTTAATATGTAAATATGAAAAATATTGTGTTTCGCGTAAGTTATGAGCCAGAAAGCTTAGACTGTCATGACTTCCACGGTGCGCGGAAAATAAATTTTCGGGTGGAAAAGCCCCTGAAATATTACCTCCCCAGAGCGGAAGTAAAACATACGTAAAACAATATTTAGTCTGTTGGATTTCCATACTTTAACTTATTTTAGACGTACCATGAAATATTATCACATACGAGTACATACAGGGTCTTTATTTTAAAAGGAGCCACCCTGAATAACTCAGGATCTGACGTAGCTAGGATTTTAAGAAAAAACACCTCAATTTTGTTTTAAAGGGGGAACTTGAAATGCACTGTTTTTTGAATTTTACCTTTCACTCTCTCACCCCCAGCCACATAAACTTTATAATTTCAAATAGCACCCCCCATCGTGCGATACCTCATTTTAATTGATACCTCATTTATTTTTTGCAAACAAAAAATAATTGAAATCAGCTCACTTGTTTTACTCTTGGCACGTTATTTATTTCTCAAAATTATACTAGTATGAGATCAACAGTTATTTGGGTGTATTATTTTTAAACCTTCTGTTCATGAAACAAGCGTTGATTTAATTTTTGTATGTAAAACAATATTGTTATTAGCATGAATAAATTATTATTATTATTATTATTATTATGCCTACTTAATATTATTTTTATGCCCTTCAAAATGAGGTATTACACAATGTAGGGAATTATATAAAATTTTAAAGTTAGGGTGGCAGGGGGTGAAAGTTAAACAAATGAACTGATTTCAATTATTTTTTGTTTGCTGGATAGTAATTTGTACGCCCTTTAAAATGAGGTATCACACGAGATTATCTAAAATAATAAAGTTGTACACTTATCTCTTATAATTGTCAAGAAAAAAAAAATATTCGAAATAATTACGAAAACTACTTGCTTTAGTTGGATAATACTTTTTTGTAGCAAATTAGCAAATTTTTGTTTCAGGTAATAAGGGAATTCAAAATTGATGAATTCCAAATCTCCTCGTTGTCGTTTTGTAAAACAATGCCAAGCGTTTTTAATTAAATGGGGGGTGAGGGGGTGAAAGTTAACATTAAAAAAACATTGTATTTCAAGTTCCCCCTTGAAACAAAATTGACGTGTTTTTTTTTTCTTAAAACCCTATCTACGTCAGATCCAGAGTTATTCAGGGTGGCTCCTTTTGAAATGAAGACCCTGTATAAAATATAATATAACGTGAAAAAACTAGAAGATCGAGGAGAGATTTGTTCACGCGAACGTAATAAAACATAGAGTTGTATATTTTATTAAATGAACAAATCTCCACTCGATCTTCAATTTTTTTCGCCTCTAATAATCATTCAGAATGTTTCAATCATCCGAAAATGTAGACGACATACCGGGTAAAAGCCTGCCAGCCGAAATTTCCCGATACCACCCTTCTGCTCTGATTTCCCGGCATTCAGATTTTTATGCAAATGAAAATCCGCAAATTCCCCGGCGTTTATCTCCACCGGAATTTCCACGAGAACCCCAATTTCCCAGACAAGGGTGGCTACGGTTTTATTTTATTTTTTTAAAACATTACTATGGCGTGTTTTAACCCCCGCAGACTGCCTCTGATTTATTTTTCTGTATCCTCATTACAATATGAATTATTCAGTATAATTTCATAATTAGAAAGATTCCACAGAATGTTTAGGTTTGTTGCCAAATTGCTTTGTTTAAAATAAAACAAATGTTTGTTTTAAAGGGACGTTTAATAATCCAATATTCAATTTGATTAGGAATAAATTAATAGTTGAACTGATTAAAACACTTGGTTTGTTTCACTTATTTTGTGTAAATGAATGAAACAAACCAAGTGTTTTAATCAAAGTTCTACTATTAACTAAGTATGTATCACCACGGGTTAAGTGAGAAATTAATTCAATATATCGAAATAAATTGTTGATAATGTGATTATTTCACATATAACCTTATTTATTATAAGTGTGGATAGGTTTAAAATAGAACTTTAAATGCGCGCGATAGTTTTGCACCATTATTTTGCACTAAACGAGATTCCTAGTCAGAATAAAACGATTTTCACATCTTCGCCCGTTTTACGCCGCCTGATAATTTTATTTTATCTACATAGTTTATAGCCATATTGTGAAATGGCCCTCTTGGCGGGCTTCATTTTTATTTTTTTACATTGGGAAACTTTTATGAATCTATGCACAATGTTGACGCGATAGGCGTTCAGTTATAGCTTCTTAAAATTATCTCTAAGAGAGAAAAAAGAAGTACATGTATTACTCTTATCAGCACTTGAAAAAAATGGCAAAGTTAAATAAAAAGAAGCTGATGACTTGATAACACTTTACCACACAATGAAAATACTTTATTTTAAAAATAAATAAAATATTTCAATAGATTTATTTATACCCGCTTTAATACGTATTATAGGTAATTCCCATGTTAATTTTTCAATTTGAATTTCTATCTCCATTATTGAATTTAAATGGTCAGAATGGAATTACAATGGTTCTCTTATTTAATAAAAATACTTCAGAAGCAATTTTTCGTATTTTATTCCGTTTTAATCTAATTATTGGTTAAAATTGATAAAGAAAAATGAACTTAAAAAAATATACTATTTTGATAATTTTTTAAGTTCATTTTTCTTCATCAATTTTAATCAATAATTAGATTAAAACGGAATAAAATACGAAAAATTGCTTCTGAAGTATTAAATAAGAGAACCATTGTAATTCCATTCTGACCATTTAAATTGCGTTGAAAAGTCAGTACATGACATCTAAAATTACAGACACTAGTTTAAGCGCGATTTTATTATTTAAATTGAAACGAACTAACCTAAAAGGTACACTTAACTTAAACAGAATAAGAGTCACCTTACTATTTCTCATTTATTTTATACAAAATTTGTAAACCGTGTCCAGCTAATCTACAATTATTAGACCATTCAAAATTTGGAAAAGATGCGTATGTAATCAATGAATATAAATGATTATTTGAAAACTTCTTCTCTCTTATACTTACTATTACATTTACTCTTATCATCGCCAATACATTTGTAACAATTTCTTTAGATTTCCTCTTTTTATTCTCAACGATATGTTCATCGTTCACACAATTATTCTCAAATTTCTAACCGATTCTAATAATTGTTAATTAATACTAAATAAGTCGGAAATACCTAGCGCGCGAAGAATGTCCACTAAAAGTTTATTTTATGATCACATTTTATTCTTTTGTGGTAGAAACACTCATATTGAATTGAATTAATGTTTTGTGTCTTAATAAATTTCGATTACAAACACTGATTTTTCATAGCAACTACTATTTTAAGGATTTTATTTTTGAATATGTCTTCACTATTTTTAAGCTATATTTTGAAGAAAACTAAAGAGAAAACATAAATAAAACTGAGAAAACAATGCTAGTTGATAAGGGAATGATTCTAATTGTATTCTGATCATTTTGGTTCAATAATAGAGATACAAACTGAAATTGAAATTACTACATGGAAATTCCCTATGATGCGTCTTGAAATAGGACACACGGTATGTAAAAAATACACGTGTAAGAATATTATTATCATATTTAAAATTATGTGTATTGAAGTATAAAGTGATTTAATCCTCTCTAGTGATCCGTTTCTAATTAAATCTAGAATATACACCAAAGGGATGACCGAAATACATCCCCACAAAACCGCCCCCGCTGCACTTTTTTTTCCTCCTAAATTAAATCCGACTTCCACCTCCGCACCCAGGTGACGTAGATTCCTGATGTCGGGGGATGAAACATCGATTTTAATCGTGACGTCATTTGATCGTAAGCCGTACCTTTCATCCCCAAATAACTGTAGATATATTAAAAAGATATCCTGTCACATTTATCAATGACATTATTTATACGAAATTTAACAAGTTTTCTCAGAGGATTCCGTCCATTCTTATTACTTTATAAGTAATATTAATAACTTTTCAGGATAAATAAGGTAATACTTATAAGTACCGTGCGATCGTTAAAAATATGATTTAGAGTAGGCTTTGAGTTTTAAATTAGATTGGCACTACTGACCAGCGGCGGCTCGCAGCCTAACTTCAGGGTAGGCAGAGACCCAAGGTAATATGTATCCGTTATAGAAAGGTGACTTTGTTGTGCAATTCCTTGTATTTATAAAGCGCGATCCCTCTAATTGTGTGTGCCTTGGCGCTGTGGCCTACCCTGAAGTTAGGCTGCGAGCCGCCGCTGCTACTGACTGTTAACCAATTATAAAAACGAATTAAAATGAATATCGACTTTCTGCAAAAATTTTAGTTTCATTGAGACGTCTCCAAATATTTATTAAAACAATATTTGGAGACGTCTCAGACTAAAATTTTTGCAGAAAGTCGATATTAATTTTAATTCGTTTTAATAATTTGTAAATATTTTGTAAACTATTGACAAATTCAATTTTTCCTTATGTTAAATTTTTGTTATAACTGTTAACACATAGTATGGCATAACCTCAAATTTATTCTACCATTCAATTAGCATTCTGGACAACCGCACAAAAAAATGCTGCTTACTCTGAATTATAATTTAAACGATCGCACGGTAAGAATTAAGCATAAAGTGCTATAATTTTTTGTTTATTTTTGTTTTTAACCTGTTATTGGTGTAAACTCTTAGGCAATAATGTTTACACTATTATTATTATAACATAATATAGCTTATGAAAAACAAAATTTAAATAATTACAAAGTAAGCTGCTTCAGGTGCTCGAACTTTGAAGGCGCATAATTAAGGGGTTAGACAAAATAAACGTTTCTAAAACATTTGTAGAAATTGTAAACGTAAGATCAAACATAAGCTAAAAGTGAGAAATATATTTTAAACTTCGCATTGAAACAGTGTTTGATACGCGTCGCGCATGAAGTAAAATTTCGAGTTTAGAAAAGCCTGAAAATTTGGTTTGGTCGCTCCGCGCTTCGCGCTTCGCGCTACGCGACCAAACCAAATTTTCAGGCTTTTCTAAACTCGAAATTTTACTTCATGCTTAGTCTGGGAATGGAAACACTCGTTAAAAGTTAAAATATTCTACTAATCTGCTGTGTCAAGTATTGATTATTACATATTTTGAAAGCAAGTTACATAAATAGAATTTTATCGGCTGTACTATTAAATAAAATGCACAAATGGAATTCGCAGTGTTTCGTGTTTTGGCCTGAAAATTTAGTTTCGTCGCATAATTTTCCTTGAGGCTAACCTGAGAGTGGAAACATTCTTTAAAGTTAAAATATTCTACTAAAATCTCCTGTGTCAAGTATTTATTATTACATATTTTAAAATCAGATTACATAAATCAAATTTTATCAGCTGTGTTATTAAATAAAGTCCACAAATGGAATTCGCAGTGTTTCGTATTTTGGCAGTAAACCAATTAAGTCGCTTACGTATGTATGCACAGCGGTGTATCCAATAATATAACGGTTTTACGTGATACCATTTAAATTTCGGAGAGCAGGTGAGTTTAATATAAACCCGCGCCGTTCCAATATTATATCGGATTTCCTTGCCTGTATCATTTTGATAGCACAAAAAGCGACCCCTTTTTAGTAGAGAAAAATCATACGCAAGGGAAATATATCTAATATTTCTTATATGGAAATAAATCAGAATTTATAATAAGTTTATCATGAAAATGTGTTATGTGGACCGCAAATAAACTTATTACAAAAAAAACATTACAAAAAATTTAATTATACTGTATTTGTTCTTTTCATGATTTTTTAAATGCAAGATAAATTAATTAAAGTCAACACATTACCCTTGTACCCTGATATCACAAAAAACAAAACACAGTATCACAAACTCATGTCTACCTTTTTGTTTGATTTTATTACTTCATTTATCTGACAAACCTGTCCGTGAACGATCAAATCTTTATAGAAGGAACGACAAACAACCACCGGAAACCCCTAGAACACTAACCCTCAGTTAAATTAGATACTAGCACATTGGGTTAGTCACAATATTCAAGAAAATATGCGTTTTATTTGACAATCATTTCCTCTTGGTTCTGCGAAAAAATGTAAGTGCTCAACCTCGCGAGGTCATCATTATTTTTATTATTTTAAATTGTTCCTTTACTTCCCTCAAAATTTACTTTAGGAATAAATGAATTTATTCCAAAGCTTTCGGTATTATAAACACAAAATAATTTTATTTGGCTAATAAATCTCCTCAGTAAATTATTTGTTTGTTTTTGTACCAAGTACATTTTTTTCTCTAAATAATTTGACAGTTAAAAGTCCAAAGTCTATTATAATATTAAAATTGCTTTAGATTCTACTACTTTTATTTGTTAATTTCATTACGGTTATCATGTCTACCATATCATCCATGTCAGATTTAAGTTTGCTCACAGTATCTTCTCTGACAGTGATTAATTTGAACCACCAGACATTCTAAGGAGTCGAAGACCTAGAGTTTTTCAAGTCAGACATAACCAGGGATTTTTATACTTATGCATACGCTTTTTTTAAATTCCATTTAAAGTTTTAAACGAGTGTTTTCTACTCCCAGACTAAGCATAAAGTAAAATTTCGAGTTTAGAAAAGCCTGAAAAATTGGTTTGGTCGCGTAGCGCGGAGCGACCAAACCAAATTTTCAGCCTTTTCTAAACTCGAAATTTCACTTCATGCGCTACGCGTATTAAACACTGAAAACACTGAAATATTGTGAACAAGTGAACTTTACTTGAAATCAGTGTCTTGTACGCGTGGCGCATGAAGTAAAATTTCGAGTTTAGAAAAGCCTGAAAATTAGGTTTGGCCGCTCCGTGCTTCGCGCTACGCGATCAAACCAAATTTTCAGGCTTTTCTAAACTCGAAATTTTACTTCATGCTTAGCCTGGGAGTGGAAAACACTCGTTTAAGTCTTTTATAATTTCTAATAAGCTTTCGTTTTCTTGTTCTGTGTGATTCTGTCCTATTCCACGGTTATTCTCTATAATTATAAGGAATTATACTATATTTCCAATTTGATTGAAAATTTAATTTGAAATATTGACAATTCAATTTAAAAAATTGGTGGTTCCAGCTATGGCCACAATGAAAATGTTAAATTTCGGTCTGTAATCTACTAATAAAATTATTTATTTCTAGAATTGCTATTTATTTGGTAGGTTTGCTTTATAATACGCAATTTAATTTGCCCATTAGTTTACTATTTAAATAAATTTACTCCACAAATAGTTATCTAATGATTTATTAATCGTTTATAATACCGGACATTAATGTTAGCTGATTGTCCACTGTTGGAAATCAGATATTTTTCTTCTTTAAATAGTTTTGAACCAGTTGGAATAAAGATTTTGAGCATTTTCGTCATTTCGACGCAAATATATTATTTTTGTATTATGTGCGCAAAATCAGTGTTTTTTTTGACATATCGAGAATGCCGCAGGTCGAGACTAAAAATGAATTCAAATGCGTCAAAAAACATGATTTTTCGCACAAAATACAAACAACATTTTTCCTACAACCGCAAAGGAAGAAATTCTACCATAAATAAGTTTTAATAAATAAATAATTCATTTAAAACATCTCATTATACTTAATTACCTAGGTTAATGCAACCATGGACACGAAAAACGTAGGAAAAACATTAATCAGTGAATGAATTTGTCAAAATTTCTACAGTTTGTGTTCATACAAATATAGATGAATTACGACGATTCCAGTGGTAGTGATACTCTCACGAAGAAGGATGCAGCAATTGCCGAAGAAATGAAGCAGCAATTGCCGAAGAAATAAAAAAACGCAATACGAAAAAACAAATTGCCAATTTCGTGATTGGTGTACGAAGAAAAAGATAGTAAATATTTGAAAGTTCGTACTTTTGGCCTATTAAGAAGAGAAATCTACAAATTAAAAACCATCTGCATTATGAGCACCTATGGACAATTACTACTAGGTATCGCATTAAATAAAAATTGTTAATTTATATTTTGCATTAAATGCCGCCATATTGGAATTTAGCGTGAAAAAAGACATTTTTTCACGCTTAATTATTACATTTTTTCACGGTGAATAAATAGCACACTTTGCAAATTAAAAACGATGTCACCTTTTTTGAAGGTTGTAGAAAAAAAGTATTTTTCTACTCCTATTTGTGAAATACAATTTTACACATCGATAAAAATGTGTGAAATTTGATTTTTCATACCGATGCGTGAAGTACAATGCAATTCTTATGGGATTTATTTCACGCACCACTGCCATAAGAGCCAATACACTTTTCAGCATCGGTGAACAATTTTTAGATGGCGGTGATTTTGTAAATGACACATGTCATTTATTTAAGTTTGTGCTGTTTTGTGTGTTGGTGAACATTGGTGAACGTTAAAATGCAGACATCACTATCTCCAGAGAGGCCTAATACCCCACCAAGGATTATTGCGGCAGCAAACGCTGCTAGTTCGTCGCTGTTGCCGAAAAAATCTCTTGATATTTATGAAAAAATTTATAAAAAATTCATGGAATGGCGCACTGAACATGAAATTAATTCATTTTCGGAAAACGTAATTTTAACATATCTCGCAGAACTGGCGACAAAATTCCAGCCCTCAACACTTTGGAGTCACTATTCAATGTTGAAGAGTACAATAAATGTCAACCATAACATAAACATTGGTAATTATACTAAAGTAATATCATTTTTAAAGAGAAAAAGTGAAGGATATACTCCAAAGAAATCTCGAGTTTTGGATAAAGAACATATCCTTAAATTTATAAATGAAGCACCCGATAATATATATTTATTAAATAAGGTAAGTGGAATGCAACATAGTTTTCAAAATTCTTATTTATTTTCTTACTATAGGTCGTTTTAATTTTTGGACTTGCTAGTGCCCTGAGAAGAGACGAATTATATAAATTGAATGTAGAGGATATTCAAGATTTTGGATCATCTCTTCTCATAGTTGTACCAGACACTAAAACTAAAATTTCAAGAAAATTTGCTGTAACACTACATTAAGAATACTACAGAAAATACTTAGCTCTACGCCCTAAAAATTACGCTGAAAAGAATTTTTTCATTAATTATCAAAAAGGAAAATGTACCCGTCAAGTTATCGGCATTAATAAAATTGGAAAGGTACCCGCAGATGTTGCAAAATTTTTAAAATTGCCAAATCCTGAGCAATATACCGGCCATTGCTTTAGGCGTTCTTCTGCAACTCTGTTAGTTGAAGCTGGTGCCGATCTGTTAACTTTAAAATAGCACGGAGGCTGGAAAAGTTCTGCTGTTGCAGAAAGTTATGTTGAAAATTCGATAACAAAGAAGCAAGATGTTTCAAACAAAATTTTGAATATTAGCAATAATAATAACAATAGTTGTCTAAATACTACATCCAACGAAAGTTCTGGTGTAATGTACCTAACCAACTGCACTGTAACAATTAATAATAATTATTATAAAGATAAATAAATACTTTACGTTAATAGTTTGTTTGTGTTTTGGAATTTATTAAATGGTGTAGTCGTAGAAAAAGTATAGTGTGTAACACGTGCGTGAAGACTTTTTTACACTCGCGTGATTGCTTCACTCGCTTCGCTCGTTTCGCAATCTTCACGCTTGTGTAAAAAAGTCTACTTCACGCACTAGATACACAATATACTATTTGACATGCGTTATGAATGTCATAATACTTAAGAGCAAGCTTAACATTCGACGTGCCAAACAATGGAAGGTGTTCTGTTTTAACCAGAATCCATTGATTGAAAGCAGTAAGAAGTTAATGACGTCAGGGTAGAAATATAATGTGTTAACTATAACAGTTTTTATATTTTTTCTGGTGATGCGTTTTAATTATGCTAGCACAAAAACTAAAGTCAACTAAAAAAACTTTTATAAACTTATAAATATACCCATAAAACTTAAATAAATATTTACAATAATCCATTAAAAGTTCATGAATGTTTAACGATGTGTGCCTTGGCCTCCCTAATAAAATCACTCTTAATACACCCGAGCTCTTGAAGATAAACGCAAATGGCCCCTTTGGCGACGTTCCATTTTTTAACGCCATCCCATCTTTAAATATTAAACATCCCGTACCTCGTTATCTATAAATACCCCGGGACAAATGTAAAACAAATAGTTCAACTCCAATTTCCTTTAGGGAAATCAAAAGATACTTCAAGAGATACTGTTATATCGCCAAGGGAATTGAATTTACTATTTATTTTAAATTATTAAAGAGTTAATATTTAGGGTATTTCGTTATTTTTCTAATTCTGCTAATGGTTTTCAAATTTACGTAATTCTACAATTGTTAAAAAATATTCTTTGTCTTAAATGAGTATCTCGTCATTCACGTGGTGAAATATATTTAACTTAGATCGTTGATTTTTGGTAAGAAAACACTTCCACAATCTTAAAACTATAAGAAGCAAACTATAAGAAGCGTAAGCTTATTTTCTCGAATTCAAATATTTTTGAATTGGAATTATTCTTGCTTAAAATCCCTGATTATACAGGAAATTAAAAGACAAATTTTCCTACCCACAGATTAAAATCGCTGTAAATTCTAGCATTCGCTGTTTCTTTTATAAAAGCATTCAGTTTATAAAAACGACTGTTTTCCACTCCCAGACTAAGCATGAAGTAAAATTTCGAGTTTAGAAAAGTCTGAAAATTTGGTTTGGTCGCGTAGCGCTGCGCGCTACGCGACCAAACCAAATTTTCAGACTTTTCTAAACTCGAAATTTTACTTCATGCGCCACGCGTATAAAACACTAATTATAAGTGAAATTTAAAACATACTGCTTAAGTTTGATATCAAGTTAATAAATTTTACAATTACGTTTTACAAAAGTGTAGTACTTCTAAGAATATTTTGAACATCACTTGAAATCAGTGTTTTTGACGCGTTTGATTTGAAGTAACTTTTCGAGGTTAGAAATGCCCAGAAATGTTGTCTTTTAAGTACACACACAGGGAATTTTTATTTTCACTATACATATTCGTAGATTTTTAAGAGTTTAATTTATAGTTTTCATCGACCGTTTTCCACTCTCAGACTAAGCATGAAGTAAAATTTCGAGTTTAGAAAAGCTCCGTGAAAATTTGTCAAGGGTCGCGCAGCGACCCGAGACAAATTTTCTGGGCTTTTCTAAACTCGAAATTTTACTTTATGCGCCACGCGTATAAAACACTGATTTTTAGTGAAGTTCAAAATAGACTTCTAAATTAGAATTAAAAATCATGTGCTAAAGCAGGATTATAAATATACTGCTAAACGATAATATTTTGAAATCATTGATTTGGTTAGAATTTACTTTATGGTTCATCTTTATATAATATTTTAATAAAACACTTAACTTTGTTTTATCACTTCATTTAAAAGTTTAAATAAAAGTGGTTAAAGAAAGTTAAGTACTTCTAAGAATATTTTAAACATCACTTGAAATCAGAGTTTTATACGCGTGGCGCATGAAGTAAAATTTCGAGTTTAGAAAAGCCCAGAAAATTTGTCTCGGGTCGCTGCGCGACCCTCGCTAAATTTTCATGGGGCTTTTCTAAACTCGAAATTTTACTTCATGCTTAGTCTAGGAGTGGAAAACAGTCGTTAAAAGCTTCGAACTAAACTCTTAAAAATTAACGAATATGCATAATGAAAAGAAAAATTTCCTGTATGTATTTATATTCGGTTTTTTTATTGGCCAACTAGATTTGGGATTTATTTTTCTTAAGTCTTTTGGTTATGTCGGTGTCCCTGCTGTTAGATATGTAAAGACATTGATATATGAATGTCATGTTGCAATTGATTAATTATATGACTGAAAAGTGGCAATAAAATGCCACGCGACCAAACGAAATTTTCAGACTTTTCTAAACTCGAAATTTTACTTCATGCGCTACGCGTATAAAACACTGATTTGATGCGAAGTTTAAAATATACTGCCTACTTTGAGTTTCTGTTTGATCTCACGTTAATAAATTTTACAAATGTTTTAGAATCGTTTATTTTGTGTAACCTCTTCAAAATTTGAGCGTCTATAGCAGCTGACTTTCCAATTCTAATTTATTTTTTACAAGCTACATTATTTTATCCTAAACACTTAGTATTTATTTATTTATTTATTCAGTCAACTGAGATCATTTAAAAGTACAACTAAAATTATAAAATTACACATTAAAACATAACTTAAACTACCAAACAAAGTTTTCAGACTTTTTAAAACTCGAAATTATACTTCATGCGCCACGCGTATAAAACGCTGATTTTTAGTGAAATTCAAAACATACTAGTTAAGTTTGATCTCACGTTAATAAGTTTAATAATTGTGTTCTGTCAAATCTTGCGCTTTTAAACTTTGAATAATTTACAATAAATTTGAAAAGAAGACAAATTTCTGGTATATAAATATGACCTTTCAGAATGATCTGTAAAGACCAAAACACGTGTAAGAAAACTGAAAATAAAATCATAGAACGGAACAATAATTTGAAAGTATATCGGTTTCTTTTGTATTCTACTTTTAAAATCAAAGTTTAAAAAAATATACAAAAAAAAGGTTCAAAGCCGCTCCCATTTTTTGTTTTTCTGAACAATCTCGGTAAGATAAATTCAAATTCAAAACTATTTGAATTCGAGAAAATAAGCTTACGCTTCTTATAGTTTGCACACTTTAAACATAATAATAAAATTACGAAAAAACTATTCGTGAAAATGCAAACAGTGTCTTAATTAGTAAGACAATTTAAGACGATAAATATCCATTGAAACAACTACTTCCCGTGCAAATACACCTCCGGATATTGAATTATACAATGAAATATTTAAAATCTTATTTAATTTGATTTGTTACAACGCTCTATTAAAGTATATGTAACGTTTAGGTCAAATTCTCTTCAAACCAACTAACAATATAATTTAAAATGAAAGGAGAGATAGCAACAAATTAGAAGTGAAAGGACTTGGATTAAAACTAATGTCTTGGGCCATCTATAGACGCGTTTCGAGATTTATCTCTCTTCAGTATAGCTTTGCTTATGACGTTTAAAAAATTAGGAATAAAATTAAAACAAACTTACTTAGAAAAAGTGTTGTGTGTGGAATAAACATGTACACAGAAATGGAATGAGTGAAAATGATGGTCCCCTTTTTTACCTATAAATACCGACCATCATTTTCACTCATTCCATTTCTGTGTACCTGTTTATTCCACACACAACACTTTTTCTAAGTAAGTTTGTTTTAATTTTATTCCTAATTTTTTAAACGTCATAAGCAAAGCTATACTGAAGAGAGATAAATCTCGAAACGCGTCTATAGATGGCCCAAGACATTAGTTTTAATCCAAGTCCTTTCACTTCTAATTTGTTGCTATCTCTCCTTTCATTTTAAATTGTATTGTTAGTTGGTTTGAAGAGAATTTGACCTAAACGTTACATATACTTTAATAGAGCGTTGTAACAAATCAAATTAAATAAGATTTTAAATATTTCATTGTATAATTCAATATCCGGAGGTGTATTTGCACGGGAAGTAGTTGTTTCAATGGATATTTATCGTCTTAAATTGTCTTATTAATTAAGACACTGTTTGCATTTTCACGAATAGTTTTTTCAGAATTTTATTATTAAATCTCGGTAAATTTTATTGAAAGCCGACAATCGGTTTTGTATTAAATTTCATAATATACAAAATATAATTAGTTAAACGCAAATGCTCCCTCTCAAAGAACTAAGCCTTTAAGCGATTAGCAAAAAAACAAGGGGGTATTAATTTATCGAGCATAATAAAGATCCGCCTTTTGTTCTTGAGCTCGAGTATTAACGTGAACAAATTCGATAATAAAGTCGATAATTATTAATTACGGTGCTCCATTGTTGCGAAATTGTAGCAGTGAAATGGCTGAAAACGTACAGCTGTAACTTTAACTAGAACAAACGTGCTTTCGATCGTAACAATTATTCTTTCTAACTGCCGGTTTCATAATAATAGCAATTTCCGATCTGACTTTAGTAAAAGTCGACTTTAAGGTAAAGAATATGGGTTGGTACCGCCGTTTTATAGTTATTTTTATTATTTAATGTTGCACAAACGTCATTTTTATTATATATCATTCAATTGTGTCATTGTAAATGTCTCAACTAACAATAAGTAAAAAGGATAGAGGAATTAATTTTCGAAAAGATGAGAAATTACTTCTAAACTATTTTTTTAGTAAATAACACACTTGGTTGAGATTTCACTGTTTATTGATTGACACTGCAACAATTGTTTCGCCACGCAGTGGCTTCATCAGGCAGATGAATAATTATTCATCTGCCTGATGAAGACACTGTGTGGCGAAACAATTGTTGCAGTGTCAATCAATAAACAGTGAAATCTTAACCAAGTGTGTTATTTACTAAAAGTGTTGATATGGAATTTCACCAAGTAACAGCCTCAACTATTAAATTATTCTAAACTGCTGTTAGAGGTGAAAAGCATATACTAAGTACAGTCGACGCAACCTATATGTGAACGATCTTTGGTTGTCATGGTATTTGTTACTGAAATTTATTTCTGTAATTCTGGCTTTAGCCAGTGGTGTTACAAAGAGAGGTGAGAATTTTAAGAGCAGAAATATATTACTATTATTATTGCCGTTTTATCGAATCGGTCTTATCTACATTAAATGTGCTGTGTAACAATTAAAATAATATAAAACTACAAAAACCATTTTGGCATTTTTGAAAAATTATTTAACAATAATTTTTGAGAGCTGCCAAATTTAATTGCGACGAACGGCTATGATAAAAAGTGTAAATATAACTATTTGTTATCTATGTTAATGACTTGCCATCAATAATTGAAAAAGAAAACGTCTTTGTAACTACATATGCAGACGACACGAATCTCCTCATTTCTAGGGCGAATGAAACAGAACTTGTAAACAAAGCAAGTAATGTTCTAAGAATTACCTAGGAATGGTTGAGGAAAAACAAATTACTAATGAACGAAACGAAAACCAATTTAGTATTATTTCAAACAAAACGGAAAGATAATATGCTAACTACGATAATACTGAACAACCAATCATTTGATGTCAATGATGAAACAAAATTATTAGGTGTTGTAATTGATAAAAACATAAATTGGGATTCACATTGTCAGCAATTAGAAAATAAATTGAATGTTGTATGTTATACCCTTCGAATATTGCGTCAAGTAGTCAACACTGATACGTTACTTATACTTTACAGATCCAATTTTGAAAGTTTGGTCAGATATGGCCTAGTACATTATGGATGGTCAAGTGCAGCAAAACAAATATTTATCACTCAGAAACGAGCAATAAGAATCATAATTAATATGAACTATAACGAAACTTGTCGGGGAAAATTTAGAAACAACCGTTTACTTACTATCTGTGATCTCTATCTGTACGAAATCTTACTTTTTAATTTTAAATATAAAGATAAATTTGAGATGTTCAATGCAATGCATACGTATAATACACGTAATTCAGAAATGTATGCATACCCTACTCACAGACTTTCTCTCTTTGAGACATCACCTATATATGCCGCGTTGAGGGTGTTCAATAAATTACCTACCTACCTAAAAATTATTAAACATGAGAATAGATTTAAAACAGATTTGAAAGATTATTTGATCGAACAGGAAAATTACTCTATTTTAGATTATATGAATAAGTGAATGAATGCATACATAAGTATATGTACATAGCTACATGTATTAATAGTTTTTCTTTTTAGTCAAGTATTATTTTAGGAATTGTATAGTTTCTTCTTTTTTGACGCATTCGATTGGCAACGGAATATGTTACTGTTGTAATTATCCTAGTAATTATTGTATGTATCATGTACTGTCTCCATGTTGAATAAAGATTATTATTATTATTATTAAATTACCCCATTAAATTTTGGCGTTTAGATTTCAGCTGCGCCGACTGTACAATAATAAATAAATACATTGTAAATATTCAAAAAGGCAAACGTTCGACCACCAGGTATTTGCTAAATTTGCTGAATATAATTAATAAATAGGGATTAACCTGTTCGTTTCAAGTGATATCTTCAATTTGGTACGAGAACATTATTACCGTTGCTTTGGATACTCGGAATTTTAGAATATAAGCCCGTATTCTTAAATATTTAAAAACAATTTGCTCTCATTCCATTCACATATTTTCTTTTAACCACAATATCTTCTTCATCGCTTGATAAATTGCTATTTAAAATGCTTTTGGTTCTTCTTACCCTTTCACAAAATTATTGGCCCTGGCTTAGCAGCTCTACCAAGCGATTCATTTTTTTTAACATTTAAGAACATTTTTAGGTTAGTTTTAGAGCCGGCATTAAGAAATTCGAGGAGAAAATTCGTGAAAGTCGAGGGTCGCTGCGCGACCCTCGACAAGCTTTGACGGGGCTTTTCTAAACTCGAAATTTTACTTCATGCGCCACGCATATCAAAATACTGATTTGATGTGAAATTCAAAATATACCACTTCTTACATCCCTCAACATTTGAAGAGTGAAATTTATAGGTAAAAGAAAAATTCCTTGTATGCTAAAAATTCCCTATATGCATGACAGAAAGAAATGGCGCAGTCGGAAGGATATTTCAGAGATCTCTGTTTTTTGTAACCACTATGAGGACTGGATTTTATATATCCTACGAAAAAAAAAACGAGTTTTATTATTTTTTGTTTGTTTATAATATAAACCGAACAAGAAAAATCATTAGATTTTTATGTAATCTGATGATTTTTTCACTAAAATCACAACTTTGATAGGATTTTTAAGAAAAACCAGTAGGGATATTGTAACCCCAATGTCAGGTTCTTAAAGCTTGTCTATTTTAAAGTAAAAATTAGTGCTTTCAAAGTTGATTCAATAATTTGTTTTATTAAATTTTTTAAAACAACATTACCATATAATCTAAGGCTCTTTTTACTAAATTTTCACGGGGCTTTTCTAAACTCCAGATTTTACTTCATGCTTAGTCTGGGAGTGGAAAACACTCGTTCAAATCTTCACATTGATCTCCTTAAAAAAACAACAAATATCTGAAGATTTACAGCATATAATTGGGATATGTATAGAAGAAAAACTCGCTGATTTTTCTTGTTTGGTTTATATTAAAAAGAAACAAAAAATCTGGAAATAAATTTCCATAATAAAACTCGTTTTTTGTAGGATATATAAAGTCCAGTCCTCATAGCGGTTACAAAAAACAGGATTCTGTAAAATATCCTTGCGACTGCGCCGTTTCTTTCTGTCATGCATTTAGGGAATTTTTAGCATACAATAATAAGTGGTATATTTTGAATTTCACATCAAATCAGTGTTTTATACGCGTGGCGCATGAATTAAAATTTCGAGTTTAGAAAAGCCCCGCGTAGACTATTTGTCGAGGGTCGCGCAGCGACCCGAGACAAATTTTCACGGGGCTTTTCTAAAATTGAAATTTTACTTCATGCTTTGTCTGGGAGTGGAAAACACTCGTTTATATCTTCACATTGATCTCCTTAAAAAAACAACAAATATCTGAAGATTTACAGCATATAATTGGGATATGTATACTTAGAAGAAAATCTCGCTGTATTTAAATCGCTTTAATTTTTGTTGGTGAAACCCAGTATTAGAGTAAAATACAATTATCAATATTGTAACCATGTTTCATCAAGTGATTAATAAGAACCAAATTAAAGACATTAAAAAATCGTTTATATTTCAATATATCAAAAGAAATGTTGTCTAATTGTTTTTGTATTTGAAATAAAACAACGCAGTTGGGAGGGTTTCACTTTTATTGTTGAACACTGCAACATGTTTTACCACACAGTGGCTTCATCAGGCAGATAAAATAATTATTTCATCTGCCTGATGAAGCCACTGTGTGGTGAAACATGTTGCAGTGTTCAACAATAAAAGTGAAACCCTCCCAACTGCGTTGTTTTATTTCAAATAGTATTATGGAGTTTCATCATGTATCCGCCTCATCAATTAAATATTTAATTGTTTTTGCATGTAACACTAAAATTATTTTATCTACGCATAAATCAAACTAATTCATCTACAGATAAATAAAATACATAAACGACCCAATATCGACTTATCAAATAAACAAATCTTTCTTTAAACATTAAAAGTGCGATTTCTTTCGTAATCTATAACAAGTTAGTCTTACACAGACTATATCAAACACTCATTGAAACAACTACGCCCCGAGCTTATACCACGACGGACATTGAATTATACAACAAGTGGTTGCTGTTACATACAGTAACCTACTGCGAATGTAACAATTTGGGTCAAATTATTCAGGCCATCTATAGACGCAAATTGTTACATTTGCAGTAGGTTACTGTATGTAACAGCAAACACTTGTTGTATAATTCAATGTCCGTCGGGGTATTAGCTCGGGAAGTAGTTTTAATGACTGTTCAATATAGTCTTTGTAAGACTAACTTGTTGTAGATTGCGAAAAGAATCGCACTTTTAATGTTTGAAGTGTTCTGTAACCAAGAATTGGCACTTTTAATTTATACTTATGTTTCAACGGTAATGTCGGTCAATTTGACACCTTAGACTGTGACTGTGACCGACATTACCGTTCAAACATAAGTATAAATCAAAGTGCCAATTCTTGGTTACAGAACACTTCAAACATTAAAAGTGCGATTCTTTTCGCAATCTACAACAAGTTAGTCTTACAAAGACTATATCGAACAGTCATTAAAACTACTTCCCAAAGGCAAAGCTATACTGATGAGAGATAAATCTCGAAACGCGTCTATAAATGGCCTGAATAATTTGACCCAAATTGTTACATTTGCAGTAAGTTACTATGTGTAACAGCAAACACTTGTTGTATAATTCAATGTCCGTCGGAGTATTGGCTCGGGAAGTAGTTGTTTCAATGAGTGTTTGATATAGTCTTTGTAAGACTAACATTTTGTAAATTGCGAACGGAATCGCACTTTTAATGTTTGACACCTTAGACTGTGACTGTGACCGACATTACCGTTCAAACATAAGTATAAATCAAAGTGCCAATTCTTGGTTACAGAACACTTCAAATATTAAAAGTGCGATTCTTTTCGCAATCTACAAGTTAGTCTTACAAAGACTATATCGAACAGTCATTAAAACTACTTCCCAAAGGCAAAGCTACACTGATGAGAGATAAATCTCGAAACGCGTCTATAAATGGCCTGAATAATTTGACCCAAATTGTTACATTTGCAGTCAGTTACTGTGTGTAACAGCAAACACTTGTTGTATAATTCAGTGTCCGTCGGAGTATTGGCTCGGGAAGTAGTTGTTTCAATGAGTGTTTGATATAGTCTTTGTAAGACTAACTTGTTGTAAATTGCGAACGGAATCGCACTTTTAATGTTTGAAGTACCAAGAATTAGCAATTTCATTTATACTTAAATCTTTCTTTAACAATAAAACACTTTAAACTTTGTTTCGATCTTTCTTTTTAAAAGTGTAATTATTTTTCATTAATTCATCCCGATATCAGATCTGTTCGTAAAACCAAATATGTTTAATATTTACACGAAACTTCGGTCTGGCTCGTTGGAGGAAAAATGACCTAAGGCAAGTTCTGTGCGCGTCGTGGATAATTGAAAAAGCCCGATGACGAATGGAGTTACTTAAAAGCTTTTAAAATTTTTCCTCATTTTCTCGCAACAGCCGAAAGAGAAAGAGCTTTTAAAATGATTGCTTTAATTTCAAGAGCACACACCTTTGTTGGAAATTAAAAACGTGACACCTGCACGAATGTGGAAAGAAAATTAATTATCTGGGAACAATTATTTTATGACAATTAAATTGAAATAATTCAGAAAATAAAAAAAAGCTGACGCTATTTATAATTATTTAAGTTGAATTTATTTTGAAAAGAATATTTTGTTTGCAAAATTGTAAACAGAAAATAATAATTTTTATTTGCTAACGAAAGAATCCAACAAATTGAAATAAGTTCTAAACACAAATGTTGTAAAGAATTCAATGCAATTTAACAAATATTAAACATTTGAGTATTAAATTGTATACGTTTAACATGAAAAACAGAATATATATATATATATATATATATATATATATATATATATATATATATATATATAAGTCCACTGAACTTAAAACTAAACAAAAGTTACATTTCTTTTAAAATGCGTTGTATGTAAAAGGCGCACCATGTAAATAAAAAAAAAGAATCAATCAATTCAACTTATCAAATATCTTTTATACTGGCTTCGAGCTAAATAAATCAGTGTTCGCTCAATCGATGTATTCCAGTTTATTTTTATTCAGGATTATTTATTCAGAACCGTTTTCATATGCTAAAAATGTCGATAAGGTCGAATACAATTTTAATCTATTTTTAAACTGATTTAAGTGAGTGAGTGTTTGTGTTGGGAATTTCATCTTCGATTGTTGATGAATGAAAAATTCAATTTACTAAAAACGAGATAAAAAATAATTCAACAATGAAATTGTAGGAGATTCGTATGTAATTATATAATGTTGTTTCATTTATTATTTTACCTACGCCCTATCTAGTAACCGCATCATATCTTGACGCGTATGATTGGCATTACCAACACATGCTTTGACAAGTGTATTACATACTGACAGCTGAACAGCTGATTGATTACCGCACAACCAAATGACATTTCTTTGATGTATATCTAGTAGTAATTTATTTTTTGTAAATGTAATGTAACTATCAAAAATTATTGAATAAATAAGTTGTTCTTCCATGCTCATTGTTTGTTTTGTTACGGTGTAGGTAAAGTATCTTACGTTTCTCGAGTGGTATGGCAATTACATACTCGCGGCTCGTACGCAACATATCCGCTCATATGTAATATGCTGTATACCACTCTCGTGACGTGTTATATTTTAAACTTGAAATATTTACTTTTGCTTAATCATTCAATATAAACCATCGCTAAACAATTAGGAAAAGCTCATTTTGTAGTTTTCTGTAATGTATTATAACAATATATCAGATTTGTCTTAAGAAACTAAAATTTATATTGTTTTTAAGTAAAATGTGTGTTTACAAAAATGTATTTGTTCGTCTATAGTTTTTCAAACAGAATATTCGCTTAAAATCACATGATTTATAAACTGTTTTGATCGTTCACTGTGTATTTTTTTCAGAAAATCTTGTTATGATTAGTGATGTTGGTGGTAATTTACGTTGGTAATTACCACCGGTGATTTACCGCAAATTACGGTATATTTCCCAGCTGTCTTGGTAACATTAGTGACATTGTTTTTTGCGGGTGAGTAATAGAAAAAAGGGCAAAAAATCCCTTTCCAGAAAAAATCGAACAACAACAATAACATTTATTGGCAATTGACAGTTAGTAAACTAACAGAATGACAATAATTGTAATATAATTTGAATTGACAACAGGCTAACGACCAATGGTCTTTCTGCCTATATTTTACAGCGTGTATCAGCCAAATGGAATAAATTTGATAATAAATAAATGGGGCCGTGTTCGAAAAAAGCTCGGACAAGTCGATTGATATTTTTAGTTGGGCATTTTTATTAATAAAACATTTTATACAGGGTACAGTAGCCAATGCAAACTTTCTTATTTTAAATGCAACACCATCTATATTATTCAATTTTTGGGTTCTTCAGAAAATTCTAGACATATTTCATGTACAATGTCCTATACCTATCTTTCGGAAATATTTGGTGTTTTCAAATTTATTGCAAAATTAAACATTAAAAAAAATATTTAATTACATATGCTGGCGAGGATTTATGGAATGGCCAGCACGATCCCTTGATCTGACGTCATTAGGCTTCTTCTTATGGGGATATGTCAAAAGTATTGTACACAAAACTGAACCTCTCGACGTGGCAAACGTTTTTTTTTTTTGTTTTTTTACATTATCAAAAAATAGACAGTATTATTTATTAGTTTTTTGAGTGTACTGTAGCGAATTTCTGTAATCAAATAATTTTCTATTTTTTTGTAAATTTTTTCGATAAATCTGAAAACACTTAATATTTCCGAAACAGTTGAAGATAGGTATAGGACCTTGTACATAAAATATGTCTAGAATTTTCTGAAGAACTCTAAAATTGTATAATATACAGGGTGTTGCATTTAAAATAAGAAAGCTGGTACTGGTCACTGTTACATGACACGCCCTGTATAAAATGTTTTTGTTGAAAAAAATGCGCAACTAAACATACCAATCGACGGGTCCGAGCGTTTTTTCGAACACGCCCCCACTTATTTCTTATCAAATTTATTCCAATTGACTAATACACACTGTATAGTCTTTTGATTCTGGTCTTAAGAAATGTTTTGTAAAATAATACTTAGGTGTTTAATTGTGTATAGATTGGTGTGTTGATAAATAGGATTCTAAAAGAGTTCATAAGGGTTTTTTGAACTTTGGTTGGATTTTTGGATTTCGAACCTTACAAAATAACGACAGAATTTGGTATGTGATCGCGACTTGCAACATTTTTCAATTTTATATTAATTTATTGTTTTATAAGTTCTATAATTAATGAAGTGGTATATTTAAAATAATTATTATTAGTCTATTTTGAACTCCACATCAAATCGGTGTTGTACACACGTGGCGCATGAAGTAAAATTTTGAGTTTAGAAAAGCCTTAAAATTTGGTTTTGCCGAGGCGCGCGAGCGAAGTAAATTTAGCTTCTTTACTTTCAATCTTTGGATATTCTTTGTTTTTTAAAAAGAGTTCAATTCGAAGCTTTTAATGAGTGTTTTCCACTCCCAGACTAAGCATGAAGTAAAATTTCGAGTTTAGAAAAGCCCCGCGAAAATTTGTCTCGGATCGGGACAAATTTTCTGAGCTTTTTTAAACTCGAAATTTTACTTCATGTGCCACGCGTATAAAACACTGATTTTAAGTGAGGTTTAAATATACATTAATTTCACAATATTTTAGTGTTTTTTACGCGTGGCGCATGAAGTAAAATTTCGAGTTTAGAAAAGCCCAGAAAATTTGTCTCGGGTCGCTGCGCGACCCTCGACAAATTTTCACGGGGCTTTTCTAAACTCGAAATTTTACTTCATGCTTAGTCTGGGAGTAGAAAACACTCGTTCAAGACAAGTCATTAAAGTAAATAGCACTAATATCGTATTTTATTTTAAATTATAAAGATTTTTATCATTTTATATTGAATTTATCAATTTCAACCGATATTGTTGAAATTAAATATGTTGATGATTTCAGTTAGTAGCTTTGTTAAATTTACTTTTGTTTCAAATCAGTTCTGAAGGTTTGTGTATGATTGTATTTCACGCACACTTGTTAATTTTTATTAATTATTACGAACTGTGTAATAAGTTTGTTGAAAATGTTTGTTTTTATTTTTAAGTCAGGTTTGGTTATTTTATCATACTAGTTGGTCCTATATCTCTGTTAAAATAGTAATTGTTGTGTTTTTATCAATTTGTGTGAAATTAGAGAGGTTTTTATAAATTTGTATTTTCTTTGCTGGTTTTAATAATTTAATGTATACTACTAATAAATATTATTTTAAATGTAAAAATATTATTAAAATTAAACATGTATGATTTTTGTAAGTTTTTGAGATATTTGCTTTATATATTGATTGATTTCGAAATTTAATTTCTACTATTAATTTGATTTATTTCAACAGATTTTACCGTTATACAACATAATAATAATAATATTAAAAAATAAACTAAATTCTATGCAAATACAACATTACCTTATTATTTCTCAAAAATTGTTATTTTTGCAAATGTTGAGGCCTCATGCTTAATCAGGAAATGGAAAACACTCGTTAAAAAACCCAAAATATTAAAATCAATACTGTTTACACAACATTTGAATCTGCCATCTAACTAAACCGGAGTGTCAATTGTTTTCTAAGCTTTAGAAAACAATTGACACTCCGGTTTAGTTAGATGGCAGGTTCATATGTTGGGTAAACACTATTGATTTTAATATTTTGGTTTTTAAACGAGTGTTTTTCATTACCTGATTAAGCATGAAGTAAATATTTTAAGTTTAAATAATAAATTTAACAATATTTCATAATTACATACGAATCTCCTACTATTTAATTGTTGAATTATTTTCTATCTCTTTTTTTTTAATTAAATTCTTTACTCATCTACAATCAAAGATGAAATTTCCAACACAAACACTCAATCAGTTTAAAAATAAATTAAAATTGTATTTGACATTATCGACATTTTTAGCATATGAAAATGTTTAGGATTTTCTAAACACGAAATATTTATTTCGGTCGCCAGGCGTTCAAAACGCGATCGCTAAACAATTTTCTAATAATTTAGTATGTCGGAAAATAATGTTTTACAAGAAATAAAACACTTTGAACAACAGTGCGAGACACCGTAGCAGACGGACGTGTACAGCGAGTTCTCTATATAAATAGTTTTCGAAAAACAATCGAATTCCACTTGCGAGTGGGTTTCCACATGGAAGCAGAGGAGGATAGCAGCTGGGCCTCCGATCAGATGGAGTTTGAGGAAGTCAAAACTAGGAAGCGAGGCCGCCCCCCTAAGTTTTGTCCGCCTAAAGCCAAAAAACTGAACGCCACAGGTAACCTTAACTTACCGAAAACCACTAATAAATTGTTGCAATCAGTATTAAAGCAAATGAACACAAACCAACAGTCGCAAAACCCCGTATCAACCACACAGTCACAACCTCAATTACAACATAGTCAATCACAACCTTCAAGCAGCTCACAGTATCAAACAATCGTCTCACACTCACAATCACAACAACAACAACCACAACAACAACAAAACAACACTCCCATTTCAAATTCTTATCGCCGTAATTTACAATATAAACACACCTACACATTCACAACAACAAATAACATCACAAGAATCCAACTGGTACAAATTTGGTTTGCTCATAAATATGATGTAAACGCGTTAATAATTAAAACACAATATGGATTTATTTTAAAATCAAACCAAGAAAAACAATTAATAGAGGCCAATTTAAACACATTAAAATACGAAAAAACGCTTCACGAATATCGTGCACTATCACCGGCCGGCGGGGACGCGGCGGTCAGAGCAGACGCACGGGGAAATTCGACCTTGCCTGGACAACGCGCGATACAATCCCCATCGTATTGCTGCATTATTAAAGGCGTAGAGCCCGAAATTTCAGACAGCAATATTAGTGATCAATTAAATGCAAACGGAATAACCCACCGTTACTGTAAACGCATAATTGCGAAGAAAGACAATTACACAACACACATGATACGGGTTATCACACCATCTCATGAATCTTACTCAAGACTCCTCAAACATTGTTGTGGAAAGCAAACCACCAACACCTATTCCAGTGCCGTGCGGAAAATGCAATAAATTTGACCATACAACTACAAATTGCAACGAAAACATCTCCTGCGCGAAATACGGAAGTAACCACCCCACATCTACCTGCGTTACCACTTTACCAATGAAATGCAAAACCTGCGGAAGTACGGATCACGGGGCATGGTCAGTAAAATGCCCCAGAAGACTACTCAAGCCAATACAAGGAATTCCGAATGTCAAAATTATTAATCAGAATAAAAAATCGGCAGACATAGACAGGGACTTGACTAAAGACTCTCGTATTCATGCACCAATCACCATTCATGATTACATTATTGACATTTTCACAACCAAAATAAATTCACCGTCAACAACAGACAGAGAAGCTCTAATCAAAAAACTAAAAACACGTTTCATTGACTCATTCCGCATCGACACCCATATTAATTTCTCCGGCAACAAAATGTTCATTGTAATGTTCGACCTGGATTCCCCAAATATAACCCCACCCGTAGTCCCTTCCTCCGGTATCCACATAGGCCATTCACAAGTAATTACCAATGTCTAATATAAATTTCCGATATACCAACATAAACTTCTTTCCCAGAAAATCACACCTACTTTTCCATTATCTTTCACAAAACCCCATACATGTGAATCTAATGGTAGAGACCAAAACCAATAATCCCTTTTCATATCAAAACTGGTCCTTTATACAAATCCCCTCTTCTGTCCCTAACCAAAATCATCGTGGAGGATCAATAATTGCAGCGAGGCCTGAAATAAAATTAGGGAAAGCCAACCCACCCAAAATCAACCATCACCTGAACGAATGTATGCACTGCACTATTACCCTCCCCTCCTTCACCCTTCATATATTTCTAGTATACATCCATCACTCCTCTACAATTGAAGACACCATCCTTACAAAAGCCTCCTTATATGACCACGTTATCATAATCGGAGATTTTAATCTAAATAAAGCCAAGAATAGACAACTATCTTCTTTTATCGACAATTCAAACTTCCAACGTATCAACACTGCACCCACATTTATTATGTCCTATAATCAATCCTCGACTCCAGATATCCTCCTATGCACGAGTAACATCCGACACTTAATACATAACGTTTCTTTAATACTCGACTTAGGTTCCGATCACCTATCTATAGAATTTTCACTAAAACAAGATCCCCCTCTCTCTTCCCCTTACAAAATAATATTTCGACACAAAGACTGCGACATAGATAAAGTGACAAATGACATTTCTGACTTTATAAACAGCCACGAGACAATAGACGCGACCTGTATATCCTTATTTCTCTCAAAGCTATCACAATCTGTTGAAAATCACACTCCTACATACACTAAAACTCCCTACAAATATCCACTCCCCAACTATATACTGAGACTCATAAAATATAAACGTCAATTATATAGAGACTTACGACTGACGGACGATAAAAACTTAAAATAAAACTTCAATAGTTTGAACAAAGACATTCACAAACTCATACAAGAATATAAAACCGACACCTGGATTAAAGCTTGTAACAAAATAAATGAACTTAAAGGAAAACAATATTGGCAGCAAATCAAAAAACTTTCAAAATATAAAAAATATGACGGAATTCAAAAAATATAAGACCCAATAACTAACAATACTACAACAGATGACTCAGAAATAGATAGATGTTAATAATTTCAAATTTCTATATTCAGGTAATAAGGGCCGTAATTTAAGCGTCAGGGAAGGCCTAGAAATAAATAGGGCAATAAAAGACGGAAAACACCTCGTCAACGACAATGAGGATATTTGGAATTCCCCAATCTTAAAATCCCTTATTACCTGACCATATATAAGCTTGTTGGTATCTTTTGTAATTCACTCCTGATAATGCTGTAAAACGCGAAACTAGTCGAGTAAATAGTAAAGTAAAAAAATAAAAAAAAAATTTGTGAAACAAACCAAGTGTAATTTAATTTAATCCTTCATTATCAATACTCAGAAATAGCTTGTATTTTTTCTAAATACTTTGAAGAATGCTATACAATGAGAGACAATGACACCTATGACACCGACTGGTTTAACTACATAAATTCCTGGTATGACGCATTTAAAAGTAATCCCACCCATGTCCCCGCTAGTGATGAGTTAAAAGAAGAAGACTATTTTGAACAGTTATATAAAGGCAAAAACACAGCACCCGGTTATGATAACGTTCCTAGAATGATCCTAAAATCCCTTCCTGATCATATACACAAATATATAATACGAATCTTTAACCACATTTATGTTGCTCAGGAGATTCCAAGCGAATGGAAGCGAGGTATAATAACATGCATTCGCAAACAAAATAATGATCCGCTAACAGTATCAGCCTACCGCCCTATCACCTTGCTTCCAGTCATTGGAAAACTCTTCGAGTCCATATTAAAACATAAAATTATCCAATACATATCAGACCGCCTCCCTCCTTACCAATTCGGATTCCTTGAACATCGATCCACATCCATTTCTCTCTCAATACTCACATCAAATATTCAAACCACACATCTCGAAGGTCGTAAGTCCGCAATCGTCTTTCTAGACATTCAGAAAGCCTTCGACTCCACCTGGCACCGCGGGCTTCTGTTTAAATGTCACTCCCTAAATATCCCACCCCACCTCATTAGACTTATAGACAACCTCCTATCAAAGAGATCCCTTCAGGTTAGAATCAAAAATTCCTTCTCTAATACCTTCACTCCAGAGCAAGGGCTGCTGCAAGGTTCCCCTTTATCCCCACTCCTATACAATATCTTTGTTTATGACCTATACGATCCCAACCCAAATTACTTCAATAAATCTGCCTATCCCTTATTATATGCTGATGACACCGCCCTAATTTCCCATGCACCAACCCTCCTAAAAGCACTAAGCACTCTGCAGGGCTTGATCGACACAATACAATTGTGGTTCGCCAAATGGAGAATCACAATAAATCCACATACATCACAATTATGCATCCCTCACCATCACCATCCTTGCACCCACAACGTCACAATAAATAATAACCCAATATCGCCCTCCTCTACATGTAAATATCTCGGTATTACATTCGATACAAAATTCACCTTTAAAACCCACACCCAGAACCTCAAGGCAAAAGTCAGGTCGAGGGCTCGGCACTTCAGAATCTTAACCTACCGCAATCACGGTATCACAACAAAAACTGCAGTGCATATCTATAAAATGATATGCCGTCCTCTACTCGACTATTCTGCCATCCTTTTCTTTAACCCCCGTCCTGCTGTCCTAAATAACCTCCAAGTTGCCGAAAGATCAGCCCTTAGAGTGCTTACCAAAATTAGACACCCCCAAAACCCATTTCACAACCCGTCAAACCAACTCCTCTATGAAAAATGCAACATTATCGCAATTGATAACCGCCTGAAACTCCTGGCAAATAAATTCGCTCTAAACCCATTTATTCAGAATATCATCCACAACCTATACATTCCACGCAACCCCAACATAACCCCTAAATGTAGATATCCAGAAATCACCATTCATCAATTCATTTCATCGACAACGACGAATGACCATGACGATTAATCATTCAATATTATACACAAACCTGTATCATTCACTTTCTTATATCATATAAAAAAAAGAAAAGAGTGTATATATGTATATATATATATATATATATATATATATATATATATATATATATATATATATATATATGTGTATGTATATATATATATATATATATTATGACTAAATAAAATACATTAAATAAATAATAACAGGCCGAAAGGCCACTGGTCGATAGCCGATTTGCGGAAATGTGTAAAATATATACGAGGCATTATAATATTTGTTAATGTATTTTTGTATATATTTCTGTAAATAAAGATATTTATATATATATAAAACACTTTATTTCTACATCATGCATTTGAAAGATTTAGAATCTGTGCATTTTATTGATTAAAAATCTGTGCATTTTAAAAATTAAAAATCTGTGCATTTTAAAGATTAAAAATAATATAGAAAATTCCAAGAAAAATGTTTATGATTATATTTTCAATATTTATAGATTCCTTGTTTTAATTTTACAAGAAAGATTTAGAATCTGTGCATTTTAAACATTAAAAATCTGTGCATTTTAAAAATTAAAAATCTGTGCATTTTAAAAATTAAAAATGAAAATAAAAAATTTCCAGTAAAATGTTTATGATTATATTTTTAATATTTATAGATTCCTTGTTTTACTTTTACATATGTTACAATCTTTGTTTTTATAAAATGTGTAAAAGTAAAAAAGGAATCTATAATTGTTGAGTATGCAAACATATTACTTACTATAAATTTTACTTTTCGATGCCTCATTTATTTTATGTCTTACTTTTAATTACCAATTGCTACCATTTTTCCAGTAATATAACCGAGAATATTACCCAATGTTAAATTACCGGTAATTTTACATCAGTAGTTACCATATTAAATTACAATAGTTTTGTGTTTTTTAATTTGATTTAAGCAACAAATTTTCCACTTTCATACAATATAAAAATTACCTTACCAGAAAATAAACGACCCTTAAAATTATAAGTATAATTTAACTAATATTGTTTTTAACCCTTAGCCGGTACACAGTGGACTGTCAGAAATTTGACACACTTTAATGCGCAATAACTTTGGCTACTAAACAAACAGAGCACTAAAAATCCACCGCATACTAACAATATATTAAGACATACTTGAAAGTAAATTTAGGTTCAATGCAATATTTTAAGGAATGAGGATGATAAGGATGTTTAAAGAATTTCTGTGGTCTCTCAGACCCTACTGTAACGGTAAGGATAGGATAAACTTAAAGCAATACAAAATATTAAGTGTTTTTTACTATTTAAAGTAACTACATACAGTGAATTTTTCTTTAAAGTATACGTATTCCAAATTCAGCTTATTTTCTTTAGATCTCTAGATATTCGTTGTGTTTTTAAAAGAGTTTAATTTGAAACTTTAAACGAGTGTTTTCCACTCCCAGACTAAGCATGAAGTAAAATTTCGAGTTTAGAAAAGCCCCGTGAAAATTTGTCGAGGGTCGCGCAGCGACCCGAGACAAATTTTCTGGGCTTTTCTAAACTCGAAATTTTACTTCATGTGCCACGCGTATAAAACACTAAAATACTGTGAAATGTATTTATATATTTGAACCTCACTTGAAATCAGTGTATACGCGTGGCGCATGAAGTAAAATTTCGAGTTTAGAAAAGCCCAGAAAATTTGTTTTGGGTCGCTGCGCGACCCTCGACAAATTTTCACAGGGCTTTTCTAAACTCGAAATTTTACTTCATGCTTAGTCTGGGAGTGGAAAACACGCATTAGAAGTTTCAAATTGAACTCTTTTTTAAAAAACAACGAATATCTAAGGGTTTAAAGAAAAGAAGCTGAATTAAGAAAACGTATACTTTAAATAAAAACTCCCTGTATAGCTTTCAAATAAAATTATAATTAATGTAGTTTTGTAAGTTGCAAAATTTAAAAAAATAATAATTACCTTGACCCATAATTAAGTAATTTCATAAAACATCTTGAAATATTAACTTTTCGTTTACGCGCGGAGCACAGTTTTTATTTAAAAAATTCGCAAGGGTTGTTCCATTCGGCTCATCACTTCCCCCCTTAATTAAACCCCTTGTTTGTTTTATTTTTTTGCGCCAAGAAAATTAGCACAAACATGTATTGACTGAAAACACACAGACAAACATGCATTCGACAACAAAACTAACCTTCAGTCATGTTTTACTTTTTGACTTTTTAATTGTGTACTCGAGAGTGAACTTGGGGGGGTAGAAGCGTGCGTCACCCCCGGCGACGAGCAGCGGAAAACGGGCGCGCGAGAGAGGAAGTCATCCCCCCAGTTTTGGGAGAGGCGCGAGCGCTGGCTCGGGCTTTCCCGCTTTTCCGAAGGGAAGGGAAAGGGAGAAAAACGAGCAAAGCGTCTGACGGTTCGCGTCCTACTGACAGGGAAAACTGGGGGGCCCCCCGATCTGGCAAATAGACCGTGTGCGCCTTTTCGCTTTCTGCCTTCTTCCGCACACTTTCCGCTCTCGATTCGGTCTTTCGCAAATTTTAGGGGGAACATTTCATCCCCTCCAAGTAGGGACCCTTTACTGTTTTTCTCGAAAAAAATGCATTTTCTTTAAGGATTACTTTATTGAATTTGCGAGAAATTATGATAGTCACGTAATTTCTCTCAAATTAAATAAAGAAATCCTTAAATAAAATGCATTTTGTTCGAGCAAAGAGAAAAGGTCGGTACTTGGAAGTCCAAGAGAAAAGGTCTGTACTTGGAAGTCCAAGTACCGACCTTTTCTCTTTTCTCGAACAAAATGCATTTTATTTAAGGATTTCTTCATTTAATTTGAGAGAAATTACGTGACTCTCATAATTTCTCTCAAATTCAATCCTTAAAGAAAATGCATTTTTTTCGAGAAAATTCATAAATAAAAGACCAGAAATCAAATGCTCCCCGAACCAATAAGCTGCGAATTTCTAAATCACAGGACGGAACGAATTGTTATGGAATATGATTCTTTAACTGTAACCCGAACATTATCAAATATCTGCCAGTCAAAAAATTCAAAATCAAAATAAAATCCTACTTAAAAAAGAAAACTTTTTACAATTTCGCTGAATTGTTACAAAATGATTTTAGTGACTTTGATTCATTATGTATGAAATTTTGAATCAGGTCACTAAAATCGTTTCGTAAGAATTCAGTTTCTCTCAAATTCAATAAAGAAATCCTTAAAGAAAATGCATTTATCTCGAGAAAAACAGAAAATTGTCCGTGCTTGAAGGGGATGAACTGTTTAGTTGATTTTGTAATTGTTATTATGTTCACGCAATATATATCTTTATTAAGTTTAAAACTAGTGTCTATTTTTTGTACTATGTATTTTTCTTTCTTTTTTTTCTGACTTATGTAAAAACTATGCCTAACACATCAATAAATTATTAATATTATTATTATTGAACATATTTTTTATCTTCAGATAACGGTTTGAATATTTTTTTTAATAACATATTTTATTGCTTTCATCCAATATATTGTTGTTTTTTTACGATGCACATATTTTTCAATCCAGCCTCTCTTATATTAAAAATGATCTGAAACTAAAGCTAGTGATCCAATTCCGTGATATATCGCTTTCCTTTTGTATGTTCGTCGCACGACAACGTAATATCTTAGCGGTTTGATTTATTTCTGTGCTTTGTTACCCATTTTTGAAACGCTCATCCCGGCGCATCCACCACAAAAAATATATACGTACACAGTGATTTATTAAAAACACACAATTCAACGAATGTTATCATAAAAGCGTTTGTATACTCGTGATAAAAACGCCTATCGTAATAAACATTTATAAAACTTGCTTTTTATTTTGTTTATTTTATAAAGTCAAATCTCGCTTATTGATTTTATTCAGACTATTACAAATAAGCACGTCTGTACCTACTAATTATATAATACAGTTGTTAGAATTGGACCGCAACATAATTTGGAGCGTGTGTACCAGATTAAGAGCACGCTGTTGTGAAAAGCGTTGCTTTTGTTATTATAAAGTTGGGCACTATCTATAGCCGGCTGTGAAAGCTCTAGATAACGTCCACCATTCGAATACAATTTATTTTCGCGTTTTTTTTTTCTTGTTTGTTTGTTTATCAATTCCAAACAGACAATCATCTAAAAACAGACGGAATTGCTTACGTTAAATCAGCCAAAAAATTTTGAATATATCGTTACTCATTGATTAAAACTCTAATTAGGTCAAAATTCTACAGAATATTGATGTATAGAATTTTGACTTAATTAGAGCTTTAATCAATCTTACTCATTGATTAAAGCTCTAATTAAGTCAAAATTCTAAACATCAATATTCTGTAGAATTTTGACCTAATTAGAGCTTTAATCAATGAGTAACGATATATTCATTTTTGGCTGATTTAACGTAAGCAATTCCGTCTGTTTTTAGATATATTCAAAAATGTTTGGCCGATTCAACATAAGTAATTCCGTCTGTTGTTAGATGATTGTCTGTTTCGAATTGATAAACAAACAAATAAGAAAACAATTAATAAATAATTTGTGTTTTTAAAACATGCTTATCACTGATTAGGTTAATCGACTTGGATGCAAACGGCCATAAGTAAAAATAAAAACATTTAGATTTCCACTAAAAACGTATCATTTCCATCAATAAGTTTGTTCTTAATGTATGATCTCTACAGGTTTTTGAGTTGCATTGGAATACAAACTGATTGCAATTAAAGATTTACTGGTGGGAAGTTAGCACTAGATTTTCAGCTTATTTTTTAAGATGTTTATTTTAACTTTTTACTAGATTACTAGATCACTAGGAAAATAACGCTACAATATCTGAAGTTCTGATTGTTGACTCATCTAACACTTGGTGAAACATCTTTACACTTTTTATATAAGGTTGATAGAATAAAACACTTGGTTTTTGTTTCACAAATTCAATATTTTATTTCCACGACTAGTTTCGGTCAGACGACCATTATCAATGTGGTTTACAAGGATTACTATGATTTACAAAAGAGCAGACCGCGTTTTATACATTGGGGATTAAGGCTAATGGCTTAAGACTAAGTAGGGTGGGAGGAGACCTGATTACTGGAGCGTAATTTGACAAAGGTGTCGATCAGCGGGGTGTTAATTGCGTCTAAATTGTCGTTGGTTACACATAGGCCCTTTCTGATCGCATCCTTAATGTAAAAAATTTCCCAGCAATTAAGTTTCCTCGATTTGTTTATGATTTTTAATGTTTTAAATTTCGAGGGAGTGAAAAAATGGCCATTATCAATACCATGCTTAGCGAAGCCTGTTTTTGCCTGGTTATCCAAGATAGATTTTTTGTGTTCTTTTAAACGAGTATTAAAATTTCGTCCAGTTTGGCCAATATAAATGGCTTCGCAATCGTTGCAGTGCAATTGATATACGCCGCTTTTTTCACCCCTTTCTGTTTGATCTTTGTTATTAATTAATATTTTCCCTAAATTGGTTTTATTAATACAAATAGAATTGATGTTTAATTTGTTTAGCGAGTTGATGATTACATTTGATTTATTATTAACAAAATTGATAGAGACATATGATTTTGGATTTACAATTTCCGATCCAGCGTAAATTAAATTAAAAAATATCTGAAGAGAAATTATATTTAACCAACTCGAGATTGAAATCTCCTATTGTTATTATGTCTGGTATATTTAATAAATTAGGGTGGTGATATTTTGCACGACTCTGCTAAACCTCAATAACTAATCTTTTGAATATCTGTCACAGCAATTACAAGAAAATTTAAAATAATATAATTAACAATATACATACAGAGAATTTTCTTTCAGGTATACATGACCCATTCCACGTCAAGCGAAACGAAATAAATTAAAAATATCACTTACTGCTTCTAATTTTCCTGTAAAAAATAAAAAAACAAAACATTTTGAAAAAAATGGTATCTTCAAAATTTTAAACACTATTTTTTAAAAACAAAAAACAAATCTTTGTTTCATAAGCTTTACAATGAGTATTTTATGGTGTTTGTATGATAAATGCAACCGATGATATGAATATTTATATCAGACCAATTTTCCGATGTTTCGCTCTATTACGTATTTTTTTTTAAATATAACGTTTAAAATATTAAAGATGAGAAATTAAAAAAAAATGTTTCCTTCGTTTGTTTTTGTCGCAGAATCTGTAAAAAAATGATTAGAGAAATTGGAAAACATGATGAAAACGCTTGACGTGGAATGACTCATATATGCATTGGACATTATACGTGATTCTTTGATTTATTTAAAAGATTTTAATTTGGATCTTTAAACGAAGGTTATCCACCCCCAGACTAAGCATGAAGTAAAATTTCGAGTTTAGAAAAGCCTGAAAATTTTAATTGGCCGCGTAGCGAAGCGGAGCGGCCAATCCAAGTTAGGCTTTTCTAAACTCGAAATTTTACTTCATGCACCACACGTATAAAACACTAAAATATCGTAAAGTTTAAAATATACGGCTTTAGCAATCTAATATGTAGATGTGAATAAAACGTGTGTCAAATTCTCTGCTTAACAAATTGTTTAAAACAGTGGTTATAGGCCACCCAATAACTCTAACGTATGTTAGGTTGCCTATAATCATTGTTGTGCGTATCCGTGTCATTGTACGTGTACGTGTTTAGAAAAGTTTAAAAAACCTAATTTGGATAGACCGCTCCGCTTCGCTGCGCGGCCAATCCAAATTCTGAGGCTTTTCTAAACTCAAAATTTTCTTTCATACTTAGTCTGGGAGTGGAAAACACTCGTTAAAAGCCTCAAATTATCGCTTTGAAATAACGAATTCCTGCAAATTTAAAAAATTTTGTAATTATCAGGATATGTATATTCCAAAGAAAAATGCCCTGTATAAATTTAATTATAACTAATATGAAGACACTAGCTTTATATTGGTTAGAATTAAATTTATATGTTAACAGTTTAATTACATTACACAATCATAATCGATTAGTTGCATCCATTGGTTTATTGGACCACATCGGACTTCCCACTTTATATGTACACTTCTGTGCAATAAAATTAAGTACAAGTCTTATAACTATTTTTCACAATATTCTAGTTGTATATTTCGGGTCTGTTTTATTTACCTAGCAGCAGTTTCAATAAATAATAAAATACCATAACACTTCTTTACTGCTTCCAACGTTTCTTAACTCTGAAAACAGTGTATTTACTGATATTTACACATCGAACAATTTGTCTAATAAAAAAACCATCTTCTGTTCTAGTTAGAATTTTATGTTTTAAATTGTTGTCTAAATGACGCAGCATTTTGACATTAAGGAATTGACATATTTACGTAACTAGGAAACTCATCATGTCCGCTTTAAACTATAACATATTTTGTGTACTTAATTTTATTGCACAGAAGTGTATATACAAAGAGTTTTATGTAACACCGACCATTTCCATCCAATGCACCTTTAATTTTTAAGTTTCAAGTATACAGGTCCCAATTTGAGCGTATATGCCGTAAATCTTTAGATAATCGTTGTTTGTTTACAAGAATCCAATTTGAAGCTTAAAGCGAGTGTTTTCCACTCCCAGGTTAAGCATGAAGTAAAATTTCGAGTTTAGAAAAGCCTGAAAATTTGGTTTGGTTGCGTAGCGCGAAGCGCGGAGCAGCCAAACCAAATTTTCAGGCTTTTCTAAACTCGAAACTTTACTTCATGCGCCACCGGTACAAAACACTCACATATTACGAAGTTTAAAACACACCGCTAAACTTTACATTGAATCAGTGTTTTGTACCAGTGGCGCATGAAGTAAAATTTCGAGTTTAGAAAAGCCTGAAAATTTGGTTTGGCCGCTCCGCGCTTCGCGCTACGCGACCAAACCAAATTTTCAGGCTTTTCTAAACTCGAAATTTTACTTCATGCTTACCCTGGGAGTGGACAACACTCGTTTAAAGTTTCAAATTGAATTCTCTTAGTAAACCGAGCGTAGGAAAATGTACAACGTATGCAGATGTATAATTAAGAGAAATATTCTCGCTATGAAAATGTTCGGTGTTACATAAAACTCTCTGTACGTTAATTGTTAATTATATTATACATTATCCATAATAAATTTTATATTTTCACATACACGTGAAAAAGTTTTAATACGATATATGCGAAAAGTGCAAAATACAAAGGAATTATTTTATTAATATATTCTCTTTGACAAGTAAGAGATTTTTAATTCGTAAAAAGCTTTGCAGCTTTGTTGCTTTGTTGCTTTGTTGCTTTATAGCTTCTAGTTAGATATAATAATGGCTCTAGTGTAGCAAATTCACCAGAATCGGGGCCAGCGTTACCGCATATTGTAAATGTTGATGCAAAACAGAGGAGGAGAGTCAATATTTGCGGCGTTTCAATCTACTTTGAAACGTTTACCCGGTGCATCCACTAGGAAATCACAAAATAAGTATAAGCACACAATATTTATTAATAACAGGTAATTGATATTTCTCTATATTAATATTGTTTTAAATCAATCAAGACATAATTGTCATAAAAATTATGTGATGATTACAACTTGATTTTGTTAGAATTTTGTTTTAGAAATCGGTATAAGAAAATTGTTGTATATCACTTAATTTGTTTTTTTTTTTTCTTAAGGTATTATAATTTAGAAGAATAATTTCCATTTAGAGTAATTTTATAAACAAAGTGACAAATCAATTACTAGGAGTAAATTCTAAAGCTCTCTTTAAATCATTGTTTTATACGCGTGGCGTATAAAACTTCGAGTTTATAAAAGCCTGAAGATTTGGATTTGCCAGCGCGCGACTTGCTTCGCTTAAATAAAAATGTTTAGAACGGTTTATTAAAAAAGCTTAAGGTTTTTTCCAATATTCCGGGCGTTGGCACCACTGTGCATTGGTACCACAAATCATAACATAAACAACTATTTGAAAATGTTTAAAAAAATGTTTTCTTACATGCATTTGATATTTTCTTGAATTAATTTTTTATCTAGCACTTGCTTAAACATAATATACTCTGTAAAGTAATTAAAAGGAAAAACACTTTTTATTGTTTCATAAATTTAAATTTAATTTGTGCAACAATACCAACTGATTTTCCTTTCAATAACTTTACACAAATTTGATATATTTGGAATAAAAAGTTTTGTTTTAATATAAGTATTTTTCATTCATTCAATAAATAATTTTACTTATTAGTTTACTTTAAATAATACCAAACTAAACTTAATTATTTGATAACTAACTACCAATTATGAAAATTAGAAATATTTTACAAGGTTTATTATTAAAACGTGCAGTTTTAAGTCTCTAACGAGTGTTTCCACTCCCAGACTAAGCATTAAATAAAATTTTGAGTTTAGAAAAGCCTGGAAATTTGGTTTGGTTGCGTAGCCCGAAGCGTGAATCGACCAAACCAAATTTTCAGGCATTTCTAAATTCAAAATTTTACTTCATGCGCCACGCGTATAAAACACTGATATAATAAAAATCATACACACACACACACACACTTTTAAACTTGAAATACAATACCACAAGCCAGATTTATAAGTACCAACAATTTATTTTTTACGTGATAAGAATCAATCTTTATTCTACAAGAAAATGAATTTTTGACATTCAAACGTGAAAAACACCCAAAATATTGATCGTTATTGACATAAATTAACATTTGTTGACATAAATTGACATTATTGACGTAATTTCTATAAGTTTTACTATAGTTTATTTATGTTATTAGGTCATACAAATTTTATATTTGTTATAACAATTGCAAAAATGCAGCATGCAATCAAAAATGTATATGTTTATTTACGGAAAGTCGATTTAAAAGTACCTACAGGTAATGCCCAATACAAATCTAACAATAAATTAACAGTAAACTTGTACAAAAACGAGACTATAGCTATAATATTTAAAAAAATCGTCTTTGTACATGAAATAGTTTACAAAATCCCAATGAAAATTTGGTTTGGCAACGCAACCAAACCAAATTTTCAGGCTTTGATAAACCTGACATTTTACCTTATGGTTAGTCTGGGAGTGGAAGACACTCGATTAAACCTGTACATTAAACTATTTAAAAAAACAAAGAATATATAAAGATTTACAGCATATACGCTGTAATTGGGATATGTGTACTTAATAAAAAAAACTCCTTGTATATATATTGCTTTGACGAGTCTAATATTGTAAAATTTATAAAGAACCAATAAATAATTTGATTCGATTTAATTTGATAAAACTATACTCTACAATCCACCTAATTACCTTAGTAAAACACACTTTGTCACATAACTACTATATTATTATCATCACGATAGTTTTAACCGTTACCACGTGTTAATCTATATTAAAATTATACTTGATAATGACACTCACAATGTCGAAACTTAAGTCGTAAAAATATTTATATGTAACACCTGTATATATATATATATATATATATATATACAGGGTGTCCCATTACTGCGTTCTCGGAGGATATCTTGACTCACGTTAAAGGTATAACAATTGTTTTTCCACCAAAGTTGCTTGGTTTTAAGAGCTGCATAACCTAAAAATATTTGTATACATACTGGGTGTGCCATAAAAACAGTTGCGGATGGTACTTGCTTATTTTAAATCGATCACCCTGTATATTAATTGGTTTTTAAATCCCTTATAAAATTGCGTATCATTTTATTAAAAAAATATGGTCTAAGTCGTATCGTTTCGGATTTATTTGACATTTAGGGACTAAAATGATGTTAGAAGTGGTTTTATAAAGATAAAATATCTCTAAAACTAAATGAGATAGAGAGTTGCAGATTTCACCATTCTCGTAAGAATAGAGGATGCTATCGGCTGCATTATAAAGTTGTTCGCGTAAGTTATTTGGCTATTGAATAAAAATAGTTACATTTCTAATATTTTAATCAAGAGTAACTTTATTTATTTAAATAGAACCATATAAATTTGTTTGCATCAGTCGACTTTAAATGATAGTCTTTTTCGAGTATGTTAATCATTTTGTATCTGTAGATGTAATAAATTTCTCTTAAAAACTCTAAAATTACGGATACAAGTTATAAACCCAATCGAAAGAGAATTTAATTTTGAGTCGATTGATGCTAAACAAATTATATGGTTCTATTTAAAAAAAATCAAATTACCCTTGATTGAAAATTTAGAAATCGATTATTTTTATTTCGTAGTCAAATAACGTAACCCAAATAACTTTTTAGCGTATCCGAAAGCGCCATCTATTCTTAAGAGAATAGCGAAAATTGCAACTTTCTATCTTATTTACTTTCGAAGATATTTTAGATTAATAAAACTATCGCAAGCGTGATTTTTAACCATAAACGTCAAATAACTCCGAAACAGTACGATTTAGATCAAATGTTTTTAAAAAAATGATACGTAGTTTTTATAAGGGATTGAAAACCCAAATTATATACAGGGTGATCCATTTAAAATAAGCAAATTGCATCCGCTTCTGTCATTATGGCACAACCTGTATACATTAAAATATTTTTAGGTTATGCATCTCCTAAAATCAAGCAACGTTGGTGGAGAAACTTTTTTTCTGTATTTAACGTGAGCCGAGATATCCTCCGAGAATGCACTAATGGGACACCCTGTATATATATACATATATATTTATATATATATATATATATATGTATATATATATATATAAATTAATAAAAGTGGTAACAGACATAGTAATACTTTCATATAAATTCTATATTATTATTTTTTATATCTAATACCCACTTGAGATTATTTATTTTTATTATGTTTACATTACTTATTGCAAAATAAATCTGTGGCTTAAACGTTACAGCACATCAACCTAATAAAAATACGCTCACTGTATACGTAATGAAATTAAATTTATACAAAAAAAACCTCCAAATTAAATCCATCCGTGCGTGTCTTCATTCGGGCATTCGATAAAAATTCCGACACACATGGGAAATTAAAAAAAGCCGGCTCCGCTCCCAACTTTTTTTTCGTTTGCTTTTATAGTAAATATGAGGTGTGATACGTGTATTGATTTCTGTTGAAAATTGTTTACCGCTATCCAGTAACTAGGTTACAAATGGTGGTAATTACGCTTGATACTAGTTTATGACGATAATAGCTTTATTATTGTGAAATATTGACTGCCGCTGATTTCATTAGCTTTCATTCACATTACGTAGCTTTCAGAATATTTTACCTAATCATAATTTTAATAAGCGTATTTCTCCTAGGATTTGTAAATTTAATGTTTATTAAATTTTACCGGTAATTTAAAAAAGGGTAAGTGTACAAACCCTGAGAGAAATACACTTAATAAATGAATTATTGTAGTAAATCCTTTCTTTCTAATAAATACTATCGAAAATGAACACCTAGTTTTCGAAATGTGCATTTAGTATAATGAAAGTAATCAGGGAAGAAAGGAATTACTACAATAATTAATAGAAATAACTTCACGTAACTAAAAAAAGAATATTGAAAACTTATTAAAATTATGATTAGGTAAAATATTCTGAATACTACGAATTCATGTAAATGAAAGCTAATAAAATTAGGAAATTTGTTAATCAGAGTCATATTATCGACAATTTTCTGGTTTTTTAATGGTATATAGTTATTATATAGCAGAGCTGGGCAGGATTCGAATCATTCAGGAATCGATTCCCGGACTCGAATCCTTTTAGAGGATTCAAAAGAGGTATTCGAATACTTTAGTGAAAACGGATTCGTGATCCGGATTCGTTATATTTTTTTAAAAGGATTCGTATTCGAATCCAAACTTAGATGATTCGAATCCTTATAAAAGGATTCGAATTCTTATAAAAGGATTCGAATCCTTATAAAAGGATTCGAATTCTTATAAAAGGATTCGAATCCTTATAAAAGGAATCGAATCCTTATAAAATTCGAATCCTGATACATGGATTCAAATCCTCATAAATAATTCGAATCATCGCTATTAAGGCTGGGATTCGAATTCGATTAATTCAAATAGTTAAATATTCTAATATGAATATTTAAATCATTAAATTATTCATATTTGAATATAAATATTAAAATTTTCGAATAATTCAAATATTTGTGAATGCATATTTGGTTACTTAACCATGAAAAATATCCAACGTTAATAGTATATTTAAAACTTCACTTGAAATCAGTGTTTTATATGCGTGGCGCATGAAGTAAAATTTCGAGTTTAGAAAAGCCCCGTGAAAATTTGTCTCGGGTCGCTGCGCGACCCTCGACAAATTTTCTACGCGGGGCTTTTCTAAACTCGAAATTTTACTTCATGCTTAGTCTGGGAGTGGACAACACTCGTTCTTAGAAGTTTCAAATTGAAGGATTACTCTAGATTACTAAGTTTATTGCCGTTTTACAAAGGCTACAGCTGAAAGGACCAACCATGGTCTTCGCAGAACGAAGGACTACAGGGAATCGAAGTTTTTTTACAAGAAAACAACGAATATCTGAAGGTTTACAGCATGGATAGGAAAGAAAACATCTAATTTTGAAAAAAATATCGAAGTTGGGTTGGTTCTCAGTGCATTTTTAACTTCACTTTAAATCAGTGTTTTATTGCGTGGCGCATGAAGTAAAATTTCCAGTTTAGAAAAGCCCCGCGAAAATTTGTCTCTGGTCGCTGCGCGACCCTCGACAAATTTTCTACGCGGGGCTTTTCTGAACTCGAAATTTTACTTCATGCTCAGTCTGGGAGTGGACAACACTCGTTTGAATTTTAAATTTAACTCTTTTAAAAAATCGACGTATGTAATATAATAAATCATTCATTGAAATCATAGAAAAAGATGCAAAATTTTACCTATAATTAACTTTTAGAGTTAACTTTATAATTTGTTCGGCTCTTAATGGGTGAATATTCTATTCCTAAAAAAAATCGTTTTTATTTAATATTGAAGTTGCATTTAATACAATAACAAACTGTGAATAAATCGACATAAATTTGGAAATATCAAAAATCTCGACATGTAGAAAATCTTGACGGTCCACTCCCAGACTAAGCATGAAGTAAAATTTCGAGTTTAGAAAAGCCCCGCGTAGAAAATTTGTCGAGGGTCGCGCAGCGACCCTCGACAAATTTTCACGGGGCTTTTCTAAACTCGAAATTTTACTTCATGCGCTACGCGTATAAAACACTGATTTAAAGTGAAGTTAAAAACGCACTGAAAACCAACCCAACTTCGATATTTTTTCAAAATTGGATGTTTTCTTTCCTATCCATGCTGTAAACCTTCAGATATTCGTTGTTTTCTTGTAAATAAACTTCGATTCCCTGTAGTCCTTCGGTCTCCGAAGACCATGATTGGTCCTTCGAGCTGTAGCCTTTGTAAATTGGTAATAAACTTAGTAATCTAGAATAATCCTTTAATTTGAAACTTCTAAGAACTAGTGTTGTCCACTCCCAGACTAAGCATGAAGTAAAATTTCGAGTTTAGAAAAGCCCCGCGTAGAAAATTTGTCGAGGGTCGCGCAGCGACCCGAGACAAATTTTCACGGGGCTTTTCTAAACTCGAAATTTTACTTCATGCGCCAGGCGTATAAAACACAGATTCAAAATGAAGTTCAATAACACATACTATATCATCATTAATTAAAATCATTATATAATCAGATATTTAGTCGGTAAATTAACATGTTTGTTAATAGAAACTGATGGAATAAAATACAGGGCTTTCATTAATTCCCGAACCCCACGTGACTAAATTTAAAATTGCCGCGTAAATTATTGTATTTGTACGTTGGAGGCTTTGAAAAAAGTAACCAAAGGTTACTAAAGTCAAATTAGACATAAACGTTTATGCGCGGTGCATCGTTAAACCAACCTTTGAGATCTTACAAGATTCGCCCGGAATTTTCAGGTAAGCAAAAATTGTTTAATTATTCTGAAACATTGAGTTTTATTTCTATTTATTTTACAGAGTCAATTTGCTAGGATAAACAAATACTGCGAAAATGGTATTTACAACGGAGCAAGACGCGTTTATTTTGATGGCACATTTTCGTAGTGCTTCACGTAATATTGACGGCAACTGGAGTAATTCTCTGCAGTCTTGCATTGAGCAGTTTCATGAAGAATTTCCAGATGCGGTAATTGCGTATGATACTTTTAAACATCATAAGCAAGTTCTTATTAAAAGATATGAAGACAAACATTGCATTTGCAAAGGAAAATCCACTGGTAGACCGACAGTCTTAACTAATGATGTTGTCGAAGATATTCGAGTGAGGATGGAACGAAGTCCTAAGAAATCCGTACCGAAATTGGCAGCCCAATCAGGTAAAACAAATCCTATTGTTTGTGGTTTTTATATTTAAAAATTCCAGTATAAATTAACCGTGAATTAATAATGTGCTTCTTTATTGGACTCTCTGTTGGAACCTGCCATAAAGCACTCACAAAATCACTAAATATGCATCCTTTCAAAGTCTCAGTAGTGCATCAATTACATCCACCAGACTTTATTCAACGAGTACGATACTGCCAGTGGTTTAATGAACAGTTAAATAATGATGACATACTTGATCTTACGTTTTTTTTCTGATGAAGCGTGGATACATTTATCTGGGTACGTGAACAGCCAAAATTACAGGATATGGGCGACAGAAAATTCCCATGTATTGGAGGAAACACCTCTGCATCCCCAAAAGCTAGGAATTTGGATAGCTATGTCTAGGAGAAGGATAATTGGCCCAATATTTTTTAGAGAAACTATCACTGCTGAACGGTATCGGTTAATTTTAGAAGAAGCTATTGGACAAATGCACGACGATGAGCTTCGATTGGGCTATTTTCAGCAAGATGGGGCCACAGCACATACTGCAAATGCAACTATTCGGTATTTAGCTGAATTTTATGAAAACAGAATAATTAGTAGAGGTGTGTGGCCTCCTCGCAGTCCAGACTTGACACCTTTAGATTATTATCTATTTGGTCGAATAAAAAGTAATATCTTCAAAAATAGGATCCATACTCTCGAAAATTTAGAAGTAGCAATTATGCAAGAGGTACAAAATATCACCGAAAATGAACTCCATCATGTGTTTGATAATATGCGGCGTAGGATAAATTTATGTGTAAGAGAAGAAGGACATATAGAACACTTATTATAATTTTTTTTGAATTTTAAGCTATTAATCTTTTTAGTTATTAGGTTTAATATTTGTTGTTTCTTTATTTGTTGTTAACTTTGTATGTTCTGTTCGTGTTTAAGAAAAAAAATTAATAAAAATTAGTTACATTTTTGAAGATGAGCCTATTTTTTAATCATTTTAAATATAATATTTTCAGTCGTCATAAAAATACGCCGGCGAATAAATATTTTTAAATCTAGGGAATTTTTGTGTGAGCCATACCACCTTGTACATTTGGTTGCCTATTATTTTTGGTCACGTGGGGTTCGGGAATTAATGAAAGCCCGGTATTACTGGTTGCAAATAAAAGATTCAAATTTATTTTTAAAGGATTTGTATCCGTGATTCAAAAATGAGGATTCGAATCTTTGATTCGAATCATATTTTTCACTTACGAATCCTTTATTCGAGTATTCGTGATTCGAATCATATTAGGTGATTCGGATTCGTGATTCGAATCATGTTTTTGAGGATTCATGCCAGCTCTGTTATATAGACGGAAAATTAATAGCAATTAATAACTTACCTTCAACGGGGGTTTTCCACTCCTTGTTTAAGCATAAAGTAAAATTTCGAGTTTAGAAAAGACTTAAAATTTGGTTTGGGCGCGACCAAACCAAATTTTCAGGCTTTTCTAAACTCGAAATTTTACTTCATACGCCACGCGTATCAAACAGTGAAATATTGTGAAATTCAAGACATTCCTAAACATTGTTTGCAAAAATTCGAAACTAATTTTAAATCGTTTTCATCATTTTTAAATATTTTGCAAACAATGGACAATAGATATTTTCCGAAAGATCTACATGAAATTTTGTAACTATGTTGAGAAAACAATGCTCTTTCAGAATAATTAAAAATCTGAAAATACCTCATTAATAGTTTTGGCGTTGTTTCCAATTGAACTTGAAAATGTGTGTTTTTTTATAAACAAAATTACGGATATCAACATTCTAAGAATGCATAACTTTTAAAATGTTGGCGAGATTATTATAAAATTTGGTCAAGATGTTGAGAAAATATTGTTCTTTCGGGATATCTTGAAATCTGAAAATAACACTTTTCTAACACCAAATTTTTATGAAATTTTATGAGGATGTTGAGAAAACATTGTTTTTTTCAGAATATGTCAAAATCTAAAAATACCTTGTAGCTAGTTTTTGAGAAATTGCCAATTGAACATAAAAAGTGAGTTTTTACAGAAATTTACGGATATCAAGATTGAAACAATGCATAACTTTTAAAATGTTGGCGAGATTTTTATAAAATTTGGTCAAGATGTTGAGAAAATATTGTTTTTTCAGGATATCTTGAAATCTCTGGTTTTTGAATAAAAGTTTTTGAGTAACATAAAAAGTACGTTTTTACAAACATTTGCGGATTTTAATGGTTAAAAAGCCATATTTTTCAATTTGTTTACTAGATGTTAATACACATTTGTAAGAATGGTAAAAAAAACATTGTTGTTTTAGAACATGTCAAAATCTGAAAATACCCCATCGCTAGTTTTTGAGTTGTTTCCAATTATACGTCGAAAAGTGTGTTTTCTTTACAAAAATATACGGATTTTAAGATTTTAAACAATCATAACTTTAATAATTGTTACTAGATGTTGATGAAATTTTGAGAATATATTGAGAAAATATTGCTCCTTCGGAATATCTAAAAATCCGTAAATATCCAATCGATAGTTTTCGTGTTGTTTTCAATTGAATTTGAAAAAGTGTGTATATTTATTAATAAAATTACATCAATATTTTAAGAATGGATAATTTTCAAAATGTTAGCGTGATTTTTATACAATTTTGTAAAGATGTTTAGAAAATATTTTTGTTTCAGAATATGCCAAATATGCCATTATTGCTAAAAAGTGAGTTTTTACGAACATTTCCGGGTTTCAATATTTAAGAAGCCATATTTTTTAATTCGTTTGCTAGATGTTGATAAACATTTGTAAGAAAGTTAAAAAAACATTTTCTTTTAGAATATATGAAAATTTGGCTGGTTTTTGAATTATTTCTAATTAAACGTCGAAAAGTGTGTTTTCCCTTCAAATGTATACGGATTCCTAACTTTATCATTTGTTCCTAGATGTAAGTGAAATTGTGAGACGATGTTGAGAAAATGTCGCACTTTTAGAAAAACCAGAAATACCTCATCGATAGTTATCGCGTTGGTTCCAATTGAACTCGAAAAAGTGTTATTTTTTTACAAAAAATGACGGATATCAATATTTAAAGAATTAATAACTTTCAAAATTATAACGAGATTTTTATGAAATCTTGTGAGGGTGTTGAGAAAATATTGCTCTTTTAGAATATGTCAAAATCTAAAAATACCGTATTGCTAGTTAGATGTTAGTGAAATTGTGAAACGATGTTGAGAAAATGTCGTTCTTTTAGAATATCTAAAAATCCAGAAATACCCCATCGATAGTTTTCGCGTTGTTTCCAATTGAACTTAAAAAAGTGTTTTTTTTACAAAAATATTACGGATATCAAGATTTAAAGAATAAATAACTTTCAAAATTTTAACGAGTTTTTTATGAAATTTTGTGAGGGTGTTTAGAAAACATTGTTCTTTTAGAATATATCAAAATCTGAAAATACCGTATTGCTAGTTTTTTAGTAATTGCCTATTGAACATAAAACGTGCGGTTTTTACGAAAATTTGCGAATCTGAATGTTTAAGAAGCAATAATTTTTAATTCTTTTGCTCGATGTTAATAAACATTTGTAAGAATGTTAAAAAAATATTGTACTTTAAGAATCCGTGAAAATCTAAAAATACTCTATTGCTAGTTTTTGAGTTGTTTCCAATTAAACGTCGAAAAGTATGTTTTCTTTACAAAAATATACGGATTTCTAGATTTATAAAAATCATAACTTTATCAATTGTTTTTAGATACTGGTCAAATTTTGAGATGATGTTGAAAAAATATTGCTCTTTCAGAATATTAAAAAATGCAGAAATACCCCATCAATAGTTTTTGCGTTATTTCCAATTGAACTTGAAAAAGTGTGTTTTTTTACAAAAATGTCCGGATATCAAGATTTAAAGAATGTATAACTTTAAAACTTTTGACGAGATTTTCATGAAATTTTGTGAGGATGTTGAAAAAATATTGTTCTGTCAAAATGTGTTAAAATCTGAAAACACCCCATTGCTAGTTTTTGAGCTATTTCCAATTAAACTTCGAAAAGTGTATTTTATTTACAAAAATGTACCGATTTTAAGGTTTCAAAAAATCATAACTTAAACATTTGTTTCTAGATGTTGATGAAATTTTGAGATGATGAGAAAATATTGATCTTTCAGAATATCTAAAAATGCAGAAATACTCCACCAATAGTTTTTGCGTTGTTTCCAATTGAACTTAAAAAGGTGTGTTGATTTACAAAAATGTACGGATATCAAGATTTAAAGAATGCATAACTTTAAAAATGTTGACTAGATTTTCATAAAATTTTGTGAAAATGTTGAGAAAACATTGTTCTTTCAAAATGTGTTAAAATACCCCATTGCTAGTTTTTGAGCTATTTCCAATTAAACGTCGAAACGTGTATTTTCTTTATAAAAATGTACCAATTTCAAAGTTTCAAATAATCATAACTTGAACATTTGTTTCTAGATGTTGATGAAATTTTGAGATGATGATGAGAAAATATCGATCTTTCAGAATATCTAAAAATGCAGAAATAACCCATCAATAGTTTTTTCGTTGAATCCAATTGAACTTAAAAAAATGTGTTTTTTACAAAAAATTACGGATTTCAAGATTTAAAGAATGCATAACTTTAAAACTTTTGACGAGATTTTCATAAAATTTTGTGAGAATGTTGAGAAAACAGTGTCCTTTCAAAATCTGTCAAAATTTGAAAATACCCCATTGCTAGTTTTTAAGCTACTTCCAATTAAACGTTGAAAAGTGTGTTTTCATTACAAAAATATACCGGTTTTAAGGTTTCCAACTTAAACATTTGTTTCTAGATGTTGATAAAATTTTAAGAAGATGTTAAAAAAATGTTGCTCTTTCAGAATATCTAAACATCAAAAAATACCCCATCAATAGTTTCCAATTAAACTTGAAAAGAGATTTATTTTTAAATTTACGGATTTTACTTACTCACAAATACTTGAGAAGCAATATTTTCTCAACATTCTGGCAAAATTTTATGAAGATCCTGTCAAAGTTGTCAAAGTTATGAGTACTTTATCATAACTTTGACAACTTTGACAGGATCTTCACAAAATTTTGCCAGAATGTTGAGAAAATATTGCATCTCAAGTATTTGTGAAAACTCGAAAATACCACATCGATACTTTTTGTGTTATTGCCAATCGAACGTCAAGAGGTTTAACTTTTTACAATAAAAAGAAATCGTGTAGGTGTAGTTTAAAATCGCCACAGATGCAATTAATTTGCAAAACAAATTTCTATTAATTGCAGCTTAAATTCCACCACCATGTTAGTTAGCACACTGTGATCGTGTAATAATTAATAATTCAGTTTTAATTTCCCAAATGAATTCGATAAACATTAAAACATTGTCTGATTTGTAATTATTGTGCTGTTTTCGTAATTGCTGGTCTAAACTAGACTTAGGCTTGTGCAATTCAGTCACGACTAATTATTATTATTACTTTATAAACAAGTGCATTATTTAGTCTCACCTAATTACACTCATGAAACTTTCTGAATACTTGTAAATGCAAAACGCGTGTTTTCCGGGCGAATTTATAAACGAGTTTAATGCAACTTTGCACTCATAATTCTGAAAAGATGTGCATCCAGAAAGTGCAAACTTTTCTGTTTCTCTGTCTCTCTCGCGCGGTATCTCTCCCTCTTTATCCATCTTTCGATTGTGCCAAGAACAGTTGTGTAATTCTGCCCGAAGACAAATCTCGAGTCAGCCGCGTATCAAGCCCATCTCGTTTAATTAATTTGAGTGGGAATTTACTTCGCTCGTGGATATTAATCCGCACTCTAAAAACTTGCAAACACTGCATTTGAGAATTCAAGAATGGAATACGTGTGCATACAACTTAGAGACATGTGTTAGCAGCAAGGTTTAAATGTTTTAATGCATGATTAACATACAGGGGTGTTTTCTTTTAAGTATACATATACTAAAGGTATACGTTGTTTTTTTAAAAGAGTTCAATTTGAAGTTAAAGCTTCAAATTTAACTCTTTAAAAAAACAACGAATAGAGTGTTTTCCACTCCCAGACTAAGCATGAAGTAAAATTTCGAGTTTAGAAAAGCCCCGTGAAAATTTGTCGAGGGTCGCGCAGCGACCCGAGACAAATTTTCTGGGCTTTTCTAAACTCGAAATTTTACTTCATGCGCCACGCGTATAAAACACTGATTTAATGTGAAATTCAAAATATACCACTTATTACATTCCTCAAAATTTGAAGAGTGAAATTTATAGGTAAAAAAAATTCCTTGTATGCTAAAAATTCTCTATATGTACGACAGAAAGAAATGGCGCAGTCGGATGGATATTTCAGAGATCCCTGTTTTTTGTAACCACTAAGTGGACTGAAAAAAAACGAGTTTTATTATGGAAATTTATTTCCAGATTTTTTGTTTACTTAACTTACTTAACATATGTTCAATTAAAAAAAACCTCTACAGTGCCAAGATTTAATCTTTTTTCAAATTTATGTTGGCTACACACTTCAGGAATTGACATATAAAACGTCAAACACAAATAATTATAATGTATATTTTCTAGAGATTTTTTATTTGAACATACGATATAAACCGAACAAAAAAAATCATTAGATTTTGAGGTAATCTGATGATTTTTTTCACTAAAATTACAAATTTTGACATTATTTTTTAAGATAAACTAGCTGAGATATTGTAACTAATTACAGCTATACATTTTTAGGTATACGTTGTTTTTTTTTTCAAAGAGTTAAATTTGAAGTTAAAGCTTCAAATTTAACTCTTTAACAAAAACAACGACTAGAGTGTTTTCCACTCCCAGACATGAAGTAAAATTTCGAGTTTAGAAAAGCCCCGTGAAAATTTGTCGAGGGTCGCGCAGCAACCCGAGACAAATTTTCTGGGCTTTTCTAAACTCGAAATTTTACTTCATGCGCCACGCGTATAAAAAATTGATTTAATGTGAAATTCAAAATGTACCACTTATTACATTCCTCAAAATTTGTTTTTTATTTTTATTTCCAGATTTTTTGTTTGCTTATAATAACATATGTTCAATTAAAAAATACCTCTACAGTGCCATGATTTAATCTTTTTTCAAATTTAAGTTGGCTACACACTTCAGGAATTGACATAAAACGTCAAACACAAATAATTATACTGTATATTTTCTAGAGATTTTTTTATTTGAACATACGATATAAACCGAACAAGAAAAATCATTAGATTTTAAGGTAATCTGATGATTATTTCACTAAAATTACAAATTTTGACATTATTTTTTAAGAAAAACTAGCTGAGATATTGTAACCCCAATTTCAGGTTCTTAACGCTTGTCTATTTTAAAGTAAAAATTACTGCTTTCAAAGTTGATTCAATAATTTTTTTTATTTAAATTTTTAAAACAAAATTACCTTATAATCTAAGGCTGTTTTCATTAAATCTCAACTTTCACACGATTTTTCAGTAAAACTAGTTGACTTTTAGAACCCTATGGCGTGTTTTTTCTAAGCACAATTGAAGCTTTTGACGTTGATTTAATAATTTATGATTTTCTTATAATTTTCCAAACAAGATTACCTCAAAATCTAACAACTATTTGTAACTATATCACAATTTAATTTTTTAGGGATTCATCGTTTCTGACTAGTGTTTAGTTTGAAGTTTTGAACGAGTGTTTCCACTCCCAGACGAAGCATGAAGTAAAATTTCGAGTTCAGAAAAGCCCGAGCGTTTGGATTTGGCGTCCAAATCCAAACTCAGGTTTTTCTAAACTCGAAATTTTACTTCATGCACCACGCGTATAATACACTGACCAAATTGGGAAGTCGGAGATAATGATATAACTGATTTAACTGTTTCGCGTTGTAGGCGTTTATTTTGTGGTACATCTTAAACAAATACACATGTAAATCATACACTTTTAACTTTATGGTTAAATTAAAAGTGCATTATTAACAAGATTTAATTTTATGTAAAGATAAATTAAAACTTAAAATAAAACAGGCGATACTTTAATAAAGAGAGTTGTAGAGTGTTTTACACAGTTGAGAGTGTTTCCCTTTTGTTAAGAGATTTTATTTATTTGAATGGCTCTTATACCTTGACCTAAATAAAGAGAGTTTTTACAAAGTTGAGAGGGTTTCGGTTTTTTGATTAGATTTTGTTCATTCTTGTAATTTTTTTTTTGTAAAGTTGAGAGGGTTTCGGTTTTTTGATTAGATTTTGTTCATTCTTGTAATTTTTCTCCAGGTCAGGCAATAAGTTGCCGAATGTATACAATTTTCTCATTTTTCATGTTTAATAAAATTTAACCAAAGCTCGCGCTATTAACATGCGAGCAATTCACAATTAATTTTAAGGTATACTTATACGAAAAAATCTCTTTATGTACTTTTTTAATTTGTTTTTATTATCTATAACCTGTCGTTCGCCAAATAACTTAGTATGCAAAAGTAGCTCGCGTATTGCAAAAGGTTAAACCAGGGACGTTTATATCGTATGTTTAATAGATGCAAAATCTCTAGAGTGCAATAGAAAATATTGTAGGTTGGCAACTAAAATTATAAATTACAATTATTAGGTCTGACGTTTCACATGTTAATTCCTAAACCTAAATTAAAAAAAAAATTAAATCATGGCACTACATGTTATTTTCTACTAAACGGTTTATTTAACTAAAACAGCATACAGACAGTTTTATGTAACACCGAACATTTTCATCCAATACAATTTAACACCTTTAATTTTTAAGTTAAGTAAAAATTGGGTTGCCTATATGACCATTACAAATTGTAGCCAATCAATCGCAATTAATGCCTCAAATTGTACATACAGGGAGTTTTTGCCACGTATACATGCCCCAATTACAGCGTATATGCCGTATAATCGTTATATTTTTAAAAGAGTTAAATTTGGAACTTAAAATGAGTATGTTCCACTCCCAGGCTAAGCATGTAGTAAAATTTCGAGTTTAGAAAAGCCTGAAAATTTGGTTTGGTCGCGTAGCGCGAAGCGCGGAGCGGCCAAACCAAATTTTCAGGCTTTTCTAAACTCGAAATTTTACTTCATGCGCCACCGGTACAAAACACTGACATATTACGAAGTTTAAAACACTCCGCTAAACTTTGCATTGAATCAGTGTTTTGTACCTGTGGCGCATGAAGTAAAATTTCGAGTTTAATAAAGCCTGAAAATTTGGTTTGGCCGCTCCGCGCTTCGTGCTACGCGACAAAACCAAATTTTCAGGCTTATCTAAACTCGAAATTTTACTTCATGCTTAGCCTGGGAGTGGAAATCACTCGTTTAAAGCTTCAAATTAAATTCTTTTAATAAACCGAGCGTTGGAAAATGTACAACGTTAGCATATGTATACTTAAAAGAAAAAATCTCGCTAAGAAAATGTTTGGTGTTACCTAAAACTCACTGTATACGTAATTTTCTACTAAAGGTTAACTAAAACAGCAGATACACAACTCGAATTTTAACAAAGAAAATCTGCAGTAAACATCAATTTCATCACACCGTTTGAATAATTAATGAACACTCTCCGAATTAGGCATTGATGTAATAAATTCGAGTGCAAACATCTTCGTGCAATTTTAATGACAGAGGCAGAAAAAAAGAAAACTTTCCGCATCCGCAATATCCCCACAGGGGGGTTCTTAATGTAGGGAAAAGTTTCCCCCTTAATAAGGGTTGAGAGAAAGCCCGCCATCTGTAAAACGGTATGATGATCGAAACTTTGCACATTATTAATAAAAGTGATTTATTGCTTATCTAAAAGATATTATTATTAGTTTCATAAAATAGTAAACGTATAGAGAAAAGTTTCATTGATTTAATTCAAATCTAAATAACGGATTGTGATTGGTTGTCATTACGGTCTATCCGTGAAAACATCCGCTATCGCAGTGCTCTTTCTAAAATCGTCTTTTCAAATTCGTCTTATCGATATTTTTTAATCGCGTATGTAAATTTGTCACCTGTCATATTTAATCATTAATTTTATAATGAATCGCTTTGGAAGTAACACAGATCAAAAAATTGATGAATTTTTGAGGAAAACAATTCCAACAAACACGGTTAAAAACCATAATTATGTTTAGAAACAATTCATATCCTTTGGAACGTCCACAACTACGAATTGACATTAATTGGCAGATCTGGCAAGTATTTTAAACTTTTATATAAATAAAATAAAAAAATTTAAAAGTATTTTAAAGTTAAGGGCATATAACATGAGCAAACAAGACGGTTTTGTTATTCAATTTCATTAGATAAACATTCGAATACCACTCGTTGTTTGGAATTTTTGTCGAGAAAGACTTTGTTTTTATACACTCTTAGTTGTCTTAAACAATTCAACTCGATGAAACTGTCAGAAAAAGTCACTCGCTCTACGAGCTCGTGCCTTTTTCAGCGACAGTTTCATCTCGTTCCATTGTTAGACAACTGAGCTTTCGTTAAAAACAAAGTCTTTTCGAAAAATTCAAATCACTTAAAATATTATCACATGTAATACAACTATACATGTGAGAATACAACTCATAGCCTACTAGAATGTATTTTCAGCCAATCAGATGCAAGTACATACGTAGCAGTATGTGTATCACAGCGATGATAAAAAACCATCGCAATGATAAGTTTGTTGTGGTCATAAATTGTTTTTTAAACGTCAAAGTGGTTAGGCGTCAGAATTCCAAATATTAAAATGGACGTTGGAAATCTTTTGGTACGGCTTCTAGCAGCAATATAAGTGAAGTAGTGAAAAATACGATACCAAAAAACACAGTGCGTAATAGAGAGTCGCATTGGCGACAATTTTCTGAGTTTTGTGCCGCTAGGAAGTTTTAGATAAGTAAGATTATAACATTTTATTCGTTATATTCTCTCACTAAATATAACTCGTGGTACGATTAATACCAGATGATATTTAGTCGTTAAAACCGAAGCAGCACATTCAACTCGTCCTACGGACTCGTTGAATCTGCAGCTCGGTTTCAACTTCAAAATATCATCGGTAATAATCTTACCACTCGTTGTATTATGGCTGAGAATACAACTCACAGCCTACTAGAACAAATTTTAAACCAATGAGATGCAAGGAAAGCCATAGGTACATGTCTATCACCGCGATGATAAAAAACAAAAGAAGCGGTGGGTGATAAGATGTCCTGTCATTTGAAACGTCAAAATAGGTAAAGTTTCGTGCAGTGATATTAATAGAAAAGTGAAAAGTGCGACGCCAAAAAAACACCGTCATGAACAAAGAATCACAGTGGCGGCAGTTTACGAACTTTTGTGCGGTTAAAAAATTCTTAATCAATAAGGAAACGACAATATCTCAGCTGTCGATAATGTTAAGGGACTCACATTATTTTATTCGTTATATTCTCTCACTAAATATAACTCGTGATATGATTAATTATCGATGATATTTTGTCGTTGAAACCGAAGCAGCACATTCAACTCGCCCTTCGGGCTCGTTGAATCTGCAGCTCGGTTTTAACTCCAAAATATCATCGATAATAATCATACCACTCGTTATATTACGCCTGATAATATTTTAAGTGATTTATTGCTTTTATAAAGTTGTTATTAGTATATTAGAACAGCAAGTTCTACACCTCAAGAAACAACAATCTTGCGAAATAATTGTAGTAAAATACACAAAAAATAGTTGAAAATCGTCAATGCTCGGTAATAATAATAATTCTAGATAATTAACTATTTAATTGATTAAACTGACGTTGGCGAAACGTCAGTTTAATCAATCAAATAGTTAATTATCTATTAAAATCAACATGTCAATAAATGAATCAATTCACATGAAGATATATTATGTATATATTTGATGTTTATAATATAGAAAATGTCTATTCCAATCGAAAAATAAATATAATCTACGAATAAAATGTAATTAGCGTTGGTGAAACTGAACATAAGAAATACAGGGTTATTCAAAAAGAATGAACAGGTTTCAAACATTTATTTCTTTCAAAATACAAACGGTAGAACCATAATTCCAACGTTCCTGGACCGACAAAAGTTTATAATTTGAACAGTCCAGGCAGAAGTTCCAACCACGGCCGCATTGGCGCTGTTACTTGTTATGTTGATTGTCTGTAGTAAAATGGCAACACAAAAAAAGCATTTTGTGTGCTGCAACTAGCAAAATTAGAGTCCATTATTGAAGTTCAACGTGCTTTTCGTCGTCAGTTTATTAAACAACCTTCTCGTCATGAGCAGATTTACCAATGGTATAAAAAATTCGTAGACGATGGTTGCATCTGCAAACAGAAAAGCACGAGAAGTCCACGCACATCGATTGAAAATATCGAGCGTATTCCTACAGTTTACGAAAAGAAGCTCAAAAACCTTTATTGAAAATATGCGACATCGAATTGTTGAAGATGGCAATTCGATAACTAGAGACCAACTGATTCGTGTCTGGTAAGAAATGAGCCACTGTCTTGATATTTGTCGTGTAACACATGGTGGTCATATTAAATACATAAAAATTGAACATTTTTCTTTCCAAGAACGTAGGAATTGTGTTTCTTTCTTTTTTAGTTTGGAAGAAATCAATGTTTGAAATCTGTTCCTTCATTTTGAATAACCTTGTAGTAAACGTTAAAAAAAAGTTAAATTAAATATATTGTTTATAATAAAAATGAGAAGGTAATTGCATTCGACTTAATTTTATTGTTTGTGTAGTAATTCGTTAATTCGAGTGATTTTATGTGATTGAGATTATATCGAGTCCAATCAAGTTTATTGGAATGTGTTAAATGTAATGCTGCTTTTATTGCTAGACAAGGATTTATTTCATTATATACATGGAAAGGTAATGACTTGGCTTCAATAAGGGCGTCCACGTCTTGATTAAGCTTGAAATAAAATTTAATTAAATTAAGGGGCCAATACTCGAGCCCTACGGTACATAACTAGTGTTTATTACAAAGTATGGATTTAAGAATTTATTTATAATAATTTTTTTTCCTGTAGTTGAATTTTGCATCTGTTTGGAAAATAAATAAATAAGAAAGTGGCTTTGAAACAAACCAAGTGACTTTTATTGAATTAATTATTATTAAGTAGCCTTTTACAAAATTTCGTATATAGATCTAAAACTTGTATAACAGTAGAAAAATAAACTCAATAATCACAGCACAACTTTTGAGATTTCAATTGGATAAAAACGACAACACTTATTTTTCTTAATACTATTACTTAAACACTAATTCAAGTTCAATTTCAAACTTGGAACGAGTGTTTTCCACTCCCAGGTTAAGCATGAAGTAAAATTTCGAGTTTAGAAAAGCCTGAAAATTTGGTTTGGTCGCGTAGCGCGAAGCGCGGAGCGGCCAAACCAAATTTTCAGGCTTTTCTAAACTCGAAATTTTACTTCATGCGCCACACGTCTAAAACACTGATTTAGCTTGAAGTTAAAAAACACTTGCATCAGAATATTACTCATTAATTTCTTAATAACTTCTGAGAATTTTATGAAAATTGTTTTTCTTTATTATAAATATTTACTACTAATAGAAAATATTTTCATTCTTTAAAAACATTTATAATGAAAATGAAATTTGCAAAACATTAAATTTTGATAAAATTCTCAGGGATTATTAAGAAATTAATGAGTTTTCTTCTGATATATGTGTTTTTTGGACTTCACTCTAAATCAGTGTTTTATGCGGGTGGCGCATGAAGTAAAATTTCGAGTTTAGAAAAGCCTGAAAATTTGGTTTGGTCGCTCCGCTTCGCGGAGCGACCAAACCAAATTTTAAGGCTTTTCTAAACTCGAAATTTTACTTCATGCTTAACCTGGGATTGGATAACACTCGTTCGAAGTTTAAAACTGAACTTGAGTTTATTGTTCTAGTAATAGCTTTAAGAAAAATTAAGTGTTATCGTTATTCTCCAATTGGAATCTTAAAAGTTGTCTTGTAATTATTGAGTTTATTTTTCTACTGTTTTGCTGTTATACAAGTTTTTGTCTTAATTAGTGAAAAATTAAACACCTTGTTTTGTTTTTACATAAATATATTCTTTAGGGCCAAGGCCGTAGCTAATAAAAAAAATCGAGGGGGGATATAAAAATTTTGGGGGACATTTTACTGGTAAAAATATTATTTTCTCTTTTTCAGGACCGCTTTTACATATAAATATTTAGCATTTTAAAAATTGTGGGGGAAGTTTGAACCCCCATATCCCCCCTCCTGGCTACGGCCTTGCTTTGGGCTATTTGGGATTGATCTAAGTTATTTATTAATTAGTATAATGTAGCAAATTTATGAGTTAACGAATACCTTCATGATTAATATATCAAATATGTAAATTATTGTATATTGTAAATTAATTGTAAATCGATTATAATGGAGATTCCGTAAGTAAAGTTTAAATTAAAGTAAGAATTAAATACTAGGGTTTGTTTCACTTAAATTTGAAAAAATAATAATACATTTATTATTATTTTTTCAAATTTAAGTGAAACAAACCCTAGTATTTAATTCTTACTTAATTGTTTGAACATGCCTCACCAAGTGTGTATGACGACGAAGTCGGCAAACCTTAGTAAATTAAAGGGATACTTACTGATCTAAATTCCTCTTTTCTTCCCGGTCTGACCAGACTGAAGTGGACTGTATTTATTGGTTGCAAAAGCACGCTATTGTTCTTCATTTAACACACAATTTAAAAAATACAATGACAACGACTATCTCGGCAGACGTCTTGCGCAAAAGTGCCGAAAAATATCCCAACGAAAATAATAAGGCTTGCCAACATAATCCGAAATTAACTATACAGGGTGTCGATTTGAAAACAAGCCAGCCACAATTTCTTTGGAACCGTAACAGTTAGAGAAAATATTTCAAAACCGTTCCTAGGATATGGAAGGGGAACCATTTTGATCCACATAACAATTTTCTGCAACCAACCCCTTAGGCTGTAGCCACCCTTGCCCATTTTTTTTAAATGGCATGACCCCACTTGTGATATATCATTACAAAGGTCTTTAAAAATGCTAATCAGTGGTACCAACTAAAATTTTTATTGTTACATAAAAAATGTAAAAAAAAATAATTATTTAATTATAGTATGCTCAAATGATTTCCATTATTTTCGGGATAATAATAAAGTCTATTCTCAAATTCCTGTCGTACATTTTGGAAGGTCTGTCGTGGAATAGCTCGACACTCTTGCTCTTGTATTATTTGTTGTCGCAGATCTGCGATAGACTCTGGCTGAATTTTATAGATCACAGATTTTAAGTGGCCCCATAAGAAGAAGTCTAATGGGGTCAAATCTGGAGATCTAGGTGGCCATTCAATTGGTCCTCTTCTACCAATCCAATCTCAAAAGTGTGGCTTAGCCAGTCTCTAACAGGTACTACATAATGCGCAGATGCTCCGTCTTGTTGAAAATGTAATAAATTGTCATTCAAGATTAGTTCATCATTTTCATCTCTTTGATTTTCTAATTCATGAATTATAAGGGGCTATATTAATTGATCTAACATCTCAGTGCAGTTGATAAATTTTGATGAATATATAACGGGCTAATAATCGAATCTCCAAGAATACCCGCCGAGACATTAATTTTTTCGGGATACTGCGAGTGAACTTCTCTAATAAGATTGTCCAATATCGACAATTTTGTTTGTTTACATTGCCATTAAGATAAAAAGTACATTCGTCACTAAAACAAATGTTTTTCACTAAGTCAGGCTCAGGTTATGAGTCATCATTTCGCAAAACTCAATTCGTCTGTCTGAATCATCATCTCCAAGTTCTTGCGTAATATGCGTTTTATAGGGATGAAATTTGTGCTTTTTCAAGACCACGCGAATGGATTCATGACTCAATCTTGTTACTCTAGACATACAACGAAGTGATGAAGTAGGGTCTATAGCAATTTGACCCAGGACTTCAATTTGAGTCGTTTTATTTAGGAGCCGAGGCTGATCTCTTTTCTTGTTGATGACCGATCCTGTTTGTTCAAATTTTAAAACTAGATCTAGAACATACTGATGCCGTACATTGTTTTCAGAATGTAATTGATTGAATGAAATTGTAGTTTATCTAACAGTTTTTAGAATCATAAATGAAAATAATTTCAACACGTTCGGCGATTGTGTAAACTATTTTATAAAAATTAATAGCAAGTTTAAGGTAAAGAGCACAGATTACTTAAAGATAGTCACAACAATACTAATGGCAGTGTCACATATTGTGTTTATTTGAATTAAGTTAATGCAAGATTTATTTTTATTTCATTTGTGTTTTTTTGTCAACGTTTTTTTTTATTTTGCGGACAGGTGCAATTTATTCAGTTAATAAATGTATTCTATTGAACCAAGTTTTGTTATTATTTTAATATTTTTTTTAGAGTTGTCCATATTTTAATGAAACAATAGCTAACTCTGATAAATATTGGGTATTATTGTGTTTAACTGTGCTTTTTCATTTGTAATTTGTAAAAATAAATTGTTATAATACCTAATTTGACAACAATTTTAAAATCAAATAAATTGATATACATTTTTTTGTATTTTTTTATGTAACAATAAAAAATTTAGTTGGTACCACTGATTAGCATTTTGACATAATTCTAATGATATATCACAAGTAGGATCGTGCCATTTAAAAAAAAATGTGCAAGGGTGGCTACAGCCTAAGGGGTTAGTTGCACAAGATTGTTATGTGGGTCAAAATGGTTCCTCCTCCATATCCTAGAAACGGTTTTGAAAAATTGTCTCTAACTGTTACGGTTCCAAAGATATTCTGGCTGGCTTGTTTTCAAATTGACACCTTGTATATGGCGCGAAAATTAAACTAATTACTTACTTAATATTCATTTTAAATCCCCGAAATTAGATAAATACGCAAATTGTATCAAAAATAAATAAAGTAAATGAATTAATTCCGTACACCAAGTGTTAAGGAAGAAATTAGTTTAAGACATTGACGAATTAACGCTTTATTTGTCAATTTAATTTGATTTTCTTTAATTAAATCAAATATAACATTCAATTATCTTTATCTTACTGAATCTGATATCGTACAATCAAGTTCTGATATCAAAGCAAACAGTTCACCTGGTCCTGATGGAATTCCTTCGTCAATAATTAAAGCATGTAGCAATGAGTTATGCATTCCTCTAACCTTGCTGTTTAACAAATCTCTTCAAGATGGTAAGTTTCCTACTGTTTGGAAACGTTGCTATGTCATCCCTATTTTTAAGTCGGGTATCAAAAAGGATGTACAAAATGATCGTCCTATAGCCATTCAGTCATGTATCCCGAAACTGTTTGACAAAATTGTCTATAAATATATGATGCTGCACTTTTCACCCACAATAATTGATCAACAATATGGATTTTTTCCTTCCAGGTCTACAGAAACAAATCTTTTTATTTATTCAAACTTTATATCGGATACTTTGGAAGAGGGCTCGGTTGTGGATTCCATCTACACCGACTTCTCCAAAGCCTTCGACAGGGTTAATCAAACGAGGCTTTTGTTTAAACTTTGCTTATATGGCGTTTCGGGACTCATGCTTGAATGGCTACGGTCCTTTATTTGTAATAGGAAAATGTTAGTCAAAGTAAATAATATCACCTCTGACATTATAATTAACGCAACCTCAGTGGTGCCACAAGGCTCCCATTTAGGACCCTTACTTTTTCTTATATTTGTAAATGATATTGGTAAAAATCTTGCTTCAAATGTTCTTCTATACGCAGATGATATGAAAATATTTCGTAATATAAAGTCTATACATGATTGTAATACTCTTCAAAATGATCTAAATTAGATCATGGTTTGGTGTAATGAGAATAATCTATATTTATAAGTGTATGTAAATCCATGCGTTTTTCTCGTAAAAAAGACTTAATATTACATTTTGAGTATTCATTAAATAATCTTATTCTTCAGAGAGTTGACTCAATCAATGATTTGGAAGTCTTGTTTGATGCCAAGCTTTAATTTAATAATCACATCAACATCATCTCTTCCAAAGCGTTGCAGATGTTTGGTTTTATTCGTAGGTTTACTTCACATTTTGATCAATTAGAACTTTTGTATCTCTCTATATATCTTTTGTAAGACCTATTATGGATAACTGTGCAATTATATGGTCACCTTATTATAAATGTCACGTAGATCGGCTAGAAAGTGTTCAACGTAAAATTATAAAATTGATTTGTTTTCGCTGTCATGTATTTTATCATGATTATGATATGATACTTAAGTATCTTGGGTTCCTTCCTTTAGTTAAACGAAGAATCTACTTTTCATTAGGTTTTGCGTATCGCATATTAAATAGCAGAATTGATTGTCCTGAGATACTCTCATCTATTTCATTATATGTTCCTACGCGCATTAATAGGCAGCAGCAGCTTCTTGCTAGCAAGTATCACGCAACAAATTATGCTTACAACAACCCTAAAAATGTTTTTATTAACAACATTAATATGTATTGTAAATTAATTGATGTTTTTGGTGTCAATTTACAACGCATTAAAAGAATATGTAAAAATGTGCTTGAAAGTAGTGCTTAGGGTATGTATGCATCTTTATATATAAATATATATGTTTCTTTTTAGTTTTAGTAGATATTCATATTGTAATGTATGTTTTTTTTGTTTTGCTATTATTTCATTTGGTTTAAAAATCTGTTTAATATTGTTATTTGTATTTGTTATTAAGATGTAATGGCCTACCGTTATAATAAATAAATAAATAAATAATTTCAAGAAATATAATTTAGTCAACCTCAAGCAACTGGTAAGTGGACTTTTGTATATAACAATTACAACAAATATAGAACGACTTAAAAATCCCACATCTACCATTTTCGACTTCATTTCATTACTTCACCCACACTAACAGACAAAGAAAATAACAAAATCATTATCATCAATTCTCGGCGGAAAGACCTCTGGTCGGTAGCCAGTTATCAAGAGGAATTTAATTTTATTTATTTATTGTATAGAATAATGTATTTATTTATTTTGTGTCCTCTGATAATAAAAATTTGTTGTTGTTTTTATAGAACGACTGTATGTCCACTCATTTTTATAAAAATTTCAAAAAGCAATTGAGCAAGTGTAATAGAAAATAAAATAGTGAATAGCATAAAGCTGTACATTCCATAAAACAATGAGCGTTCAGAAAATCCAAAACAGATTTTCCCATCTCGACAAAATCGAGTTTTAAAACTCCATTTGCGTACGATTTAGGCTAATTATTGTTGATATAATTGCGTACGTTTTCAGTTCGAGGAAATGTTTGCGGACTGCACGTGTAAAACTACATTTAAATTAACCATGGAAAATGTTTGGGAGTTTTAAACAAACAGACGTTCGCCTCTCTAATTATCTGGATTTGCGAAATAAATTCAAATTCCACTAGAGAATGAGTTTTCTTTGTTTTATTTAAAATGTTCGTGACGTGAATTGCATATTGTTATTTACTCATTCACATTCTCTCTCTGTCTCTTTCAATTAAACATTTTTTCTATTATTTAAAAACATTTTTGCCCCTTGGCCTCGGCCTTTGCCATACAGCTACCATTCATTGTATTATTGGGTTTTATCAATCTAATTTGTACAAATTTACACACTCAACTTAAATTCATTTGGACGCTACATTACATTCACACAACATTCATGGACAAGGTTTTAACTAGAAAAAAAAATCGGGGGGGATTTTACTGGTAAAAATATTGTTTTTGCTCTTTTAGGGCTGCTTTTACATACAAAAATTAACATTTTCGAAATTTCGGGGGAGGGGGTTGAACCCCCCCTGGCTACGGCCTTGTCCATGGACTTGAATGGAATCATTTATTACAACTTAATTAAAACACCTAACTTTGTTTTACCTCTTTTATTTTACTTTTCAGTGACTATAGTTTCGACTACAAGCTTGTCATTATCAAACTGACTTAGTTTAGAATAATCAGTATAGTAATAGTCACTGAAATGTAAAATAAAAGTGGTAAAACAAAGTAAAGTGTTTTAATTAAATTGTTATGAAGATGTACCACAACGTGAACGCCAACCAAATTAAAGATTTATTCATTTGTTACTCATGAATGATTCCACCGGTCGAGGTTCGTACCAGCGACCTTTGGGTCTCTACCCACTCGGGTTTATTCAAATAAAATCATTCGTATGTTTCACTTAATTTAATTATTTATTCCGACTAGTTTCAGCTGCTAGCCGTTTTCAACGAATGCTCAACATTTTTGTAGTATTACTCTGTAATTGAGTTGTCCAGTTTCAATCTAAAATAGATATGTAGGTACCAAAATGTATCATTCTGTCAACATTTATATTACTTTGTTAGAAACATAAACAATTAAATGTGTTATGTTAAAATTCACGTAACAATGTTGTTTTTAATTACAATGTAAAAACACCACGTTGATATTCAATATTGTTAAAATAAATTCCAATTTAAAAACTCGCGAATTTTTCAGCCCCATTAAAAATGTATCGAAAAAAAAACTCAATCACATCGATTTCGACGCACGTTCACAAATTGAAAGCGCATTAATTACAGACTTTAATTTATCCGCACGCAGTATTTTTTTATAATTTTAATTCAGTTGAAAAGAGCAATATCGTATGTTCAATAAAAAAAAAACTTCTAGAGTGCCATGATTTAATATTTTTTTAAATTTAAATTGGCTACACGCCTTAGGAATAGACATATAAAATGTCAGACATCATAATTATATTATAACGAGTTTCTATAAGCTGTCGGCATCTTGGTTGCTTTAAAAAACAAATTACATATGTTAGATTAAATCATACAATTCGGTAAATCTCGGACACGTCAAATAAACTTAATTATATGTCTAATTACGACGCATGCTCCTGAAGTCGGAACCTACTGGGATGCCGACAGTTTATAGACATTCATTATAATTTCAGAGTTGCTAACCTACAATATTTTCCATGGCACTCACAGGTTTCTTTTTTATTGTACATACAGAGTGTCCCGTTAATGTAGAGAAATGGCTTAGCCATTGATTCCTGGGATCAAAATATGATGATTTAATATAAATTATCTATATTCCAAAGTTTACGGTTAAGCCGAAATTAGTCTTCAAAGTTCACAAAAATATTAATAATTTTATTTATAACAATTCAACGCTATATTCGATCCGACTAAAATTAATTATAGTTGATTATCATAATATAACACATCATTTAAGTTATTATGGTCATCATTGATTGACAAGAAGTATATAAAACAATAGTACCACAACATTAAAACTAAAATATGTTTTTATTAGCAGACCTTATAAAAATTCAAAAAAACATCTAGAGAGATTAATTAATTTAAAAGATTTTTAATCTCTTAATAATGTTTAATATCTTGTACGATTTTGCCACAAAATATAAAATGCAAATAAATTATTTTTTATTATTTAGTAAAAACGAAATCTAGTTTTTCGAGTGATTAAAAATACACGTTTTTTCTTTGTCGCCGCCATTGTTTAACAAACGTCAATTGTGTATAATATTAATTAACGAGTGTTTTTTTGAGAAATAATTGTTATCTTCATTATGGTTTATAATTATTCATACTCCTCAGGAGCAAACAGATACAGGGAATTTTTCTTTTAAAGCGACCCTCGACAAATGTTCACGGCGCTTTTCTAAACTCGAAATTTTACTTCATGCTTAGTCTGGGAGTGAAAAACACTCGTTTAAAGCTTCAAATTGAACTTGAAAAAAAAAAACAAAAAATATCTAAAGGTGTACAGAAAATAAGCTGAATTTGGAATACGTATATCCAAATTCAGCTTATTTTCTGTAAATATTTAGATATTCCTTGGTTTTTTTAAGTTCATTTTGAAGCTTTAAACGAGTGTTTTCCACTCCCAGACTAAACACGAAGTAAAATTTCGAGTTTAGAAAAGCCCCGTAAAAATTTTCTTTTCTAAACTCGAAATTTTACTTCATGCGCCACGCGTATTAAACACAGATCTCAAGTAAAGTTTAAATATACATATATTTCACAGTATTTTAGTTATTTATACGCGTGGCGCATGAAGTAAAATTTCGAGTTTAGAAAAGCCTAGAAAATTTGTCTCGGGTCGCTGCGCGACCCTCGACAAATTTTCACGGGGCTTTTCTAAACTCGAAATTTTACTTCATGCTTAGTCTGGGAGTGGAAAACACTCTTTTAAAGCTTCAAATTGAACTTTGTAATATTTTTTTAGATATTCCTTGTTTTTTTTTTAAGTTCAATGTGAAGCTCTAAACGAGTGTTTTCCACTCCCAGACTAAGCATGAAGTAAAATTTCGAGTTTAGAAAAGCCCCGTGAAAATTTGTCGAGGGTCGCGCAGCGACCCGAGACAAATTTTCTGGGCTTTTCTAAACTCGAAATTTTACTTCATGCGCCACGCGTATAAAACACAGATTTCAAGTGAAGTTCAAATATACATATATTTCACAGTATTTTAGTTATTTATACGCGTGGCGCATGAAGTAAAATTTCGAGTTTAGAAAAGCCCCGTGAAAATTTGTCGAAAGTCGCGCAGCGACCCGAGACAAATTTTCTGGGCTTTTCTAAACTCAAAATTTTACCTTATGCGCCACGCGTATAAATAACTAAAATACTGTGCTTTTCTAAACTCGAAATTTTACTTTATGCTTAGTCTGGGAGTGGAAAACACTCTTTTAAAGCTTCAAATTGAACTTTGTAATATTTTTTGAGATATTCCATGTTTTTTTTTAGGTTCAATGTGAAGCTCTAAACGAGTGTTTTCTACTTCCAGACTAAGCATGAAGTAAAATTTCGAGTTTAGAAAAGCCCCGTGAAAATTTGTCGAGGGTCGCGCAGCGACCCGAGACAAATTTTCTGGGCTTTTCTAAACTCGAAATTTTACTTCATGCGCCACGCGTATATAACATAGATCTCAAGTGAAGTTCAAATATACATATATTTCACAGTATTTTAGTTATTTATACGCGTGGCGCATGAAGTAAAATTTCGAGTTTAGAAAAGCCCAGAAAATTTGTCTCGGGTCGCTGCGCGACCTTCGACAAATTTTCAAGGGGCTTTTCTAAACTCGAAATTTTACTTCATGCTTAGTCTGGGAGTGGAAAACACTCATTTAAAGCTTCAAATTGAACTTAAAAGAAAACAAGGAATATCTAAAGATTTATGGAAAATAGGTTGAATTTGGAATACGTATACTTAAAAGAAAAAACCCTGTATCTGTTTGCTCCCGAGGAATAATTTTCACGAGGCTTTTCTAAACTCAAAATTTTACTTCATGCTTAGTCTTGGAGTGGAAAACACTCGTTTAAAGCTTCAAATTGAACTCTTTTAAAAAACAACAAATGTCGGAAAATTTACAGCTTATGCATATGTTTACCTAAAAGAAAAAGTCACTGTATGTTGCTTGTATTAGGATTTTGCCAAGAAAATTGAAAATACTATATTCATGTTTTATATTTTTGTGGAAAAACCGTACAAGATATCAAACATTATTAACAGACAAAAAAGCTTTTAAATGAATCAATCTTGGAAGTTATATTTTTTTAATATTTAACATATTTTACTTTTTATGTTGTGGTACTAGTGTTTTTTATACTTCTTGTTAATCAATGATGACCATAATAACTTAAATGATGTGTTATATTATGATAATCAACCATAACAAATTTCAGTCAAATCGAATATAGCGCTCAATAGTTACAAATAAAATTATTAATATTTTTTTGAACTTTAAAGACTAATTACGGCTTAAACGTAAATTTAGGGATATAGATAAGTTGTGTTAAATCGCCATATTTTTATTCCAGGAATCAATGGTTAGGCCATTTCGCCACATTAACGGGACACCCTGTATAATATTTGCAATACTCCGTAACGGGAATATTTATTTAAATAACTTTATGTAGATAATTAATTAATCTGTACTCTCTAGCTTTAGTTTTTTGTTTTTATATAAAAGATACAATGTAGCGCCCCAACCTCAAATATCGTGTGCTCTTAATTAATTTACAGCAAAACTTAATTAAGCCCTCGATACACGCCAGTCGAACATAAAAACACTAAAAGGGATTAAATACTAGTCGCCATACCGAAGGAAGAAATTGTAAAACGGAATCGCCATCAAATTGCAATTAAAACCAAAAATGCATTCAGTAAGATGGATTTGCTATGCACTTAATAATTTTAGAACAAATTAAATACGCATTAAAATATAGCCGACGTAATAATTTAGTGAATAATTATAGTAATATGTTTTTTTTGAGTTACGTGAAGATTTTCATTCCAAGTGTATAATTAATTCATTTAAAACACTTAACTTTGTTTTACCACTTTAATTTTTACTTTTTATTGAATATAGTTTCGACTACCAGTTAGTCATTATCAAACTAAGTATTAAGTAATAATTAATTCACCAAATGCCCATGCGATTAATGATTTTTACAATTATACCAACTGTATTTTATCCAGGTTTATTGCGTATTACAAAGAGAGGGTAGGTGTATCAGAAATAAATCAAAGTTGCAACTGTGGAACTAGATTAGAGTTTGTGTTTTAAAAAGTTTGTCGGTAGGATTATCTGTATCCTATACAAACTAGCTCACTTTGTGTTCGAGTGAACAATAATAAATCTAATTTATAATGAGCGATTGTTATAATAGTAGACTCACTTTCGTAATAGTTACCTTTTTTTCTCCTCGTCCCTGATTAATACACTTTATAATTAAAGAGTGTATTAACCAGGGCTGTGGAAAAAAAAGTAATACAAATAAAAGCCGATTTTATATTGATTTGCTATGAAAATATACTGTAATCATTTTTCGACGCAGTAAACATAAATTTTATTACAAATATGTAGTTTTGTAACGATGAAATCAATTATTCAGTATCTGCCATCATTAAAGTTGGTGTTAAATAAAAACACGAACAAACGTCATAAAGTATATTTATTCAACAATAACTTTCATAAATCAATCAATAATCGCTACATATTTATATTTATATTAAAAAAATAGGTACACATTTTTATTAATACATACCTACAATTATATACGTTCCTAATAACTTAAACAACTCGAGTTTATCCTTTGAACAAACCTTATATGAAAAGAAATATGTTTATTATTAAATTAACATATATAACAAAGATAGTCTTCGAAATACGAGAAACAAAGTTCATTTCTGCCTTTTTAATTACACATACACTTAAAATAGTAAGTGCAATTAAAAAGACAAAAATGAACTTGAAATAAACCTATAATCTGTTTTTTTTTTTTTAATATGACCCATCAAGTTAGACATTTCAAGAATTTAGTGGTGTGATGCAGGTTGTGTGTTTTAGGTTAGGATAAGATTAATCACATGTTATGTTATAAATTAACTTATAATTTGTAGGTTATGTAAAGGGAAAGCTGTCATTAATATGACAGTTCAATTAACTCACAAAGATTACGATTACAAATGTATTTACCTATCACCGCCTCAAATTATTTGTATTTACTACTATCCTCTCTGAGGATCAGGTAGGATAGAAGGATTAGGTAGAATAGGAGCATTAGGTAATATTCCTTGCTCAGGAATATCTGTCCTCATTATCATCTGCCCATTTATACAGAGAGTTTTATGTAACACCGAACATTTTTATAACGAGAATTTTTTTTTAAGTATACATAAGCATACGTTGTATATTTGCCGATGCTCGGATTATTAAAAGAATATAATTTGAAGCTCTGAACAAGTGTTTTCCACTCCCAGGCTAAGCATGAAGTAAAATTTTGAGTTTAGAAAAGCCTGAAAATTTGGTTTGGTCGCGTAGCGCGAAGCGCGGAGCGGCCAAACCAGATTTTCAAGCTTTTCTAAACTCGAAATTTTACTTCATGCGCCACCGGTACAAAACACTGATGCAATGTAAAGCTTAGCGGTGTATTTTAATCTTCGTAATATGTCAGTGTTTCGTGCCGGTGGCGCATAAAGTAAAATTTCGAGTTTACAAAAGCCTGAAAATTTGGTTTGGCCAAATTTTCAGGCTTTTCTAAACTCGAAATTTTGCTTCATACTTAGTCTGGGAGTAGAACACACTCATTTCAAGTTTCAAATTGAACTCTTAAAAAAAACAATGAGTATCTAAAGATTTACGGCATATACGCTGTAATTGGGACATACTTGAAAGAAAAACTCCCTGTATGTACAAGTTAAGGCATTAATTGCGATTGATTAGCAACCATTTTTAATGGTCATATAGGCGTCCCAACTCACACCTAACTTAAAAATTAAAGGTGTCAAATTGTATTGGATGAAAATGTTAGGTGTTATATAAAATTCTCTGTATGTTCAAATTTTAAAAGAGTTCTAATTTCAAGGAATTTTTCACATTCGTGATCATATTAAAAACTTTCAATTTAAAAACTCTAACAAGTGTTTTCCACTCCCAGACTAAGCATGAAGTAAAATTTCGAGTTTAGAAAAGCGCCGTGAAAATTTGTCGAGGGAGAGACAAATTTTCTGGGCTTTTCTAAACTCGAAATTTTACTTCATGCGCCACGCGTATAAAACAAGATTTCAAGTGAAGTTCAAAATATACTGCTTAGTTTTGATCACATGTTCAATAATTTTACTAATATTTGTATAGAATACGTGAAAGTATACTTAAAAGAAAAAATCCCTGTATGTGTTGTAAAGTTGCAAATTGTAGCGTTCTCTTTTTTGACAATCTCTGCATCGTAACAATTTATTTGACAAATTATGATGTATTTGTCGCATTGATAATCATTTACCAACATCTTAAAGTTTGATATTTAAAATACCCTACTGTTAAAGCAGGACTGCAACTGTTCGCAGTGAATACACCCTAAGTTTGGTCATATTAAAAAAAAACAGAGTTTATAAAAAATACTGGTTTACATTTTTATAGGTTCACTTAAAGTAAATAGTTTAAATTTAAATTTGAAGTCTTTTCATTATAGAGTGTTTTATATGTAAGTGTAATATTGCACTTAAGATACTCTGCATTGCAAAGATTTCTAATTTAAAATATTTTTGCTTTTTTATTATACTTACACTTAAAATATTTTATATTGCAACTACATATTTGATAATAGCAAGCTAAATTTTATGAAACTGCAGTCACATTAAATAATACAAACAAAACAACTTAGTTTGACAATGATTACCGTGTAATTGAACTAGTCACAAAAGTAAATTAAAAGGGGTATAAAAAAGTGTTTTCTTTATATCAAAATTCTTTATATCAAATTGAAACTACGAAGTGAACGCCTCTAAGATGCAAGAAACAAAACAACGTTTAAAGTGTTTTATTGCTAAAATAAACTTAACGATAATATTTGTATTCAATATCAAATAGCAAACATTGTTATTTCATTTTTATAATCCTTTGCAACTTTTTTTCGCCAGTATTGTTTCCTTTTTGTATGTGAAGCATTTCTGAAAATCATGCATACAAATGTAAAAGTCAAGAGGAAAAATTGACCACGTTAGTACGTGATTGACGGTTCGCGTATTGATTCTGTCAAACGCAAGTTATTTTCTTATTTCTCGTTAAAAGGGTGTGCTATTGGAATTGGTCTCTGAAAAATTGATTCGATTTATTCATTGAAATATTCTAATCAAAAAGGATTGTGTGCATACAAAAAAATATACAATAAAGTTGAGTTGTATAGACAAATTATTAATTATTCAATAGCGCGGGAAACTTAAAATGTTTCGGGTAGAAAGTTTGTGTCTGAAATGTACATTTGGTAATTCAAATAAAAGTGTTAATCAAGGTTATTAGTGCTATTTGTTAATTTATTGTAGACTAATAATTATAGCTGCGTACATGATTATTATCCTCTAGGTGTTTAATATTAACAACAAAATATTAATTATAAAGTAAGTTTTTTTTAAATTCAGAACAAGGTTATTTTTTGTATCAAAAAGTTGACCATTAACGATAGTCATAATTATTTATATAAATATCGATCATAAAACAAACAAATTTAAGGGGAAGCTTGATGTGATTACAAAGTTTACTCATTAGGATTTTAGGATTTTAGTGTATGTATTGCTGACACATATTGTTAATAAATATTTAGATTATCTATAATAATTCACTAGGTTTTTTTTATTAAATAATTATTATCGGCAATTATTTTGTTGTAATCTTTAAAATGCAAAAACTATCAAATGATTCACAGAGTTTTTAGTTTGATTTTCATTATTGATGAAATTAAATTATGTTTAAAGTTTTGCAAAGAAGCGTAAGCTTATTCTCTCAAATACAAATAGTTTTGAATATGAAATATTCGTTTCGGTTTAAGTATCGTGAAGATGAATTTAATGTTAAATGAAACAAGTAATCCTTTTTCTCCACTGGTTTATTTTAATCACTAGATGTACATTTCGTTCACTAAGTGAATATTTCCCATAGTTTTCCTAGTTGTACTAGTTTAGTACAACTATTAAAAATGTTCACTTGGTGAACGAAATGTACATCTAGTGATTAAAATAACCCAGTGGAGAAAAAGGATTACTTATTTCATTTAATATGAAATATTCGAATGAAATTCCCTTTTTATCAAATGAAAATTCTAGCTGTCAGTTTTAGATCAACATATTTTACTATTTGTCATATGACGTTCCCTTTTTATTAAATGAAATTCCCGTTTTATTAAAAGTAATTAAACAATGTGTAAAAACGTTAATTAATACTGTATTTTACAAAGAATGTAAGAATACAACAGCAACAAAAAATACTCCTACTGGAATAACTGTGCTAGAAAAATTAAACATTAAGAAAGATTTCTTTTCGCCAAATAATTGCACAAATATACAATGAAGTTCTGAAATCTGATGCTTAATGAACTGATTTATACAACGCACATCTTTGTTATTAGGAGTTTTTGTATCGTTTGATTCATTTCTTCCATGGGCTAAACAATGCTTCTGTTGGGTTTACAAATGGTCTGTAAAGTGACAGAAATACAATACGAACAATATTTGATAAAAGGGGAGGTATTCGACAAATAGTGTTAATGTAAAAGTGACATGTGGGATTTTTAATTAATATAAAATGAAATTTATTGAATGCATGGTGAAAATTAAACAAAAAACCCCTTTTAGCTGAATAATTTTAAAAGAAGTATAAATGAAATTGCCAATTCTTGGTTGCAGAATACTTCAAACATTAAAAGTGCGATTCTTTTCGCAATCTACAACAAGTCAGTCCTACAAAGACTATACCAAACACTCATTGAAACAACTACTTCCCGGGCTAATACCCCGACCCGAGGGAATGGCAAAGCTATACTGATGAGAGATAAATCTCGAAACACGTCTATAGATGGCCTGAATAATTTGACCCAAATTGTTACATTTGCAGTAGGTTGCTGTATGTAACAGCAAACACTTGTTGTATAATTCAATGTCCGTCGGGGTATTAGCCCGGGAAGTAGTTGTTTCAATGAGTGTTTGGTATAGTCTTTGTAGGACTGACTTGTTGTAGATTGCGAAAAGAATCGCACTTTTAATGTTTAAATTTTAAAAGAATTAAATTAATGAAAAGAATTACATTATTTATTGAATTAAGAAATGTTTTATTTTCTTCATTAAATAATCGCTCAAGTATTTTATAAAGTTCTGAAATTTGATGCTTTATGAACTAATTTATACAAAGCACATTTTTATTTTTAGGAATGTTTGTACCTTTTGATACATTTCTAAAGAGTTAATCTATTGGGTTCACAAATGGTCTATAAGATGACAGATATACAATGGGAAAATCATTTGATAAAAGGGTAAAGTCATTCGACAAATAGTGAAATATGTTGTCATAAAAGTGACATGTGTGATTTTTTTTATTGATATAAAGGGAATTTCATTTGATACATGTTACAAATCAAACGAAAAACCCTGGATTTCTTTAATTTGAGGACACAAGCAAATATTGAAAATGATAACACAGTTTGAATTGATTCTATTATAATAATGGGTCGGCACTTACGTGCTAATGGCTAATTTTCAAATAAATAATTCATCAAGCAGCATAAAAAAACTCGCTTTGAAATATTTCGTGTTACTAACACAACCGGTTTTTTTTTACCTTTTATTTATTTGTGTATCAGTGAAAACAGATCATATCAACACTTGACTAAATCAATACCCACTTTTCTTTCCATTGATTATTTCAAAATTATTGTAAATAAAACACATTTTGCACTTAATTTGTGACTATAATTTCGACTATCTAGTAGTCAAAATATAGTGGTCAAACAAAGTAAAAAGCGTTTTATTTACAAGTGAATTCAAGATGTACCACAAAGTGAACGCCTACAACACAAAACAGTTATTTCACAATTGTTTCCATGCAATGATGTTTTGAAACATCCTCAACTATTAAAAAGATAAACATAAGGGTTGATTTTTGGGAATTTGAGTTCATTGTGGAAACTAGAAAACTAGATTTTTTCCTTATTTTTCTTCTTGGTCTAAACTATTTGGTCCGTTTATCCACAGGATAATTAATAAATAATCTTTATCTTTATTTCCCACCAACATTTTTTTTCAAGTATTACGAACGGTTTTTAATAATTTTGTCTATACAATTAAAATTTGGAAAAGTCTTCACAAGAAAAAAATTATTGCATAGAGTCAATAAACTCGCTTCTATATTTTGTAAATGTTCTGCAAATAATTGACAAATATTACTTAATGTTATGTAGGTATTTGCTTGAAAGGTTGAGAAAATTTCAAACAAAGAATAAAACAATTTATTTAATTTTCTTGGCAACCCTGTTGTAATTTACCCCGAAATCAATCTCTTGAATAATCAATCAACACTAACGCCAGGGAGTATAAATAAATGCCAACGTTTAGCGCCCAATTCTTATGAATTATTAACAAAATCAATCGATGGCCCAGGTTTTTCCGATCAAAAGTGAAAAATGTGTAAATTCAACTTATTCAAAATTAAAAACTAGGGCTAAATCAATCAACAAAATAAACCAAAAAAATTACGCAATGATTTGCTAAACAAAACTGACGAGAAATTAAAGATATGAAAAACACGTGTTTGATTTACCATTACTGTACATGCTGACTGTTGTGGCGTGGGAAAGACGTTGCTTTCCATGTCGGTTATCATTCAGCATCCCACTTAACACAAATGTTCCGAAAAGAAACAAAAAATTCAAACGGATTTCCCCCCGCGGCGCGGTCGGGTCAGTAGAATGTCATTTGTTTGTGCACGATAGTCGACGTTTGTAATGTCGTTCATTCTCACGTGTTCGTGTCTCGATAAATTAGAATGCGCATGTGAAATAATCATCGATACAGAATATACACAACATTTTTACGCAAGTTAAACAATGACGGAGTATTCGGCTTGAAAAAGGATGGCCAATATTTTTGTGTAGGAAAAAGGGAACGTGGATTGAATCGTTTAAAAAAAAGATTGGAATTATTTAACATTTAATGGTTAAAAAAATAAACGTAGAATGAATGGATTAGAAAAAGTCAATATTTTTATGTTGAAACAAAAAGGGAGAGAAGAATTTGTTTTTTTTAAGTTGGCGCGGTTTTTGCTTGGCTTTGGAATTAACATCCATTAGCCAACATTATTTATATGTTTAATAATGTCTCCTTGAAGATGACTAATGGTCGAAACTAGTCGGAAAAATATAAATTAGTGAAACAAACCAAGTGGTTTAATTAAATATCCAGAATTAGATTTTAATGTTCCATTTTTAATCATTCTATAAATCCATTCTTATAACTTTGATCTCTAACTGGGATAATACAGAGGCCAACCTCTTCACGCCTAGGGGCTCATCAAGGCATTTTAGTCAGAAACAACACTGACTCACGGTACATGGGATGCCCAACAAAGTATAAGACAAAGGATATAATATAACATTACATCTTAACCTGAATATCAATACCACTAAAAAAAACTGAAAAGAAAAATAATGTATATGGTTATGTTGATTGATAGGAAATGGAGAGGGGATTAAATGTCGTTGAAAAGAGATACGAATTAATAAACATATTTGTATAAAAAAAAATAAGTAGATTAAACCAAAAACATAAATGTATTAATATTCACACAAACAAGACACTTAAACTGTGTTGGTATAACTGACATTTTTTTGTGACTATAGTTTCGAAAACTTTAACTTGTCATTATCAAACCTCAGTTTGATAATGACACAAAGTATAAGTGTAAGTGTCTTATTTGTGTAAATAATGATGTATAATGAAGTAGAAGCCTCCACAATTAACAGTTTTATTCATATTTTTATGTTCTACTTTCCCTACGTGAGAAGAAATAACGCAAATTCTTCTTTGAAGAAGATGTCAAAGTCCATCATCTTCAAAGAAATGGAATTTGTGTAATTTTTTTCACGTAAGGAAAGTAATATTTATTTATTTCTGACGGTTTTTCATTTATGGCTGTATTACGAGAAATATATCTTTTAAGTATACATATCTGTAAATCGATTCCAATTCGGTTCTTCGGCGAGTGTAGATCGTTTTTGAGCGCGCTTTGTTCGAGTAGTGAAATGTGTGATAAAAACAAATAAAATAGATAAACTCCTATCCGCGTGTAAATAATAACTATTGTGAGTGGGGATTACTAAAAGACAATCAGGAGCTAGGACCCATGGCGGCGTCGGCTGGGTTTCCTTCGGGAAACCCAGTGGCAGAAACAGATAAGCAAAAACAATTTTTAATACAACCCGGCATATTATCTCAATCATTAAGTATTATTAATATTGATTCTATGGATAGTATGGATACAACTACAGATAACGAATCATGTAAAATGTTAGCAGAATCTCGCGATGAATCGTGCAGTGGACGCATTCCACGTGTAGATTTGACCGAGGTTAATACGATATCTGCAAAGAGATAATTCCGTGAACTCGAATGAGAAGGTTAAAATAGAATATCGTTATGATGTGAATGACATAGGCCCATTTCAAGTGTATCTGGAGGGTAATCAAACAGATTCTGCATTGGGAAAATGATATCCCATGTCGATTGGGAAATTAATTTTGTATAACCATAAGGACATTGACGAGCAAATAATTGAAATTTCCCCACTGGGGAGGAATAGGGTAAAAATTGTTTTAAGAACGTTTTCATCTGCCAATAAGTTAATAGAGTCTGCTTCTTTGAAGAATAAAAATATAAATGATTACATTCCTCAATTTATGATAAGAAGGTTAGGCGTAATAAAGGGCATTGATACGTCAATACCTGATAATGAGTTAATAAATGAAATTAAACCGCTTTTCGGAGGAAAGTTTACAATCATTGAAGTTAAACGTTTAAATAGACGTAAAGTAATAGATGGTCAGAACGCTTATATTCCTACGCAATCAGTTTTGGTCACCTTTAAAGGGCAAAAACTTCTCTCTTTGGTATCTATTTATCGAGTGGCATGCCCAGTGGAACCATATGTTCAAAGAGTAATACAGTGTCTTCGTTGCTTGCGTTATGGCCACATTAGTACGCATTGTAAGTCTAATGCTAAGCGCTGCGTAAAATGTTTTGGGGACCACGATTCCGATGCTTGTCAGAATTTTACAGCTATTAAATGTATTCATTGCGAGGGTGAGCATAGCTCTACAGATCACTCTGTATGCCCAGAATTTCAAAAGCAAAAATCCATAAAAACCATAATGAGTAACGAAAATATTTCATATCGTGATGCTGTGAATAAACATAAATCGTCCTTTTCTAATGCGGTGTCAAATAATCTGTTAAATACTGTGTTAAATGCTGTGTCAAATACTGTGTCAAATAATTTAATTCGAGGGCCCAATGACTTTCCTGAACTGAATTCTAGTAATAGTAAAACAAAACGTAGACGTCCCGATTTCGAATATTCTCAAAAAATGGTGGACACTCGTATCGAACATAAAAGGATTATTTCGAAGCCTCAAATTGAAGTTCCTAATGGAATTGCAATAAATAATAATAGAGTTAACAGGCCAGGTACGAGCAGTAGTAATCCCATGTCTTCGTTGATTAATGAGATTTATAGTACGGTTATTAATTCTTTGACATCTAACCCTGATACTCCCGACTTTGAATCAGTTATAAAAAAACAAATAGAATCAATCCTAATCAAAACATTGCAATGAACAGTCTAAATATATTACAGTAGAATGCAAGATCACTTAAAAATAAGAAAGGTTTTTTAGAACATTTAGTTTTTGAAAAAAATATACATATGTGTTTAATTAGTGAATCTTGGTTTTATCCTCACAGTAGTTTTATTTTTTCTGGATTTAACATATTCAGAAATGACAACATTAATGGAAAAACAGAAGAATGTATCCTTTTAAATAAGAATATATTTTACGAACCTTATGATTCATTTTTTAAAATCCCCGGAGTAAATTCGGTGGGTATCTCGGTGACATTTGAAAATAATCAAAATATTAAATTCATAAGCATTTATTGTAGTCCAAGTGTATCCATAAGTAAACATTCTTGGAATTTATTTATCAATAGTATACAGGGTTCATTTTTAGTTGGAGGAGATTTTAATTGTCACCATACAGCTTGGGGAGACTCAAGAGTTGATAACAAAGGAAATAATTTATTAGAGGTTATTGAGGACTGCAATTTGTACTTTTTAAATGATGGGAAAACTTTAGACAATACATTAGGGTCGGATCATTATGCTATTAATATTATAGTAAATATCACTCCATGTATGAAAACCTTCATTATGGATAGAAAATGGAATTTAAAGAAAGCCGATTGGACTGAATATAATACATGTATGTATGATCTTACTGAGACATCCTTAGCAAACAATAATATTAACTACTCTGATTTTCTTAAAAATATGCATCAGGCATGCAAACAGTCTATCCCTATATATAATGACACTCCAAAATTATCAAAATTCTCTAAAGCATGGTGGAATGATGAGTGTCGGATTGCAATTGAAAACCAGGGGAGAGCTCTTAGAAGATTTAAGACAAACCCCAATATTAGTAACATGGTGGAGTACAAAAAGCGAGTAGCAATGGCAAAAAAGGTAATGTCTAATAGTAAGAGAAATTCTTTCTCTCAATTTTGCTCAAAACTGAATCGTAATGTGCCAATAAATCAGGTGTGGAAGGAAATAAAAAAGATTAAAAATATTTCATATGAAAATTCACATCCTATTGTAGATGGGAGTTGGTGCGAAGAATTATTAAATAAATTAGCATCTCCATCAGTTCAAAATATTGTCCAATTCCACCTTTTACCCGTGGATAATCATTTTTTATTAAATACAATTGAATTACATGAATTCATGTTGAATGTAAAAAGTAATAAAAACGCTGCCCCGGGTATAGATGGAATCTCCTACTGTATGATTGAGAAGCTGCCTCTTAATGCCAAAATTCAATTAGTCGGTATATTTAATAATATTTTTCAACTTCGTAATATACCACGAGAATAGAAAGAATATAAAATTGTTACTTTCTTGAAACCAAACAAAGATCCTAAATTAATATCATTTTATAGGCCAATCTCTTTATCCTCATGTTTATTGAAAACATTTGAAAGAATAATTAAAAACAGAATTGCGTGGTGGATAGAAAAACAGGAATTGTTTCCTAAAAATCAATTTGGCTTTAGAAGATTTCACTCAACTCAGGATGCAATAGGTACTTTTGTCACGGATATACAGACAGGTTTTTCTAATAATGAATCAACCACTGCACTTTTTGTTGATCTTAAAAGTGCATACGACAGTGTAAATTTAAACTTGTTATCTTTCAAGTTAAAAAGAAAAGGCTTCCCAATTGCATTGATCGAATTATTGATAAATATATTTAGTGATAGACAGCTATACTTACACACAAATGAGAAGGTGTTTGGACCGCAGATATCAAGTGTGGGACTTCCTCAGGGCAGCATACTGAGTCCAATATTATACGCTATTTTTCTATTTGACTTAAATATAATCTTTAATTCTTCCGTTAATATTATTCAATACGCCGATGATATTTGTATTTATACACAGACAAAAAATATACAGAGTAGCTTTAAGCTATTGGAAACGGCAATAAAAAAATTTAAAAACTATTGTGTTGATAATGGGCTTTCAATATGCAATGAAAAATCTCAGTTAAGTACTTTCACTCGACAAAGGTTTGCTGCAGACTCGATAACTCTAGATGATATAGAATATAAACATAGTAAGTGTGTGAAATTTTTAGGAATATACATGGACAGCAAACTGTTATGGAACAAACAAGTATCACATATAATATCTAGAGCTGAAAAAGGTGTAAATATTTTAAGAATGTTGTCATCATGCAATTGGGGCTCAGATCCGGTAATCTCTGCTTATATATCGTTCATACATACGTTCCATTATTGATTATGGCTCTTTATTCTATGGTAATGCGAGTAATTGCCATCTTGAAAAGTTAGACAGACTACAATATAAATGTTTAAGATTTTGTGTAGGAGCGCTTCGCAGTAGTCCAATAAATTTTCTACTTTCAGAAACAAACGAGAGGCCACTCTCAATTAGACGCAAACAATTAGGTTTAAAATTTTTAATAAAATAAAAAGTAGAAAGTGTAAGTTATTCAACAATGTTATTCAACTTCATATGCTGGATTTAACGGCACGCTATTGGATTGTTAAAAAGAGCCCAATCCTAGTTGATTGTTACAGATCTCTTTCAGATTATGACACAACAGGTATTAGCAGAGGTAAGAATCTAATATATACAATTCCATATAACATACTCATAAAACCCATTGCATGCCACTATATGTATGAATCGTCTTCGAATTGTAAAGAATTGACAAACATTAACTTTTCGGAACATATTAACACAAAATGGCCGAATTCATATCAAATATTTACAGACGGATCTCACTGTAACGGTCAATATGGTGGAGCATACTAAGATCCACAAAAAAATACGGAGATATGCTTCTCCTTGGATTGTTGTGAGTCGGTATATACAGCGGAATCAATTGCAATTTTAGAAGCGCTCAAATATCTAATTCAGGTTGATTTCACAAATTACTCACATATTTTAGTACTTACCGATAATAAAAGCATTGTAGATTTTTATAAAGACTTTAATTTTTCCTCCAGTTTAAATTTAATCACAACAGAAATCATAAGATATTTTAATTCTTTCAATAAAAATATCTCTCTATTATGGGTGAAAGGCCATGCCGGTATTACTGGCAATGAAAGGGCGGACTTATTAGCAAGAAATGGTCTACAAGGTATAAATAGGGTAAGTTACCCACCAACACCAACTGATCTGTATAATAAAGTAAATAAGGTACGTGATAAAGAATTTAAAAAAATATATCTGTAAAGTTTCAGGCATCATACACTTACTAGTAGTATACTTAATGCATATAAATTATCGCGTATTGTTTTTTTAAATCTTTTAACGAGTGTTTCCACTCCCAGACCAAGCATGAAGTAAAATTTCGAGTTTAGAAAAGCCCCGCGTAGAAAATTTGTCGAGGGTTGCGCAGCGACCCGAGACAAATTTTCACGGGGCTTTTCTAAACTCGAAATTTTACTTCATGCGCCACGCGTATAAAACACTGATTTGATCGATGTTCAAAAATATATATTGCTTATTACATATACAGAGAGTTTTATGTAACACCGAACATTTTAATGTTTATTTTCGTATGTTCTAACCAAAGCATCCAATACGATTTGACACCTTTAATGTTAGGTTATGTGTAAACTGAGTTGCCTATATGACTATTACAAATTGTAGCCAATCAATCGCAATTAATGCCTCAACTTGTACATACAGGGAGTTTTTCTTTCAAGTATACATGTCCCAATTACAGCGTATATGCCGTAAATATTTAGATAATCGTTGTTTTCTTCAAAGAGTTCAATTTGAAACTTAAAAAGAGTGTGTTCCACTCCCAGACTAAGCATGAAGTAAAATTTCGAGTTTAGAAAAACCTGAAAATTTGGTTTGGTCGGGTAGCGCGAAGCGCGGAGCGGCCAAACCAAATTTTCAGGCTTTTCTAAACTCGAAATTTTACATCATGCGCCACCGATACAGAACACCGACATATTACGAAATTTTAAACACACCGCTAAGCTTTATATTGAATTAGTGTGCTGTACCGGTGGCGCATGAAGTAAAATTTCGAGTTTAGAAAAGCCTAAAAATTTGGTTTGGCCGCTCCGCGCTTCGCGCTACTCGGCCTAACCAAATGTTCAGGCTTTTCTAAACTCGAAATTTTACTCCATGCTTAGCCTGGGAGTAGAAAACACTCGCTTAAAGCTTCAAATTAAATTCATTTAATAAACCGAGCATCGGAAAATGTGCAACGTATGCATATGGATACTTAAAAGAAAAATTCTAGTTATGAAAACGTTTGGTATGATATAAAACTCTCTGTATATGTACACACACTTCGCGTGGCGCATGAAGTAAAATTTCGAGTTTAGAAAAGCCCGGTGAACATTCGTCTCGGGTATATAAAATACTGATTTGATGGATGTTCAAAAAAATATTGTTTGGTGCAAATCGGGTTGCGGGCTCTCCAACCCAATCATCCCGTTTTATCGCCACCATATCTTTCAGTTTTACCCCCTCCTAAATAACCATATAGTGTAACTCTTGCATCGGGCGAGAGAAGACGGCCTCCGGCTTTTGTACCTGCCTTCGGCTTTAGTAACTGCCCCCGGCTATAGACTTGCCTCCGGCTTTAATAGTGCAACCCTAAAGGAAGTAGAAGACCAGAAGAGAGCCGCCAGTCCTCTTCAAGACCGTACGAGGCTTAAGGTTAGTTCTTTTTTTCCACAATTAATCCTCCCGGATTGGAGAGGCCACCCCCCCTGGTACGCCATTACAAAGCTACCAAACAAATATATTGTTTATTACATATACCGGGTGAGCATTACCGGAACATGTAATATAATTAATTATATAAATATAATTAATAATCATTACTTTAAATGTGCTTATTGTTATAAGTTGTCAAACTCTATTTGCAAAATGAATATCATACCATTATACCATTAAAGACAAGTTTTTATAGTAAAAAAACCGTTTTACACTGAAGGCAGCATAAAGAATGTACCTGGTTTATTTTGTTTTAGCACAAGGAAGCAGTATCCTCAAAAAATCTGTATATAGACATGAATTTTCAATAATACAATTATTGGGCCGTTTGGAATTATCGGTGATTAAAATTCTGGATCATATTTAGAACTTTTAATCAGCAAAGTTGACCTTGCAGTAGCGCTGCTCCTTGCACGTGACAATCAGGAGGTTTGGTTTCAACAAGATGGCTTCTCAGCGCATTTTGGAGTAGATGTTTTTGCAATATTTAAACCAAACCTTTCCAATTGGAATAATTAAATGGCTAGATCTCCTGATTTAGCGCTATGTGAATATTTTCTGTGGGACCAAATGAAAAGCAAAACTTATCAAATATTGATATTTTATGAAGAATGTTTATTCTTCAAAAACATTTTTCATAAAATAACAATATTTGATGAGTTTTGCTTTTCATTTGGCCCCACAAAAAATATTCACATGGCGCTAAATCAGATGATCTAGCCATTTAATTATTCCATTTGAAGAAGGTTTAGTTTACATATTGCAAAAACATCTACTCTAAAATGTGCTGAGCAGCCATCTTGTTGAAACCAAACCTCCTGATTGCGCGTATTAATTTTAAAAAACAAACAAATGTAATTAATGGATATTATAGTATTTTTACTATTAGTTTTAAGAGACGTTCAGTTTATTTTATTCTTTAGCTTGGAATCAAAATGCAATTAAATTGAATAATTTGCCCCTTTTGTGAATGATCCGGATTAAAAATACTCACCCTAAATGATTATATTATATCTTCTGGATTTAAAATGCTCACCAAGTATATGTATACATATATACCGAGTGTCTGGGATAAGGGGCGAACATAGGAATTTAACATGTAAAATTAAATATGTGTAATTATTAGCTCCCCTATTCATTTCAGAGACAAATCGCAAGGGAATATTTTTTAGAGTATTAAAAACTGTATTAAATGTATCGATTTAATTTACGTTTGTACCAGAATCCATATTATCAAAATGCTACCACAGAAATTTAAATAATGAAAAATAATGAATGCATGCTTGTCGTTTGGGATAAATCATAATAATAACCCGTAATTAATGGAAGAAAGATAATTAATTTATTATCGAGATAATTTATAGTGGTGTCAAATTACAAACAGTTCGTGATTTATTTTTGTTTAAACTTTTATTTTACTTTATCTACGCCCAATGGGAAATGTTAGAGCAAGTACTCAAAAAGTTCTCCATTCTGGTGTAAACAATAACCCAATCTGTTATAAAATGCCTGCCTTACATTAGCCAACTGCCTATCTGTAATTAATCTGCAATTCACAAAAATTGCTTCCCGCAAAGATTCAATATTTGGATGACGTTTTTTATAAATTTTGTTTTTCAGGTCACCCCATAAAAAGAAATCGCATGGTGTTAAATCAGGAGATTTTGGTGGCCAGTTGATAGTGCCACCGCGACCAATCCAATAATTGGGAAAATTAGCATCTAAATATTCCCTCACATTTAAACCATAATGGGCCGGACATCCATCATGCTGATACCATATCTCCTGATTTTCACGTGCAACTTCTTCTAACGCAGGGCCAACCTGGTCGATTAAATGGTCTAAATAAGAATTCGAATTTATATTTCCATAAATTTCAAATGGCCCAATAATATTATTGTAAAAAATACCAGCCCAAATATTTATTTTTTGCGGGAACTGGGTTCTAGTTTGCAAGCGTATCCGTGGATTTTCCTGGGTCCAGTATTGCGTGTTCTGTGTGTTGGGCTCGTTATTAAGAGTGAAGGTGCATTCATCAGTAAAACAGATAGACTGCAAAAAGTTTCGGTCTGTGTTTGATTGATCCTGCATTATTTCACAGAATACACGCCTGCTTTCTTCATCCACTAGTAGTATTTCCTGATGACATTGATATTTGTAGGGATGGTATCCATGCTTCTTCAGAATCTTATGTACAGAGAATTTAGACACGTTGCACTCACGAGCAATACATCGTATGCTAGTTGTTGGTTCAGCATTTATCAAACCCAAAACTCTTTCTTCCAATTCATTGTTGCATCTTCTGTTCCGTTTGCCTGTAAGGTTAATGTTTTTGAATTAATATTTGTTGAAATTGGACTATTAAAATACCTTTTGAATCATCTGCCGCTACAATTGCTGTATTTTCAAACTATTTCACAAACTTGGTACAGACGGAATTCGTCGATTGTTAAATGTAACCGAAAATAAGTCACGAACTCTGCGTAAACTGACGCCACTGTAAAATGTTTTTATAATGAATACCCTCTCTTCATTGGAATAACTCAGATTATTATTCATAAAAATTATAATGCGTGAATTGATATCTGACTAGCAAAATTATTTTCACTATAACATGACATTTGTCAAACTCATGGCAAGGGTTTTTATTAAATGGTACATTGTTCAACTTATTTTTATTATTTTTAAGGTGGATTCTGCTACAAACTTAAATCAAATGGATACATTTAATACAGTTTTTAATTCTCTAAAAAATATTCCTTTACGATTTTTCTCTAAAATTAATAGGGGGGGTTAATAATTATACATATTTAATTTTACATGTTAAATTCCTATGTTCGCCCCTTATCCCAGACACTCGGTATGTACTAAGCAATATATTTTTTTTTAACCTTCCATCAAATCAGTGTTCTATACGCGTGGCGCATGAAGTAAAATTTCGAGTTTAGAAAAGCCCCGTGAAAATTTGTCTCGGGTCGCTGCGCGACCCTCGACATATTTTCTACGCGGGGCTTTTCTAAACTCGAAACTTTACTTCATGCTTAGTCTGGAAGTGGAAACACTAGTTAAAAGATGTAAAAAAACAATACGCGAAAATTTATATGTATTAAGTATAAATAAAAGAATAATTCGTTGTGTGTAATTACTGCAGTAATCATAGTGAAATAAAAATAAATTATTATTTTAATTGTGTGTACAAAAAAAACGTTAATTCATTAGGTTAGACAAAGATATATTTATGTTATACTTTCCTAACGAAAAAAGAAATAACGCGAATTCCATTTCTTTGGAGAAGATGGACTTTGATTAATATTCATGAATTTTGGACGATTTTCGATTTATTGCTGTATTATAAGAAATGTTTCTTTTAAGTATACATATCTGTAAAGTATCAGGTATCATACACACATATATTCAGTAAGCAATATATTTTTTAACATCCATTAAATCAGTGTTTTATACGCGTGACGCATGAAGTAAAATTTCGAGTTTAGAAAAGCCCCGTGAAAATTTGTCTCGGGTCGCTGCGCGACCCTCGACAAATTTTCTACGCGGGGCTTCTCTAAACTCGAAATTTTACTTCATGCTTAGTCTGGGAGTGGAAACACTCGTTAAAAGATTTTAAAAAAACAATACGCGAAAATTTACATGTATTTAGTATACTTAAAAGAAAAATTCCCTGTGTGTAGTTATTGCAATAATCTTACTAAAATAAAAATATATTATTATTTTAACTGTGTGTACAAAAAAAAGTAAATTCAATAGGTTAGACAAAGATTAACATATTTATATAGGAAGCAAAATTGGAGACAGGAATGGGAATTGATTACATGCATGTATACACGCTTTCGTTAGACTTAATGACGCCAGTGAATAAATAAGTATCAAGTACGGTATTATTTTTTTTAACAAATTAACGTCATAAATCGATCAAAGCTAGTTGAGCATGTTTGAGCTCAACTTCAGTTATTTCATAAATTACGGAGTAATTTACTTATTTTCAGAAATTTATAAAATTCCTATAGGTTTTTTTTTATAACAGGATCAATAAAATTTTTGAATAATTGAAAATAAGGAACTTTATGCAGGGATTTATTCTTTTAAGTACACATACCCAGCATGTATACCCTATAAATTTTCAGCCATTCGTTGCTTTCATAAATGCGTTCAGTTTCAAGTTTCAAACGAGTGTTTCCACTCCCAGACTAAGCATGAAATAAAATTTCGAGTTTAGAAAAGCCCCGCGTAGAAAATTTGTCGAGGGTCGCGCAGCGACCCGGGACAAATTTTCAAGGGGCTTTTTTAAACTCGAAATTTTACTTCATGCGCCACGCGTATAAAACACTGATTTGATGGATTTTCAAAAAAATATATTGCTTATTAAATATATGTGTGACTGATGCCTACGCGACAAAACCAAATTGTCAGGCATTTCTAAACTCGAAATTTTACTTTATGCACCACGCGTATAAAACACTGATATAAAGTAAAGTTCGAAATATACCGCATACGTCTGATCTCATGTTAGTTTTTAATTTGTTTTAAGAAATAGTTAATATTTAAACACAGTTACTCCTTACAGCATTTAGAAAACAATTGTTCATTTTAATAAAATTCTGCAGCCAAAATTACTTGAAAAGCAACTTTTTACACCTTAATAATAATTATTAATAATGTTTATAACATACAATTTAGTACTTTACACAAATTGAAAGAGAGAAAAACACAAAAATATTCAAATTTATTGAAACAGTTTTTGCTCATTTTTCTGTATCTGCTCAGTAGTTAATTTATTAGATATTTCAATGAATTTAGTAGATATTTCAGTAAAACGTGCCTTTAAATGCTGGATTTTGACTTCAATTAGCCTAGACATCAAAAAACGCTAAAAACTCTGCTTCTAAAATACATAATTGTTTATTTTTAGGTAGTATTTATTTAAACCACTTACAAAGCCCTATTAGAATGAGTATTTAAATGTAATATGATTCCATTTATGTAACTTATAATATTCATTTATTAGAATTTATTTAGCTAGCTTAAAATAACTTAACAATTTATTTAAAGCACTTAACTTTGTTTTACTACTTTTATTTAACTTTTCAGTGACTACAGTTTCGACCATAAGCTAGTCATTATCAAATTAAGTGCCTAAAATTATTTGTACATTGCTTTTATATTACAATATAAAAGGGATATACATTATGTTGCTCTGGTCACTAATGAGGGAAATTTCCAGATTAGCTTTAGGTTTGTAAATTTCCAGCGCTTCGAGTAAATCCATTCTTCGGTCTTTAAAATAACTTATATAAATATGTCTGTATGGTACCCTAAAGGTAACGAATATTTTCCAAATAAAACAATTAAGATATTATTATTATTACAGGATACTTGTTCATGATCCAAAATTATGTTTATTAATTCAAATTTCGCGCCTTGTACTTGTCAATGTATTTATAGGCGGTAAATTCAAAATTGTAAATTCTGATTTCTGGAGACTTCTGCTTTGTTTTACATAATACTTTCACAATAAAACACGTTTTACTTTAACAATAAAACACGTTCACCTGTGTTTGTATAAATCACTTTTTTATTTAACGTGTTTTATTGCTAAATTAACATATATAACAAAGTAAAAGCCTCCATAACACAAAATACGTTACTTACGTTACTTGTTTGTACAACACTTATTTATTTCATATTTGATAATGACAAGCTAAATTTATGAAAACTGCAGTCACGTTCTATAAAAAAGTGTTGTACAGTTTAAGTTAAAAGTGTTTTATTGTCAAAGTTGTAGGATAAATACAGATTCGTGAAATGTTTAAATACAGTTGGATTTGTGGCTTTTCCTGAATTGCTTTTAGTTTGAAATTGAAACTAAAACGTCTTATTTGGTGAAGAAAAACACTTGATTTGTTCCATGATTATATTTTCAGTTTCCTGACACGTGTTTCGGTCATTACAGATCATTATCAAAAGTTAAACTCCACGGAACAAAACAAGTGTTTTTCTTCACCAAATTTGTACATACGGTTCCATCAAGAGTGTACCGCAACAAGCATTAACTATACTAAAATGTCTTGTTTAGAACCATTATGTATTTTTGTAATTAGCTTTTAATTTTGATAGAATTTTATCACTTTTGACTCTTTTCATATCATTATAACATAATTATACACTTATTTAAAAATTCAAACTAAAATGTCTTGTTTAGAACTAATACTTGATTCTATAATTAGCTTTTAATTCTAATAGCCAGTTAATTCTGCTATCTTTGGATTTTTTCATATCATAACAATATAATTTTACACTGCGCTCGTTTTAAAATTTCTTATAAACAAAATCTTTCACTCTTTTCTTACAAAAACGATTTTTTTTAAATTTTATTTAGCGTTTATTTTTAGACTACTATAAAAATGATATAATTTTCGTGAGAAATCTTACCTGCGATAAAATCTCCTTAGCAATTTTTTCTTAGAAATTAAAGATGTTTTAAAAATAAAAAATAATTCATTGAAATGAGAATTCAAAGCTCTACAAAAGTTGTCATATAGAAAAATAGTTAGTTTCCAATTAAAAAAAAATCGACGACGTCATAGCGGTAACGTGACGAGCGCCATCTATAAGTTTAATACCTCAAAAGATGTAGAAAACAAATCTAAATCGACCTGTTCGAGGATTTTTCTTAGAAGTTTGTATTTTGGAAAATACCAAATTTATCCGTTACTCTCGGGAAGCACTGTATACATGTAATAATAATCAAATAACCATGAACTCTAAACTATACGTTTTTAAAATACACAAATAACACATTTATACCCGTTTGCACCCAAGTAGATTAAGTTAATCAGTGATTAGTACTCTTTAAAAACACATCAATTTTACTTTTAAATTATTTACAAAATTGCATAATGATAATGTTTAGAATATTACAAATTTAAAACATTCTTATATTCTAGAATTATGACTTAATCAGAGGTTTAATCAATGATTAGTAGTTGATTAAAGTTACTCAGTTGGGGTGCAAATGGGCCTTAATATAATAAACGCTTCTCTTCAAAAACCCCCTTAGATAGTAATTTTGATTTCCCAATTATTTCAAGAGGGGTTGTAAAGCTGGAATCGCGGAGCGTAAAATTTGGTAGATGCGCCGGGTCTAGTGAAAATAATCCTTGCGGTGTACACAAAACTGCAGCTTTTCAAAGCACGTATTTTTTAAATTGAAGAAAGTGCGGGGTTTTATTTTTGTTTACGAGCGAAATAAAGCCGAAATGAATTACGCTTTACTGCCTTGCGAAGGATTAATATTTAAGTCGCGTCGACGAAATGAAAATAAAAACAATGTAGTTTTAGTATTCAGTGGAGTTTACTTGGAGTGCATAATATTTTACGGTTTACATCTAATGTTAGGTTTTATAAAGAAAAATACTAGTTTATTCAAAACTTTTGCCGAACAAATTCCATTACTTTTAAGTAAACTTAGTAATAAATTGTTATCAATACTTAAAATTTAGTCAACTAATGCCCAACTCTGATAATAGTATAAAGAAAAATTTAACATAAATAAAAATTAAGTTTGTCAATAGTTTTCAGAATATTTACAAAATATAAAACGAATTAAAACTAATATCGACTATTGTGCAAAAATTTAGTCTCATTAAGACAAGTCACCAAATAATCATTGAAACAACTACTTCTCGAGCTAATACCCCGACAGATATTAAATTAATCGATGAATATTTGAGTTACACGACAGATTTACTGTTCTATGCATTTTATATGCAAAATGCAACATCAGGCCAAATTATTCTGTCGCCAAACTACAGGGAATAATGATTAAATATATATGATATTTGGAGACTTGTCTCAATGAGACTAAATTTTTGCAGAAAGTCAATATTAATTATAATTTGTTTTTATATTCTGATAATAATATTATGATTTTTTTGTGTTATCTTTTAAAAATTTAATAGCTGACTATTAAATTTTACTTGGTGAAATTCCATATCAACACTTTTAGTAAATAACACACTTAGTTAAAATTTTACTGTTTATCAGTTGATACTGTAACAATTGTTTCGCCACACAGTGGCTTCATCAGGCAGGTGAATGATCATGCATCTGCCTGATGAGGCAGGTGAATGATCATTCATCTCCCCGATGAAGGTGAAATTCCGTACCAATACTTTTAGTAAATAACACACTTAGTTTACATTTTACTGTTTATTAGTTGACACTGTAACAATTGTGGCTTCATCAGGCAGATGAATGATCATGCAACTGCCTGATGAGGCAGGTGAATGATCATTCATCTCCCTGATGAAGCCACAACTAATAAACAGTGAAATCTTAACCAAGTGTGTTGCAGATTTTATTAAATATCAGAATAATTATTGAGACATGATAAATTAATCTTTGCTTTAACGTTGGATTGAGTATTGGTAATTAATTTCAAGTGCAAATTTCTATAATTCGCCGTAATGAAATCACAATTACTCGAGTTAAACAAAATTGAATCGCTTTCGAATTATTAATGCCCATAAATCCTCGATATTAGCATTCAAACGTCTGGGAAAAGCGGAAATTAATTGATATGCAAATTGGCTTGTAACATACGCCTTCAAGTGAGAGAGGTAAGTTGCATATTTAATCGGGACTTCACGCAAGTTCACGATATTATTTAATAGATACTAGATTCAGGTTCTTTGAAGAGTATGCATTTCTGCACTGCACTTGGGCCTCTCATTAAGCCCATTATGTTTAGATAGATACTTGATTATTAAATACTTAAATTATTTCGCCTGTTTTTCTTTTAAGTATACCTACACATTCAAAAGCAATAAAAAAAATAAACCAGTACGTTCCACATAACGTGTTTTTTTTTTGCATAAACAATTTCAGTAAAGGGAAATGCAGAGGGTACAATGCACCGTGGAAAAGGGTTGGCTTCCATTATGCATGAAACAGCAACAGCTGGCTTAACAAAATGACCACTTGTTTCCATTTCTGTGTGTATGTAATCTAATCTGCCTTATTAATTCAGAAAAAAAGTTCATTAATAGTGTTCATCTATTGGATTGTAAAAACCTGACATAATTACATTAAAGTATAGGGCTTTTAATTCCATAAATTACCAATATTACACTAACTCAAACATTCATTGAAAGAACTTTTTTGAATTAGTCGTTGCAAGACTATCCACTTTAATCACACAGACACAATTTTCAAGGTGCTAGACTAACATCACCTAAGATTACATTTTATTTAATTGTCTTTTAACTATTAATATTTCTAATCTACTTGCTGCTTTATTTACTGTGAGAAATGTAAAACTTGTGTTACAGTAAATAAATCAGCAAGTAGATTATAAATATTAATTACAAGAACAATAAATAATAATAGTTAAAAAGACAATAATATATCATGAATAAATAGAAAAAAAGACAATAGTTAGAAATGTATGGCATAAAAAATCCTATTTTTAATAAACAAATTAAATTATACAACCAAATATCACCATATCAGTGTTAATTATTATTATTAAGGTTATTAGTGCTTTATTCGTCAAATTAATTTGATCTTCACGTAACTCACAATCAATTCAAATATCACCAATTTCATTTACTTTTGTCTTACTTTAAATGATTTCACCATTTGATCAAATGATTGATAAAAATCAATCTGAACATATTAGAAATAATGTCATATTTATTTACTCTCAAATCAAAACAAAATTGATTTAACTAAATTTTCCAAAACTGGAGTCACAAAATAGTGTTATACAAACGAAGTTAAAACGTTTTTTTATTGATAAAACAAAGATGTTCAATGTTAAATATTTCTTCTCTTTAATAAAAATTAAAAATAGTTGCTAAAGCTAGTCGTACCAAATAAATTATAAATAGCAGAAGATAAAATTGAAAATAGTTTATAAGGTAAACTCTAGCTGTCGCCTCTTTACACAAACACTATTTATCCACGTGTACAAATATGAAAAATCGTTACTTACATATTTATTAACAACTCCTGTAACAATCAATACACCACAAAGGATTGTATTGTTGGTGTTTGCCGAGTGATTAGAAAGCAGAACGTGCATATTACGTCGATATAAAGTAATAAATAAATAAAACAATTTATTTTTGAAACAAAAAAAACTCGGCGTTCTCACATTATTAATTGTTAAATAATGAATAATTAAGTTATTTTTTATTAAAAAATCAATATTTTTACAATTCATCAGGGGCAATAAATAGTATATAATACACGAATGTGTTTTTTTTATCTCAAAGTTTATTAAGTGTCAATGAAGACTTTTAGAGTCAATAAAATGCGAATAATGTCTTTAGATATACAGGAAGTTTTTCTTTAAAGTATACATATCTTAATTATATGCTCTAAATCTTCATATTCTTTGATATTCGTTGTTTTTTTTAAGTTGAATTTGAAGCTTTAAACCAGTGTTTTTCACTCCCAGATTTAGCATGAAGTAAAATTTCGAGTTTAGAAAAGGCTGAAAATTTGGTTTGGTCGCGTAGTCCGGAGCGCTACGCGACCAAACCAAATTTTCAAGCTTTTCTAAACTCGAAATGTTACTTCATGCGTTACGCGTACAAGATACTGATTTAACGTGAAGTTCACATGTTCACAATATTTCAGTGTTTTCAGTGTTTAATACGCGTAGCGCATGAAGAAAACTTTCTAGTTTAGAAAAGGATGAATTCAGGCTTTTCTAAGCTTGAAATTTTACTTCATGCTTAACCTGGGAGCGGAAAGCACTCGTTGTAAGCTTTAAATTAAACCTAAAAAAAAAACACGAATATCAAAGAATACGAAGATTAAGAGCATATAATCGAGATATGTATGGTTTAAAGAAAAACTTCTGCATATCTAAAGACTTCATTTGCATTTTATAAAAGTCTAAACAATTTAAAAAAAAAGCAAATCCGTATGTATACCTAAAAGAAAAATTCCCTGTATTATAAATGTGTGAAGGTAATTTATATTTGCATTCCAATTAATTCTTGTTTGACACTATTAAAATATTAAAAGGCATATCTTGTAACACTTTTTAATACCCAATTAAAACAACTTATGATCGTAAAATGACGTGGAATGAAAATCATTGTGAGTTTATTACTCAAACCCGGCGCTTCCACCATAATAAGAAAAAAGGCGCTAGCATTAAAATCACGGCAGTATTTTCTCCGCCGTCTTAAATGAATATCTTGGTGGGCTGCGATAATGAATTTATTGAGTTTTTTAAATGATTTTATTACACAGCCTTCATTAAATTACACGCCCTGGGCATCAAAATCCCATTTCAGCTCGATTTTAATTAATTAAATTTTGCCGTATTAATTCCTAATAATAATTATTAATAATTTAACCGTAAACAAAAGCTTCTTAAAATATTGTATGGTAATATGTTAAATTAGCGTCTAATAATAATTTCAATTATTTATAACAATAATGATCATACTTATTTAACGGCAACCGCCTTTTACCAAAATTGTAAGAATACACGTATAATACAGTTTATATATGTAATCAGGAAATTAACTTCTGATAGCAATTTAAAAAAATTATAGTATACTATAATATAAATGAGGACCCTGGGAGCCAAGGGTTACAAGAGTGCATACAAATTGGTTTGGGAAAAAATTTAAAGTTGAGAAAAGAAAGTAAACTAAGAAAAATGTGCACTCATTGTCTAATATTAAATTAGAATTATCTTTTATTTACCAATATCAGTAATATCCTGTTGGTAAAAAATGATTGAATGTATTTAAAACCTCATCTCCACACTTGTAACTTTAATTTTATAAAATTTGCACTTATATCCCTTGGCTTCTAGGGTCCTTATATAGAGTATAGTAGTTATAGCAGTAATAATTCTAATAATAATACCACCCGTAGGTGGCAATTTTATTGGTAAATACTTATTATTGTATCTCTTCTATAATCCCCTTTTAAATCAAATAATTTGATGTAAAAGAAGGAAATTAACGGGATGTGGACCTGAGTCATATGCGGCTCACGCAGCACCGACTTTTCGTCTTGAGGTTAACAGTCCACCGCCAAATACACTTCTGGTTACTGCGGATGGATCCGCGGACACAGTGACTACGCCGACTAGGAGAATAAAAATGTGCGCATCCCATAAGGAGCATATCAACATCAATGGAGCAGCGGAGTCGAAACAACGCAATGCCACAGGAAAAAACGTTCAATCTGGATTAGACAAACACAACATCCAACAAATTCGTCCATCCATTTCTAGCGAGGATAAAGATATGAATGTGTCGGAGGATGGTTTTACTATGGTTGCATCTAAAAAGCGCGGTAAAAAGGATAAAAGTCGTTTTATAGGGACTGGTAACGCTAATATCTTTTCTTTTTTTCTAAACTCGAAATTTTACTTCATGCGCCACGCGTATGAACCATTATCTTTAGATAATGTCAGAAGTAAATACTTAGTTTAGGCGTGTTGGGAAAATAAACTTTTTTATAAATTGTCTGACTAAACTAAATTAATTCCTCTTAATATTTTATAACCAATTATCTTTTTTCAGATCTCAATCTAAAAATTATAAATGTACCGAGATTCTTTTCTCAAATCTACAACTAATTTGTCTTACAAAGACGAATTAGCCCGGGAAGTAGTTATTTCAATAGACGTTTGGCCCATTCGAACAACTACTTTCTTGGTTAATAACCCGACAGCAATTGGATTAAACAATGCAGTATTTGCTGTTACATAGAGTCTTTTAAATTAAAACGTATTTTAATAAACACACCGCAAACGCAACATGCGAACTTTAATTAAACGAAATAACTGGCTAATTATTAATTAATCTGCGACCGCACAAAACACTGAGCCCCAAGCCCTCTCGATCCGTTAATTATTAATTACACGCAATTCTCGAATCGCCCGTTGATTTAATTTGATTAATCAAATAGGCGCACACCGGGGCGGGGTTTTGATCTATGTATAATGTCAGAAATAAATACCGAATTTTGGGTTTTTTGTCTAAGTAAACTTTTATACGAGTCATCTGAAAAGATACTAGGAGATTCAAATCAACAGAAGTAGGATTTTAATTTTATTTATGGTAAACACACAAGGCCGTTAATATTATCACCAGCAATATAACAAGACCTTTTCATATAGCCGACTATTATTTTTGTATTAATTTGTCGAGAAGGATTGCATTTTAAGACCAGATATCAAGCATTAATTATCTGATTAAAGCCCGAGAGCTTTAATCTTTAATGTTGCTTAATATGTCGAGGTGAATTGTCTAAAAATGCAAGACTTTAAGATAAATTATTAAAAAAAATAATATTCACGATTTGAAAAGGTAGTATTATATTTGTAAAGATTGTTTATTGAATTATTCCACATAACCTTAATTGTATATTTCTTATAGTCATCCCCGTCCTCCTTAAGCACATCCAAGCCCAATTCTTTAAAATTCAAGCTATCACTCCATTTGGGGTAGCTTTCTCCACTGTGTAGTATTGAGCCTCACAACATTTTTCAAATTGACACTTGTCTTGCGTCTATTTGTATTTATTTGTAAGGAGTTTTTAATAATTTCTGCCGTTGATGTTTCTCCGAACAGTGCCATTTTTATGACTTTATAACAAATGTCAAAGTGAAAGCACAGGCTAATTTTCGTAATTTTATGTCATAGATTTTTTTATGTCGTAAAAAAGGTAGAAGAGACGGAGAGATGAAGAAAGAGCGGAAGAAGAGGCAGGAATAGTCGAATATTTTTTCTAGCAATTTCAGATATTGATTTCAACAGACGCCGTAATCGTATTAAATTATGACATATCAACAATGAATTTTGACAGATAAAATAAATAATCATAGTTTAATTCTGGTTAGTTTCTACTGAGGCCGTACAAATACGATACTAAGAGCCCAAACAAAATTTTCAAGTTTTTCTAAACTCAAAATTTTACTTCATGCGCTACGCGTATTAAACACTAAAAACATTGAAATATTGCGAACAAGTGAACTTCACTTCAAATCAGTGTTTTATACGCGTGGCGCATGAAGTAAAATTTCGAGTTTAGAAAAGCCTTAAAATTTGGTTTGGCCGACTAAACCAAATTTTCAGGCTATTTAACACTCGAAATTTTACTTTATGGTTAACCTGGGAGTGGAAAGCACTCGTTTAAAGCTTTGGATTGAACTCTTTTAAAAAAAAACAACAAAAATCTGAGGATTTACAGCATGCAATTGGGATATGTATACTTAAAAAAATACTACTTCAGTTAGGACTGAAAACGCTGAAAATAGCAAACACGTGTCTAGCCTAATTACAATTTATAATGAATACGCCAAAACATCTCTGCATGAAACTTCAGTCCCAGATTTCGTTTTGCGCGCCCGGCGCATTCACCGTAATTTAAATTTTAATTACGCCTTTGCGGACGAATAATTCACAATTTTCACGCGATTTTCTACAATATTTATGCACACTACTTAAAATATTTAGGCCAGATATTCATCTAGAAATTATCTGTACAAATTAATATCATATCTGCGTTTTTCATTCCTTTTTCATATTAATTACACAAGACTTTTCAGCACGTTTTTACAGTGTCTATTTTTACAAGTTTAAATGAAGTGGATTTTAAATCGATAAAAAGGTCATTATCACAATTAAAGATTATGCCTGTGTATGTAAGGCTTTTCCTACGTACGTTTGAAGAGTGTCTATTTTTACAAGTTAAGTAAAGTCGATTTTAAATCGATAAAAAGGAGATTATCTATACAATTAAAGATTACGTCTGTGTTTTTATTTCCTTCGTAAAATTCATTATGTAAGACTTTTCATACGTACGTTTTTTATAGCATCTATTTTTACAAGTTATTCGTAAGCTTTTGGGGAAATAGCAGTATTAAAAAAATTATAGATATATTTTAAATCAGAAAACTTTATTTTTAAGGTGCCAATATTTCTCTAAATATTTGTTAGCATCTTCAGGGTAAAAACATCTAAAAGCAATTAATACAAAGGAAGCTAACAAATATTTAGCAAATATTGGCTCCATTAAAAAATCAGTTTTCTGGTTTAACTTATACCCAGGGCTTTGAACCGAAACTGAACCGTAAACCGGATAAAAACATTACTTTTGTAACATATTTTAAACTAACGAGTGTCTTCCACTCCCAGACTAAACATGAAGTAAAATTTCGAGTTTTGAAAAGCCCCGCGTAGAAAATTTTTCGAGGGTCGCGCAGCGACCCGAGAAAAATTTTCACGGGGCTTTTCTAAACTCGAAATTTTACTTCATGCGCCATGCGTATAAACCACTGACTTAAATTAAAGTTTAAAATATTGACTGCAGAGATGTGATAGATATTTACTAAGATATAGCAAATAAATGCAAAAAATATTTATAAATAATAAAAAGCAGCAGTATTAAAAAAATAAAGGTATAAGTTAAATCAGACAACTATATTGTCAAGATACCAATATTTCTCTAAATATTTGTTAGTTTCTTCAGGGTAAAAAATTTAAAATCAATAAATACAAGGGAAACTAACAAATATTTAGCGAAATATTGGCACCATTAAGAAACAGTTTTCTGGTTTAACTTATACCTAGGGCTTCGAAATGTAACTGAACCGTAAACCGAAAACCGAAAATAAAACATAATTTTTTGTGACATATTTTAAACTAACTAATGTCTTCCACTCCCAGACTAAGCATAAAGTAAAATTTCGAGTTTAGAAAAGCCCCGCGTAGAAAATTTGTCGAGGGTCGCGCAGCGACCCGAGACAAATTTTTACAGGGCTTTTCTAAACTCGAAATTTTACTTCATGCGCCACGAGTATAAACCACTGATTTAAAGTTAAAGTTAAAAATATATACTGCTGAGATGTGATAGAAATTTACAAAGATATAAATGCACAAAATATTCATTTAGTGAATATTTTGTAAATGTAAAAACAATAATAAAAGTATAACAATTTTAGTTTGGACTGTTCTGTGATGGGCACATCAACATTTTTTTTTTAAATGAAATAAAAACATTTAAAAAATTAAAACAATCACTTGGAGCTATACTGAAAACCGCAAAAAACCTTTATTTTTTCCGGAACGAAAACCGGAACCTAACCGATATATATTTTAAATTAATAAAATATATATCGGTTCCGGTTTTTGATCCGGAAAAAGTAAAGGTTTTTGCGGTTATCGGTTTTTGGAACGAACGATTTCAGGACGAAAGCCGGAACGCAAAAAATAACGGTTTAAAGCCCTGCTTATACCTATAGTTTTTTTTAATACTGCCGCTTTTCCCAAACCCTTACGAATAATTTTGACAACTTGACTGCAAAACACTACAAAAATATTAAATTTACAACTTCAATTTTTTGTGGTTTTTAAAATCGATAATGAAGTACATTTTGATTGACCAAAATTTTCATTTTCTTTATATTAAGTTGCATCAAAAATAAAATCTTGGTAACTTTTATATTTCAACATTTTCTTTATATTAACGTTGCATTAAAAATAAAATCTTAGTAACTTTTATATTACAGCATGTTTTCAATCATCAATTAAATAGCCTTAATAGCAAAGTATCCCGTGCTGGGAATCACTGATCTATACTCTTAAATTAATCTCGACACACATCTGTGGTTTAAGTCTAGTTTATTCCTGAACTTACCATGTTCTGGAGCACCTGTGAACAAAATAAAAAAAATATTGTCAATAAACCGTAAGAATATTTCAAAATCAAAACTATTTTAAATTCGAAAAAATTTTCGTGCGCTTTTAGTTTGCAGAACAATAAATGTAAAATTACAAGAACATTCGTATAAACCGCAAACGTTGTAACAAATCAAATAAGATTTGTAAGTGTTCATTGTATAATTTAATATCCGGCAATGTATTTGCACCAAAAGTAGTTGTTTCAATCGATATTTATTGTCTTAGTAGTCTTATTAATTAGGACCTACTGTTTGCGGTTCATACAAATATTCTCGTAATTTTATAAACAAAATATTGTCATGTGTTCGAAAGCGTAAACGCCATCTAATGCCCATTAGCTTAAGTAGCATCGTCAATAGCAGACAAACTAAACGTTTGTACGAGGGTAGATTGAAAAGTTTCCCGAATGGGCAAGATATGGCGCGCGTATCGTGAAATTGTTATGATGGTTGTCAAGGCTAACCTATTTTAGGTAAGCTGTCAAATTTTCAGACACGTGCGTCGTTCCGTTTTTGTTTACTAGAATATCTTGTGAAGCAAGTCAGGCACCTTTGGAAAAATGGATAAAAACGAATTTCGTGCAGTCATCAAACATTTCTGGATGGATGGGAAAAAGGCGACGGAGATACGAGATATTTTGCAGGAAGTTCATGGCACATCCACACCTTCATTTTCGACTATTAGTTTCTGGATGAGCGAGTTCAAACGTGGCCGTACGAGCACCAAGGATGAACCACGCAGTGGACGTCCAAAAACGGCCACAAATGAAGAAATGGTCGACAAAGTCTATGATATCGTGTTAGCCGATCGACGAGTGAAGTTGCGCGAAATAGTAGAGACCACGGGCATCTCATATGAACGTGTGTAAAATATCGTGCACGAACATTTGGGCATGAGGAAGCTGGGTGCCGCGTTTGCTGACTATGGACAACAAGCGAAATCGTGTGACCACTTCGAAAGAGTGTTTGGCCTTGTTAAAGCGTAATCCAACGGATTATTTCGCCGATTCGTGACCGTGGACGAAACATGGATCCACCACTACACACCAGAAACCAAGCAGCAGTCGAAACAGTGGATTTCTCCAGGCGAATCTGCTCCAAAGAAGGCAAAGACTGTCCCATCGGCTGGAAAGGTCATGGCCACCGTTTTTTGGGATTCGCAAGGTGTGATACACATTGACTCTTTGCAGAAGGGAAGAACTATCACGGGACAATACTACAGCGATTTATTGGATCAATTCAACGGCATATTGAAGGAGAAACGGCCTCATTTGCAGCGAAAAAAAGTGCTCTTCCACCACAACGCGCCGGCCCATTCATCTCGAATCGCCAATGCTAAATTGGTTGAATTGGGCTACGAGGTGGTGCCGCATCCCCCGTACTCTCCAGACCTGGCCCCGTGCGACTTATTTTTGTTCACAAACATGAAGACTTGGCTCGGAGGCAAGCGCTTTACGTCAAATGAGGAGGTCATCGCCGCCACTAAAGCTTATTTTGCAGAGTTCCCGAAATCATATTTTTCTGAAGGCTTAAAAAAGTCGGAGCACCGCTGGGAAAAGTGTATCGCCCTGCAAGGGTACTACGTTGAAAAATAAAAAATAAAACCTGTTCAATTGCTGCGTTTGCTTGCCCATTCCGGAAACTTTTCAATCTACCCTCGTATATAGCAATTGCTCGTCCACAGCAGGGCCTTATTTTATAGAATACAAATACCAAGGCCTTGATATTTGTCCTCTATGATTCATTGTAAGATAAATTATTAAATGCATTTTGTACCGTTTTAATTTTTTGTATTCAATGAATTGAAATTATTGATAAATAATTATTTATCGAGTGCGTTACCATTAGAGCATATATCTATTTCGATTTTATTAATAGGAAAATAATTCAACACATTGATTTTCCATGTTTATTTACTCGAAAATATGGGCAAAAGCATCGTCCTACATTTACGTAATGTGTATAATTACGATTTTCCTCTGTACTTGTGTAATTTACCTCCAAACACATGCTTCGTGAAGTCCTCGTTCCGGTGACCGTTGATGACCTGGGCCATTTCGGGGGATATTTTCGTTTCAATGGACGCCACCTAAAATAATAACAGAGCAACAAGAATAATAATTTCAAAAAGTCTTAGATTTCAATAAAATTCAGATATATTGTGGATAAATGCATAACCTTTGTTCTAGCCTTGGAAAAAAATAAATTGATTGTCTATGAGTGATATTACATTCGCTCAAAGTTGACTAAAATATATGAATTTAGTCGCAGATCCAAAAGTTCGTGTATTCATCAAAGATTTTAATAAAATTTGCAAAGGTTGTTAACAACTTCATGCACACATTAATTTTGAATTTCTGGTCAAAAAATGATCACATTATTTTTTGATAAAAATGTTGTTCGAAGCGAAAACAAGCAGTTAAAATTTGTTGAGGAGACAGACACGAGCATGTACATGAAGTGGTTAATAAAAATTCAAATTTAAAGTAAACTATATAAATTGAACAACAGCGCAATTACAGTTACAAAACATTAACCTAAATATGATTCCCCTTAGAATTACACAAATATAGGCAAGGCCGTAGCCAAGGAGGGTATATGGGGATTTCAACCCTCCCCGAAATTTTTAAAATGATCAATTTTTGTATATCAATAGCGGCCCTGTAAGAACAAAAACAATATTTTTACTATTAAAACCTCCCCTAAAATTTGTATAACCCCTTCCGAAATTTGTTTCTGACTACGGCCTTAAATATAGGTAGCACCCATTTATGAATTACTATTATTTATTATCAATATTTATTTTTAATTTATCTTCATACCTCTTCTACTGTAACTTTCTGTATATCCATTAAAACTTAGCCAATCAATCGAATTAAACAACCCGCATCAATACACGAAAAATCTTTCAGAAAAGAAAACGTGGACTGCCGGCTTTTGCTGCGCACTCCGTTTATTTCCAAACTCGATTTAACACTGACTGACCTTCGTCATGTGCAGTGGCAAGTTCAATTTGCACGAACATAAATTGCCGCTCAATTAAACTAGATGGATAAGTAAATATCCACAAAAATTAGCGCGCGGATAATTATAGATATTATGATGTAATAAAAACACGCAAAAATGTAATTATTATTGAAAAATAAATCAAGTGGCCATCGTATAACTAACTCATCCAGTACAATACGCATTTACTGACTTTTACCTTTGAATTTTAATTTGATTTTTTAATAAATTTCACTAATATAAGTGTCTCTTTTAAAACCAGTTGAATATAAATTATGAACTGTGGAGGCTTCTACTTCGTTATACATGTTAATTCAATGAAATAAAACACTTTAACTTTTTAAATAAAACACTTTTTACTTTGTTTAACCACTGTGTTTTATTTACAAGTGTATTTAAGATGTACCACAAAGTGAACGCCTACAACACCAAACAATTCACTTTAACTTTGTTTGTATAACACACTATTTTTATTTTCGTGACTGTTTGTATCTGGTATCATTCGACGTAACAAATATGTTTGCAAATATACCTCCAAAAGAATGCATTAAAATAATAGAAAACTCATTTGATGAAAACAACGTCAACATCACCATAAAAACTGAATTTTTAAATACATTAGAGGTAATTTTAACAATAATTATTTTTCTTTTGAAGGTAAATTCTACAAACAGACACAAGGCCTAGCAATGGGCTCCCCCTTGAGCCCCTTGCTAGCAGAGATTTTTATGCATAACCTAACCTTAAAAATCTTAAATTCACCATTAGCCCATAAACACATTAAAATGTGGCACCGTTATGTCGACGATATCTTAGCTTGTTTTGTAGGCACTTTCACCCTAATATTAAATTCACCGCAGAAACAGAAGTTAACTGCAGTCACGAAAATAAAAATAGTGTGTTATACAAACAAAGTTAAAGTGTTTTATTTCAGTTGAATATATTTTACCACGTGAAAGATGAGAACCTTATTTAACCTAATAAAGATTATTGCCATTTAAAGGTAAAAGTCATTAAGTGGGTATTGTTTTTGATTAGTTTTACTATTCATGGGAAGAACTGTAATAATGAATGAGGTAAACAAATTATTTAAGGATAATGAAGTCATCAGTAAAAATGCCTATCCAATATAGGCAGACAGACACTTGATTTAAATTTTAATGGGATCAGGAAATCTCATGAATATTAAGCTTCTATAATTTGAATTTGAATTTATGCACGCTCGAATATGCACGCATAACAATAAAAAAATAAATTTAAAAAAAATACCTCTAATAAAATCAATAATGCAAATGCAATTTTGTCAGATATCATGAATAAAAATGCCTGTAGCTAATTTCGAATCTGGTCTAATAATATTTATATAATTAAAACGAGAAAACTATATTAAAAAAATCACATACTTATGTCTTCAAAACTAGCGCTACGCGACCAAACCAAATTTTCAGGCTTTTCTAAACTCGAAATTTTAAAACAATCATTTCAAGTGAAATTCAAATAAATACTGCTAAATCAGGATTAAAAATATACTGCTAGAACAAGGCTAATTTGAATTTCACAATATTTTAGTTAAACGAATAACTTTTAATCACGTTAAGTTGGAAATTAATTAATCACGATTTTAAAAAATATTCTCTCCTTTTATTCTCATATTGCAGGTATATCGTACATATACGTTTATCGCCTGAAAATGTAACATTTTTGTGTTTATTTCTTTTTGCGAAATTCTGTTTATTTTTATGTTTTTATGTTATAATAATTTATATAGCAATTTGAGTCGCCTATTTTCAAAAACCCCTAAATCCATTTTTTTCAGATGGATTTAGGGGTTTTTAGAAATAGGCGACTCATTTATACTAATCAATTATTAATTTGAGCAATATTATTTAAAAAGTAAACAGTGTTATACAAATAAAGTTAAAACGTTTTTTATTGGTAATATTATTTGTTAATCTGTGTAAACGATAATTACCGTAAAATTATTATTATTTTCTATTAATAAACACAAACATTTGTTAAAAATCTAATGGTTTTCTCTGCCTGTTAGGTCACCAAATATATAATGAATTAATTCATTTCTGAAATAAAACATACACATAAATTCTATTTTTGTAAAGATTGCACACCGCTTGAAATACGTCGTGTCAGTGAATACGTTTTATGTGGAGCGTCGCGACGCCCACCCGACAGGCGCCTCCAAGTGTCGTTAGCTTCAATTAATCCCCACGTGACATCGATCCGACCTGATTGAACCCACCACGATTCGTTTTATAGGTTTTCACGAAACATTTTAAACACTTACTTTGTAACAAATCACATGCAATTTTTTCAGATTAGCACTAATAGTACGCGTCCCGCACCCCGACAACACTAATTTACTAAAATTAGACTATGATTAAAGATAAATTATATGTTTGAACACATTTGGCCGCATAATTTTCCCATTGTTAAGGATTTTCTAAAATTAACATGACAAAAGCAAACAAAATTAACGACTATCTCTAACTTTAATGAAAGAAAAATTTAACGGACTAATGTTAATGTATTTATATGTCTCTCATTTGTAAACGTCAATTTATCAATAGACAGTATTAAACAAGTAAGGTTATGTTTTCAAGCTACTGACTTGTAAAATTTTAACAAGTCAGTATACTAACTTGTTAAAATTTAACAAGTTAGTACTGGAATAGTAATTTATAGTTTTTCGTGAATTGAATTTATTAAAGAAAAATACAATAAATACTATTATTCTTAAAATAATAATTAAGAAAATATATATTTTCTTAATTATTATTTTAATAATGCACTGCAACGATAAAACACAATTTATTCACTATTAATCTCTTTTATTTGTATTATATATATATATATATATATATATATATATATATATATATATATATTAAATATACAGTTTGTACTTCCAGTAATGGAAATCGAACCACCTGGCGCACAAATTGATGAAGGTATAACTTTGGCTTTTTTGGAGTATACCGCTCTTTCTTTCTTTTGAGGAATGCAATTACTTTCTGAAACCTACAAATATTAATTAACACCACTTTTTTTAATATTTTAACATTGAATGCCTGTGAACTGGAACATTTTCCTTCATATTTAAACAGCTTTTTAACATTGACCATTTCGTCCATAGCGAATTAGGGCTAAATTTTTCAGCAAGGTGACTTACATATGCCAATATCACATCTTCTGTCACGCCAATCACGTCACTTTCTTTCTGCTATATTTTAAAATCCGTATACTCCCGCTCATATCTCGTCGTTGACTTTACTGGCAGCAAACTTGAAACAACTCTTGCGGCTGCCTCAGTAATTGCTGCAGGCACTTTTAGAGGCACGCTCATGTTTAACGAATTGCGAAATAATTTAATTTGATTTAATCAAATATACAACATAAGTATCCACGGAAATGTTTCATAACTTACTACATATTTTTTGTAATTCCAATTTAATTAAATTTACCAAATAATTGTATTTTAATTAATTACAAATGATTGACAAATAAAATATATAACAATATACGCAAGTTAACGGGTTTTACTGGCTCCAGAAGGTGACTGGCTCGTCTAGCGACTCGCCAGTCATATCCTTCTGTCCGCCAGTAAAAACCGTTTTAACAATGCTAATAATGTTAAATACTATTTCAAGTTATTACAGTTTGTTAAATTACTATTTAGATATGTCTATGACGTATTGTCATCATCACTGTCATTCTTACGCATTTTGGCTCGATTTATGTTTTATGTGTTTCGAATTTCGAAATCAAAATATAAAGAGGTGAAACGAAGCGAATAGTCAACGACAACCCCTTTGAAAAATCCTTCCGCGAAAATGATTATAAGTGGATAAAAGTGCAACATTTCTTAAAGTATAAATCTATGACAAAATGAAGACTGAATCGATTACTGCTTTCTGCTGCTAAAAGTTGATTTCATTTTTTTTAAAGTATAAATCTTCAATAAAATTAAGACTGAATTGGCCCGATTAGCGTTTTCTGTTGCTAAAAGTTAATTTAATTTATTTAAAGTATAAATCTCCGAAAACATTAAGACTGAGTCGACCCTTTAAGCATTTTCTGTTGCTAAAAGTTTAACTGATATGTAAATCACCTTTATTTATGACATCACACGTGGATTCTTTGCGTGACATCAAAAGTCAAGGTTATTAAACTAACAAGGTTGTATTAATTTAAGCAGAGCCTACCTTGTATGTTTAATTGCCTTGATTTCTGGCGTCACGCGACTTCGACGTCAGTACCAAGGTTGTTAAAATACAAGGCCGGTTCGGTTTAAACTGAGCCAACCTTATACGGTGACCTCAAAATCAAGGTCATTATTGTATAAGGTCGACTCGGTTTAAATTAAGAGGACCTTGTACAGTAATGACCTTGGTTGAAAGGTAGAAATCCTCACGTGACGTCAGAAATACAAGGTTATTTTGAAAAAATTCGACGCGGCTTAAATTGAGCCAATCTTATACGCTAATAACCTTGATTGCTGGCGTCACGCGTGGTAACACTACTTATTTATTCTCTTCTACATTTCTTATTTATTCTATTCTAACGAGTGTCTATAAACTGTTGGCATCTCGGTTGCTTTAAAAAACAAATTAGATATCTTAGACTAAGACATACAAGTTGGTGAATCTCGGAAACGTCAAATACATTTAATTATATATCATTAGGTAGTCACAGCACGACGTATGTTTCTGAAGTCAGAACCTACTGGGATGCCGACAGTTTATTGACACTCGTTACATTAAGTTGTAACGTAGGTACTCAATTGTTGGCTCATTATTGTTCAAGTTTAATATAACCTCACAATAAATTACATTTGTCACTTTTTTACAAGGCACACTAATTATCAAAATTGTATTTGAGTTCAGTATTCCGGCACTAGATACCCACAGAGGCGTTTCGGACTTCAAGTTCCTCTTCAGTGTGGTCCCGACCCAGTGCTGAGGAATACTGAGCATTTCTTACTATATTAGGCCAATATGTGAAAGCTATTAAATGGATTCGATAGCTAACGCTATCTAATGCTCCATAGTGGCATCGTTAATGACACCAATGCATATATAGGTCACTGTTTCGTCCACGGAGCTAAACTCTGTATAACCAGAAAACAAATATCAAAATTGTATTGGAGTTCAGTATTCCGGCATTAGATACCCACAGACGCTATCGAATCCATTTAATAGTTTTCACATATTGGCTTGATATAGTAAGAAATGTTCAGTATTCCTCAGCACTGGCTCGGGACCACACTGATGAGGGCCTTAAAGTCCGAAACGCGTCTGTGGGTATCTAGTGCCAGAATACTAAACTTAAATACAATTTTGATATTTGTTTCTGTCCGTGGACGAAACAGTGACCTATATACAGAGAGTTTTATGTAACACCGAACATTGAGAATTTTTCGTTTAAGTATACATTAGCATACGTTGTACATTTGCCGACGCTAGGTTTATTAAAAGAATGTAATTTAAAGCTTTAAACGAGTGTTTTCCACTCCCAGGCTAAGCATGAAGTAAAATTTCGAGTTTAGAAAAGCCTAAAAATTTGGTTTGGTCGCGTAGCGCGAAGCGCGAAGCGGCCAAACCAAATTTTCAGGCTTTTCTAAACTCGAAATTTTACTTCATGCGCCACCGGTACAAAACACTGATGCAATGTAAAGTTTAGCGGCGTGATTTAAACTTCGTAATGTCAGGGTTTTTTACCGGTGGCGCATGAAGTAAAATTTCGAGTTTAGAAAAGCCAGAAAATTTGGTTTGGCCGCTCCGCGCTTCGCGCTACGCGACCAAACCAAATATTCAGGCTTTTCTAAACTCGAAATTTTACTTCATGCTTAGTCTGGGAGTGGAACACACTTATTTTAAGTTTTAAATTGAACTCATTCAAAAGAACAAGTATCTAAAGACTTACGACATATAGCGTAATTGGAACATGTATACTTGAAAGAAAAACTCTCTGTACGTACAAGTTGAGGCATTAATTGCGATTGATTGGTTACAATTTGTAATGTTCACGTAGGCAACCCAATTTACACATTAATTAAAAATTAATGGTGTCAAATTGTATTGAATGAAAATGTTCGGTGTTACATGAAACTCTCTGTATGCACTTTGTGTATTCGTGTCATTGACGATGCCACTATGGAGCATTAGATGGCGTTAGCTATCGAATCCATTTAATAGTTTTCACACACTAATAATCTTTTTAAAATATAATTTTAAATAGAAGACTTATTTTAACTTTTTTCGATAAAAAAAAATGTAACAAAAAACAGGTAATTGGGCATTACTGAATGCAGAAAAATAATGTCTAATGTAATAAAACTGAACAATTTTAGGCATCCATTAAAAATGTTAAGACGGCTATTATTTGGCAATGAGGGTATTATTAAAACAAATCCACATTAATGTCATTTCTTAGTATTTAAACGGCCATTGACTTGGGTTTTTACTTCAATAAAATCGGTCAATAAATAACAGAGTTATAGCGTTCGGCGTTTCTTTAGCGAACACCCGGTAATTACTAAACTTTTACATGCATGTGTATTCTACTTTAACAATTATTTACAATATTAAATTCATAAATATCAGCGTTCTTAAAAATTTTCATTCAGCTAATCTAGACAGTTTTTTTTTTTTAAGTAAAAATACGAAAAGGTAAAATCGTTAAAACACCGCTTTTTATTGCATTCTAATCAGCGTTATCAGAATCCGTTGAGCGCTCGGGATTCCTTTCCCATTTCACCAGGATATAACGCGAGTATCTCACGAATGTTACAGGCTGACAATTTCACGGAACGTTCGCTCTCTTTCCCGTCCTAGAAATGCGAAAGCAATAGACGTAAATTGATTTTATAAATTTCAGGAATCCCGAAATAAAAATCGTTTGTACCAACAATTAATTTAACTAATAATAATAATAATAATTAAAAAAAAATAAATAATTGCACATAGAAATAGTTATAATTATAAAATTATTATTAATACTAGCGGAATAATAATGATATCAATTTTATATGGAAAAATTGCGGCACTATTGAATTACCAGTAGGAATGCAATTTTAGCATACAAAATTAATATAAATATTATTATTAATTTTATAAATATACCTGTTTCTGTGTGCAATTATTTTATTTGAAATCCGTTTTTAATTAGTGACTGAATTATTTGAAATTTTAATTATTAATTTTGTAATTATAACTATTTCTATGTGCAATTATTTTATTTAAAATCCGTTTTAAATTAGTTACTGAATTATTTAAAAATTGAATTCTATTGAATTTAGAATTACATGTCCATATTGAATATATCATTTTTTTCCTAATTAATAAATTTTAATTCAACCGCTAAAACGTTTGCAGCAACTATCATAAATGGTGAATGCGCCGGGAACTCAGGGATTTAAAAAAAAAAATGGTAGCCTTTCATGTATACACAGCAAAACAATATTTGTTCAATTATGTGAAAATCAATACCCTTAATTAACTATATTTAAATATTTACCATTGCAGAGAAAATTCACGCTGGAATAAATAAATATAAATATATGTAATATAGAAAAATGTGTGTTTTGCAAACTAAATATTGAAAACTAAATGAAAAACGAGCGCAGTAAAAGTGCTATTCAAAAAAATAAAATAATCGTGGTTTCATTTGAAGCTTTTAACGAGTATGTCCACTCCCAAACTAAGCATGAAGTAAAATTTCGAGTTTAGAAAAGCCCCGTGAAAATTTGTCGAGGGTCGCGCAGCGACCCGAGACAAATTTTCTGGGCTTTTCTAAACTCGAAATTTTACTTCATGCGCCACGTGTATTAAACACTGATTTAATGTGAAGTTCAAAATTTAATGTATAAATGTGTAGGTTCATGCTTCACAGCCAACTCAGCTTGATTTTAAGTTAATAAAAATGTGATAGTTAAAAGAAATAATAATAATATATTGACTTTGATTTATTCAATTAAAATTTTAAAACTTCCAAGTCCTATTGAATGCTTAGTTATTAGATTTAAGTTAGTTTTAAATTTTACATCTAAACTATTGTAATTAACTCAACTCAGCTTGATATTAAGTTAATATAAATGTGATGGTTAATAGAAATAATAATAATAAATTGCCTTTGATTTACGCAATTGAAATTTAAAAGCTTTTAAATCCTATTAAATCCTTAGTTATAAGATTTAAGTTAGTTTTAAATTTTACATCTAAACTATTAGAATTAACTCAACTCAGCTTGATTTTAAGTTAATAAAAATGTGATAGTAAAAAATAATAATAATAAATTGACTTTGATTTATTCAATTGAAATTTAAAATGTTTTAAATCCTATTGAATCCTTAGTTATTAGATTTAAGCTAGTTTTAAGTTTTTCATCTTAAACTATTGTAATTAACTGAAGTCAGCTTGATTTTAAGTTAATATAAATGTGATAGTTAATAGAAATAATAATAATAAATTGACTTTGATTTACTCAGTTGATATTTAAAAGCTTTTAAATCCTATTAAACCCTTAGTTATTAGAATTAAGTAAGTTTTAAGTTTTACATCTAAACTATTGTAATTACCTCAACTCAACTTGATTTTAAGTTAATAAAAATGTGAGAGTTAATAGAAATAATAATAATAGGCCGAAAGACCACTGGTCGATAGCCGATTTGCGGAAATATGTAAAATATATACAAGGTATTATAATATTTGTTAATGTATTTTTGTATATATTTCTGTAAATAAAGATATTTATATATATATATATATATATATATATATATATATATATATATATATATATATATATATTTATATATATATATATAATAATAAATTGACTTTGATTTATTCAATTGTAATTTAAAAACTTTTAAATCATATTGAATATTTAGTTATTAGATTTAAGTTAGTTTCAAGTTTTACATCTAAACTATTTTAATTATCTCAACTCAGCTTGATTTTAAGTTAATAAATATGTGATAGTTAATAGAAATAATAATAATAAATTGACTTTGATTTGTTCAATTAAAATTTAAAAACGTTTAAATCCTAATGAATCCTTAGTTATTATATTTGAGCTAGTTTTAAGTTTTACACCCAAACTATTGTAATTAATTACAATATATAAAAGTTATGTAAATGTTCGTATAAACTGCTAACAATAATTCTTAGTAAAAAAGACTACTAAGACAATAAATATTTTTTTTTTATTGTAATTAATGTTTAGATTTCTGTGTTTTTATAAATTGCTTCCGTTGATTTGAAAAATAAATAAATAAGTAAAATAATATTCAAATATATACACAAAGTAATTTTTTCTTTAAAGTGTACTGTCATATATTCCATATTAACATATGTAAAATTAATGAACATGTGATCAAAACTAAGTCGAAGTATATTTTAATCCTCACTTTAAATCAGTGTATTATACGCGTGGCCCATTAAGTAAAATTTCGAGTTTAGAAAAGCCCCGTGAAAATTTGTCTCGGGTCGCTGCGCGACCCTCGACAAATTTACTACGCGGGGCTTTTCTAAACTCGAAATTTTACTTCATGCTTAGTCTGGGAGTGGACCGTCAAGATTTTAAACAAAATATCGACTATTTTCGATATTTCTAGATTTTAGTCGATTTATTCACAGTTTGTTATTATATTAAATGCAACTGTGATATTTATTAAATACTGTTTTTCTTAGGAATAGAATATTAACTCATTAAGAGCCGAGCAAATTGATTATTCACGTGTTGTTTTTACTCAAGTGCTCCAAACTGTTTTAACCGGTGTTTGCACTCTCTGATTAAGCATGAAGTAAATATTTTAATTTAGAAAAGCCTGAAAATTTGGATACGACCAATCCAAATTTTCAGGCTTTTCTAAACTCGAAATTTTACTTCATGCTTAACCTGGGAGTGGAAACACTAGTTAGAGGCTTCAAATTGACAGTTTCTAGTAAAACTATCAATGTTTAAAAGATTATATCGAAAATTTGTGATATAAATATGTATTTCTAAAATTCCGAGTTGATAAATCACCGATTATTATTTCAGAAGGAAATTTTAAAATGAATAAAATAAAGCTATATTTATTTAATTCATTTTAAAATTTCCTTCTGAATTCCATTTCAAAAGGAAATTTTAAAATGAATGATATAAATATAGCTTTATTTCATTCATTTTATCGGCGATTTATCTTATCTTAGCAATCTCTTAATAAAAACGAATCAATTAAAATCGAAAACAAAATCCACTACTTATGTTCCAAATCTTAAAAATTAATATCACTGTATAAAAAGTGTTTTCTATGTTTTCATCCATTTCAAAATTTTCTTCTGAAATAAAAATCTGTTTCAAAATTTTCTTTTGAATTAAAAATCGTCAATTTATCAACTCAAAATTGTATAATTCTCTTGATACTTTTCCGTTTTTTTTTAGTTTTGTGTTATTGAAATAAGATGAAAGTATTTTTTTAAACTTCACTTTCAATCAGTGTATTATACGCCTGGCGCATGAAGTAAATATTTCGAGTGTAGAAAAGCCTGAAAATTTGGATTGGTCGCATCCAAATTTTCAGGCTTTTCTAAATTAAAATATTTACTTCATGCTTAATCAGGAAGTGCAAACACCGGTTCAAATAGTTTTGAACACTTGAATAAAAACAACACGGGAATAGTCAATTATTGTAGTAATTCCTTTCTGCATTGACTACTTTTATTTTACTAAATGCATATTTCGGACAATAGGTAGTTAATCAGTGAAGAAAGGAATTACTACAATAATTAATAGAAAATTTAATAAAAAATTTACTACAATAATTAATAGAAAATTACATGGAATTTATGGATTTTCGAGTGATTATTTTATTTACGCGTTCAATATTCTACTTTTTGTTACGTGAACTAAAAGAAGACTATTGAACGCCTAAATAAAATAATCACACTGAAAATCCATAAATCCATGTAATTTTATTAAATATTAAATGTTTAGTTATTTAATAATAAAATTAAATGGAATTTACGGATTTTCAAAGTGATTATTTTATTCACGTGTTGTTTGTTATCATAATTCCACATTATAAATTCCCTCTTTCCATTTTTGTTTTTCTTCTTTACTTTTCCCTCAATCATTATTATTCTTTTTATACTCTCGTTGAACTGAGAGATTATTTATTTAAATTTAACGAAGGCTTTCCTTAATAACACGAAAGACGGTTCTCTCAAAACCCTCGTAAATAATTTAAGAAGAGAAATCTCGCCAGTGGGAACATTTCTCAAATGGTAATTCGTCCATTTCGTGATTGTATCCACTTGACAATAACACGTAATTGAACTGTGCTGTATTAAAATAGATTGAATTATATCGGTAATCGATATCGTTAGTAAATTAGTGTGGGAAAAAATACGGAATTAACGTATTTAGTACGTCTTGAATAAGTTGTTCATCTTTCACATTGTGAAACATTTTTAACTACGGTTTTAAAAGAACACACTTGGTTAAATTTCATTTTTAGTATCATACAGTATTTCGTTTTATTAATACTTAAAATGCTTTTCTTTTTCACACTGGATAAAGTTAAACACGTGTATTGTTCCATGTTTTTATTTTCAGTTGCCTGACACGTGTTTCAATCCGTTACGATCATTTTCAAAGTTAAAACTAATTTTTATTGTATTAGGCTTTCGTCAGAATAAAACATTTAAAATAAAACTATCGATTTTTTTCTTTTTATCTACGTGTATAATACAATTCATAAAATGAAATATTTATAGATTTGAATGAATTAGTTAGTGTGGGAAATGAGAAATTACATTATTTAGTTTTACTAATATTTGAAATGCATTTCTGTTTTATTTCATTTGGATTTCGCCAGAATAAAACGTTTACAATAAAATTCCCGAATTATTATTTTTATTCAATTTTGTTAATTTAAATCGACATTATTAACTCCATAACAACCGTAATAAACAAGGTTTTATTCACTAGTGAACTAAATTTTTTTTAGGTCACTAGTGAGTTAAAAAATGTATTTAAAAATAAATGTAAAGTACATTTTCTTTACAATTTCGTCAAAATTGAATAAAAACATATATACGCCACGTGAATTAAACACCTTTATTCACTCAAAGAAATGATTGCACTCGCGCCGAGGCGCTTGTGAAATCAAAAATCTTTTCGTGAATAAAATCGTGTTTAAATCACTTGATGTATAATATTTATTATCTACATGTACAATAAAATTCTTAAAATGATATTTCTATAGATTTGAATAAATTAGTTGGTGTGGAAAATGTGAAATAACATTATTTTACCAATTTTTACTAATACTTGACATGCATCTCTTTTTATTTATTTATTGCAATTTTGCCAGAATAAAACATTTACAATAAAATTGAAGAAAAATTAAATTTGCCAATAGTTTGCAGAATATTTACAAAATATAAAAACGAATTAATATTAATGTCGACTTTCTGCAAAAAAAAAATTAGTCTCGTTGAGACTTCTTCAAATATTTATTGAAACAACTACTACTCGAGCTAATACCCCGACAGATATTGAATTATACAATGAATATTTGAGTTACACGACAGATTTACTGTTCTATGCATAATTTATATGCAGAATGCAACATCAGGTCAAATTATTTTTTCACTAAACTAAATGAACCAACAGGAATTGAAATAAATTGAAAAAATTACAGGGAATGAATATTAACTGAAAGACTCTTAGGCGATCTTAAAGAAAAAGTCTTAAGCCATCCATAGACGCGTTTCGAGATTTATCCCTCATCAGCTTTAGACTTTCAATACAAAAAAAATATTAAAATAAACAGAAAACTTACAGGAATATTGAAGTGAGTCGTTAAAATAGATACACAAAACTGGGGCAAGTGAAAACGAAGGGATGTTATTTATAGATAAAAGGATTGTCATTAGTAGGTGCGAACAATTTGATACCTGAGAGAGTGACATACCACCGGTGACGGTACAGTTTAACATAAAGAAAAATTGAATGTGCAAATAGTTTGCAGAATATTTACAAAATATATTACCTGTCGGGGTATTAGCTCGAGAAGTAGTTGTTGCAATGAATATTTGGAGAAATCTCAACAAGACTAAATTTTTGCAGAAAGTCGATATTCATTTTGATTTGTTTTTATATTTTACAATGAAATTTACGATTTATTCTTTGGTCCACATGTACACAATACAATTCTTAAAATGATATTTTTACAGATTCAAATGAATTAATTAGTGTGGGAAATGTGAAATTACATTATTTAGTTTTACTAATACTTGTATTTTATGGGGATTTCGCCAAAATGAAATTTTTACAATAAAATTCTCGAATTATTCTTTTTCTCTATATTTATAATAAAATTCTTGAAATGATATTTATATAGATTTGAATGAATTAATTAGATATAAAGAAAACACTTAACCTTTTTTATACCACATTTATTTGAGAAGTGAACAATTCCAAGATTTAAGAATGAATTAATTAGTGGTACATTATTGAGTTTGACTAATACTTGAAATGTTTTTCATTTTTATTTCATTGGGAATTCGCCAGAATGAAACCTTTACAATGAAATTCTCGATTCATTCTTATGATCTACATATATAATACAAGTCTTGAAATGATATTTTTATAGATTTGAATGAATTCCTCCAAGAATGTCAATTGTGTGACTGCCAAGGCAAGAAGCTTTAATAAAATTGTGTTCGTCGATTGTGAGGAATAGAATTCAAATGAAAATGGCTTAGAGCCAACTAGGACCAACACGAAAAATAATTAATAATAATAATAACAGTTTATTGGTGTTAATACTGGCAGCAGTTTACAATAGACATATGAACAAATGTTTCATGCTACACAGAATTACTTTTCACTAAGTATATAAGTTAAAAGAAACAAACAATATATTAATTAATTCATTCATTCATTCATTAATTTTTAAATGGTGTAATTTTCAGTGCAAGATTAAAGCATTCCAGTAATAATAGTAATAAACGCTTTTTATTGTGTAAAGGATTTTCAGAGCCACACATTTTGATATCTTACTAAAATGTTTTTAATGTATACTAATTTGAATCTGTAGTTTTTGAGTATGCTGAATTCTCATTAGAAGGAAATCGACCGCTTTCTAAACGAATCAAACTCTCCATATTGTCGTCTTAACTACATCCTTTTTCAGGGATTACATATTTTGTAAAAATAGGTATACTTTGAGGAAAACACAAACTTTGTGCTTGCCTTAATAAAATGTTTCCCACTATTACCGTTATTTCATAAAAAAATATCAAACATTGACAAAGTACGGTAATCAGATTTTAAGAAGATGATTACAAAGTGTGTACTATGCGACCATTTAAATTATGATTTAGAGTAGATGGAATTTTTTTGTATGGTTGCCCAGAGTGCTAATTAAATGGAGGAATACAATTGAGGTTATTGTAAAATATGTGTTAACAGTCAGTAGTGCCAATCTATTTATAAATGCAAAACCTACTCTAAATCATGTTTTAAATTATCGCACGGTACTTTCCTTAAAATATATCAATTTTTTACAAAATATTTCATCCCAAAATAAGGCCTTAATTAAGACGACAATTTTCTGAGTTTTATACGTTTAGATAGTGAACGATTTCCTCTTAAATAAGTCAAAAACTGTTGACGGACTATTTTCAGACTTTGTATATTTTGAAAGATCTATGTTTAATTGACATCTACAAAAAAATCATGATAATATCTTCGAGCGGTTTTAACCTATGATTTTTTTAAATCATAATTTCTTTAACATTCAAAACACTTTCAAAATTTAGTTGAAGTCAAAAACTGTTCATAGACTATTTTCAGACTTTATATATTTTGAAAGATCTATGTTTAATTAACATCTACACAAAATTTCATGATAATATCTTCGAGCGTTTTCAACCTATGATTTTTTTAAATCATAATTTCTTTCACATTCAAAACATTTTCAAAATTTGGTTTGGCTGCAAACCTGCAAACTAAATTTTCAGGCTTTATTAAACTTAAATTTTACTTTATGCGCCACCCGTACTGAACACTGAAATATTATGAAATTCAAAGCATTCTTGTTTAGCAGTATATTTTAAATCCTGTTTAAGCAGAATATATTTAATACTGATTTAACAGTATATTTTGAACTTCACTTGAAATCAGTGTTTTGTACGCGTGGCGCATGAAGTAAAATTTCGAGTTTAGAAAAGCCTGAAAATTTGGTTTGGTCGTGTAGCGCTACGCGCTACACGACCAAACCAAATTTTCAGACTTTTCTAAACTCGAAATTTTACTTCATGCTTAGTCTGGGAGTGGAAACACTTTTTTGGAACTTCAAATTTAACGCTGTAATAAAATCGACGAATGCCTGAAAATGTAAGCGTATACGTTACGTATATTTAAAACAAAAATTCCAAATATGTAATCATAAAAAGAAGTGCAGAATATTAGCTAAAATCAACTTTTACAGTTAAATAATTTAGGAGTTAATGGGTTAATGACATTATCAAGAATATTTTGACCAGAAACTAGAAGAAAAATAAAATACATATAAGTGAAACAAAACCAAGTGAAGTTAATTTAAAAATCCAATAAATGTTTTACCAAATGATTAATGAGAAAAAGGTATTCGATAGTTTTATGAATTTTTGTTTCAATATTCAGCAAACCAAAATGTTTTTAAACGTGTTTAAATTGAAGTATTTCATTCCATTAATAAGTTTTTTAGTTATTTAACTGGAAATAATAAAAAGCCAATGGAATGAAATAAAAAATTCTGTTTCATGAATTTCATGTTATACAGGGTGTCCCATTTTAAAGTACCACCTGGAATATCTTCAGAACCATGCATCGAATGAAAACATTTTGAAATAAAAGTTTATTGATTTGAAGGGGAACATCCAATTCTGTAAGAAAATTCAACCCCTCACATCACAGGGGAGGCTGGGGAGGGGATAGCTTTGAAATCTTAAATAGGAACCCCAATATTTTAATAAAGATTTGGATACAGCGTAGAAAAGTAAGTAAGTTTTATCTAAAAACATTTTTGTTACTTTAATAAATGGCGCTGTAATCACGAAAATTGTTTTTATTATGTAAATTTCTCGAAAACAATGAAAGCGGTGTGCGGGCGTGCTATTTGTAAAAATTAAAATAAATAAAATTTATAGCATCTACACAGAAATGAATAAAATTTGAAAGGCTATAATTGAAATTAAATATCGTTACGGGATATTTCAAAATATTAAAAAGAAGTTAAATTGTGATTTCAAATATTCATGAGTGTTTTTTCATTGAATTAAATTCTCTTCATTTTGAATAATTTCTGATCATTTTGAACTTTTGCAATCATTTATTGGGTTTTATTTTACATAATTTAAGCTTCTTCAATTTGTTCGTCGAAGTTTAGTAACACACAAATATTGCATAGGAAATAATTTTCGTTCAAAATTTAAAGTAAAAAATAACATCAACTCTGTTTATTTTACGTCATAAATTTGACAATAAAGGAAATAGCGAACTAAGTTCCTGATTAATCGCCCAATGAGGGTTTCCACTCCCAGATTAAGCATGAAGTAAAATTTTGAGTTTAGAAAAGCCTCGCTTCGCTCACGCGCCCAAGCAAATCCAAATTTTCAGGCTTTTCTATACTCGAAATTTTACTTCATGCGCCACGCGTATAAATCACTAACTTCAAGTGAAATCTTCAACTAATTGGTTAGAGTGAAATAAATTTAGTATGTCAATTATCAATTGTTTTGTTGATTGCATCGCCATCTATCAAAGTAACAAAATATGTTTTTAGATAAAACTTACTTTTCCACGCTCTATCCAAATCTGGAATAAAAAATAGGGGTTCGTATTTAGGATTTCAAAACTAACTCCTTCCCAGATTTTCCTGGGGCTGGGGGGTTACATTTTCTTACAGAATTAGATGTCCCCCTCCAAATCATTAAACTTTTATTTGAAACATTTTTTCATTTAGTGCATGGTTCTGAAGATATTCCAGTTGGTACTATAAAATGGGACACCCTGTATAAACTAAATTGTAGAATCAACTTTAAAGAAAAACAAACCGAGTTTTGTTTACGTTCAAATGAAAATAACTTAAACAGTTTGCAAACAGCTGACCTTGGATGATTTGCAAGGCTAGAATTTTCTGAATAATCACAGTTATATAAATACCAGAGATTATTTCCATGCGACATTTATTTCTAATCGTGAATAAGACGAAACAATTAATTTAATGACTTGATTAATTAAAGCCAGTAAACAATTTCAGCAACGTAAACAACGAGTATTTATTAATTAACGACATTCTACATCGGTTAGTATCTCCAACTCGGATCGAAATCTATTTTTAACGCACTGTGCACCGTTGTTTATTGTACGCGAAGTGTTTTCAAATAAACCCGCATGAAATTTCTATTTTCAGCCGCAGTATAATTCACACGTTTCTCCGAATGTTTAAAGAAAAATAAGGATATTTACTTAACTAAATAATTTTGTTATAATTAAACGAAAATTAAATCATGAAAGTACTGTCCAAGAAATAAAAATTGAAAATATATTTTTATTACGTAGAATAGAAAAATTAGGATTATAGAATGTTCACTATCAAGAATTACATAACAATGTGATAAAATATTGTAAGTGCAATCCAATGCCAGTTGAGAAATTAATTTAAAAAAACAATAAAAAATATAAAGTGTTTTTTTTTAGAGGTATAGAACTTCTGTTTCAACTTAAACATATAAATCAATAAAAGTAACAGATGCTTTGGCTTTAATATGTAGCTAATGTAATGGCATTTAATGAGACTTTTTCATTAAGTTAAATTCTATTCATTTTGAATAATATCCGATCATTTTAAACTTTTTCAATTATTAATTGGGCTTTATTTTACATAATTTAGGCTTTTTCAATTTTTCTATTTGAACTAAAACATAAACATCAATAAAAATAACAGATGTTTTGGCTTTAAAACATAAAAATCAATAAAAATAACAGATGTTTTGGCTTTAATTTGTAGCTAATGTAATGTTATTTAATGAGTCTTTTTTCATTGAATTAAATTCTATTCATTTTGAACAATTCCTGATCATTTTAAACTTTTGCAATTAATAATTGGGCTTTATTTTACATAATTTAGGCTTTTTAGGTAATGCCATTTAATGTTTAGAAATAATTTTGGGCATGTGACCAAAGCGATTACGTCTTAGATGAACCATACTATTAGTCTAATTTTTCATAACTTTTTCCAATGCGGCCGGGCAAATCTCTCCAATTACGGGCCAAAAGTTGACTTCTAAGTCTTCAATCATTGCAAGTTTATCAGCATAGACCAGTGATTTGACGTGCCCTATTGTAATAGTTCAGGGTAGAGTAGTGGATTTAAAAAAGGTATATATTGTAACATAATAACTTAAATACATGACATGATAGTTAATGGTTTGAGAGTCGAAATAACTCTGGTCAGTTGGCCTCCTCGCGGGTATTTATATTTGGTGTTGGTGCTGACTGGTAGCGTTGGCCCGGTGATTTGGGACACCGATGGTCACAAAGTCCACAAGTCCGTTGCTGAGTTGCAGAAGTTGTTGCCGTGGATCGGACGGACAGGCTCTCGTCATTCTTGCGTAAGTGGGGCATCAGGTAATTGTCCGGAATTGTGTTGTGTTATGATTGCATTATTAAACGAATGATGCAATCGTAATAGAATAATTAATAATTAAATGTATGTCTAATCTTAGGGATTAGACATTCTGCCCGCCGGGAGTGTGGGATGTCAGCGGTCGTAGTTGGATGGACTCTGTCGGTGATAAGTTCCTTGGAAGTGGGTGTGTGTTGACATTTTTTGGTGTTCTCTGGACTGTACAGTATTCTGGAGATGCTCTGGAAGCTGGACTTGGAACCATTTGAAGTTCTTCTGGATGTCCTGCCGGTGAAGTTTCGCCACTTTGCTTTTTCTTCCAGATGTGCCGAATGATTGCGATTCCTAGTCCTAATACGCCAAATGTGCCTATGGTTGTTACAGCACTGGTCCAGGACGAGTGGTATCTGATGTTTCCAGTTGATGTTTGAAAGTTGGCCTCTAAGTTCCTCTTCTTTGTTGATTATATCAGTTGCCATCTTATTGTTCTGCGATCGTAGAATAGATTTGAATGAAATTGGATTTATAAGCGGTACTGTTTGTCCACTTATAAGTGAAACGTTAGCCTCCTATAAATCCAATTTCATTCAAATCCATTCTACGATCGCAGAACAATAAGATGGCAACTGATATAATCAACAAAGAAGAGGAACTTAGAGGCCAACTCCATAGGTCACTGGTTCATCCGGTTCGAAGGACCATGTAATAGTTCAGGGTAGAGTAGTGGATTTAAAATAGGTATATATTGTGACATAATAACTTAAATACATGACATGGTAGTTAATGGTTTGAGAGTCGAAATAACTCTGGTCAGTTGGCCTCCTCGCGGGTATTTATATTTGGTGTTGGTGCTGACTGGTAGCGTTGGCCCGGTGATTTGGGACGCCGATGGTCACAAAGTCCACAAGTCCGTTGCTGAGTTGCAGAAGTTGTTGCCGTGGATCGGCCGGACAGCCGCTCGTCATTCTTGCGTAAGTGGGGCATCAGGTAATTGTCCGGAATTGTGTTGTGTTATGATTGCATTATTGAACGAATGATGCAATCGTAATAGAATAATTAATAATTAAATATATGTCTAATCTTAGGGATTAGACACCTATAAAAGTAGTCCAATATGATCAAATCACATGATCTAGACGGCCAATTAACAGGCCCATGTCTCAAAATAATTTGATCACCAAACTTCTCTTCCAACAATGTCCTGTTAGAACCATTTAGTTGTCAACAGATTTGCATTGACGTTGGGAATTTAAAAATGTCGAATCATTGGCCTGTAGCGCTCGCAATTGACGGTAACATTGAGTCTGTCTTTATTTTTGAAAAAGTAGAGGCCAATGATGCCTCTAGTATGCAATCCACACCACACAGTAACACAATTTTGTTTATTCGCGAGTCCATTCAGCCAAAAATGTGTAGAGGCCAATGATGCCTCTAGCATGCAATCCACACCACACAGTAACACACATTAGCTTATTCGCCAGTCCATTCAGCCAAAAATGAGCCTCATCACTAAAAATTATTTGGCTGTAAAAATCGAATCATTGGCCTGTAGCGCTCTATAAGTTAGACGCACAGAGCGTACATTTTGGAAATAAATTTCCACAATTTCTAATCGTTGCTCGACTGTGAGCTTTATCATGATAATTTGCCAAAGCTTACTTAACAAAATTGCCAAGAACAGATTCCCATTCTGGCATTGGTTTAATAGATATCCACGATTGAAGTTCTATACCTCTAAAAAAAAACACCCTTTAGAAGGATTTTTTCTTTCAAGTATACCTACATATCCAGATGCGTGTGTATTTTGAGTCATTCGTGTTTTTTTTTTATGAATTTAATTTAAAGCTACTAACGAGTGTTTCCGCTCCCAGACTAAGCATGAAGTAAAATTTCAGAATTTTTTAAACTCGAAATTTTACTTCACGCGCCACGCGTACTAAACCCTGAAATATTGTGAAATTCAAAACATCCTTTTAACAGTATATTTTTGATCCTGTTTGAGCAGAATATATTTAATACTGATTTAGAAATTTGCCAACCTACAATATTTTCCATGGCACTCTAGAGGTTTTTTTTATTGAACATACGACATGTTAATTTTGATTCATTTCCAATTTATGTTTCTTTGAAACACCATTAAGATTATAGAATATATACTATCAAGAATTCACATTACAATGTGATAAAATCTTGTATGTGCAATCCAATGCCAGATGAGAAATTAATTTACGAAAACAATAGAAATATACAAGGATTTTTTTCTTTCTGGTATACATACACATCCAGATGCTTATGCATTTTGCCGCATTCGTGTTTTGTTTTATAAAGTCAATTTGAAGCTACTAACGAGTGTTTCCACTCCCAGACTGAGCATGGAGTAAAATTTCGAGTTTAGAAAAGCCCTGTGAAATTTTCTGGGCTTTTCTAAACTCGAAGCCACGCGTTCCACACACTGAAATATTGTGAAATTCAAAACAATCTTATTTAACAGTTTATTTTTAATCCTGCTCGAGCAGAATGTATTTAATGTTGATTTAGCAGTATATTTTCAGCTTCACTTGAAATCAGTGTTTTGTACACGTGGCGCATGAAGTAAAATTTCGAGTTTAGAAATGCCTGAAAATTTGGTTTGGTTGCTCCGTGCTTCGCGCTACGGAACTAAACTAAATTTTCAGGCTATTCTAAACTTGAAATTTTACTTCATGCTTCGTCTGGGAGTGGAAACACTCGTTCGAAACTTCATATTGAACACTTTTGAAAATAGCACTGAATACCTGAACCCCTGAATCTCAGATAATTTTAAGAGAAAACTATTTTTAATATTATTACTGTAAAGAAAATTAAAATATTTTGCTTGAAATTGCAGTGATAAGTCTTCAAATTAAATAATTATTAAAAAATAATTTAAATTTTCAATTTACCAAGAGTTAGGAGATATTTCAGAAAAATCATCAGTGAAAATATTTTATCGTTTTGTCAAATAAAATACGTGTATTGAGTTTCTTCGAAGTTTCCAGATGTTTTTTCAATGAATGTCAATTATCGGTGTTTTGTTTAATATTTTACCGAGGGTTTTCCACTCCCAGACTAAGCATGAAGTAAAATTTCGAGTTTAGAAAAGCCCGCAAAATTTGGCTCGGTCGCGTCAGCGACCGAGCCAAATTTTGCGGGCTTTTCTAAACTCGAAATTTTACTTCATGCGCCACGCGTATAAAACACTATTCAACTTTTTTTTCTATTTCATCAAAATCACTCACACTTTTGTTAAAATTACTAAATTTTCATATTGCTTAAGAGAGAAGTAAAATAAACTGTCGAAAGATGGAATTATGAGTCTTTACAGTAAAGAATTCCATTAGAATCATTGGATGTTGGGGTGAAATAATATTTCAAAAATCATAAAAAAATCATATGGTGTAAAATTTATGTCGAAATCTCAGATAATTTTATCTAGAGAAAACTATTTTGAATATTATTACTGTAGAGATAATTACATCCTGCTTGATTGCAGTCATAAGTCTTCAAATTAAATAATTATTAAAAAATAATTTGAATTTTCAATTTACCAAGAATTTAAAGATATTCCAGAAAAATCATCACTGAAAATATTTTATGGTTTTATCAAATAAAATACGTGACTTGATTTTCTTCGAAGTTTTGAGATGTTCACCGAATGTCAATTATCGGTGTTTTGTTTGATTATTTAACGCGGGTTTTCCACTCCCAGGCTAAGCATGAAGTAAAATTTCGAGTTTAGAAAAGCCCATGAGCAAAATTTGGCTCGGTCGCGTCAGCGACCGAGCCAAATTTTGCGGGCTTTTCTAAACTCGAAATTTTACTTCATGCGCCACGCGTATAAAACACTATTCAACTTTTTTTTCTATATCATCAAAATCACTCACACTTTTGTTAAAATTACTAAATTTTCATATTTCTTAAGAGAGAAGTAAAATAGACTGTCGAAAGATGGAATAATGAGTCTTTACAGTAAAGAATTCCATTAGAATCATTGGATGTTGGGGTGAAATAATATTTCAAAATTCATAAAAAAAATCATATGGTGTAAAAATTTGGTCGAAATCTCAGATAATTTTATCTAGAAAAATCTATTTTTAATATTATTACTGTATAGATAATTAAAACATCCTGCTTGATTGCAGTCATGAGTCTTCAAATTAAATAATTATTAAAAAATAATTTGAATTTTCAATTTACCAAGAATTGAGAGATATTCCAGAAAAATCATCATTGAAAATATTTTATGGTTTTATCAAATAAAATACGTGACTTGGTTTTCTTCGAAGTTTTGAGATGTTCACCGAATGTCAATTATCGGTGTTTTGTTTGATATTTTAACGCGGGTTTTCCACTCCCAGGCTAAGCATGAAGTAAAATTTCGAGTTTAGAAAAGCCCATGAGCAAAATTTGGCTCGGTCGCGTCAGCGATCGAGCCAAATTTCGCGGGCTTTTCTAAACTCGAAATTTTACTTCATGCGCCACGCGTATAAAACACTATTCAACTTTTTTTCTATATCATCAAAATCACTCACACTTTTGTTAAAATTACTAAATTTTCATATTGCTTAAGAGAGAAGTAAAATAAACTGTCGAAAGATGGAATTATGAGTCCTTACAGTAAAGAATTCCATTAGAATCATTGGATGTTGGGGTGAAATAATATTTCAAAAATCATAAAAAAATCATATGGTGTAAAAATTAGGTCGAAATCTCAGATAATTTTATCTAGAGAAAACTATTTTTAATATTATTACTGTAGAGATAATTACATCCTGCTTGATTGCAGTCATAAGTCTTCAAATTAAATAATTATTAAAAAATAATTTGAATTTTCAATTTACCAAGAATTTAAAGATATTCCAGAAAAATCATCACTGAAAATATTTTATGGTTTTATCAAATAAAATACGTGACTTGATTTTCTTCGAAGTTTTGAGATGTTCACCGAATGTCAATTATCGGTGTTTTGTTTGATTATTTAACGCGGGTTTTCCACTCCCAGGCTAAGCATGAAGTAAAATTTCGAGTTTAGAAAAGCCCATGGCCCATGGCCAAATTTTGCGGGCTTTTCTAAACTCGAAATTTTACTTCATGCGCCACGCGTATAAAACACTATTCAACTTTTTTTTCTATTTCATCAAAATCACTCACACTTTTGTTAAAAATACTAAATTATCATATTGCTTAAGAGAGAAGTAAAATAAACTGTCGAAAGATGGAATTATGAGTCTTTACAGTAAAGAATTCCATTAGAATCATTGGATGTTGGGGTGAAATAATATTTCAAAAATCATATGGTGTAAAAATTAGGTCGAAATCTCAGATAATTTTATCTAGAGAATACTATTTTTAATATTATTACTGTATAGATAATTAAAACATCCTGCTTGATTGCGGTCATAAGTCTTCAAATTAAATAATTAATAAAAAATAATTTGAATTTTCAATTTACCAAGAATTGAGAGATATTCCAGAAAAATCATCACTGAAAATATTTTATGGTTTTATCAAATAAAATACGTGACTTGATTTTCTTTGAAGTTTGGAGATGTTCACCGAATGTCAATTATCGGTGTTTTGTTTGATATTTTAACGCGGGTTTTCCACTCCCAGGCTAAGCATGAAGTAAAATTTCGAGTTTAGAAAAGCCCATGAGCCAAATTTTGCGGGCTTTTCTAAACTCGATATTTTACTTCATGCGCCACGCGTATAAAACACTATTCAACTTTTTTTTGTATAGGGTTTTTAAAAAGAAAGTCCTATTTTAAACGACTCGTATCATGGCTGATTTTTATGCATTTTTTAAAATAATTACAGTATCAGGTCTCAGGGAAAGCGGGATTTTTGTTTTACACCTTTCGGTCGTCATAGCAACAAACTTATTTACAACAGTTGCGTGAAGAATAAAGTGTCTTCACAGGTTTCTCAAATACCTTTTTTTGTGAAAAGACATGGTTTTGCCTCTGCAAACTCGCATTGGACTTGTCCAATGTTATTACGAAAGTGGACGGAGTTTTTTGGCAGGTATTCGACGGTTTCGCAACCGTAACGATTTAAGAGGTGGCCCATGCACTTTAAAAGCTTTTCGACAGCTGGTAGCAAAATTTGAGGAAACTGGTTCTGTTGTGAATAAAAAGAAATCAGGAAGACCCACTGTGGCAACAGATGTTGCAGTTGCTGAAGTTTTACAAGAAACGCAAAATTTAGCAAATGAAAACGAATATGGAACATCTAGTGTCAATAAAATAGCAGGACGTCTGGAGATGTGTGGCACCACAGTCTGGCGCATTCTTCGAAGGCAACTTAAAATGTATCCATACAAAATGCAAGTTCTGTTCGAACTGAAGGAAGCTGATAAAGGTATAAGAACTGATTTTGCCTTGCAAACAATAGCGGAAATTCAAGTGAATCCACAGTGGCTTGATAATGTTTTATGGACTGACGAGGTACACTTTCAACTTAATGGTGGTGTGAACACACATAATTGTCAAATTTGGTCATTAAATAATCCGCATTCAGTCATTCAACAAGGACTTCACGATTCAAAAGTTACCGTTTGGTGCGGCTTTACATCACGATTTATCATAGGTCCATATTTATTTGAACAGATTGTGGATGGACGAACAAACACAGTTACAGTAAATGGACAACGTTATTTGAATATGCTTCGTGATTATGCAATACCATTATTACAAGAGCACGACATTGAAAATATCGTATTTATGCAGGATGGCGCACCTCCGCACATCTTTAACCCAGTAAAACAGTTTTTAAGGAACACTTTTGGAAACCGCATTATCAGTAGACAATTTCCTGTAATTTGGCCCGCAAGATCGCCAGATCTTAACCCTGCTGATTTTTGGTTATGGGGATATCTAAAAGAAAGGGTTTTTTTTAATAAAACCTAATTCAATTGATGAATTGAAAGAGTCCATTACTCAGAACATAGCAGCTATTCCACCAGACCTACTTAGAGCTGCGGTTTACAGCATTGAAGAAAGGCTACTTCTTAATATAATAATAATATAATAATTGTAATATTTTTATTAAATCCCATTTCTTTTGGCACATAGAGACTTTTTAATTTTCAAATTGCTCAATTATTGATGAAGATATCAATTTTTAAAAATAGGACTTATTTTTTAAATACCCTATATATCGTTAATTACTCACCTTTTGTTAAAATTACTAAATTTTCATATTGCTTAAGAGAGAAGTAAAATATACTGTCGACAGATGAAATTATAGTCTTTACAGTATAAAATTCGATTAGAATCTGTTACGTGATTTTTGCGTAAAATTATTCTAAGTTATAATTATTTTCAATATGAGGAATTAATATATACAACTTATTGTGCTTTATCAAAATTAATTCGAAAATGCTATTATTTAATTTTTTTTGTTGTCTCGGTCCTCCGTGGTCATCGCGCTCCTCGCTCTCGTTCTTTTTTCACACCTGGCACTCGCGGCGTAAACACATCAAATCGATTAGAGGCCACCACGCCATTTTTTTTTTATCTTCTGAAATTATTTAATAACCGCTTGGTTTCCTCTGGTGTTAAGGGATATATTTTCCTGAAGATTATATTGTAAATTGTTTGGAATTATTTAAAAATAATTTACTTCGCTTCAAGCGGATTGAAAAGCGTGTCGTCCTCGATATCCTCAAATCATCTAGAGGTTTCATGTCAGGATTACCTATTCGTTTCTGGTTCCGGTTTCTGGCTTCCGGTTTTCTATTTCCAATGACCGTATACTATATCAGTTTGGACTGTTGGTTGGCGCAAGATTGTTCTGGAATTCACTCCCCGTGGTTGCGAAATGCGAGGAAGAATACGTGGTGAAGGCGCTCCGGAATTTCTTAGTCAAATTATGTCAACGAGGAATTGGTTGTGAGCTGTTGCGTTCTGATAAGTCGGGTTGGAGGAAAGACCGAAATAAAAATTAGATAAGTATTTGGGGTATTCACTTGCAGTTTAGTTTATTTTGTTTGTTTGGGGAATTGGGGAAAAATAAATGTTCAACGTCAATGTTTTTTTTTTTCTATTAATTGAAATGAATATTTTAAGAATGAAAATACGTATATTTATTTTATTAATTGAATAATCAAAACCGAGATGAGTAATTCTTACGAATAAATAATAAACCATTATATATTGTATAACCATTGTAAAGATAGATATATACGTATAGCTATATATATTTATCTACCACCGGTCGGCGTGAGATCAGATCTATTAAATTTATTATTTCTGGTTCTTGAAACGTCAGACAAATTTATATCTAATTTCTCTTGTATTGTAGTACATTTAACTAATTTCAGTTTTCAAATTAAGTTTCAATTTTCAATTGACTACCTTTTATTAAAATTAATAAGAAATTACGCAGAAGGAAATATCTCTTAATTTAAATGTATTATTTTGTTTTGTATTGAATTGAGTTGTTGAATTTATATATGTTGATTTTTCTTAATATATGTATTAGTACGATCTTGGTTCGTGATTTCCTTTATTTGTGTACTACTTTACCGTCCGTAATCACGTGGCGCCCATTTTATTTTTTTTTGTTTTAACCCCCCCTACTCCTCTGGGTTAGTCTGGCCGAACGGTAAGTTAATAGTAGTAAAAGTAGCGTCACAAATCATTGGATGTTGGCGTGAAAAAATATTTCAAAAATCATAAAAAAAATCATATGGTGTAAAAATTAGGTCGAAATCTCAAATAATTTTATGAAGAGAAAACTATCGTATGATCAATAAAAAAAAAACCTCTAGAGTGCCATGATTTATTCTATTCTTTTAAACTTAAGTTGGCTACACGCTTCAAGAATTGTCATATAAAACGTCAGACATAATAATTATAATGTATAATTTCAGGGTTGTCAACCTAAAATTTATTCCATGGCACTCTAGAGGTTTTATATTATTGAGCATACGATATTTTTAATATTACTGCATAAAAAAATTAAAATATCATGCTTGAAATTTTAGTCACAAGTCTTCAAATTAAATAACTATTTAAAAATAATTTGAAATTTCAATTTATCAAGAATTGAGAGATATTTCAGTAGATGTTATTTTTATGATTTTTATTTTCCAGGGCACACATACACATTGAAAATGTAAAAATGTTAACTTAAAAAAATCCCGGCATTTTTAACAATACAGTTTTATAATATTATCTTTACAAACGCATGATTTTATAAACAAAAAAGACAGGGAGGAAATATAGTATGTTCAATAAAAAAAAACCTCTAGAATGCCATGATTTTAATTGTTTCTAAATTTAAGTTAGCTACACGCCTTATGAATCGACATATAAAACGTCAAACGTGATAATTATAATATAAAATTTCAGAGTTGCCAACTTACAATATTTTCCATGGCACTCTAGAGGTTTTTTTTTTAATGAACATACGATATAAAATTATTATTAGTACAACTTCTAACTACTTCATGTAATGGAAATAAACAGTTTTTAAATCCTACTAGTAAATCAATTATAAACATGTATACCGTGCATTTTATTTAAGTATAGCCATAGGGATTTACATAATAAAAATTGTACCCCATTTTAACTTTTGTTGTCCTACAAATTTGAAACAATTCTTGGTTCTATTAATAAATCAAACATTTTTCTAAGAAATTTACCTTGGTAGAAGGACATAAACATGTTAGATTTTTTTATTTTTGCTTTTAAAGTTAAAATTAATATTACAAATAATTAAACCAAAAAATCAACTCGGCGAAAATGTCATATTGACAAGTAAATGTTATAAAATCGCACGAAATTTTGGTAGTGTACATATACATATAATAATCTTTATTAAAGATCAGTACAAGATAATTGTTTACAATGTGAAATGAAATGTATACATCTTAAAATTTGATCTTGATCTTTGAAGGGCTATCGACCAGAGGTCTTTCAGCCCGTAGTCTGCTGACATTGATGTTTTAGTTTATGTTATTGATGAGATGAGATGTACTGATAGATGGTATTTGCTGGATGCTTGAATTTAGGATTTTGATTGAGATTGCGGGAAAGGCATAGATGATTTAGGGTGTCTACGATGTGTGGGTTGGTGCCGAATTTTGTACTTAGATGTGTGATGCGTTCTTCAATTGGTATTAACTGGATACGTTGATATAGGAGGGCATTAGAAGGGTTATGGAATGGATTATCTGGATGCCTATGGTAGTGTACATTTTTTAAGAAAATGTCTATTTATAATATTGAAAAACGAGTAGATTGTAATGGCATACATACAAGACATGTCAAGCCAAAAAATTGCAAACCACTTCGCTGCGGCACATCTAAATCGTCCTATTCCAAGTAAGACTACAGTGCTTCAAATGTACGAAAATGTTCGTAAAAAAGGTTGTGTAAATGATTCACATATAAAACGCGTGAGAACATTTTCGGTTCTTACTGAAGAGATGAAAACGAATCTGTGCTTGGCGATTGATGATGAGGGTTCAACCACCTTGAATCTACTTGCGGATCAATTTAATATTTCGAGAAGTAGTTGCTTTAGGACGTTAAAAATGAAAAAATATAAATCATATAAAATTAAAAATGTGCACAAATTATTACCACGAAATTACTCGCCAAGAATGGAATTTTGTGAATTTAGGATAGAAACAAATAATAATGATTCTAACGTTTTAAACAAAATATTTTTTTCTGATGAGAGTACGTTTGTGTTAAATGGGACAGTAAATATACAAAATCAACGCATCTGGGCAAGAGAAAATCCATACAAAATTCAAAAGACACACATGACCTGAAAAAGTTAATGTCTGGGTTGGAATTGTCAGAAATAACATCTTGGGGCCATTTTTTATTGACGCAATCTAAATCAAAACAAATTCTTAGATCTACTTCAAATGGAAGTCGTACGCTTTATTCAGAAGAGTAAGGTCCGGGCTTCGGGCAGGCCATTTAAATGGTCCAAATCGGCCTATGCAACTGCTAGGAAAAGAGTCATTCAAAAATGTGGTAACAACGGCGGCACTGTGAGCTGGGGCTCCATCCTGTTGAAAAATAATTTGCCTATTAGGTCTCAAATCGTCTAAGCTAGCCTAGACGATTTGAGACCTAATGGGCAAATTATTTTTTAACAGGATGGAGCCCCAGCGCACAGTGCCGCCGTTGTTACCACATTTTCGAATGACACTTTTCCTAGCAGTTGCATAGGCCGATTTGGACCATTTATATGGCCTGCCCGAAGCCCGGACCTTACTCTTCTGAATAAAGCGTACGACAATGTCCGAGACAAGCCCGAAAATCTAGAGCAGTTAAAGATACGAATTTCAGAAGCTTGCAACGTCATCACAGTAAGAGAGTTGCAAAACACTCGAAGACATTTTTACGGTCGGTTTGGTTATTATTTGTTGTTACCACATTTTTGAATGACACTTTTCCTAGCAGTTGCATAGGCCGATTTGGACCATTTATATGGCCTGCCCGAAGCCTGAACCTTACTCTTCTGAATAAAGCGTACGACGATGTCCGAGACAAGCCCGAACATCTAGAGCAGTTAAAGATACGAATTTCAGAAGCTTGCAACGTCATCACAGTGAGAGAGTTGCAAAACACTCGAAGACATTTTTACGGTCGGTTTGGTTATTATTTAGTAAAGGAAGAAAAGCATTCTAAAGAATTTCTTTAATAAATAAGTTTCTGGTAAATTGTGTTTGCTTATCTAACTAAACATGTTAACCCAGGTTTTCAAAACTCTGCAGATAACTTAGTGAATATTAAAACGTTTTAAAATTTACAAGACGTAAATCCCTATGGCTACAATTATAATTAAGGAAAACACCCTGTACGTATGCCGTAACAATTTCCAAACGTTTTTTAGTGGTAGAAACAGGCATTTTCTTTAAAAATCACAAGCTTTGGGCGGACCATATAACCTTTGCTTGTCAATAAGCATTATGACATTTTCGCCAAGTTGATCTTTTTACTTAATTATTTGTGTTATTAATTTTAACTTTGAAAGCGAAAATAAAGAATTCTAACATGTTTATGCTCTTTTAACAATGAACGTTTCGTAGAAACATGTTTGATTTATTAATAAAACCAAAAAATTGTTTTATATTTATACGAAAACAGCAGCTAACATGGGGTACAATTTTTACTATGTAAATTCCTATGGCCATACTTAAATAAAATGCACTGTATACGACTTTTAAGGTTATCTAAGTAGGCAGTATTCAAGCTCTAGTATAAGATAAAACCATTAAATTTAAACTCTTAAGACTATGCATTTGACAACAAAACCAAGCGAATTAAATGGATTTGAGTATCAAATCATTGATAATGGAAACTTTGTCCAAAATGTGGTAAAGAATAAATTTGTGAAGAAAGGTTAAAAGTGTTTTATTTCAAGTGAATTAAATTTACAAAACCAATAAAAATACTTTGATACTAATTTATAGATTAAAAGAGATCTCTTAAGACTACCTACTGAATACATATTTTTAGATTCTATTAAGGTTTAGAGCACATGCTTACTAGGTTCTAAAAAGTGGCTGCTTATATCTATTAATAAGGTAGTAATTCTCAAAAAAAAAATATTTAAAATTATGTATTTTTATGTTCATGAACATAAAAATACATCATTTTAAATTATTTTACACAGCACGAAACGAAAACATCCACCACATCTGGTAAATAATAAATTTGTAAAGAAAGTTTAAAAGGGTTTTATTTCAAGTAAATTAAATTTACAAAACCAATATATGCATTAGATACTTTAATAATAATCTATAAATTACAATCCACTGAGCAATTAAGTTATGTTTCAACAACATTAAAACAACGTTTATGCCCAATTGCACCCCGACTGATTAACTTTAATAATTTACTAATCATTGATTAAACCACTGATTAAGTTAAAATTCTAGAATATTATAATGTTAAAAATTTGTGAGATATCTTAAACATGTATCTTTTATCAATATGCAATTGTGTAAACAGTTTGTAAATATAATTGTTGTGTTATTAAGAAGTATTAATCACTAATTAAGTAAATCGACTTGGGTGCAAACGGGCAATAATGCTGCTACAATGTTGATATAACGTTGTTTATTTTTTGCTTAGTGAGAAGACTATCTACTGAATAGATATTTTTAAATTATGAGCGGTGGAGGCTTCTACTTCGTTATACATGTTATTTCAATAAAATAAAACACTAACTTTGTTTGTATAACACAATATTTTTTATTATCGTGACTGCAGTTTCGGCAACTCAACTTGCCATTATCAAACAGATATTTTTAGATTATATTAAGGTATAGAGCACATGCTTACTAGGTTTTAAAAAACTGACTGCTTATATCTATTAATAAGGTAGTAATTTTCATTTCAAGGACATACAAATGCATAATTTTAAATTATTTTAGTCCAGCATGAAACAAAAACATCCACCTGTTAGATCACATGCCCTTTCAATCCAACACAAAGAAAAGTCCGGATGGCACAAAACGAAAGATTACTCACTTTTGTAATCCTGGTTATTTTTAGTTTGCTCCTTGTGTGTTTGTGTTGTCGCGACCGTCACTAGTTTCAGCACCATGCGTTGTTATTTTTCAGGTTGCGCCAACTGAAAACGTCTCTGAAATTGTGGTGGACTTTCACGTCGTGCACACGCACGCCTCGCAATTTCGAAACGCGCACGCCCGCTACAAACTACATCACCAGGACTACGTCCAAACTTTTGTGCACGACACATCACGTGCTCTGTTATGTCCCTTCGCACTCTCTTACGTGCCCTTCCCTAATTTAGAATTGTTGTGCACGAACAGTCAATTATTCAAATGAGAATAATTAAAATAATTTGATTTAGAGTAATCAGTTAATTTAATCAATATACGTTTATACAGGGAGTTTTTCTTTTAAGTATACATATCCCAGTTCTGTGCTATAAATTATCAGATATTCGTTGTTATTTTTAAAGAGTTCAATTTGAAGCTTTAAACGAGTGTTTTCCACTACCAGACTAAGCATGAAGTAAAAATTCGAGTTTAGAAAAGCCCCGTTGTCTCGGGTCGCGCAGCGATCCGAGACAAATTGTCTGGGCTTTTCTAAACTCGAAATTTTACTTCATGCGCCACGCGTATAAAACGCTGATTTCAAGTGAGGTTCAAATATACGTAAGTTTCACAATATTTCAGTGTTTCATACGCGTGGCGCATGAAGTAAAATTTCGAGTTTAGAAAAGCCCAGAAAATTTGTCTCGGGTCGCTGCGCGACCCGAGACAAATTTCCACGGGGCTTTTCTAAACTCGAAATTTTACTTCATGCTTAGTCTGGGAGTGGAAAACACTCTTTTAAAGCTTCAAATTGAACTTTGTGATAATTCTTTAGATATTCCTTGTTTTTTCTATTAAGTTCAATTTGAAGCTCTAAACGAGTGTTTTCCACTCCCAGACTAAGCATGAAGTAAAATTTCGAGTTTAGAAAAGCCCCGTGAAAATTTGTCGAGGGTCGCGCAGCGACCCGAGACAAATTTTCTGGGCTTTTCTAAACTCGAAATTTTACTTCATGCGCCACGTATATAAGACACTGATTTCAAGTGAAGTTCGATAGTTTATAATATTGCAGTGTTTTCAGTGTTTAATACGCGTGGCGCACGAAGTAAAATTTGGAGTTTGCCATTCAAATATGTGTGTAGATATTTATTTACAATTAGAATTTATAACCTTAGAATAGTTTACTACTGTAATCTTATATATATATATATATATATATATATATATATATATATATATATATATATATACAGGGTGGGCCACGAATAACGCCCATTAAAAGTTTTCGGGATTCCTGACAGAGGAAAAATTTGAAAAAATTCTACATTGCACGGTTGAATGCGATCATCTCATGGAAAATATTTCGACTTTCTATCACTTCCGGTTGTACCGGAAATGGCTACCAACTTTGTTATTTTAAATGGAACATCCTATATATTAATTTTTTTTAGATTCCCCGTTCAATTGTCTACCCTCTCATATGAATTTATGTCCACTTAACTCTTACAATTTTTGAGTTAAAAATTTATTTGTCAAATATTGACCTCAAATAGACGTTTTGAAAAATGCCTATAACTTCTAGTAGGGACAAGATAGACAGACGAGCGGCATCTTGAATTGTTACTTATAGATCCCTCTAGAATCAAAAAAATTGACATCTGTCAATTTTGTCAAAAATGTTAATATTTCAGTGCCTACTTAAAAACATCATAATTTAATGTTTTCAAATAAAATGACCAATATTTTATCTCATATGGTGATTGGCAAGACAATTTGCATCATAAAAGTATTATGTCTCCCTATGTCTAGAGCAAGTAGTTTTTGAGATATTTCGAAATTTCTTTCCTCCCAGAATGCTTGCAAAATTGAATAATTCAATATTCGCTGAACCGAATCGGTCAATATTTTTGAACGCTCCGTTCGAGTAATATTAAAATGAATAAGTATACCAATCAAGAAATTATGAATTTAATCGTCATACATGGTCAGTGCGACAGAATTGTTGAGAGAACTTGCAGAATTTTCAACAAAACTTACCCACCGCCGATCGATAGAAGAAAATTTAGAAGACTGGAGTCAAATTTTGTACAATTTGGAAAACTAAACGCAGAAAAAAATCAACCAAAGCCAATAACGCAGAACGAGGAAGTTCAAGTGAATGTTTTAGCTTACTTTCACGCAAATCCACGCGCATCCACCCGTAGTTGCCAGGAGGATTTGGGAGTAAGCAGAACATCACTGCGAAGAATTTTGAAAATATATCGTATGCATAATTATAGATTTAATTGGGTGCAAGAATTATTTCCTCAAGATACAGTGAACAGGATTGATTTTTGTGAGTTTTTGTTGGTTAAAAATCAAGAAGACAATGACTTTTTAAAAAAAATTATTTGGACCGACGAATCAAATTTCTCTCATGAAGGTATTTTCAATAGAAAAAACAATCACATGTGGTCAACTGAAAATCCACATGCAACGCTTGTACATAAATCCCAACACAAATTTAGTTTCAACGTATTTTGCCTTTTGATAGACACGCGTGTTACTTTTTATTTGTACCACGAAAGATTAAATAGTGGTAGATATTTACAAATTTTAAGAAATTTTGTAGAGAATTTTTTGGATGAGCTTCCTTTGAATTTAAGGATAAGTTCATGGTATCAGCTCGATGGAGCCCCAGCTCATTGCACACACGAAATATCGCAGCAACTGACGAATATGTTCGAAGATAGATGGATTCGAAGGTTAGGTCCGTGGAACTGGCCCGCTAGATCTCCAGATCTTCGACATTTTTCTTTGGGGTCGTATAAAAAATAAAGTTAATGCCACTGTCGTCAATACCCGAGAAGAATTGGAAGCAAGGGAGCGAGCTGCATTCGCGGAATTAAGTGCAGAAGAAATTAGGCGAGCAACAACAGAGGGTGTCGCAACACGTGCTGCACAGTGCTTATACGTTAATGGTCATCATTTCGAACAATTGTTATAATTTTTTTTTCTGCTCTTGCATTTAATAATTAGTTTGAAAATTACTTTATTTCAATCTTCTTGCTTTTGTTTTGTTTGTAAGTTATAAGTGTGGATAAGTTTCGTTGAAACAACAATTCTGTCGCACTAGCCATATATGACGAATAAATTCATAATTTCTCGATTGCTACACTTATTTATTATAATATTACTCGAAGTGTTCAAAAATATTGACAGTAGCCTAGTATGGTGCATGAGTGAATTGTACAGGAATTATTCAATTGTGCAAACATTCTGGGAGGAAAGAAATTTCGAAATAACTCAAAATCTACTTGCTCTAGATATAGGGAGACAAATACTTTTATGTTGCAAATTGTCTTGCCGATCACCATATGAGATAAAATATTAGTCATTCCGTTTGAAAATATTGAATTATGATGTTTTTAAGTGGGCACTGAAATATTGACATTTTTGAAATACCTATTGTCAAAATTGACAGATGTCAATTTTTTTAATTCTAGAGGGATCTATAAGTAACAATTCAAGATGCCGCTCGTCTGTCTATCTTGTCCCTACTAAAAGTTATAGGCATTTTTCAAAACGTCTATTTGAGGTCAATATTTGACAAATAAATTTTTAACTCAAAAACTGTAAGAGTTAAGTGGACATAAATTCATATGAGAGGGTAGACAATTGAACGGGGAATCTAATAAAAAATAATATATAGGATTTTCTATTTAAAATAACAAAGTTGGTAGCCATTTCCGGTACAACCGGAAGTGATAGAAAGTCGAAATATTTTCCATGAGGTGATCGCATTCAACCGTGCAATGTAAAATTATTTCAAATTTTTCTTGTGTCAGGAACCCCGAAAACATTTAATGGGCGTTATTCGTGGCCCACCCTGTATATATGTATGAAAAGTGTGAAGCATATTTTGCTGATAACACAATAAAGATATTATTATTATTATATAACCAGCTGGCTGTAATATTCACACAAATTTATATTATTGAAAAAAACCCTTGCATAACTGTATTCTCTAATCAGAACCTGTGAGAATCGTACATTTCATATTATACGAAGTATGAAATAAGCAAATTATCGTGTGGGAAAAATTCGCGCCTACCAAGTTTTATGATTACAGCGGGCAGGAATAAAAGGCAGGTTCTAATAACTCATAGTTTCCGGACCTGGATGGAACCCATTAATCTTCCGGAAGCTGATGTATGTACGTACGTGAATAGAGAACGAGCCCATGCATGCATTAATGATGATAACAGATGATAACAGATGTACGAAATTTGCCCGCCAGACTGCTAAAAATAGATTTTATTTAAATGAATAAAAATTATGATATTATATTACACTTTCTTAATGAAAAAGTCATTTTTTATACATTTATTGGATTGGTTTTAAACCATTTCACCTTTGTATTTTTTGTAATTTACTATATTTAGACGCGACAGACACATTTACACACACATCTATAAATTCAGGTGCAATGATTTTGTACTAGTCTCCCTGTATTTAAGAGAGTAGCGCAAACTGGCATCCATCTTGACGCCTTTAGGCGCCAAATTCAAACGAAATCATTGTAGAATAAATTAAAATATAATTTTTACTACCTATGGTAATAGTAAATGTATTATGTGTGAAAAGAACATCTAAATCACCAAACACAACAATATAAACAAATAAAAAGCACGCGTTATTTTCGGCAAAATGACGTTTGTACCTGACGTTTGTCAAAGCATAGTGATCCAACTAATGTTAGACAATTACAAATTATGAACATTTTATCAATTAATAAAGTGTAATGATTATTTATTTATCAATTTCTGTTGAGAATTGCGAATCTGGGTTTAAGTTCATTCTTTTATTAATAAATATAATGCACCCAATGTTTTATTGGACATGCACACTTCTGTTTCAAGCGTTGTGATGGAACAGTCATGACGCCATGATGACGCCCTTACATTTGTCTTATTAATTGCGGTACTCTCATTTAAAGGGACACTATTTTGTACTTTAAAATGACCCCACCTGGCGGGACTCGAACCCGCGACCCCTGGGTTAGGAGGCAGTGCCTCAACCCACTACCCCACCCGGGTCCCCAAATTAACAATAATTAGGATTATTAAATTATTTAACAGTTATCTACCATAAAAAGCCTGAATGTTCACAATATTATAATAAACAGAAAAATGATGCATAAAGGTGATTGCACACTAGAGTCGGAGACAATATGAGGCAAGCTATGCTCAGTCAATGTAAACGGAGCTCACAGGTTGCCACTGTTTCTCTATTTCTATCCTCAATGTGCATCTGTTTACAATGTGTAAGAAACAAATGCATAATTAAAAATGTTTATTCACAGACCTGAGGCATATGAGGTAGTCATGGCCTATATAAACGACTAGACATTGGAAGCAGGCAACCTGACGCAAAATGAGGAAGAATTTACACTGATAATGAAGATGGCCAGTGAAATAAAGAGACAACTTTTGCTAAGCCAATGCAGGTAAATATACACTACAAACTGAGGCATAATGAGGCAGCGCTCATCACTTTCTTATTATTAATGAGATTTGGTTAACTGGACAAAGTTGTGCTGCTTTAAGTGCATATTTAGATTCTATTAAGGACATTTTTAAAATTTATAAACTTCTAAGTTATTGAGGATAGTCTGAAATATTTTTTTATTATTAATACAAAAATATTTTACTACGGGTTAAGAGAGAAAGTATTTCATCAATTAAAATAATTTCTATAAAAAAAATATATACATATTTTACCATATTCTTTTGTATAGAAACTATTTTATAATTTTTCTCTTAACTCATAGTAAAATATTTTTGTCGCCTTGTGTGGTACCTAGAACACCATTCACTTTTGCCTGAACATACGTTTGGCTTCAGAGAGGGTCTGGGGACAATAGATGCGCTAAGTTATTTTGTTTGTGAAGTTCAGGATAGTTTCAGTAAAAATATTTATCTTCCTACGCTTTTTGTGGACATTAATAAAGCATATGACCAGATTAATTTAGAAATATTATATCAAAAAATGATTAAACTTAAAATACCAACCGTTGTGACTAGAAATATTATTCAGCTATATTATGGCAGAGATATACACTACAAACATTTCCCGCAACTAAAACGGAAGTTGTACTCAGGAATACCTCAGGGCTCTGTTCTTAGTCCCTTATTGTTCAATGTTTATTGTTCTGACATACAAAAACACTGTCCCAGCACTGTGAATATAATACAATACGCAGATGATTTCTGCTTATTCTCAAGACAAAAATCATACACACAATCAATAGATGTGCTAACTACAATGGTTAGATTCATTCATTCCTGGCTGCTTAATCATAACTTACAACTTTCTCATAATAAATCATCTATTGCGATATTTACTAGACACAGAATACCTCCAATAAGTCAATTATTATGGGATGAAGATCCAATACCAATTCGAATGAGTCAAAAATATCTCGGTGTCATTCTGGACAAAACACTTACCTGGAAAGAGCATGTAAATCAAGTATCCAAAACATCCGAAAAGGGAATTAATTAACTTAAAACTATAACTCGGACTTGGTGGGGAGCCGATCCGAGTATTTCATTATTATTTTATAAATGTTATATTCATTCTATACTTGACTATGGTTGTACACTCTATGGTAGTGCGTGTAAAACCACCTTGAATATCATAGATCGTATCCAATACAAGGCTGTTAAAATATGTATTGGAGCTATGAAATCGTCACCCAATACTGCTGCTTTGGCAGAAGGTCAAGAAATACCTCTGAGCTATAGACGCGAGTACATCGCACAAAAATTTATTAGCAAACTTAGGTCAAAAGGGAGGATATTCCCGAAATTATATAATCTCAGTATAGATAGCCTTACTAACGCTTATTGGAATAAAAAAAGATGTCCACCACTAGCAGTGGCATTTAGATCAACTGCATATTATGCATCATATATTGAAAACCATACGTCATATAAATATCCATACGAAGCTTATTTAAAAAAAAAATTCTAGTGTGGTTGCACAATTTGGTGAGAACAGTATCGAAAATCATGCACTGTATAAGGAAATTAAAAACACATTTTCAAATGCTTTGTCTGTATATACGGATGCAAGTAAAAGTTTAGCTCATGCAGGAATTGCCTGCTTTATACCAGAATTTAAATTGTCCTACTCTGCATCGGTATGTACATTTGCAACAATTTTCTCGTTAGAGGCCTTAGCCATCAATAAAGGTCTTAGTTGGTGTTTATCAAACCACGATAAGTTGGCATCATATTCAAATATCATTATATATTCAGACTCTCTATCCGTTATAAAATCATTAAACAATGGCATATTCAGAACAAACCTTATAAGTACTATAAACCAATTATGTTACTCTCTACTACCTATTAAAATAACTTTTGTTTGGATTAAAGCGCATTGTGGTATCTATGGAAATGAAATGGCAGATAAACTGGCTAAATCAGCTACAGAGAAAGAAAATATCAAAATCCCTTACTCTGACATTTTACAAACATATAAATACAGTATGAAGATTAAATGGAAAAGAACATACTTAGAACAATCAGAAAGTAGTCATAGTCAATACTATCTTATACATCCAATCTTGCCAGAGAAATCAGCATATATTTTCCAAACTATAACCAATAGATTTTTGTCATCTACTATTACACGCTTCAAATTGGGTCATGGATGTTTTCCAGCGCATCTCCATAAAATAGGTGTACTGGCTAGCAAAGTATGCACTTGTGGTGCCGAAGATGGAGACCTAAATCATATATTTTTTTCGTGTGCATTAACTGAGCAACCTAGAACAATCCTCATGAATAACTTAGCTTGTTTAAATTATTTACCTCCGTTTAATCTCGTAAATCTTCTTTCCATTAACAATATGGATGTTTTTGACTGCATGGTGAAATTTATTAAAAATTCAAATATGAAAATATAATTTATCCTCTGTTTTATACCTGTGTTATCAATCCCTTCGTTCCGTGGTCGAGTAATGTGCTGTGTAAAGATTATAAAAGTCGTTATGAAAGACCCCTTAACGTAAAGAATTGTATCCTTGTTTTATCCTAAATAAATATTGAGCTGGCCATATGGACAAGTATCCGAGGCCAATAAAGAAAAGAAAAAAAATATATTTTTGTATTAATAATAGAAAATTGTTTAAAATATTTACAGAGTTTGAGTGTTTTAATTTTTATATGTAGTAATCTCCTACACTTAGTAATTTTATTTTTATTTTAATATCTAGTTTTATTAGATGTAATATCTGTTGGATAATATATAATTATATAAATAAATGTCCAACAAATTGTTTTTATTTTTATACCATTTTAATATTGTACTTGACCCACCCTCAAATGACCTGTAATTCTATTGGATATAAAGAAATTGATTTTATTGATTTGATTTCATTTCATTTTCCTTTCAATTTAATAGTGGTGAAACATTTTAAAAATAATTCTGGATATTTAAAACACCAAACAACCAAATGTTTTAAATATCTTGAATTATTATTTTTCCGTAACCGCTTTCGATTTATCACCAGATCAGTTTATTGGGGATGGTTTTAGAATAAGTTACTAAGTCGTATAAACGTGAGGCGTGCCTCCGTGGAAGTGCACTCACCGAGGAATGCCTCACTTTGTCGACTCTCACACACAGCCTTACTTTTCCTCTTCCTTAAGTTTCGCTCTTTTTAAAGATTGGAAATCATCAACATCCGCCGGAATTTGCTCGTCTGACCTGACCTTTACTAAATAGCATGTTATTCCTGCTGCTGGCAGAACTGATCGATTTCACTTAAAATTGCATACTATTTGCAATTAGGGGCGTAATAATGAGAGGCATTCAATTCAATAATTAATCGTGATCGAGTGGTTTATTAGTATTTCATAGTTTCCGATGTGAACGCGACCACGTGGTCCGGCTTTTAAACGACCGGCGGCGACGTGGACGCGAAGTTGTTTTTGTCGTGAGGGTATCCTAGCAACAGGACACAATCATATAATTATCACGTTTGCCGTGCGCTTGTGTGGGATAATACCTATCAAGGACTTTAGAAACGCGTCGTTTTAGTTGAGTGTACGATCAATTATTCATGTAGGGTATTTATAACGAAATTTTTGTGTGTTGGCTTCAGTTTTTACAACAATGTTTGATCTTTGGAAAAAAGTGTTTGTTAATGCAGGATTATTGATAAATCAGGAACAAAAATAGAATGTGTTATTTATTGTAGCATACAGGGAATTTTTCTTTTAAGTATAATATACGTACGCTATTGGATACGTTTCTCATTTTTATCCTATCGTTGTTTTTCAAAAGCGTTCAATTTAAAACTTCAAACGAGTGTTTCCACTTGGTTAAGCATGAAGTAAAATTTCAAGTTTAGAAAATCCTGAAAATTTGGTTTGGTTGCTCCGCGAAGCGGAGTGACCAAACCAAATTCTCAGGATTTTCTAAACTCGAAATTTTACTACATACGCCATGCGTATAAAACACTGATTTTAATTAAAGTTAAAAATATGCTGCTTAATATTTTATTTTACTCTAATTATTCAAATTTGCATCACAGATAAAGCAGACAGCGCATCTAATGTAATAATACTGAGGCTCATAAACAGGAAACGAATCGCTTTGGCTTTATTTCCTTTTACTCAGCAGTTAATACAACTGCAATTTTTTTAATGGGTCAATATTCATTCGAAAAATAGCAGTTGTAATAACTAATCTATTCGACGATAGAGTAAAAGCCCTCTACTTTACAATATTCGAATTTTTAGGCATTTTGTTTTTCAAAAACGTTCAATTAGAAGCTTCTAACGAGTGTTTCCACTCCCAGACTAAGCATGAAGTAACATTTCGAGTTTAGAAAAGCCCCGTAAAAATTTATCAAGGGTCCCGCAAAATTTGTCAACAAATTTTCTACGCGGGGTTTTTCTAAACTGGAAATTTTACTTCATGCTTAATCTGGGAGTGGATAACACTCGTTTCTAACTACAATTTGAACTCTTTTTAAATACGACGAACATAAATGTGAGCAAGAAGAAAAAAATTGATGCACATGTTGAATATTCGAAAGTTGATTCGTTTTTATTTTCATTTCATCGTTTGAAAATAGTATCGTGTATGCATTCGCTAAAAATTTCAAAACCCGTTGGAGTGTAAAATAAACGTTTGCCAGGCTCAAGTTCAGTTCGTGTGGAAAATTGAAACTAATACGAGTGAAACGTGTTTTCTTGCATTATTCGCAGAAACAAAATACGGGAGTTTTCGCAAAAGGAGAATGGAACATATTTCATTTACACTATGAATTACTAATGTTGTTATAAATAAGTCAGTTGTAACAATAATTTAGGTATAATTCAAATTGTATTTCTCAACAATATAAATTATTACGAAATTGAGTAAATTTCAGCTATATTAAAATTGCATTTTTTTTCGTTTTTAAAAGTTGGAATGTTTGTTTCACCAATTTTCTGGTGATTGAAAAAGTAAGTGAAGAGTTAGAGAAATAATTTTTTAACTAAGAAAAAAATTAACCGATGTTATTTCCAACGTCACAGAGAACTTCTCTGATTTATTTCAGATTTTTTTTTTAAACATGATTGAAAATTCGCACATTTCGTCGATATATATATAGTACATCTTTATTCAGACAATAATTACAATTAGTTTTATAACATTTTTATGTACATATAAATAATGTGTTAGTCTGTCTGGGCTATCGATCTTTCGTCCCTGTCTGAATCTACTATTTGTTATTTAAAAATTATTAATCAGTAGGTTGTTTAACTGTCTGGATGAAATCAGCTAATTAATTGGTGAAGTGTTTCTGTTGGGAATTTGTATTTGGACGTGATATTAGGATTTCGGGGAATACAGAATTTGTTCAAAACTTCAAAATTTTTAGGGTTGGTGGAGAATTTGGAACTTAGGGTAAGTATACGCTATTCTATTGGGAGTAGTTTTATGGACATTTCAGTGAATTTATTGTACGATAGGAATAAAGAGGATCAAATAAAAATGTTCGCAAAGGAACCGTTTACAATGTGTGTGATTCAGTTTTTCAATAATTTTATTAGATATTACAGAATAAAATTAAGTTTAAGACCTGACTACGCTGCTTTACCAATGTTTGTAATTATTTTATGAAGTAAAGGTAAAAGTAGGAAACACATTGTCGAGACAAGCATAAAGTTTGTTTAATGTACACTTATTTTTGTCAAAATATTTCATCTCCCAATAAAGATGTAGTTAAGAGTGGCAAATTCGTACCTGAAATTGTGTGTAGTAAATTTCTTGAAAACAAATCGAGATAAAGAAAATATGTTTTCTGTATCTTTTTCACCATGACTCACTGCAGCTATTAAAAAAAATTAGAGAAAAAATGTTTATCAATAACGGAGAAAATCCATTTTTAAAATTGATTTGTTTTTTTTTTTGCAATGAAATTAAATCAACACATGCTTATAGCCTTAATGAAACCATTCAGGCAAACAAAACAAAAAATTATTATTATTATTATTAACCCTTTAGTTTCGACCGCGTTCGATTCCCGTGCACATGGAGGCTGTTATTTAAAAATAATAACTCGTCGTGTCCCTGGGTGCAAGGTCGTAGCTAGGAAAATTCGAGGATATAAACATTTCGGGGGGAGTTTTACTCTTAAAAATATTGAATTTTCTCTTCCAGTGCCGTTTTTCATACAAAAATTAACATTTTGAAAATTTCGTGAGGGGGGTGGGGGGGTTGAACCCCTATATCCTGGCTAGGGCCGTGCCTGGCTGTGGTCTGAATGTGTTGTGACGTCCAAATATATGTAAAATTAAATGTATAAAAATCATCGTTAGTGGCTGAATGGTATAAAACCTATGCCAAATAAACAAAACAAAAATCCCTTTAGTGTTTGAGAAATTTTTTACACAAAATTTGACTAGTTTGTGGGTGTGAATTTACCACGTAACTCTTATCGCTGCATGTTGTGACGTCCAAATATATGTCAAATTAAATATATAAAAATCAACGTTAGTGGCTCAATGAATATAATAATTGATTGATAAGGCTGATAAATGTTGAAAGTTCATCTTCACTTTTATATAAATAAAATAAAATAATTTAAAACTTTCAAATATATATTGTAAACTCGCTACAATTGTTTCGCCACACTGTGGCTTCTTCAGGCGAAGAAGCCTGAAGAAGCCACAGTGTGGCGAAACAATTGTAGCGAGTTTACAATATATATTTGAAAGTTTTAAATTATTTTATTTTATTTATATAAAAGTGTCAATGAATATAAATCCTATGCCAAATAAACAAATCAAAAAAAATCCCTTTCGTTTTTGAGAAATATTCTACACAAAATTTGACTAGTTTGTAGGTGTGAATTGACATAACCCTTATCGCTGCGGCTGATGACAATAAGTAGAGTTTCATGCGGTTCGATAGCTATCGACTTTCTCCTAACGACATTTTTATTATACATTATAAAGTAGATATATTTTGTATATCGATATAAACAAACAATTTACGAAATAGCATTTATATTTCAATATTGTTAATGCTTTGACAATCGCTGAAACATGAATGAGATTGGGTGAGCCATTTTATAGTATTATTTGTTCAAATAAACATTTCAGTAAATGTGCATGATCCGTATAAAACGATGTATTAAAAAATAACGTAATGTAAGGCTGACCTTTCTGAAATGTTCGTCCATTAAACGCTGATGATGATTACTTACAAACACAAAAGCAAAGTAATAGAAAAGAAATTGAAGAAAGAACTTTTATTTTAATAGTTTCTGATAGATACATTAAATATTTCAGTTATTACGTAGCTTCATATGTTTTTAATACTACTACTATCGAATCTTGTAAAAAAAGTTTTATAATGTATGTACATTCTTAAGTAATAAGAATGTACATAATTTCTTTTTTATGAAATACATGAAGTTTAAATTAAATTATATTTACATTTATATATTGTCACTGTATTAAGTTCCCAAGTAAGGGCTATCGACCAAAAGTCATTCTGCTCATTGATTTGATATTTTTAGAATTCCAGTTAGCTATTGATAATGGGTACTTAGTACCCGAAATGTACATCTAGCAAGAAAAATAAAAGTGAAGAAAGGAATATAACTGTGTTTAATTAAGTGACTTAACACCTTCACGTAACTCATACAACTACATTAATCCAATTCAAGGTTGGATATACTATTTTCACCATTTATTTAAAATCTAATATTTTCCATTCGCTGTTATTATAGAAGGATTCAATTAGAAACTTAAATCGAGTGTTTCCACTCCCAGACTAAGCATGAAGTAAAATTTCGAGTTTTGAAAAGCCCCGCGTAGAAAATTTGTCGAGGGTCGCGCCAGCGACCCGAGACAAATTTTCACGGGGCTTTTCTAAACTCGAAATTTTACTTCATGCGCCACGCGTGTATAACACTGATTTCAAATGAAGTTCAAAATATACTGCTTTAATATTTCATTTCACGTTAAATATTCAATTTTTTATAACAAATAAGGCAGACAACTAATCGTATGAAATAATACTTTTACTTTAAATGAAGTTCGAAATATACTGTATTAATATTTCATTTCCCATTGATTATTCAATTTTTGATCACAAATAAGGCAGACAGCTCATCTTATGTAATAATACTTTAACTTTAACTTTATTTACGGAATCTCCATCATAATCGATTTACAATTTACAATAATTTACATAATTGATATAAAAATCAAGGAAGTGTTCGTATACTAATAAATAAGCTGCATTATAACAATTAATAAATACCTTAGATCATTCCTAAATGGCCCAAAGAACAGATTTAATGTTGCTAACGCCTTTAACAAATTGATGACAATATATTATAAACATATAATTGTATAGAATAATTTAATTAAGAAAATATAAATAAATTAAATTAAATTAATAGATTTTAAATAAGTAGGTTATCACATTTTATCACATATTTGTAACATTAAGAAGAATTCAATTGTACTGAGGCTCATGAACAGGAAACGAATCGCTTTGGTTTTATTTCCTCTTACTCAGCAGTCTAGTATTAACGACTGAGTAAGAGGAAATAAAACCAAAGCGATTTGTTTCCTGTTCATGAGCCTCAGTACAATTGAATTTTAAAGTTCATAATATTCTGCATAGAAATGTACGTTTATAATTTATACAAAACTAAGATTGATTTTATTGAACTCACGTTAATTAGAGTTTGTTTATATATTAACAAAATGCACTAAAACTCTATAATTCGACTTTTTTTACTCCTTATGTTGTACTTCGAAAACTTAGCTTAGTTTGCAAGGCTAAGCAAGTGAAATTAAAAACTAAATAGAAACAAATTAATTATGGAAGTATCTAATAAATAAATTGAAGAAAGAATTTGTTAATAAATCCATTACATTTAAAAAAGTTTCTTGAATTCGAGCATTGATTAAATATTTTTTTTAATCTTATGATTTAAGAAAATATTATTATGTACTATCACAGAGGAAAGAATAACCAGAGTAATCACGCCTGTAACTCGGATTCCACAGTTTGCATAGTGTAGCCATCTCTGAGGCAATTATCAAAACATCCACCTATTAAAACCTTCAACCAAAACAGTTTCCTGTAATTTTGATGGCGATTTAAGGCACAAAAACATATGTTAAAGGATGATTCGTTCATTGGAATGTTAATGTAAACATAAATATACTCATATTTCAATAGACCCATACACCAATTTACTGCTGATTGACAGATGTGAAATAAAAACATTATTGTTTTAATGCGTTCAGTTTATAGATAATTTGATCTTTTATATCTCCACTAATATATAGCCACAGAGTAAACAATAATATTGTTTCCTCTGCGATTAAGCAAAGTTCTCCGCCACCGCCGAGGTATTACCTGAGAAGTAATTATGTCAATCAGGCACGGATCCACGGGAGGAGGGGGGGTAACTGGGGGAGCTTATAATATAATATTTGAAAAATAAAAACGTATTTTTTGAACGGTTTATTTTATTATTATCGGTGTTCATGAGAGAACAAGAGTGATTAAAAAGAATACGTGTTTTAAACATCTCATTAAATCAGTGTTTTATACGCGTGGCGCATGAAGTAAAATCGAGTTTAGAAACGCCTGAAAATTTGGATATTTTGTTTATTGTATAATCAAATTTAATAAATAAAATTGATGATTATTTAATACATATATTGTCTTTGGAATTAACGCCTACAATTTATTGTTCCTATATAAATATTCTTGTAATGAAAAATATTAAAATTAAGTAAGTATGTAATATTTAAGTACACATTTTCGACTTTCTATTGTTTATAAAAGTTCAATTTGAGGCTATAAACAAGTGTTTTCCACTACCTGGTTAAGCATGAAGTAAAATTTAGAGTTTAGAAAAGCGTGAAAATTTGGATTTGCCGGGAGGCAAACACTGAAATGCTTTTTGTAATATTTTCGCAATGTGCTCTGATGGTTCAACTTTTTTGTTAATTTAACACTGGGTATAGTTGGTACTCATCGTCTTGCATATTTTCTACCATTTAACAGATCTGTATCTCTTGCCGTTTAGAAGATACATGCATGGACTGCTTAACCGGGACACCCTGTATATTGAAACTATTTTTCAATCGTAAGTATATATGCGTCTTGAAACGGACATACTGTATTTTCTTTATAGAGAGCAATGAATTATATTTTTATCACAACTTCTATCGATTTATTTAATATAGTTAAATTTTTTAGTAAAAATAATGCATCATACGACTGTTTGGAAACCCATAAATCTACTGATAATTTGGTTTAAAGTGTTCGTTTTCAAGTGTTCACTCGCCCCACAGATGATCTAAAAAAACAGTCCAAATTCGTACCCTTCTTATCTGCCTTTGTCCTTAAGCCCTAGAAATCAATTACTAAGGATGTAAAAAATACATATAAAAATATTTGTAAAAGTACCCTCTTCAAAGTACTTATAGGAAATCGTCAGTGAGAAATATTTTAAGAAAAATAATCAGTATGTTTTTCGCTCTCCAGTGTGCACGTTAACGGTTTCTAATTTTATACGGATAAACTATAATTTAATTAAGTATAGTGAACATTTAGTGTTTTTACATAATAGTTGTAGTTCTAGTGATATTTAGTTGTAAAAATATGGCTAATTATTTAAAATGCGCCTATCGTGATTGTGGCGCGAGGAAAACCGAGGATGTACACTTCTTTACATTTCCTGTAAATAATAGCGAAAGATGTGATCATTGGTTAAAAAATTGTGGTAATATGGATCTCTTTATTTTGTCCGAAAAGAAACTTTCTTCAAAGCGCCTGTGTAATAAACATTTTCGAGCAAGTGATTTTACAAATTACCAACAAAATAGACTGTTAAAATCAGCAATTCCAAAACCATTTGACATAGTATTAAGTGATTCGGATTCCGATTTAGAAGTGTTAAAGCCCATTCACATGATCACCCGAAAATTGGAAGAGAATTTGCCATCTACATCCAAAGAAGTAAGGTTTTTAACCCCAAAAATAAACAAAAATTGTTAATATATGACATAATAATTTACTTTTTTTATATATCATATCCTTATATATTCGTATACTCTGTACATTTGCGGACATTCGTTGATTCTATAAAAGAGTCTAATTTAAAATTCGAACGAGTGTTTTCAATCCCATGCTAAGCATGAAGTAAAATTTCGAGTTTAGAAAAGCCCCGCGTAGAAAATTTGTCGAGGGTCGCGCTAGCGACCCGAGACAAATTTTCACGGGGCTTTTCTAAACTCGAAATTTTACTTCATGCGCCACGCGTATAAAACACTGACATATTGTAAAATTCAAAAATACTAGCCTTTATTTTGTTCGGTTGATTGACAAATTATATTGAATATTAAATTTTATTTATAAAATCTTGGCAAAAACTTGAAACCTGTTACAACATTTCAAAAGAAGTGGATTAATAAGAAATCGTGGAAATTAGTGAAAAACCTATTTAAAAAATCTATAAATATAAAACATGGATTTGTGTGAGTGTTTTCCACTCCCCGATTAAGCATGAAGTAAAATTTCGAGTTTAAAAAACCCTGAACATTTGGATTTGGCGGCACGAGTGAAGCGAGTTCAGGCTTTTCTAAACTCGAAATTTTACTTCGTGCGCCACGCGTACAAACACTGATTTATTATGAAGTTCAAAAACCAATCGATCTACTATTTTTGTCAGAAGTATAGTTAAAGATGTGAAATAAATGTACATAATGTTGATATGATTTACCAAAATACCGGCACATTTTGAAGAGCAATTTTTGCGATTAACCGGTATGCCGGTATTCCAATCCCTACCTGTATCATATAACTGTATTTATTTTAAATTAAATTGCATTACATGAGAGTAAATCTAGATTTCAATATTATATGTGGAATTAAAAATTGAATGGTGTAGATTCACGCTCGATTTGTTTATTTTGATAAAAATAAACAAACCGAGCGTCATCATTTTTCGTTCCGTCGGTACCGTTAGAGAGGAAAATAATATAAACATTCTTCTGCGGATCCGATATACAAATTGGGAAGAGTGGGGAAACCTAGTAGTTACTCTAAATCACACGCCTGCTGGGTGAGCCACCTGACAGAGCCGCCCCCCCTGACCCCGCACAGCCAGCGTGATTACTCTGGTTACTCCATACTCTGTGGTACTATAGATATATGAGTCGCCTATTTCCAAAAATGCTTTAGGGGTTTTTTGAAATAGCCGACTCATATATTGTATATTTATGCACTAAATATCGTATGTTTAATATAAAAAAAAAACTCTAGAGTGCCATAGAAAATATTGTAGATTGGCAGCTATAAAATTATATATTGTAATTATTATGTCTGACTTTTTATATGTCAATTCCTAAGGCACGTAGCCAATTTAAATTTTAGAAAAAAATTAAATCATAGCACTCTAGAGGTTTTTTCTAATTGAAAATAATATATAAGTAGAAACGAATTAACTATCGTACAACCATCACCAATTACTCCCTCTGACTTTTATTCATTCATCCAATAACGCAATAATAATGGAAATACCTCTCTATCCCTCCATTTCAAACTGAAAACTCCCTAAATACTGTCGATTCTCCGCGCATTTAATGAATTATACCTTTGAACCAACCGATCGAACGCATGTTCCAGAGCATGGAAAGTAATAACGCGATAATTGAACCCATTCAAATGTCACGACAAACAAAAACTTGTAATTAAATCCCTCTCTCTCCTGCCCTTTTCCACATCTCACGGACAATTAATCTAAAAATAGAGAAATTGGTTAAACAACAATAAAATATAGAAATTGTATTAAAAACGAATTATTGATTAATTGTAAAAAAAGCTAGATTTTTTATATATATATATATATACAGGGTGTCCGTATTTCGAGGAAATGCATGGGGATCTCGGTTATTTGAAGAGTTAGAGAGTTAGTTAAATTAGGGCAAATATGTGAAATTTGTAGCCCAACAATAATCCGAAAACAGATTTGAAATATCTTTTTTTGTTTTCGAGATATTGCCAAAAAACTATTTTTTTCAAATTTCGTTTTTATTTTTTTATTCAAAAACTATTGGATCTAGGAATTTGCAACTTTTACATTATACAGGCACTTTTTAATCAGGAATTTAGTAGTGTACTTACATTTGAAATAACTTTAATATCTTCCCCGGAACCATAGCCAACTTTTGTTTTTCTTATGGGCGCCATATTGGATTTTCATATTTTTAGAAAGAACTTTTTTTTCTGATATAAACGGTATATCACACTTATAATTTATTCTGCGTTTCATTTGAAACATAGCAACCTTTTGTTTTTTGTAAAGAGTGCCTCGGAAACAATAATATTGATACGTTATTCAGTTATTGATGTGTCAGTAAGATACGATCATTATACATAATACATAAAATAAAGTTAAAAATGGTGTTTTCGAACCAAGAAAAACGAGATATGATCGAAGTTTATTATACTTCAAACAAAAATGTACGTATTTCATCCGAAGTCTATCTACAGCGCTATCCAGAAAGGCAACAGCCAAGTGAAAGTCATTTCATAAAACTACATACAAATTTATTGGAATATGGTTCCTTCGTAAAGCCACGACAAAGATATGGATATGACCAACCCCATAAAAATGAAAACCAAATTTTGCAAGCGGTAAAATAATTTCATTTTAATTACAATAAGATAATATTTATTCCCCTAGATTCAAGATAACCCTTCTTCCTCAACGAGAGAACTTGCGAACCAGTTTGGTGTGACGTTTCAATACGTATGGAGAATTTTGAAAAAAAAAATAAATATCGCCCATTCAAAATTAAAGTTACTCAAGCTCTCCATCCTGGAGATGCTAGACGAAGGATGGACTTTTGTCGTATTTTATTGGGAAAATTAAACGAAAATCCGAATTTCTTGTCAAATGTGATATGGTCTGACGAATGCCGTTTTACCAACACAGGGATATTCAATAGGCATAATGAACATGTGTGGAGTATAAATAATCCTAGACAACATGAAGAAAGACGACGACAAGTGCGATTCGGACTAAATGTATGGGTCGGTATTTTGGGAGACAATATTGTAGGTCCATACATTTACGAAGATACATTAAATTCACAGAGATATCACGATTTTTTAAGAACATTTTTACGTGATTACGTAGACAATAACATCCCCTTAAATATGTTAAGAAATGTATGGTTTCAACAAGATGGTGCACCACCTCACAACAGCCAAATTGTCGCTAATTGTCTGTCCGAAATGTTTCCAAATAAAGTTATGGCAAATAATGGTGATATACGTTGGCCAGCTCGCTCACCTGATTTGTCACCTCTAGATTATTTTCTTTGGGGAGCTATAAAAGAAAAAGTTTATAAAACTATTCCAGAGGACAAAGACGATTTAAGAAGAATTATAATAGTTACCATTCAGCAATTAAGAAGAAGAGACATTTTTCGGGCAGTCCAAAATTTAAGGAAAAGACTAGAATTATGTTTTGAGGTCAATAGTGATATATTCGAACACTTACTTTAAGTTTGTGATAATTTTAGTTCAAAAGATATTTAATTAATTTGTTTATTATTATTTAATATTATGAAAAACTTCATCAAGCAGCAGAGTGATTATTCTGGTTCCTTCCCTAAAAAAATATAGTTGTAGGCCTCAGGAATTTTAAAATGTGCAACTGTTTTCAAGGCACTCTTAAAAAAAAACAAAAGGTTGCTTTGTTTCAAATGAAACGCAAAATAAATTATAAGTGTAGTGTGATATACCGTTGAATTCAGAAAAAGAAGTTCTTTCCAAAAATATGAATATCCAATATGGCGCCCATAAGAAAAACAAAAGTTGGCTATGGTTCTGGAGAAGATATTAAAGTTATTTTAAATGTAAGTACACTACTAAATTCCTGATTAAAAAGTGCCTGTATAATATAAAAGTTGCAAATTCCTAGATCCAATAGTTTTTGAATAAAAAAATAAAAACGAAATTTGAAAAAAAATGTTTTTTGGCAATATCTCGAAAACAAAAGAAGATATTTGAAATCTGTTTTCGGATTATTGTTGGGCTCCAAATTTCACGTATTTGCCCTAATTTAACCAACTCTCTAACTCTTCAAATAACCGAGATCCTCATGCATTTCCTCGAAATACGGACACCCTGTATATATATATATATATATATATATTTTTTTTTTATTGGCCTCGGCTCTTGGCCATACAGTTATAATTAATTAATTATTATAATTATTTTCGATTTTGAAATTAACTTATTCACATACACACTATACAGGGTGTCAATTTGAAAACATGCCAGCCAGAATATCTTTGGAACCGTAATAGTTTGAGAAAAATGTTCAAAACCGTTTCTAGGATATGGAGGGGGAACCATTTTGACCCACAAAACAATCTTCTGCAACCAACCCTTTAGGCTGTAGCCCATTTTGCCCATTTTTTTTCGAACCCACGACCCTCTGGCCCAAGAGCAGGAGCTCTACTCACCGACCTACGAAGGTCCTCAATAGCTAAAATCGTTTGCTAAATCTGCGCGCATTTTTTTTTACTCATCAGAATTTACAACAAAAAGGGTGTATACAAGAAACGTATTATTTTTAATTTAGCACAAATTTTAGATGTACAACAAAAAGTGTGTATGCAAGAAACGTACAATTTTTAATTCACCCCAATTTTGATGATGAAAGTTATGTCAATATTGTCAACATTTATACATACAGATTTTTTTTTAAATATACATTATTCGATACATACGCTAAAGATATTCAGGTATTCGTTGTTTTTAAAAAAAGTTTATATTGAAGTATCTAACAAGTGTTTCCACTCCTTGATTAAGCATGAAGTAAAGTGTCTAGTTTAGAAAAGAAACGGAGCGATCACTCTAAATTTTCAAGCTTTTCTAAACTCGAAATTTTACTTTATGCGCCAGCCGTATAAAACACTAGAATATTGTAAAGTTTAAAACCCCTCTTTCGTCGAATAGATTAGTTAATGCAACTGCTTTTTTTCGAATAAGTCGAAATATGCTGAGTAAGAGGAAATAAAACCCGACCGATTCGTTTCCTATTTATGAGCCTTAATATTATTACATTAGATGGGCTGTTTACCTTGTCTGTAAACAATTGAGTGAAATGAAACAAAAGCAGAAATGCATATAATTATTATGGACCAAAAATATTTAGTGGTAGAGGCGGTTACTTTGTGAAACATTGTAAATATTTAAATAATTAACACTGATAATGTTTTTGTATTCACTTTTTATTTAATATTTAATCTATTGCCCCCTTCAGTAAAAACTAAGTCCTATGATAACTTTAAAAAAGTATTAAGAGAATTTCTTGTAACAAAGCATTTTTCAGCATTAAGGAGTGTATTTCTGGTGGATTTAAAGGTTTGAAATTTTAATCTGTTTGTACTCTGTTATTCAATATTTTACGTAATTTCGTTTTATCGATAGCTTTATATTGTATTTCTTTTAAACTGACTTTGTAATGCCAAATATTATTTTTTTTTGTATTGTGGAGGCTTCTACTTCGTTATACATGTTAATTTATTAATAAAAACGGTTTAACTTTGTTTGTATCAATCACTTATTTCGGCAATGTTAGTTTCCAAATTAAAAATATTTTAAAAAAGCATAACATAGAAGTAGCGTTCAAATCTTTTTGCCTAATTAACAATTATATATTTAATAACAAAACCAAAATAGTTGTAAACAATAGATCAGAAATTTATAAATTAACTTGTACAGATTGTCAAGGAGTTTACATCGGTCAATCTGGTCGTAATTTTAATATTAGGCTCAAGGAACATTTCCGGTCTTTTTGGTTGAGACGGTGTGATAAGTCGTCTTTTGCAAAACATCTGTTAGATGAAAACCATACTTTTGGAAAAGACGTACTTTCCATCATTCACTATGCCGAAAAGGGTCGGAAGATGAATCTCCTAGAAGCATTAGAAATACACAAAGCCCGCGCTAATCCGGGAATCCCTCTCATTAACGACCAGGTTGACCTAGTGTATACCCCTATTTTTACAGCCGTTTTGTAATTTGTAATTTGTTTGTGTTTTTCTCTAACCATTTTGTATATATACCTGTTTTGTAAGTAGTTTTAGTCACTCATGTTTGATAATGGCAAGCTAAATTTGCCGAAATTGCAGTCACATAAAAATAAATTGTGTTATACAAACAAAGTTAAACCGCTTTTATTAATAAATATAATTTTGTATACCATATATTATGACGAATGTAAGCCCTCTGGTGAGACATGAATAAATTACTTTACTTCACTTTACTTTATTTAGAACTCTATTTGAAATCAGTGTTTCATACGTGTGGCGCATGAAGTAAAATTTCGAGTTTAGACAAGCCTGAAAATTTGGATTCACCGGGGCGCGACTTGCTTCGCTCGCGCGCCACCACAATTCCAAATTTTCAGGCTTTTCTAACCTCGGAATTTTATTTCACGCTTAACCTGGGAGTGAAAAACACTTGTTAGAAGTTTCAAGTTGAACGATTTTCATAAATAACGAATGTGTACTTAAAAGAAAAATTTCCTGTATTCATAATATATAAAATAACGACATTATTCGTGTAAAATGCAAACAATACGTCTTAATTAATAAGACTACTAAAGACAATAAATATCCAAACTACTTCCAGTGCAAATACACCCTCTATTGTCTTTTTGAAAACAAAAATCACTAAAATGTAGATTTATAATTTTTCAATCTTATACAGGGTGTCCCCGAATGGTCTGTACAACGCTCTACCACATATTCTCTGAAACAAAATAAGACGATTTAACTAAACTTATCTCTATCCAAAAGTGGTTCCTAAGCCATCTACGAGGCCTCAAAGATATTATTTGTTTTCATTATTTTTCAAATATTTTTATTTTGGACTTAGGTAAGAAAACCTAATTTGGCACATTTAATTACATTGATACCACGCACTTTTTGCGATATGTTTCTTTATCCTACGTTTAAAGTAAGTGGTCAAACTAGGACCATCGACTTCTTAAGATACCTAAATATTTTTATTCAACAGGTCAAATCATAAGGAATACTTTTTTTCTGCAAGATCATTCAATTTTACGTATTTTTTGTCTCTAATAAAATTTTGCTATTTTCCCCACAAAAAAATATTTTTATTTGTCAAAAAAAAGTAATAAAATTATGAACAATATTTTGCTTCTCAAAACAATTAACAAAGTAGAAATAAAGATAGGTACCTAAGAATAAACACAAATTTATTAGTTTCACAACAAATGGTCAAACTGATTGCCATTTTCAGCAATACAACAATTTACACGTCGCAAAAAATTAAAATGGACACGTTGTAAAACATCAACATTGTTTTTAACTGTTTGAAACGCATTCTGTATTCGCGCCCATAATTCGTCGTGCGTATTTATGGGCAATAGATTTAATAGTTCCCCACAAAAAAAAGTCCATTGGGGTGATATCCGGGGAACGTGGAGGCCAAGGCACTGGTGCGTCATTGCCTCTCCCAATCCATTTACCGGGATACTTTTGGTTTAAAAAAGTACGCACTGGTAAAGTGAAATGAGGTGGAGCCCCATCATGCATAAACCACATATCACGCCTAAGTAAAAGCGGCACATCCTCCTGTAAGACTGGCAATTCCTGAAGATGTTGTAAGTACTGTTCTCCGTTTAAATTTTGTGGTAAAATTACTGGTCCTACAATAATATCATTTACTATACCGGCCCAAACATTTATTTTAAATTGCCGTTGGAAATGCATGGTTTTAGTTGCATGTGGATTATCTTCGGAATAAACATGCTCATTTTTAAGATTTGTTATACCTCTTCGGGTAAAACACGCTTCTTCTGTAAACAAAATTGTCTTGGCGAAATTCAAATTGTCAATTTGGTTATTAACAATAAATTGGCAAAACTGAAGTCGCTTATCGTGATCCTGAGGCATTAGCTCTTGAACTTTTTGAATGTGATATGGGTATAGCAGTTGCTCTTTAACCACCTTATGCACAACATTTTTAGATACGCCTAGTTCAGCACCTAAACGCCGGGTACTTTTAGATGGATCTTCATCTATCCGTTCTAAAATCTCTTCTTCAACATCCACAGTTCGTACAGTGCGTCTTCTACCACAATCCCTCGTAGAGTATTCTAAGCGGCCAGTTTCTCGAAGTCGCCTTTCTACGGAAGCAAATGTTTGATGGTTTGGTATTCGGCGATTTGGAAATCTTTCACTGTACACTCTTACACATTTGCGGCCATTACCTTCACAAAACCCAAAAACTAAAACAATATCAGTTATTCACTATTTGTTTTGAGTTATGTGAAGTAATAAATCCCTAATAAAACACGATTTAATTTCCTTTCTTCACTTATTTATTTTTGTTTGTTAAATGTACATTTCGAGTACCATGTACTCATTTTCAATAACTGAATTTTCAGTTATTGAAAATGAGTACATGGTACTCGAAATGTACATTTAACAAACAAAAATAAATAAGTGAAGAAAGGAAATTAAATCGTGTTTTATTAGCAATATCAGTTAATTCATTAATTGAGTACATGACTGACGTTGTCACAAAATCACCAATAACTGCATTTCACAGGTGTCTCAATTTCTATTTTTGTAAATATAGAATCAGTTTTTTTTAGAATTTTATTTCTTTGTTGTTTTGACAAATAAAAATATTTTTTTTGTGGGGAAAATAGCAACATTTTATAAGAGACAAAAAATACGTAAAATTGAATGATCTTGCAGAAAAAAAGTATTCCTTATGATTTGACCTGTTGAATAAAAAGATTTAGGTATCTTAAGAAGTCGATGGTCCTAGTTTGACCACTTACTTTAAACGTAGGATAAAGAAACATATCGCAAAAAGTGCGTGGTATCAATGTAATTAAATGTGCCAAATTAGGTTTTCTTACCTAATTCCAAAATAAAAATATTTGAAAAATAATGAAAAAAAAAATAATATCTTTGAGGCCTCGCAGATGGCTTAGGAACCACTTTTAGATAGAGATAAGTTTAGTTAAATCGTCTTATTTTGTTTCAAAGAATATGTGGTAGAACGTTGTACAGACCATTCGGGGACACCCTGTACATATATTATGAAATATTGACAATTGGACAATTCTGTAAGCAAAATATTTACAGAATTAAGGGGCAATATTGAATCAACTTTAATCTAAAATTTGTGGAAAATGAGAAAAATATGAATTCTTTGTGTACACATTTTTTGTTATAAAACTTTTGGTTTTTATTATTAATTTACTTCAAAAAAAATTATACATGCAGTACAAAACAACTTATATTTAAATCAAAAATTCTTTTTTTTTCTTTGATTTATGACTTAGGTTTTACCCATCCAATCACTACAAGGCTGTAATTATCCGTATTTTTATAACTACTTATATACAGAGAGTCTTATGTAACACCGAACATGTTCATAACGAGAATTTTTCTTTTAAGTATACATAAACATACGTTGTACATTTGCCGACGCTCGGTTTATTGAAAGAATTCAATTTGAAGCTTTAAACGAGTGTTTTCCACTCCCAGGCTAAGCATGAAGTAAAATTTCGAGTTTAGAAAAGCCTGAAAATTTGGTTTGGTCGCGTAGCGCGAAGCGCGGAGCGGCCAAACCAAATTTTCAGGCTTTTCTAAACTCGAAATTTTACTTCATGCGCCACCGGTACAAAACACTCATGCAATGTAAAGTTTAGCGGTGTGTTTTAAACTTCGTAATATGTCAGTGTTTTGTACCGGTGGCGCATGAAGTAAAATTTCGAGTTTAGAAAAGCCTGAAAATTTGGTTTGGCCGCTCCGCGCTTCGCGCTACGCGACCAAACCAAATTTTCAGGCTTTTCTAAACTCGAAATTTTACTTCATGCTTAGTCTGGGAGTGGAACACACTCATTTCAAGTTTCAAATTGAAAAAAAAACAAGCAGTTATCTAAAGATTTACGGCATATACGCTTTAATTGGGACATGTATACTTGAAAGAAAAACTCCCTGTATGTACAAGTTGAGGCATTAATTGCGATTGATTGACTACAATTTGTAATGGTCATATAGGAAATCCAATTTACACATAACTTAAAAATTAAAGGTGTCTAATTGTATTGGATGAAAATGTTCGGTGTTACATAAAACTCTCTGTATATAAATTACATCGTAAACAATATTTATCAACTATTAAGCTTGTTTTCTTCATTCGCTCCACTAGCGTCATCTCTTTATTGCAAGGTAAATTTATCTCAAGTCTTTCCAGAGAACATATTTTTAATTCTAAGCCGCAAAAGAAACGCTAATTTGTATATTATATTTACGTCTATTTGCATAAATCTAATTATTCTTTCTATAAATGTATAGAAATAGATATAGAAATAATGTTTATTATTATTCATATATCCATATATCGATTAAAACAGTTTTCTTTAATCGTCCCATAAAATAGTATAAAAAAAATACATGAGGAGGATTATGTTAATTTAGATTGAATTTACAGAAATCATTAGCAATTTCAGGTAACTTTAATAATTCTCATTACCAGCGCCATCTCTTCAACAAAAGAAGCACTTTTATTAAAGCTTGGAAGGATTTAAGTTAAATTAACAGATCTCTGGGCCTTAATTCTTGAAATTCTATCGCACGACCGGTCGCCCGCCAACTGTCAAATCCACATGTTAAATCCCTCTCTAAATGACAGATTTCGTACGACAAAACTAAAGAATACCGACCCTGTAATCTGATTTGAACTTCAACTTATTATGTATAAGAGAAGTAAACCGAGAACACCAAAAATACCAACAAATTATGAGTACTTTCAAACAAGATAAATTCAAATTCAAAACTATTTGAATTCGAGAAAATAAGCTTACGCTTCTTATAGTTTGCACACTTTAAACATAATATATAAAATTACAAAAAAACTATTCGTAAAAATGCAAACAGTGTCTTAATTAATAAGACAATTTAAGACGATAAATATCCATTGAAACAACTACTTTCCGTGCAAATACACCTCCGGATATTGAATTATATAATAAAATATTTAAAATCTTATTTAATTTGATTTGTTACAACGCTCTATTAAAGTATATGTAACGTTTAGGTCAAATTCTCTTCAAACCAACTAACAATACAATTTTAAATAAAAGGAGAGATAGCAACAAATTAGAAGTGAATGGACTTGGATTAAAACTAATGTCTTAGGCCATCTATAGACGCGATTCGAGATTTACCTCTCTTCAGTATAGCTTTGCTTATGACGTTTAAAAAATTAGGAATTAAATGAAAACAAATCAAATTAAATAAGATTTTAAATATTTCATTGTATAATTCAATATCCGGAGGTGTATTTGCACGGGAAGTAGTAGTTTCAGTGGATATTTATCGCCTTAAATTGTCTTATTAATTAAGACACTGTTTGCATTTTCACGAATAGTTTTTTCGTAATTTTATATAATATGAGTATTTTGTTCATTTGCATTATGTTCACATTAAATTAAATTTATAGAAATCTTCAGCGAATCAACTAGCATCAATAAATTATCGCATTTGCAGCGACATTTCTTTAGCACGAGATAAACTTTTATTAATTGGGTCTTCGGAAAATTGGTTTCTTTAGTAGTTTGTCTATCGACCAAGAGATAGAGCTTTTGAAAAACGATAAAGAAATCTATATGGTATTGATGAAACTAGACGAAATTTAGCTTAAATAAATACCTAAGTGCTTAAAATTATAGAAAGTGAGCGTCGATACATCGCATTCCTGGCGACATCTCTTTGGCAAAAGATAAACTTTTAACAATTAAGTCAATGGAAAACAGATTTCTTTAGTAGTTGGTCTATCAACCAAGAGATAGATTTTTAAAAACAATTAGAGAAAACTGTAATTTATTAATAATTGTATAAAAGTTTGAATAATTAAGTTTAGCTCAAATATATACCAATGTAATTAAAATGAAAGAATATCTTTGGCCGATGATGAATGAACTAAATAATTGACTTTTTGGAAAACACATTTCTTTAGTAGTTTGTCTATCGACCAAGAGATGTAGCTTTTAGATAACGATTAAAGGAAACTGTAAGTTATTAAAAATGAGTTGAGTTTGAATATTAAAAATTAGCTTGAAGAAATTGAAATTAAAGAATACAAAGTGATTTTTTAATAAGACATCAAAACTCAGTGAATCGTCTAGAGCAGTGTCTCTTAACCCATTAAGTGCCATTGATGTTTATACGCAACATTATTAATTTTATGTAAATTAAATTACCTAATAACTTAATTTGATATATTATATTATTTAACTTGACTTGAAAATGTATGAAGAAAAACGTAATATTTTGTTATTTAAATATCTTCATTATTACTCATTTAAATAAAATGTTTTTAGTGTATATCTAACTTTACAATATTTCAGTGTTTTATACGCGTGGCGCATGAAGTTAAATTTCGAGTTTAGAAAAGCCCTGTGAAAATTTTCTACGCGGGGCTTTTCTAAACTCGAAATTTTACTTCATGTTTAGTCTGGGAGTGGAAATACACGTTCTAAACTTTAGATTGCACCTTTTTTTACAAAACCGACGAATCCCTTACATTTACAGCGTATACATTATTTATATTTAGAAGGAAAATTCATAGAATGTAATACAATAATTTATTTGTAGAACTCATTTAAATAAGTGTAGAATTTTACCTAAAATCCACTTTCAGAGTTAACTCTATAATTGCTCGGCCGTTAATGGGTTAAACTGTGGGTCTTGATCTAAACATAAGCAAAATACGCTTATGCTTGCAGAAGTATTGTTTTATCTCTGAAAAATATTAAATGCTCTAGATCGCTATAGATTTCTAAAATAGGAAGCACTAGTCTAGAGAGGACAGTATTTACAATTGTTTTACTCATTTCCCCTGAGCAAATCCATTTAAGTAATGTTTCATCAACATTAAAACAACGTTTAATGTTGCTACAATGTTTATACAACGATATTTATTTGTTTTTTGTTCAGTTGGATTGCTTAGTTAAATGCTTACATTTTTTTAATTTTATTGTTTATATTATTATTACTTTATTATCTTCAGAATGTATCTTTTCGTAATAGTTTAGGTAATCAACAGGATAAAAACAATTTAATCCTGTTGAGTAATAAAATACATCATTATTTAATATTAAAACTATTTGCTCTTTTTTTATTAATAAGGCAGTATTCATTTTATTAAAACATCTACTAAAATCTTTCCAAAGATCATTATTTAAACTGTTTTCTAGTTTTACATAACATTTAGTTTAAGTTTCTTGTTCTTAAGGGTTAAATGTATTCTTCAATGTAAAATTACTCATTATTAAAAGGTAAAAGTCAAAATATTAATAAATAATTTTTGGATTGATTGAGTTACTTGAAGATAATTATACTTTGATTAAAAAACACTTAGAACCTTTCTTCAATACTTTATTTTGTAACCAAATGTACATTTCGGACACGAAGTGTCCATTATCAATGGTTTGATACTTCGTGTCCGAAATGTACATTTGGTTACAAAATAAAGTAATGAAGAAAGGTTCTAAGTGTTTTTTAATCAAAGTAATAAATAATTGTTTTTTAACCACCTGCGTTTCATCTATAGTTTCTTCCAACAACTACTACTGAAGTTCTCTTTTGTATAGTTATTTTTTAGCACCTTCTTCAGAAATTTCTGGAGACTTTCTTAGGAAATTTCGAGAAGTTTTCTGAGAAAATTTCAGAGAGTTTCCCTAGATAATTTCAGGGAGTTTGCTTATTAAATTTGTAAATTTCTAGGAGGATTTTTAAAACACTTCAGAGAGTTTCCTCAGATAATTTCGGGACATTTTTAGCACCTTCTTCAGGTATTTCTGGGGACTTTCTTTGGAAATTTCGAGGAGTTTTCTTTAAAAAATTCAGGGAATTTCCTTAGATAAATTCGGGGAGTTTTTTTAGGAAACTTCGAGGAGTTATTCTAGAAAATTTTAGGAAGTTTCCTCTGTAAATTTCAAGAAGTTTTATTAGAAAATTTCAGGGAGTTTCCTCAGATATTTTTGGAAGCTTTTCTTAGGAAATTTCAAGGAGTTTTCTGAGAAAATTTCAGGGAGTTTTCTGAGAAAACGTCAGTGAGTTTTCTGAGAAAATTTCAGGGAGTTTTCTGAGAAAATTTCAGGGAGTTTTCTGAGAAAATGTCAGTGAGTTTTCTCAGAAAATTTCGGGGAGTTTTCTCAGAAAATTTCAGGGAGTTTTATTAGAAAATTTCAGGGAGTTATCTGAGAAAATTTCAGGGAGTTTTATTAGAAAATTTCAGGGAGTTATCTGAGAAAATTTCAGGCAGTTTCCTTAGTTAAATTCGGAGAGTTTTCCTAGGAAATTTCGAGGAGTTTTCTTAGGGAATTTCAGGGAGTTTAATTTGATAATTTCAGGAAATCTTCTTAGGAAATTTCGAGGAATTTTATTAGAAAATTTTAGGGAGTTTCTTTAGATAATTTCGAAGTTTTCTTAGGAATTTTCGAAAGGTTTCTCAGAAAATGTTAAGGAGTTTTCTTTGAAAATTTCAGGGTGCTTTCTTACAAAATTTTAAGCAGTTGTCTCAGGAATTTTCTGACGAAATTTCGAACAATATTCCTATGAGTTTCTATGACACTGCAAATTAATCTTAAATATATAATTAAAAAGAAAATTAATGTAAAAAAACACAGACACAACAAAATAGTTATATTTGAAATATATTATTATTTTTTGTTGGCACAATGTTGACAACATGCACATATTATCCTCACTTATACACTTTTAAGAAATATTATATCTATAGTATCTTTAGACAATTCTTTTTAATAATATATAATTTTAATATACAATCTTCTTCAAAATTTTTCTTCTTCGTCACCGATTTCAATAATCTTTATTAATCTCAATAATTCGCAACTAAAACTAAACATATCTCGTCCCTCTTTTAACAGACATTAGTAGACACTTTTAAGACTTTTCTAATAAATAAATAATAATAACTAAAGCCCATTTGTGCGGCAAGTTCAACTATAATTATTTAATACTTTATTAAAAAAAAATGTGTTCAAGTCAGTTCTCATTAATCACTTGATAAAACATGTTCACAATATATTGATATATTGAATAAAAGATACTTTGTTTGTTTTACTACTGTTTTTATTTTCTGAAAATAAAAACAAACCAAGTGACTTATTCACTTATCAATCTTGAATTTTCTCAACACAAAAACCTCTGATTAAATAAAAAACATTATCTGATAAATAACGCCAATAAAAAAAACACATTTAAGTAACGTTTGATCAACATTACAATAACATTTCTGATGTTGGTAAAACTTTATTTAAATATTTTTTGGACATTATGAAAAAAAAGGAAAAACAAATTATTTTAATAGTCGATTATTAGAGTACGATTACATTTATTTTGTATTTAAATATTTTTTGAACATTATGAAAAAAAAATGTAAATAGTCGATTATAAAATTACGTTTACAATCGACAGCAATTTTTTTCATACTGTGCAATGAAGGTTTAAACAACGATGAGCTTTAAAAAAAGTGTCTTTTAACGGCTATTAAAAAGGTCTGTTAATAATTTCCCGTTTATTATTTTTTGCTTATATAATATGTACACAATAATTATCACATGCTAAAACAACCTATAAAGGATGATTTTGATTAAAAACAATAAAAATAAATACAATAATATCCACACGGTTTATAAAAATAACGTATGATGTTGAGAAATAAATAATTTTCACTCGAAGTTCACAAACAAAAAAAAAAACTCAAAATATTTGTCACAATACGATTAAAGCATGCTTTGAGTATAAAATATGATTAAAGTAGGCTTTGATTTGCTTCTGAGTAGTTGTATTTCACTCAAGAGGCGGTGTTTAAGTTAGTAAAAAATGTAGTGGTTAGCAATTAATTCTAAGTACGAGAAACCAGAATATTTGGCATTATTATTATAATAAAAGAATGAAAGATGAAATAAAGTCTGCTCCTTTATTTTTATTCAACTACTTTGCTACCAATACAGGGTGCCCGTATTCAACAGAATGTATAGGGATCCCGGTTATTTGAAGAGATAAAGAGTCGATTAAATTGGGGCAAAGTTGTATATTTTGGGGCCCAATAATAATCTAAAAACAAATTTGAAATATCTTTTTTCGTTTTTGAGATATTGTCAAAAAAAGTTGATTTTTAAATTTCGTTTTTATTTTTTTTATTCAAAAACTATTGAATCCAGACGTTTACAACTTTGACATTATAGAGGCACTTTTTAACGAAAAATCTAGTAACATATTTTATTTTTAGATAACTATAACATTTACCCAGGGACCATAGCCAACTTTTGTTTATCTTATGGGCGTCATTTTGGATTTTTATATTTTTTGAAAGACTATTTTTTCTGAATTCAATGATGTATCATACTTATAGTATTTTGTACATTTTATATGTAAAATTTTAATCTTTTGTTTTTTGTAAAGAGTGCCTTGGAAACAGTTGAGTAACTCACTTATTTGACAACTCCTAGGACCCATAATTTGCTTATATATCACCCCTGAAGACGGGCATCCAGCTGATTAATTACTGTACTGATAGAAAATGCATTTCTTTATAAACGAAATACTGCTGTGACATTTTGAATCTTAATAAATTGCTTGACTGTCTTTAGACTATCATAGGATTTTGTCATATTATATCTTTATTGACCGCGTTTTGACTATTGTGACTGTAAGTGGCTTGATTGGCTGTCTTTTGATTATGCTAGGATTTTATTTCTTTATTTTATTTATTTATTTTTATTTATTTAGTAGTCAATATAGTGATTTAATGACAAAATACTAATTCGATACATATTTTAACAATTGTGATGTATTTTAAACTAACGAGTGTCTTCCACTCCCAGACTAAGCATGAAGTAAAATTTCGAGTTTAGAAAAGCCCCGCGTAGAAAATTTGTCGAGGGTCGCGCAGCGACCCGAGACAAATTTTCACGTGGCTTTTCTAAACTCGAAATTTTACTTCATGCGCCACGCGTATAAACCGCTGATTTACAGTAAAGTTAAAGCTATATAACGCTTAGATGTGATGGCCCCAATTTAACCGACTCTCTATCTCTTCAAATAACTAAGATCCCCATACATTCTGTCGAAATACAGACACCCTGTATAAATGTACATTTTACAAGTTAATTAATAAAATAAAATATAGCATTCGGAAATTATTTGGCAAAATTGGTATTATATTTAAAGAAAGAAAGATCAAATAAAATCTGCGCTCTTTTTTTAATTCAAATACTTTGCCACCAACATAAATGCATTTTACAAGTTAATTAATAAAATAAAATATAACATTCGGCGAATGTATGGGTCTTTTTGCCTTTTGTTTATACGAAATACGTTTACTAAATCAAAGCGTGCTTTTTTAAACACCTTTTAATTTAAAATATAACTAATTTAACGTAAACATTAATTAAGTACAAAGAAATACACATGATGAGTCATAAATAATTATCATTAACAAAGATAACAAATTAACGCAATGCGATTTTTGTTTTTACTTTTTCTTTTTAAAAAGCATACTGAACACATATTGTCGTCTTAAAATAATAGGAGTAATGATTTAATTAATAATTTTCAAAAAAATAATCTAAAAAGTGGGAAAAATTCGGTTCGCATTTTTGATTCTGGACTCCGTCGAAAATTCTGTACTTACAAGTTTTAAAAATCAAAGGTTCTTATCGAATTTATTATTAACGAATAAAACTAATTCCAAGCTCTAAAACTTGTAGAGTTAGAATTTTAAAAAAATGGAAAGTTTATTAAAAAACAAAAAAACGTTGAAGCGATTTCCTTTATCTTTGCGTCTGTGAGTGAACACAAATTTAATTTTTAATTTCGTTTGAGACTTGACAACTTTTTAAATACAATCCGCAGAATTTGAAATATTATTTAAAATTTCCTTTGTCTTTGCAGACGCAAAGACAACGGACACAGACGTGAATGAACACAAATTCAATTTTAAATTTATATTGAGATTTTAGAAGAACTTTTTTAAATATAATCCGCAGAATTTGACATCGGACACAGACGTGAATGAACACAAATTCAATTTTAAATTTATTTTGAGATTTTAGAAGAACTTTTTTAAATATAATCCGCAGAATTTGACATATTATATAAAATGTCCTTTGTCTTTGCGTCTGTGAATAAAATCAAATTAAATTTTTAACCTCTTTTGAGATTTGAAAACTGTTTTAAATACAATCCGCAGAATTTGAAATATTATTCAAATTAAATTTTTAATTTCTTTTGAGACTTGAGAACTTTTTAAATACAATCCGCAGAATTTGAAACATAATTTAAAACAATTTACATAAAAAAAGCACTATACCTGGTGTAACACAAAACAGGATCACCCCCTTTAGTTTTTTTTATTAATTGACACATCAATTTGAAATTTTCTACATTTATACTAGAAATAATTTGGAGTTCAATGGTTATTAGGAAGCCTTAATAGCACTTCCGGTGTCACCGGAAATGACATCAATTTTTAAATTTTAAATGAAACACCCTATATTTTTTTTTTCGGATACAGGATCTCATTTTATATACAAACCAATTGTTTTTTTTTAAATAACAAAAACAAAACTAACAGATATTATAACATAAGGTTTTTATACGTCTATGGTACGAAACAAAAGATATTAGGGCGATCACAGCCACCTAGACGCAATTTAGTTTTTGAAGAAAAAAAAAGACAAAATAGTCTTTTTCTTTTCAAAAACTAAATTACATCTAGGTGGCTGTGATCGCCCTAATATCTTTTGTTTCGTATCATAGAAGTATAAAAAGATTTTGTTATAATTTCTGTTAGTTTTGTTTTTGTTATTTATACAAAAATAAATTATAACTTGCTTCAATATTCTTCTTTTAGTTACGTGAAGTGTTTTATTAATTATCCACTGATAGGTTGCTGTGATCGCCCTAACATCTTTTGTTTCGTATCATAGACGTGTATGATACGAAACAAAAGATATTAGGGCGATCACAGCAACCTAGATGCACTATTATTTTTTGAAAAAAAATATGACACTAGTAAGTTTTTTCACAACAATTGATTTGTATGTAAAATGATATTCTGTACCCGAAAACATAAAAATATATAGGGTGTTCCATTTAAAATTTCAAAATTGAAGTCACTTCCGGGGAAACCGGAAGTGCTATTAAAGTTTCATAATCACCACTAAACTCGAAATTGCTTTTAATATAATTGTAGAAAATGTATTTGTTTTGTACACGTCTATGCTACGAAACAAAAGATATTAGGGCGATCACAGCAACCTAGATGCACTATTATTTCTTGAAAAAAAAAAATATGAAACTAGTATTTTTTTACAACAATTGATTTTTATGTAAAATGAGATTGTGACCAAAAACAAAAAAATAGAGGGTGTTCCATTCAAAATTTTAAAATTGAAGTCACTTCCGGGGAAACCGTATAAGCTATTAAAGTTTTATCATCACCAGTAAACTCAAAATTGTTTTTAATATAAATGTAGAAAATGTATCTGTTTCGTACACGTCTATGCTACGAAACAAAAGATATTAGGGCGATCACAGCAACCTAGATGCACCATTATTTTTTGAAAAAAAATATGAAACTAGTATTTTTTTTACAACAATTGATCTGTATGTAAAATGAGATTGTGTGCCCGAAAACAAGAAAATATATAGGGTGTTCCATTTAAAATTTCGAAATTGAAGTCACTTCCGGGAAAACCGGATGTGCTATTAAAGTTTTATTATTTATAATTATAGTTTACTGGTGACTCATAATTGTTTTTAATATAAATGTAAAAAATTTTAAATTGATATCTCAATTAATAAAAAAACTAAAGGGGGTGTTTGGGCTGTTTTGTGTTACAGCCGGTATATTTGTTTTCAATAAAAAAAAAAAAAAAATCACACAATACAATTCGCAGAATTTGAACTATTCTTGTATTTAAAGCAACATATAAAAAAATCCATAATTATTTTTAATAAACATTTTTTTCAGACTCCAGACGTTTTTGTTGTTTATGCAACTCAAAGAATTTGAAAGAAAAATTCACACATAATTTCATTCACACTTTTCTTTCAAATTCTATTTCACAGAATTTAAAACACAGAATTAAAAAGAAAATATTTTGCTTTGACACACAAATTCTATTTCACAGAATTAAAAAAAAATTGATTCAAAAGCGAATTTTCTCAAAAACATCGCATATTGACAAAAAAACGTTCGTTTAATATTTGATTTTCTTTGGTTATTTCAAAACCATTATTTTTAATTTTCTATTTCACAGAATTAAATAGAAAATTGATTCGAAAGCAAATTTTCTAAAAACATCGCATATTGACACAAAACAAGCGTTTGTTTAATATTTTAATTTGTTCGTTTATTTTAAAACGATTATTTTTAATTTTCTATTTCACAGAATTAAAAAGAAAATTGATTCGAAAGCAAATTTTCTCAAAAACTTCGCATATTGACAAAAAAATAAGCGTTTGTTGAATATTTTAATTTCTTCGTTTATTTCAAAACGATTATTTTTAATTTTCTATTTCACAGAATTAAAAAGAAAATTGATTCGAAAGCAAATTTTCTCAAAAACATCGCATATTGACAAAAAAATAAGCGTTTGTTTAATATTTTAATTTCTTCGTTTATTTTGAAACTTCCATTAATTTTAATTTTCTATTTCACAGAATCAAAAAGAAAATTTGATTCGAAAGCAAATTTTCTCAAAAACGTCGCATATTAACAAAAAACAAGCGTTTGTTTAATATTTTCATTTCTTCGTTTATTTAGAAACTTTTATTATTTTTAATTTTCTATTTCACAGAATTACAAAGAAACACTTCTCTTTCAAATTCTGGTTCATAGAATTAAAAACACAGAATTAAAAAGAAAACATACTAATTTAACACACAAATTCAATTTCACAGAATTAAAAATAAAATTTGATTCTAAAGCATTTTTTTTTTAAAACATCGCATATTAACAAAAAATAAGCGTTTGTTTAATATTTTAATTTCTTCGTTTATTTCTAAACATTTATTATTTTTAATTTTCTATTTCACAGAATTACAAAGAAACACGTTTCTTTCAAATTCTGTTTCATAAAATTAAAAACACAGAATTAAAAAGAAAACATACTGATTTACCACACAAACTTAATTTCACAGAATAAAAAAGAAAATTTGATTTGAAAGCATTTTTTTTTTCAAAAACATGACATATTAACAAAAATAAGCGTTTGTTTAATAATATTTTAATTTCTTCGTTTATTTCAAAACTTTTATTACTTTTAATTTTGGGTTAACTGATTAAACGTGTTTTTTATACCCATTAAAATACTCTATAAAGAAGAGACAAAAATATAATTTGATCTACTTTAGGTACTAATTGAATATGGACCCATTTTAATCATTAATTTCTTAAATATATAACTTACATATATATATATATATTTAAATTGGCATCTTTTTAAGTTTTCTTTATCTCTTTGTTTTGCTTCTTCTTCTTCTTTTAGATTATATCCTGTATTTGCTTTTTTAATTATATTCATACTCAACATGCTCAATAATGTAAAACAAATGTAGACATTCAAATATTGTTTCGAAATAAAAGCCGGAACGACAAAAAAATTTAAAAAAAATAACACTAGTTACAATTAATCTTTGATTCATTCTAAATTTTACAGGGAATTTTCCCTTTTTAAGTTTAAATTTTATATATATACACTGCCTTTTTCTTAAGTTCGATTTAAAGTGGCAAACGAGTGTTTCCACTCTGAGATTAAGCATGAAGTAAAATTTTGAGTTTAGGAAAGACTGAAAATTTGGATTTGGGCGCTGAGCGAAGCGAAGCGCCTAAATCCAAATTTTCAGGTTTTTCTAAACTCGACATTTTTCTTCATGCGCCACGCGTACTTAACGCTGATTTAGGCGAAGTTTAAAATATACTGCTAAAGCAGTTTGTTAAACCAGTATATTTTTAAATCCAAATTTTGAGGCTTTTCTAAACTCGAAATTTTACTTCATACTTAGCCTGGGAGTGGAAAACATTCGTTTAAAGCAACAAATCGCACGTTTAAAAAAAAACAACGAATCCCTGATAATTCCAATTTATTCAACAGGTTTGAATAAAGGGAATTTTCCCTTAAGTTTATATATTGTGTACAAACATTGTTTTTTTTTTTAAGTTCCGTTTGAAGCTTCAGGTTTTACTTTACGCCTACTCAATACTGATTGGGGCGAAGTTAAAAATATACTGCTAAAGCAGTTTGTTAAATCAGTATATTTTTTAAACCAAATTTTCAGGCTTTCTTAACTCAAAATTTTACTTCATGCTTAGCCTGGAAGTGGAAAACACTCGTTTAAAGCAACAAATCGCACGTTTATTAAAAAAAAAAAACAACGAATCCCTGATAATTTCAATATAACAACAGGTTTTAATAAAGGGAATTTTCCCTTTAAGTTTACATATTGTGTTATAAATTTGTTTTTTTTAAGTTCGATTCGAAGCGTCAAACGAGTGTTTCCACTCCCAGATTAAGCATGAAGTAAAATTTCGAGTTTACAAAAGCCTGAAAATTTGGATTTGGGCGCTGAGCGAAGCGTACTCAACGCTGATTTAGGCGAAGTTTAAAATATACTGCTAGAGCAGTTTGTTAAATCAGAATAATTTTTAATCTAAATTTTCAGGCTTATCAAAACTCGAAATTTTACTTCATGCGCCGCGCGTACTCAACGCTGATTTAGTGCAAAGTTAAAAATATACTAACTTAACACACTGCTTGAGCGTGGCGCATGAAGTAAAATTTCGAGTTTAGAGAAGCCTGAAAATTTGGATTGGATTGGATTTTTCTTCATGCTTTACCTGGGAGTGGAAAACACTCGTTTAAAGCAACAAATTGCGCGTTTAAAAAAAAACAACGAATCCCTAATAATTTCAATTTAAACAACAGGTTTGAATAAAAGAAAAAAAAAGTGAAAATGTTGAGTATGAAAATATTAATTATATAATTCATTTATAATTCACAAAAATAACATTGCACTTAAATTTTAGGCACTTATCTAAAAAGAAATGCTTACACAATCCCCGCGATTTTTTGTATTTCTTCATTCTTTTAATTAGTTTGCTTCGTTTCGTTTTTACTTTTTTTTCATAAATAATTCTACAGCTACGTTCGAACAGTCTTTACATTTATTTAAATGTATCCATTTAAATAGAGATCTCTTTTTTTTACTTTCGTAATTAGGCTAATACGGCACGCTCCACTTTTATAAAAAAATAAAAAATAAAAATAGTACTCCTAGTTTATATGATGATAAGTTAAAAATGAAAGTACTTTTAAGGAAATATAGAAACGAATTAAAATTAACATCGACTTTCTACAAGGTTTTATCTTAATAGATAGTTTTAAGACTTCCTTATAGCACTACATGCAAGTTTTAAAAGTATCTTTTAAAAACATAAACTGTTTTTAAGTGGAGTTTAATTGAGTGGTTTTTCAAATTCGAATTGAATTACATGGAAGTTTGTGTAAATCAGGAAAAAAAACATTTAGAATTACCTACGCATTATACTTAACAGTACTGACGTTAATAACAGTTGACAGTAACGTTGGTAGCTGTTATTATCAATGCTACCCACAGTTAAATATAGTATTGGCGTTAATAGCAGTTAAGAGTAACGTTAGTAACCGTTATTATTAATGCTAATGACAGTTAAATATAGTACTAACGTTAATAACAGTTTGCAGCAACGTTGATAACCGTTTTTATCAATGCTACTGATGGTTAAACAGTTATTACGAATGCTACTGACAGTTAAATATAGTACTAACGTTAATAACGGTTGACAATAACGTTGGTAACGGTTATTACCAATTGTAATGACAGTTATAGTACTACTATTGATAACAGTTGAGAGTAACGTTGATAACCGTTATTACATAAGTTACTGACAGTTAAACATAGTACTGGCGTTAAAACAGTTGACAGTAATGTTGGTAACCATTATTATCAATGCTACTGACAGTTACACGGTTATTATGAATGCTACTGATAGTTAAATATAGTACTAACGTTAATAAAGGTTGACAATAACATTGGTAACCGTTATTACCAATTGTACTGACAGTTATAGTACTGGAGTTAAAAACAGTTGACAGTAACGTTGATAACCGTTATTACCAAAGCTACTGACAGTTAAACATAGTACTGGCGTTAAAACAGTTGACAGCAACGTTGGTAACCATTATTATCAATGCTACTATCAATTGACAGTTAAATATAGTACTGACTTTAATGGCAGTAATGTTGATAACCATTGTTACCAATGTTACTATCATCTGACAGTTAAATATATTACTGACGTTAATAACAGTTTACAGTAATACTGATAACCGTTATTTCCAACGCTACTATCAACTAGCAGTTAAATATTGTACTGAGATTAATGAGAATAATGTTAATAACCGTAATTACCAATGCTACAATTAACTAACAGTTAAATATATAATACTAACTGTTGACCTTAACATTGGTAACGGTTATTATCAATACTACTATCAATTGACAGTTAAATATATCACTAATGTTAATGACAGAAATGTTAATACCAATGCTACTTTCAACTGACAGCTAAATATAGTACTAACAGCTGACTGTAACGTTGATAACCGCTTTTACCAATGATACTGTCAACTGATATTAATGGCAGTTACGTTGATAACCGTTGTTACCAATATTATTATAAACTGACAGCTAATTATAGTACTGACGTTAATAACAGTTAACAGTAACATTGGTAACCGATATTACCAATACTACTGTCAAGTGAGAGTGATATATATACTACTGACGGTAATGACAGTAACTTTGATACCCAGTATTACCAATGATACTATCAACTGACAGTTAAATAAAATTCTGACGTTAATAAAAGTTCACAGTAACGTTGGTCCCCGTAATTACCAATGCTACTGTCAACTGATAATTAAATATAGTACTGCCTTCAATAACAGTTGATAGTAATGTTGGTAACCGTTATTACCAATGGACGTAGGTTGACGTTAGCCGACATTTGTTAACTATAACGATATTTGACATAAGTTGAACTATAATGACAGTTGACGTAGGTATAAGGTAATATTTTAACTGTAGTGACAGTTGAGATAAGTCGGCCTCAGACAACATTTAGTCCACGGAGCGATGTCTTATCTAACCTAACTTGAAAAATGATATCTAACCTAACCTCGCTTTTGATTTTTCATCACTTTTTGACTCGCTTTCGACATAGGTATAAGCTAATATTTTAACTGTAGTGACAGTTGACATAAGTCGGCCTCAGACAACATTTAGTCCATGGAGCGATGTCTTACCTAACCTAACTTGACAAAACGATTCTAACCAAACCTAACTCTTTTTCTTTTCATCACTTTTTGAAGCAATTTCGACATTTCTAGCACGTAGCTCCTTTATTTTCACAGTTAGAGCTAATCTTTAAAGATGCAAGTGTGCGGGATTAGGTCTACTTTTCATTTGTTTTAACGAGTTTGACATGGCTGTCAATGTAAAGCTATAGTCGCCCGTGGCTTGTTTATTTTGGCAGTTAGAGCGAAACTTCAATATTCAGTAAAAATATTGTTGTTGCTCTTTCAGGGCCGCTTTTACATACAAAATTTAACATTTCGCTTCTCTTATAATTTTAGTTGTTCTATTATTTTTACTGCTGAATTTGAATAAATAGGAAAATGTTTGTTTTTGGAACTCATGGCAATACCAACAATTGTAAAATTACAACAAAACAGAGTTCTTCAATGAGGACTTATTTTTAAGGCCCCCTATTTGGGATTCCGTCCGATAAGTCACCCCTAATATCCATTAGTAGTTACGTATTATATTTACCAGTTAAGATTGATGTTTTATTTGCTCCCTTGCTTCTTTCCAAATTTCGCCATTCTATTACTTCCACACTAAACATTGAACTTGAAAAATATATTCTTCACCACATCTCAACAGATGCGGCTTGTTAAGATGTGGTGAAGAATATTTTATCCCAGTTGAATGTTTGGCGTGGAATTAATTAACTAAATGTTCATAACTAATCTAACAAATTCCATGTAAATCAATTTAAATTAATAAAGCTAATCACTCTACATACAAAAAAAATGAATGACTAGTTTTTTTGGGAAAACGCGCGTACCCACAACGAGAAAAACAAAACAACATCATTAACCAGACGACGACATCATCTCGTTTTGATTCGCAAAATTGCTCTTAAAACTAGGATGCCGATTTACATACGCCCAGTATTTCCGAATTTCATCAGCGTCCAGCTCCCCGATCCCGAAGAGAAAAGAAGGAACATCCTTCTCGACTTCCCCGCTTAAAATCCCCCCTTGATCCGCCCTACTCGGCGTGAGGTAAGTACTCCTGAAATGCGTCAGGTTGAGTTTCTTGAATAAAATCCCGGTGATGAGCACATCGTCGATCCAAAAATAGGTCGCGTTTTGGAGTTGTTTGTATAGATCGAAAACGACGTTTTGTGAGTATATTAAAGCCCAGCCGGGGCAGTACGGGGGGTAGTACTTGTTGGGGTACTCTTTGAAGGACACCCTCCATTTGGATCTGTAGGTGCGCCAGGCAATGGCATCGCTCAGCAAACTGCAGATTAACAAATTGGACGTTCCGTAGGGGGAAAGCCCGTTTTTTAAATAGTCGGTTACTGAGTAGACATTGACGAAAACGTCATCGTCGGTTTTCACTAAGTACTTGACGTGCGGGCAATGGTAGATCAGGTATTTGAAGACCATGGCGTGTTTGTAGGTGACGTTCCTGTAAGTATCTAAAAAAGTCCCCTGGACGAAATCCCCGTGAACCTCGTTCTCTTCCTCTAACCTCCTCCTTAAACCCCCGTCAAAAACCTCTCCCAGCATAAAAAGCGTTTTGACCTCGCTATTCTTCGACCCCCACGTCTCCCTGATGGTCTGCCTTTTTTGGAAATTTCCCGGAGCCGAATGAACCAAAATTATAATAAACGGGTAGCTGGAGTTGCTGCAGGGTGTCGCCAGCATAGTGAAGGTGAAGTTCTTGAGGTCGATGAGTTGGGCGTAGTCGGATTCGTTGAGGGTCTTCAGGGGGTAAGCGTAGGTGGTGTTGGAGTAGTGGGGTCTGTAGCTGGTGTCGATTTGGAAGAAGATCGGCGGGCCAGGGCCGGGGCCGGTGATTATCTGCCACACCGAGAGGAATATCAGCAGGCTGATGAAGAGGACGACGAAGTTCTGGCGGATCCTCCTGTCCATTGTTTTTTCTTTAAGTGTAATCGAGAGCCATCTCTACAAAAAAAAGTGTGATTAATGTTTGGAAAAGGTCTTTAAGAAAAAAATAGAACAGAACAAAGTAGGACTAAGGGTGTTCGGATTAAGCGCAATAGCGGTCATCTGGTCCACTCATGCTACCAGTCCCAAAGACTGGATGCATGAGCTGCCAGTCCTTGTTGGACTGGCATTATAACCTCCAGCTTGTTGATGATTTAAAAAAAGTCAAAATTTAATTATAGCTTGTTCCATTTAATTAGACGAGAACATAGAACCCATAAGAACAAAAATTCTACGAGGCGACTTCTTCAACTTATCAAAAATACCTGATACCACCAAGTTCAGGCATCTACCCTAATTTAAAGATACCAAATTGATTATTTCAAATTAGACTAAGCTAACTAATAAGTATACAATCCTTTGTCATTTTCCCTTATTCTGCAATTTATATCGTGTTTGATAATATACTTGTTAATGTTTTCCTCTGCTGCGAGTGCATTGACCTTTACATTAAATGACATTTAAATAATTGAACCAAAATACCCTTTTTTGTTGCCCACAAATTATTTTTAATCAGATTTCAGATAAAAAAATAAAAAATAAGCAACAGTTTGTTCAACGCACTCCCAACAGAATTCCAAACGGTTTATTTCCACCGACGTAATTTGAAACGATCACAGCACGAAAATCCACCGGAGGGACAACATGAATTATTGATATACATCGGGGGTCAGTTTATCGATTGTCTTAAATGTCCTCTTAAGACAAATTTACCAACCGCCAGTCATAGGATCTTATTAATTCAGAACGCGTGAGTCTGATGTGACTTCCTGTTTGTTTCACCTTATAAAAAAATGTTTAACCAATGATTAAAGCAAATATGTCAAGTTCGTCCGAGAATGCAAGCAATATCTAGTTGTTTTCGTAGCCATTCCGACATCTCTAAACTCCCTAAACGCAACGTTAAAGCAAGCGTTAAATATATGACGTTTTGTTGGTAATACCCCACAGCGTTGCCGCTTCACCACTCGTAATAAATCCAGGCAAAGAGTGAATTTGTTAGAACATTTCAATGCACGTTCAAATTCATATTAATAAATGGCAGTTTTATGTTATTTAGTGTGGATCTCTCTCCTTGCTGCGTCACTACAGCTTAACCATAATTCACCACTTTTTAACCATTCATAACTCAACCTTAAGCATCTAGCACCCAACGTTTTCGGACGGGTTTTTAGGTTATGTTGAATGTTTACATGTACTCTTGGCAACAATGCGGGGACTTTAACCCCATTAACATTGTTCGCGCCTAACGCTGCGCGAATATGTATATATATTTTATTTATCATGTCCTTTTTTCAATTTGTAATTTTTTCTATTTCTAAAAATGTGAAACTTTTTGTATTGCTTATTTTCGACCGGGCGCACTTTATGACTGTCCGGTACGTGCCAATTCCGAGCGAACAGACCATAAAACTCATTGTCACACATTTTTGGCCAGACAATGGCATTTCTAGTACGTGTCCGATCACGGACCATCGAAGAGTTTGAGTTTTATGGATCTGGGTCAATATTATTTTGCTTTTACGTAGAAAAGTTTAACATTTTGAAAATTTTGGGGGGGGGAGTTGAACCCCATATCCACCCCCTTTAGCTACGGCCTTGATTTAAACTAATGAATTCATTTGTGTTTTTATCCTATAATAAGAAACTTATGTAATATTTGTTATGTGCATTTCATGATTATTCAACATATGGCATTTTGTAGCGTTCATTTCCTGTGTTACAATTTGAGTTTCACGGTCATTGTTAGCCATGAGATAGATTCATTTCTTGATAACCCCTCAACTTGAACTTTTAATTTTATTGCAACAGTTTCAATTACAAAACATCATGCAATCAATTTTTAATGGGCAGGTATTGGCCTCTTACTTTCTTAAATTTGACATTATCCGTGGTGCCGTGGCGATCAATCTGAAATATTAAATATCCCTGCCTCTTTCCTGATTCCAGTTTTTTTCCCTGACCCCTTAAAAGTTTATTTATTTAGGCTTTTCTAAACTCGAAATTTTACTTCATGCTTTATTAAAGAGCTTTTTTTCTTTCCCATTATTTGCAAATAACTTCATTTTGCAAAATATAGGAGAAAAAAGATGTTTAATAAAGCATGAAGTAAAATTTCGAGTTTAGAACAGCCTAAATAAATAAAACTCGATCGATTAGAGTATTAAATAAATAAAAAATCGACGAGACAATTTTCAAATGATGAAAATCTGAAGAAAATTTCCATCAATGGACTAAAAGCTCTAAATGTCGGAAATGTCATGAACATTTTTTGATTGATGAAAATCACGAAAGATTAAAAAACACACAAATATCTCGAAATATTAAAACCTCATGAAAATTTTATAATTGAAAAATCGACAAAAAATTTAAATTTTAAATGAGCTGTATATTTTTAGGATAACACTAAATCAGTGATTTTATGCGCGTGGCGCATGAAGTAAAATTTCGAGTTGAGAAAAGCCCGAATTTGGATTTGGACGCTGGCGCGTCCAAATCCAAATTCTTGGGGCTTTTCTCAACTCGAAATTTTACTTCATGCTTAGTCTGGGAGTGGCAGACACACGTTCGGGAATTATCAATTTTATTCATTTATAAAATCTTGCCAGTTTTTAAGATTTTCGTCAATTTTTTACACTTTTGCAGTTTTCATAATTTTCCGTCATCAATAATTTATAAAAAAATACGTTTTCATTAATTTCCAAGGTTTTTGTTAATATTAATTTTTTTGAATTTTCATTTATTTATTTATTTATTTACGGAAAAATCCTTTAAACAAAGCAGATAACATGTGTGTACAATATTATTAAACTCAGAACATAATATTAAGCACATATTGTAATACATAATACAATATAATATAATATATAAGTGGTGTAAGTGGCAAAGAATAAAAGACAACAAAAATAAATGTACAGGGTGGTCTAATTTCGATGTTGCTTATGGGCATTTTGGTAAATATAAGAATTAGAGAAAAACCGATGACGCAGTCGCGATCTCTTTTTTTGAGACTAGGACTATGCCAAAAACAAAAATACACCATCTTATTTTTTTCAGAAGTTATAGGGCAACATCGGGTTTTCTTGATTTTTAACTTTAATTAATACCTTGCGTAATTTGTGAAATAGACAAAAACAATAAATACCTTTTTAAGACACTTTTTTGAGTAGAATTCAGTGGCGTAGGCATTTTTTTATTTTATGCACACACTTTCGATTTATAGCCAAATTATTTTTTTTTAAATGTAAATCATAGTTGGCTTTGACATAGTTAATAAGCGTGTTTTTCATTGATTTCAAAAATATATACTTTTGTGAATTTATCTTAAAAAACAGTGTTACTATAGAGTAAAAACTAGTTTTTAATCAGCTAAATAATATAATATAGAAGATAATAGCCATTTGTGATCATTTGCATTCTCTCTTTTAATTATGATGAACATTATAAAGTAATGATTTTTTAAATAATAATAATTATTTTTTGAGTAATAAATATTTTATCATTTTTAATATTTATTAAAATTTTTATATATTTACAAAAAAAATATATTTTAAGTATTCGAACTGATGGCCATTATTTTTAATGCATGTTTGGCAATTACCTCTTACAGCTTAAATGGCGATACATTTTTTGAATGTTGGGAACAGTTCCTATGAAAATCATGAAAATGTTACAATACGTCTAAATTAATTTAGGCTGCAGGTATCCCCATAAAAAATCTAACGGTGTTAGATCTAGAGATTTAACAGGCCACCTAACCGGTCTAAATGTTCTCAACCAATTGCTCCCTAAATTTGCATTCAAAAGTAATCTGCTCCATCTTGTTGGACGAACAGAACTCATTGCTGTTGCAATAGAATAATCAATTATAATTGAGAATGCAAATGATTAAAAATGGCTATTGTCTTCCGTATTATATTATTTAGCAGACTAAAATTTAGTTTCTACTCTATAGGAACACTATTTTTCAACATAAATTCACAAAAGTATATATTTTTGAAATCAGTAAAAAAACACTATTTTTAACTGTGTTAAAGCCAACTATGATTTACATTTAAATAAAAAATAATTTGGCTATAACTCGGAAATGTGTGCATAAAATAAAAAAAAATACCTACGTCACTGGATTCTACTTAAAAAAGTGTCTTAAGAAGGTATTTATAGTTTTTATCTATCTCACAAATTACGCAAGATATGAATGAAAGTTAAAAATCAAGAAAACCCTATTTTGCCCTATAACTTCTAAAAAAAACAAGATGGTGCATTTTTGTTTACGGCATTATCCTAGTCTCAAAAAAAGAGATCGCGACTGCGCCATCGGATTTTTTGTAACTTTTATATTTACCGAGATGCCCATAAGCAACATTGAAATTAGACCACCCTGTACATATTGTACATATACATATATTGCTGCGTCAATTTATTGTCGATCGGTATATACACACAACTCTTAATTTCATCTGTTATTGGTAAGATTTAATTTTAGTTTTAGTTTATATTATTTATTATTTCTGGTTTAATTTATTTGCATATGTTATGATTTATTTTATTGTAACACTGATATATATTTGTTTGTATTATTTTGTTAAAAAGGTGATTCCGTAATAAATTATTATTATTATTATTATATATAAAATCGTCCAAATCCAACTTACTTCGTGTTTTAAATTTTTTTTTTATAAAACAATTTGATTAAAAACATGAACATTCAAGAATTTGAATATTAACGAAAACCTTAGAAATTCAGAAAATAACCCAGAATTTGAAAGTTTTAATCTTATGAAAAGTATCGAAATTTTTCAAATTAACAAAAATTCAGGAAATTCTGGAAAACCGTCAGAATTATGGAAATTAAAGAAAATCTTAAAAATTTATGAAAAGCGTTAAAAATTAACTAAAGCTTTGAAAATTCCAAAATGTTAAAAATTTATAAATATTTGCAAAAAACTAAACGAGTGTCTTCCACTCCCAGACTAAGCATGAAGTAAAATTTCGAGTTGAGAAAAGCCCTCAGAATTTGGATTTGGACGCGCCAGCGTCCAAATCCAAATTCGGGCTTTTCTCAACTCGAAATTTTACTTCATGCGCCACGCGTACATAACACTGATTTAAAGTGAAATTATTAGGATTTCAAACTAAGAAATATCACGAATGCCAACTGTCAGAATAACCCAAATGCCATGTGATATTATTAGATAAATCTGACATTATAAATTACATTTGTTTGTTCTATTTGTATATTGTTTCTGATTTTATATTTCAACTTGTAGTTAACATGTAATTTTTCAGGTATTCGTTGATTTTATAAAAGACTTCAATTTTAAATTTGTAACGAGTGTCGTCCACTTCCAGACTAAGCATGAAGTAAAATTTCGAGTTTAGAAAAGCCTAAAGAAATAAAACTCGATCGATTAGAGTATTAAATAAATAAAAAATCGACGAGACAATTTTCAAATGATGAAAATCTGAAGAAAATTTCCATAAATGGACTAAACGCTCCTAATGTCGGAAATGTCATGAACATTTTTTGATTGATGAAAATTACGAAAGATTAAAACACTCACAAATATCTCGAAATATTACAACCTCATGAAAATTTTATAATTGAAAAATCGACAAAAAAATTAAATTTTAAATGATCAGTATATTTTCAAGATAACACTAAATCAGTGATTTTATGCGCGTGGCGCATGAAGTAAAATTTCGAGTTGAGAAAAGCCCGAATTTGGATTTGGACGCTCTCGCGTCCAAATCCAAATCCTTGGGACTTTTCTCAACTCGAAATTTTACTTCATGCTTAGTCTAGGAGTGAAAGACACACGTTCGGGAATTATCAATAGCTTATTCAAAGATTCATTTATTTATAAAATCTTGACAGTTTTTAAGATTTTCGCAATTTTTTACACTTTTGCAGTTATCATGATGTTCCGTCATCATTAATTTATAAAAAAATACTTTTTCATAAATTTCCAAGGTTTAACAATTTTTTTTTAATTTTCATGTTTCGATACTTTTCGATACTTTTCATAAGATTAAAACTTTCAAACTCTGGGCTATTTTCTGAATTTCCAAGGTTTTCGTTAATATTCAAATTCTTGAATTTTCATGTTTTTAATCAAATTTTTTATAAAGAAAATGATTAACATTTTCTTTATAAAAAATTTGATTAAAAACATAAAAATTCAAGAATTTGAATATTAACGAAAACCTTGGAAATTCAGAAAATAACCCAGAATTTGAAAGTTTTAATCTTATGAAAAGTATCGAAATTTTTCAAATGAACAAAAATTCAGGAAATTCTGGAAAACCGTCAAAATTTTGGAAATTAAAGGAAATCTTAAAAATTTACGAAAAGCGTTAAAAATTAACTAAAGCTTTGAAAATTCAAAAATGTTGAAAATTTATAAAAATTTGCAAAAAATTAAAAGAGTGTCTTCCACACCCAGACTAAGCATGAAGTAAAATTTCGAGTTGAGAAAAGCCCTCAGAATTTGGATTTGGACGCGCCAGCGTCCAAATCCAAATTCGGGCTTTTCTCAACTCGAAATTTTACTTCATGCGCCACGCGTACATAACACTGATTTAAAGTGAAGATATTAGGATTTCAAACTAAGAAATATCACGAATGCCAACTGTCAGAATCATCCAAATGCCATGTGATATTATAAGATAAATCTGACATTATAAATTACATTTGTTTGTTCTATTTGTATATTGTTTCTGATTTTATATTTCAACTTGTAGTTAATATGTAATTTTTCAGGTATTCGTTGATTTTATAAAAGACTTCAATTTAAAATTTGTAACGAGTGTCGTCCACTTCCAGACTAAGCATTATGTAAAATTTCGAGCTTAGAAAAGCCTGAAAATTTGGCTTTGCCGGGGCGCGCGAGCGAAGCGAGTCGCGCCGCCCAGCAAATCCAAATTTTCAGGCAAAATTTTCAGGCAAAATATTAGGATTTCAAACTAAGAAATATCACGAATGCCAACTGTCAGAATCACCCAAATGCCATGTGATATTATTTATTTAATTATTTTAACGGTGGGCCATTACATAATAAAATAACAATAGTCCTTTAACAAATCGAAATAATCGCACAAAATCACACAAACAATGTGAATAACGACTAAAACTAAATTTATATACAAATACAAGTATGCATACATGGAATCATACATACTATAACACTACGTACTACATTCAAGCACATTTTTACAATTACGCTTGAAACATTGTAAGCTTACACCAAAAACATCTATCAATCTATAATATGTATTAATATTATCAATTAATGCATTCCTAGGGCTGTTGGATGCATAATTTGTTGCGTGATACTTGCTAGCAAGTAGTTGTTGATGCCTAGTTAAGCGTGTAGGTACATATAGTGAAATTGATGCAAGTATTACAGAGCAATTTATTCTGCTATTTAATATGCGGTACGCAAAACACAAGGAAAAGTACACTCTTCGTTTAATTAATGGAAGAAGTCCAAGATATTTAAGTATCATATTATAATCATGATAAAATAGATGACATCGAAAACAAATCAATTTTATCATTTTTCGTTGCACATTTTCTAGACGATCCACATGACATTTATAATGAGGTGACCATATAATTGCGCAATAATCTATAATAGGCCTTACAATAGATATATAGAGAGATATAAATGTTCTAATAGAATTAAAATTTGAGCTAAATCTTCGTATAAATCCAAACATCTGCAATGCTTTAGCAGAGATTTTGTTGATGTGATCATTAAACTGTAGTTTAGCATCAAACAAAACCCCCAAATCATTAATTGAATCAACTCTCTCGAGGAAACTATTATTTAATGAATAATCAAAAGCTAATATTGAATCTTGTTTACGTGAAAACCGCATGGACTTGCATTTTTTTATATTTAAATAGAGATTATTATCATTACACCAAACCATAATCTGATTTAAATTATTTTGAAGAGTATTACAGTCATATATGGACTTTATATTGCGAAATACTTTCATATCGTCTGCATATAGAAGAATATTAGAAGTAAGATGTTTGCCAATATCATTCACAAATATAAGAAAAAGTAACGGCCCTAAGTGAGAGCCTTGTGGCACCCCTGAGGTTGCATCAATTATGATATCAGATGTGATGTTATTTACTTTGACCAACATTTTCCTTTTACAGATAAAGGACCGTAGCCATTCAAGCATGCGTCCCGAAACACCATATGAGCAAAGTTTATACAGAAGCCTCGTATGATTAACCCTGTCGAAGGCTTTGGAGAAGTCGGTGTAGACAGAATCCACAACTGAGCCTTCTTCCAAAGTATCCGATATAAAGTTTGAATAAATAAAGAGATTCGATTCTGTAGATCTTGATGGAAAGAATCCATGTTGTTGATCAATTATTGTGGATGAAAAGTGCAGCATCATATGTTTATATACAATCTTGTCAAACAGTTTCGGAATACAAGATTGAATGGCTATGGGACGATAATTGTGTACATCTTTTTTGACACCCGACTTAAAAACAGGAACGACATAGCAACGTTTCCAGACATCAGGGAACTTACCATCTTGAAGAGATTTGTTAAACAGCCAGGTTAGAGGAAGGCATAACACATTAGCACATGATTTAATTATTGATGGAGGAATTCCATCCGGACCAGGAGAACTGTTTATCTTGATATCAGAACTTAATTCTACGATATCAGATTCAGTAAGCTGAAGATAATTAAAAATTATATTTGATTCTACGGTAAAAATAGGACCCACACAAGAAATATCTGAGTGGGACTCTTGAAAAAAATGGGCGAATAAATTGGCTATATCTTTATTAGAAGTAGCTATCGCTGTTCCTTTGTGCATGCATGAAGGAAAAGTACCAACACTATCCCTTTTGGATTTGCAGTATTTCCAAAAGGCATTAGCATTATTTGGTATGTTATTTTCAATATCACGAATGTAGATAAGGTGGTCATTTTGAATTAGTCTTTTGCAATCTGCTCTTAATTTAGAGAAGGTGTTATAGTCTTGAATACACCCAGTATTCTTGAATTTTATATGCGCAAGACGTTTATCTTTAATTAAGTCAATTAACGACGGCGAAAACCATTTAGGAAAATGGGACTTTAATTTTCTCCTAGCTGGAACATGTTTATGCAAAATATTGTATAATATTTCATAACAAATATCAACAGCATTGTCAATACCATGAGATTCTAAATAGTACATCCAATTTACACTGCTTATTTCATTACAAATAGCATTAATATTACAGTTCGTAAAGTCCAAATAAAATTCCTCATTTGAATCATCATTAGCAATTGCAGCATCAAAGTCTATATGCAAAGGCGGGTGATAACCATCAGGCTTACACAAAGGGTCACCTATGGCGCAACTTATATGAGGATTATTAGAAAATATTAGATCTAAAACATTACAAGAACTATTTATGTTGTTATTAAATTGATATAGCCCATTGCTCATAACACTATCACACAAAACCCGGGCACAAGCACTTTCAACACTAGTTGGTAAGAATCCCACGCAGTCTTCTTCTGGAATCCAGCCAACACTAGACAAGTTGAAATCTCCAACCTCAAATAACGTAAGATCTTCATATTTATTGATGATATCTGATAATGTATTTACGTGTTCAGTATAAGTGTCCTCATGAGATCGTGGAGGCAGATAAACACAGCCAATAATATAAAAATTATTAATTAAAATCCAAATCTCCTCCCGATTTCGAGTATTGATTGATATTATTGACGAATGTAGATTCCTCTTCACAGCGATAAAAACCCCTCCACCTCTGCTAGTATCATTCGCAGCATAATCACGATCACAACGATGTAATATATAACGATCATCAATAATTTCATTATCTGAAATATTGTGATGTAACCATGATTCAGTTACACATATAATGTCATAATCATTGACTAGAGTATTATTATAAAATTCGAAGAGTTTTGTTCTAAGACCACGCACATTTTGATAGAAGATCGATAATTTTCTTATATTTCTGTTTGTTGTATCCCGGCAGTTTGAAAATGGCGGTTTTGGCGAGGTATAAACTCTTTTAGAGCCACACCTGGAGGCCACTTCGAAGAGTCCATAAGAGAATCAAAGTGAGGTTCATCAACTCCAAGTTTAAAAGATGAAGATTGATCAGAATTCATAAGACGAAAACATTTAATATCCGCGTTTACATTTAATATTGTTTTAGCATGATTAACAATCGTTTTAGGTTCAACGTTAGGTTCGACTCTGTAGACGTGTTATAAGATAAATCTGACATTATAAATTACATTTGTTTGTTCTATTTGTATATTGTTTCTGATTTTATATTTCAACTTGTAGTTAACATGTAATTTTTCAGGTATTCGTTGATTTTATAAAAGACTTCAATTTGAAATTTGTAACGAGTGTCGTCCACTTCCAGACTAAGCATTAAGTAAAATTTCGAGCTTAGAAAAGCCTGAAAATTTGGTTTTGCTGAGGCGCGCGAGCGAAGCGAGTCACGCCCCAGCAAATCCAAATTTTCAGGCATTTCTAAACTCGAAATTTTACTTCATGCGTCACGCGTATAAAACATTAACAATATTATTAATAGAAAAAGAATTGTACTTTCGATTAGTGCTAACCGCAATCCGGTACAATGTTCGTAATCGATTGAGTAATAATATTTAAACTAATAAAATTCATTTGGGTTTTTATTCCATAATAAGAAATATATCTATTATTTGTTATATGCATTTCATGATTATTCAACATATGGCATTTTGTAGCGTTCATTTCCTGTATAACAATTCGAGTTTCACGGTCATTGTCAGCCATGAGATAGATTCATTTTTTGATAACCCCTCAACTTAAACTTTTAACTGTTGCAACCGTTTCAATTACAAAACCTCATGCAATCAATTTTTAATGACCAGGTATTGGCCACTTACTTTCTTAAATTTGAATTCATGCTTATATCATATGTTCAATAAAAAAAAAACCTATAAAGTGTTACGATTTAATCTTTTTTAAAATTTAAATTATCTACACGCTTTAGGAATTGTCAGATATAAGAAATGTAATGTATAATTTCAGAGTTGCCAACCTACAATATTTTCCATGGCACTCTTGAGGTTTTTTTTATTGAACATATGATAAATAATAAATAATAAATAAATAAATACGTTTATTGTCCAACAGAATAAACCAATTTAGGACATATAAATTAACAAAATTAATATGCTATAATATGTAAAACTAACAAAATCAATATAATATAGTATGAAAATTAAACAATATGACATTTAATAAAAATAAATCGATTAACCTCAATGATAATTGGAAATTACAAAAATTATCCGCAATTAAAGGAATAATTATAAAATTAATTCAAAAAACTATTCAAAACAATTACTTAAACCCTTTCCGCGCACAGACAAATTTATAAAATAGATAAGATATAATTTGTAAAATTTACAAAAATTAAATATTATGTAAATAAGCAATGCAATACAAACGAATAATCAATAGTATTATTTTCAATAACAATATTAGACAATCAAATATTCAGTAAATTATATAAATATATCCTGAAACAGGATATTAGCATTGCGGCTCATATGATTAATGGGCGCTCTCAGCAAAATATTGGTACATGCAATGGGTAAAGAAAAAGTCATTATTTGTCGCGATGTTAGTCGAGGGACATGAAATTGGACCATGCTTAGCAGTTCGGACGAGTTCACTTCATTGCAAATAATTTTTTTCAAAAATGATGCGCTGCATATATCTCTCCGTTTAGACAAAGACAAGCACTCATGCTGTTCAAGTAAGTCACTATAATCTGTCTGTCTGTCAGGATATATGCCACTAATTTTGTAGGTAAGGTATTTAAGAAAGCGCTTCTGGACTCTTTCAATTACTAATGAATCTGACACATAGTACGGGTACCATATTACCGAAGCGTACTCTAGTCTGTTGCGTACAATAGCATAATATAAAATTTTTAATAAGTTGGTATCATGAAAATAACGTGATGTCCCCATCAAAAACCCTAACAACTTATAAGCTGATTTACCAATCTCATGAATGTGATTGGAAAATGTGAGTTTATAGTCAAATAAGACACCGAGATCTTTAATATTATTTTCACGTCGTATAATTGTATCGCCAATTTTGTAATTAAAAGAAATGTTGTGATGTTTACGAGTATATGATATTACTGCACACTTGTTTATATTTAGAGTTAGTTGGTTCTCAATACACCAATCAGTTATACGAGTTAATTCTCTTTGCAGCAAAGCACACTCCAGTTCTGTGGTAACCGCACCATAAATTGTTAAATCTTAAAAGTGCGATTCTTTTCGCAATCTACAACAAGTTAGTCTTACAAAGACTATATCAAACACTCATTGAAACAACTACTTCCCGGGCTAATACCCCGACGGACATTGAATTATACAACAAGTGTTTGCTGTTACATACAGTAACCTACTGCAAATGTAACAATTTGGGTCAAATTATTCGGGCCATCTATAGACGCGTTTCGAGATTTATCTCTCCTCAGTATAGCTTTGCAAAGCTATACTGAGGAGAGATAAATCTCGAAACGCGTCTATAGATGGCCCGAATAATTTGACCCAAATTGTTACATTTGCAGTAGGTTACTGTATGTAACAGCAAACACTTGTTGTATAATTCAATGTCCGTCGGGGTATTAGCCCGGGAAGTAGTTGTTTCAATGAGTGTTTGATATAGTCTTTGTAAGACTAACTTGTTGTAGATTGCGAAAAGAATCGCACTTTTAATGTTTGAAGTATTCTGCAACCAAGAATTGGCAATTTCATTTATACTAATTGTTAAATCATCTGCATAAGCTAATACCCTACAGGACAAGGAGGAAATTAAATCATCTATATAGATATTGAATAATAAGGGACCCAAATTAGAGCCTTGCGGCACCCCAGACGAAGAAATGAAATAATTTGATTTAAACCCATTATAAGAAACGTAATTATTACGACAATCTAAGTACGATGCTAAGAAGTTAACTAGGCTTAAAGAAAGGCCAAATGAGCAAAGTTTATTTATTAGAATTTCGTGATTTATGGTGTCAAACGCTCGAGAAAAGTCCGTGTACAATACATCCACTTGCCCGCGTTTGTCAAGAGATTCGCATATATGCTGAGTAATGACAGCCAAATTTGTCGTTGTAGATCTACCAGAGCAGAATCCATGTTGGTGTGGGGATAGGTAATTAATAATATGATTATAAATAAACTGATAAATAATTTGTTCAAAGATTTTAGAAAAGTTAGAAAGAATTGAAATTGGTCTGTAGTTCTGAATATCTGATTTTTCACCGCGTTTAAATATTGGACAGATTACAGCTGTTTTCCATCTACTTGGGAAAACCATACTTTTTAGAGATAAATTGTAAATAATTGATAGAGGTTTTGCAAATATATATTTACAATCTTTAATTACATAAGATGGTATACTGTCATCACCGCATACCTGCGAATTTCGTAGTTTGTTAATGCTACCTATGACATCACTTTCTTGAATAGACGGCATTATAAGAGTTTGACGGTTGTTGAGTGAATTGTCAGTTATATTAAAGTGCGTTTTGGTAGTGTAAACACTTGAAAAAATATTGGCGAACGCATCAACGATTTCTTGCGGTGAAGAGTAGGTCGAGTTTTCGCTGTGAAGTTCTACCGGAATTATTGATACACCTTTCTTTAAGTTAATAAACTTCCATACGTCTTTGGGATTAGTTTTGAGGTTAGATTCAATCAGTTTGATATAGTTGTCATAAGCATTCGAGATTTGTGTTTTAGTGAGCTTTCGCAGTCTGGAAAACTCACTGTAGAAAAATAGAGAATTTGAAGATTTCCACTTGTTATGGAAATATTGTTTTAGGCGAATATTACGTTTGATTTCTATAGTAAACCATGGCGGAAACGATTTATTTGATCTATTTGAATTTTTAATTATAGGCACAGATGTGTTAAATGTATCAGACAATTTGTCGTAAAACGCATTACATAGTTCATTTACATCTGTGAACCTATCCATAAACGACCAATCTATAATATTCATATCATCGTATAACTTCAAAAAGTTACATTTTTTGAAGTTGTACCTTACATTGGTGTTAGATGGAAACATAGCCTGTTTGCCGCATATATCTAAACTTAATGTAATCCGTAAAGGTGGGTGATAGTTGTCCTCTTGTACCAGAGGCAACTCATTTCTCGTAATACTTACAACACTATTAAAGTTACATAATACTAAATCTAATAACCTACTGTTACAGTTTAAGACATTGTTAAATTGTGTAAGTTTTAATAAATTGATAAAATTTAAAAGTACGCTGTACTTTCCATTATTTCGACATGGGTTATCAACATAAGAGGGAATATTGAAATCACCTATAATTAGTGTAGGTTGGTTTAGGATATGTAGAGAGATTAGTTCAAAAAACAGATCTAATTCATCTATTGAGGTATCAGGGGGTATATAAATAACTATGAGTTAAAAATAGCGTGAAATGGTGAAACATTTGCAGGTTACAAAGTCTATTAATGGACAGTGATTTCTGATGTTTGGTAAGTCTACATATTCATATGATATATTACTGTTAAGGGCTATCAAAACCCCCCCACCAGTTCTGTTTGTCCTTTCAGAATTTCTATCTTGCCTCATTACGTTATAGTCAGCTGTAAAAAGTTCGCTTGTAAGAATTGATTCACAGAGCCAAGTTTCATTGAGGCAGATTATATCAGAGTCACAATTACATACATTATTGTAAAACGAGTGACTTTTAGAACGGAGTCCGCGGGTGTTTTGATAATAAATGTTTATAGATGTTGTTCTGTTGGACTGATTCAGTTTTCCGGACTGGCGGATAAAGAAACTATTGTAGGTATGCCCCGTTTATACTTGATCCCGATGCCGGTTTCTCCCGAAGACAAGCGCTCTTGAAGCTTCTTCTTTGTTTCACGGTAAAATTCCATTTGAGTTGGAGCTTGGTCCCGGGATATCGATATATGTTTATATAAATTACTATTTTTCAATTCTCTCATATTTTTAAAAATACATGTTATAGAGGAATCATGTGGCACCGACACTTTAATGGGACGCTTGTTGACGGAGCGAGTCGGGTCATATTTACCCAACCTATAAAGTCTCACGTTGTCATTGTCCACTTTTAACAGAGACAGAACATCTTTAACTACTTTTATATCAGTATTATTTTGCGATACTTTCGTATTATATGTTTCCTCCAATCCATAAATAACAATATTGCGCTTACGTCGTTCACGCTCCTGCAATTCCTGGATAATTTTTTCAGTAAACATAGGTTCAGACGTTAGCTGGGATGGTGTAGATTTAAGATTTTTTATTTCTTGCTGTAGAGCTATTACAGCAGATTTTAATTCATTTAAGTCATCTCCAATTTTAATGCATCTATTACAGGTCCATGTTAGGCCAGATTTAAGGTTTATTTTTCTAGCTTCACTTTTAGTCAAATTTGCGCATGAAATTTTGAAGAATTTTTTGCAAACGCAACACTCTACCATCGAGTGTTGTTCTTCCGGTTGATTACAACAAGCACAATTCATGTTAATGTCAGAAGATGAAAATAAACAAGGAAAGGATTGACGTATTTCACGCTAGCGCGACCCACCGCAGCGACTTAGTTACAAAGGTAGAGTTGGGCCACGGATGGGAAATATTTGTTAATAACAAAAACGAAGAAACATATGGCAGAAACTATTAAGGAAAAGGAAAAAATGTATGTACGGAGGATGAAACGTATGAATGAAATAAAATACAATCAATCAAAAACTATGAATGAAATAAAATAATAAAATACGGCCAATGGATTGATACAAGATATCGCTCAATAGGTGTAAATGACCATGAGTATAGATAAGTTCAGAAATGATGGAGGCTTTTTTCGAAATCTGACCTTCACAATGCTAGGCTGTGCAGGGGAATATTACCAAGCCAAATCAACGAAATTACAAGTAAGATAGCAGTTAGATTTCACTAAGATTCACTCACCATGTGAGTGATTATTAATCCAATCACCGTGCCAATTTTTAGAATTTTCTGGTACTATTAAACCACTTACATTAATTCACTAGCACGAGTTAAAACACTTTTAACCTTTCTTCACAAACGCAAATTTTTTTGATACAAGGATATGTTAAAAAATAAAATAAAACACTAATAATTAACGTTTCTTAATTGGCATATGTGTTTTGTCTCCTGTTCCTCCCTGAACAAAATCGTGGCTACGCCTATCCGTTATCAATTAGTGTTGTGATAAATGTATATTTATGGAGATAAATATTTCAAGTCGGCGTAATTAAAAATCGTAGAATGAGATCGATTACGTGATAATTGCTGGTTTGAATAATTTATTGGTTATCGGGCGTTATCTGCGTCAGCAATCCCTTGACGAATTTACATTAATTATTTAAACGTGATGGGATTCCTATTCATGGTTACTATTCGTCGTATCGATACAATTAAAGCGCTAATTGGACTTTGCATTACATTATATTATTGATAATTTTTGAAAGCATCACTAATTATTATTGTTAAATATTGGCAACATTCTCATGTTTCGAAGATTAGAATAATTTAATGGCGTATTGATTCTTTGGGTTAATCAAAGATTAATTGATACTTCACTGCAATTTTGTAATATTTGCATGATTATAAAAGTAAGACTTGGTTAAATTTAAAGTAAACACTTGGCTAAATTATAAGTGAACACTTGCTTAAATATAACTGTTTTCGTGTTGGTTTGGTTTCTATTCCAACTAGTTTCGACTTAAATAATTTAATAATTTAATGGCGTATTGGTTCTTTGGGTTAATCAAAGATTAATTAATACTTAACTGGAATTTAGTACTATTTGCATGATTATAAGAGTAAGACTTGGTAAAATTTTAAGTAAACACTTGGCTAAATTTCAAGTGAACACTTGGTTAAATTTAACTGCTTTTTGTTGGTTTTGTTTCTATTCCAACTAGTTTCGACTTTAATTGTAACGTTTTATTTACATCATAAACAACATATTTTGTATCGACATTGGAGCGTATAAAGTTTTTCTTTTACCACGTGTTGACAAAAGGCTCATAAAATCCTTATCAACAAAAACAGAGTAAACTGGAGCATTGTTTAGCATTAAATTAAAACGAATGGCAACGACTCGATGAAAGGGCGTGTAAACATTTATGAACACAACTCGCTTTTTATAGTTTCCTGCTTTATAAATGACCAAGGTGAAGTATCAGTTATAAAAAATATTAGGTGGATTTTCAACGTCGGCATCAAAACGCTATTTTCGTGTGCACTTGGGTGGTACGGTCTAAATTCGGATAGCTGTTCTTTTTTGGGATAATTAAAGCCTAATTTGGTGGAATTATTTCGTTCGCCACTGGAAAATGATATGTAGATATAGTAATTGGATACTTATAAAAAAAAATCGTTTTTAATGAATAATTATTTATCAAAAATCGTAGAGTATTTCAACAGAATGTATGGAGATCTCGGTTATTTAAAGAGATAGAGAGTCGGGGCAAAGTTGCGTAATTTAGGGTCTAATAATAATCTAAAAACAATTTAGAAATATCTTCTATCGTTTTTCAGATATTGTCAAAAAACGTATTTTTTAAATCTCGTTTTTATTTTTTTATTCAAAAACTATTGAATCCAGACATATGCAAGTTTGACATTATAGAGGCACTTTTTAACGATAAATCTAATAACATATTTTATTTTAATATAACTATAAACATTTACTAAGGGACCATAGCCAACTTTTGTTTTTCTTAGGGGCGCCATTTTTTGGAAGAATATTTTTTTCTGAATTCAATGATGTATCACACTTATAGTTAATTGTACATTTACATGTAAATTTTAATCTTTTGTTTTTTGTAAAGAGTGCCTTGGAAACAGTTGAGTAACGCAATTATTTGACCACTTCTAGGACCCATAATTTGCTTACATATCACCCCTAAAGACGGGCATCCGAAAATATATATTTAATGATGTATTTTAAAGTAACGAGTGTCTTCCACTCCCAGACTAAGCATGAAGTAAAATTTCGAGTTTAGAAAAGCCCCGCGTAGAAAATTTGTCGAGGGTCGCGCAGCGACCCGAGACAAATTTTCACGGGGCTTTTCTAAACTCGAAATTTTACTTCATGCGCCACGCGTATAAGCCACTGATTTACAGTAAAGTTAAAAATATATAACGCTTAGATGTGATGGTGATCAATATTTACCAAGATGTAGCGAAAAAATGCAAGAAATACTTTTTTTGTGAATAGTTTTGGAATAATAATAATAAAAGTAAAATAAATTTAGTTAGTGCAACTTTTATGTGATAATCGATACTTATTATTATTATTACAAAAGATTGCCAGTTATTAAGTAACTTTGAGTGCTAACAATGATTGACTGCTGTCAAGATTTTATTGATTAACAGATATAACGTCATTGTTTCCAAGGCACTCTTTGCAAAAAAGAAAATATCATAATTTTAAATATTAAATTTAAAGTAAATTGTGAGTGTAATACATCACTGAGTTCAGAAAAAAATATTCTTTAAAAAAATATAAAAATCCAAAATGACGCTTATAAGAAAAACAAAAGTTGGCTAGGCTATGGACCCCGAGTAAATGTTATAGTTATCTTAAAAAAAATATGCTACTAGATTCCTCACAAATTATTGTCAAAGTTCTAAATGTGCAGATTCAGTAATTTTTGAATTAAAAAATAAAAACGATTTTTGTAAAAAGTTTTTTGATAATATCTCGAAAAAATGTATTTCAAAATTCTTTTCAGATTTTGTTAGGGCCTAAAATACGCAACTTTACCCTAATTTAACCGACTCTCTATCTCTTCGAATAACTGAGATCCCCATACATTCTGTCGAAATACGGGCACCCTGTATATATCATATGTTCAATAAAAAAAACCTCTAGAATGCCATGATTTTTTTTTTAATTTATGTTGGCTAAACGTGTAGGAATTGGCATATAAAACGTCAGACAAATTAATTATAATATATATATATATATATATATATATATATATATATATATATATATTTATTAAACACACTATACTAACAAGGGATTTTAATACCGATAACCTGGTTTGCCGTTAATTCCTTAAAAACACCGCGAGACAGATGGAATAAATAAATTGTTGCACAAACAAAAAAGTAAGCGTGACTTAAACAAGAAAGTAGGGATGGCTTAAACGAGATAGTAGGCATGGTTTAAACAAGAGAGTAGGCGTGGCCTAAACAAGACAGTAAGCGTGACTTGGACCAGATACCAGGGGAAAGGCTCGGACTAGAAGATAATAAGTGTAGAACAGATAGTTGACAGAAACTAAATCGCTACCGGATAATAAAATTTTGATTTCATAAATACAAAAGTTACGGTAATTAATGTACCTACTTTTGATATTTTCACTCACAATCCGGAAAGTTCAACGGATCCTAAAGAGATTGATACGAATTAATTATTTAATTAATTTGTATCAATCCTTTTGAATCCGTTGAACTTTCCGGATTGTGAGTGAAAAAAAGTTGCCCGGCAATTTTATCGATTGGACGCATCAAAGTGATACCAGTGGATAACATAAAATAACGTACGCCCAAAAATAGGAAAAGAAGAAAATCCGATAAACCAGGACAAGCGCTCGATACCTAAAAAAGGCCCTTATTCGTTATTCAACGACGGATTTAGCTGTAATTGCATTTCAATATCAATACAATTGTAATGGTACCTAATTGTGTATAAATATATATATAATATATAATATATATATATATATATATATATATATATATATATATATATATATATATATATATATATATAAGAGTGCCATGAAAAATATTGTAGGTTGGTAACTCTGAAATTATACATTATAATTATTATGTCTGACGTTTTATATGTCAAGTGCTAAAGTGTGTAGCCAACTTAAATTTAAAAAAAGATAAAATCATGTCACTCTAGAGGTTTTATTTTATTGAACATTCAATATATATACATACAACTAATTCAACTGAAAGTTGTTCATAAAATTAAATTGAATTACTTGATATTTTATCTTATAATTAATTACAGCAATTTAATATACAATAAAATAATTGTACACACAATATCGCGTATAATTTAAAAAGCTGTTAATATTTTTAGATCGCGTGAGATTCGGTGCAATTTTTATGGATTTTCTCCGGCGAGGAAGGCGCATCGTTAATTTCAGGATCAATAGCGGCGATGATCCCAGAATAAAATCGAATGGGCCTTGCATGTGGAGAGTAAAGTAAATTTACATGAACGCAATCCCCCCGATCGCTTTCACTTGCAAATCGCGCTCGGGCGGGCTCGATACAGAAATAGGACTTTAATTGGTAGGTTTTCCAGATGATTTATCAACCGGCGCAAATAAATTAACAGAGAACATAAACACTTTACTTTTAGACGTTGAACTCGATAAACGTTAAACTTTTAAATAACTGACGCAATTCTAGATGATGAAACGAATAAATAGTTGCTGGATGTGAGAAAGTGTGCGTGACTTGGACAAAATGGTGGGCGGAGCTTGGACAAGATAGTAGGCGTGACTTGGACAAGATAGACAGATTAACCCGTAACCGGTACATAAATTGCTGTCGCACACTTTCATGTGTAATAACTTCGGCTGCATACTAAAAGTAGACATACTTGAAAGTAGATATAAAGTGAATGCAATATTTTAAGGAATGGGAATGTTACAGATGTTTAAATATTTGCTAGTGTCTCTCAGGCCTCACATTACCGGTTACAGGCTAAACTAGTTTAGCGTTTTCCAGGCTGTGAGTCACAAGTCACAGGGTTGGGTCAAGACCTAGGGTTACGTTAGACCTGGATTTGAGGATAACGTTGGATTTAGATTTAAGGGTTGGGTTAGGTCAAGACTTAGGGTTACGTTAGACCTAGATTTGACGGTAGCATTAGATCTGGATTTAAGGGTTGGGTTAGGTCAAGATCTAGGGGTAACTTAGACCTGGATCTGAGGGTAGCGTTAGATCTGAATTGGGTTAGACCTGGTTTTTGGGGATAGGTTAGATAAATCCAGATTTAACCAAGTCTAATCCAACCCTTATATACAGATCTAACACTACCCTCTAATTCGAGCGTTGGGTTAGACGTGGTTTGGAGGGATAGGTTAGATCTCGATTTAATGGTTAGGTTATATCTCAATTCGAAGGGTTAGGTTAGTCCCAGTTTTTAAAGTTATATTAGACTTTTTTCGAGGGATAAGTTAGACCTCGTTTCAAAGGATAGGTTAGACCTGGTTTCGAGAGTTATGTTAGACCTGGTTTCAAGAGTTAGGTTAGACCTGGTTTCAAGAGTTAAGTTAGACCTGGTTTCGGGGGATAGGTTAGACCTGGTTTCGGGGGATAGGTTAGACCTGGTTTCGAGAGCTAAGTATAATTATATAACCTTTATATTTGCTCAAGGTATCAATTCCTGTCGAAACCAGAATAGGATTGAATAATTGCAAACCACGCCCGCTTTATAATTTTTAACATTGTTGTTTCATGACTGGTATCTACAGACACATCTAAATAATGGTGTTTTAATAACAAACAACACAATACACTTGTTTTGCTATCGATAAACGCCATCGTTCCATTGTATGTATAATTTACCAGGAAAATCTCGCGATATTTCCTGTTGATTGTTTCATTTTTTTGGGAAATGCGCTCATTCATCGTGAATTTTTGGATGTTTAGAGAGAATGTTTAGTGAATTTCAACAAATACAGGAAATATAAAAACGAATTAAACTTAGTATCGACTTTCTGCAAAAAATTAGTCTCGTTGGTGTACACAAACGTATCTACTTGCATTTGTTCCCGCGATGCTTTAATATCTGAATGGTAAAGCATCGCGGAAACAATTGCAAGTAGATATGTTTGTGTGTTTATTAAAATTCACGAAAAATGAACGGTCTAAGTGCAACGATCGCAATTAACTGATAGTGTAAATTGTTTTCTCATGCACGTAGCGAAATCGATTAACTGATTTGGCGGCAAAGGTGCACATTAGCCGTTACATCGATAACAAAAGCATAATTGATAGCGTGTATTTTGCTCATACGAGACTCCCTAGGTGGATACAAGGTAATTAGGTAAATTAGAAATGATAATGAAATTATGAGACAGGCTGGCTGTAATTTGATGATAATTCAAGCTTTAAGGGACGTTTATTAAATAAGTCAGAGGTGGAGGTGAAAATCTACGAGGTGGAAAATTGCTCGCTGTAGCAGAAGGTTTATTAAATATCTAATGTAAGTCAAAATAATTTACGACTTTCAAAATTGCAGAGATAAACTTCACTCCGTTGATAAATGAAAAAAATAGAGGAGAAATTATCTCTGCACTTTTAAAAATCAGATACTGTATCAAACCAGGAATTGTGAAACCGGTAAACTGGCTTACTGATTTACCGGTTAATTGTAAATTTGTTTACCAGTATTTCTATGAATTAAATAAAGCTATTTACATTTAATTTAACACATCAGTGGAATTTCACTTTTATAAAACGGTTTGATCGGTGGATATACAAAGTTTTTTTGTGTGTATTACACTAATTGTTTACAACAATGATTACAGGCAACCCATTTGACAGTGACAGCCCAATTCATATTAACGGTGGTGGGTTGCCTATGATCATTGTAAACATAGGCAACCCATTTGACAGTCACAATCCACTACACATTACCGGTATTGGGTTGCCTACGATCATTGTGATCATTTGACAGTGGAAACCTAATACATGTTAAGTGTATAAGGTTGCCTATGATCATTGTGATCATTTGACAGTGACAACCCAAGACATATTTAGTGTATTGGGTTGCCTATGATCATTGTGATCATCTGACAGTGACAACCCAATACACATTAAGTGTATTGGGTTGCCTATGATCATTGTGGTCATTTGACGGTGACAACCCAATACATATTAAGTGTATTAAGTTGCCCATGATCATTGTGATCATCTGACAGTGACAACCCAATACACATTAAGTGTATTGGGTTGCCTATGATTATTGTGATCATTTGACAGTGACAACCCAATACACATTAAGTGTATTGGGTTGCCTATGATCATTGTGGTCATTTGACGGTGACAACCCAATACATATTAAGTGTATTAAGTTGCCCATGATCATTGTGATCATCTGACAGTGACAACCCAATACACATTAAGTGTATTGGGTTGCCTATGATTATTGTGATCATTTGAAAGTGACAACCCAATACCACAGTTCATATATATCCAGTTAGCCAGTCCCCATATAAATTTTGGGTACACGCGAATGGGAGCAGAGCGCTGGATGCCAAATTGGTGTATATGGCTGCCTATATACACCAGTCTGGCTTCCTGCGGTCGGTCGGTTACGACTATTTTACTCCAGATGTCGCGAAATCAAGTCTCAGAGAGAGAGTGAGAGAGAGACAATTTCTTTCTCCCTCTATTCCGCGCTTCTCGTTGTATCATATTCCAGATGTTGATTTTTCAATCTTGAAAACACGTTTTTTTTTCTCTCTTTTAACGAGCTAAGGATGCGTGTTACATTCATTCATGCGTTTCCTTCTACAATTTTATTTTCTGCGTTATTAGAGAATAGATTTTATGAAATTATGTGTGAACGTTGTAAAATTCATTAGGTATTATTTATTTTGTACAAAAAACTTAAAATACAAAACTATTTAACTTTTGATAAAAAGTAAAACAAATACATCAACTTATCATTTTATTAACTAATCAGATCAATCCTATTGATCAGATCAAATCTACTGATCGATAAGGGTTTCTTTTTTAATTAAAGGGGTCAGTGCAAAATGCAGTTGTCATTTTTTTTTAGTTTTTTAATTATTGCCGTTTAAAGTTTTTAACCCATTAAGCGCCGTTGATGCATACTCGCAACATTATTATTTTTTGATAATTATGTTACTAAATAAGTTTATTTGATATATTATTTGACCTGAATTGAAAATGTACCAAAAAAATTTTAAATATTTTGTTATTTAAAGTGTATTATAAATACTTCACAATATTGCAATGTTTTATACGCGTGGCGCATGAAGTAAAATTTCGAGTTTAGAAAAGCCTAATTTGGCTCGGTCGCTCCGCTTCGCTACGCGCCCGAGCCAAATTTTCAGGCTTTTCTAAACTCGAAATTTTACTTCATGCTTAGTCTGGGAATGGATACACTCGTTCTTAACTTCATATTGCACGTTTTTATATAAAATCGACGAATGCCTGAACATTGACAGCGCATACATTACATTGTTTTGGCACTAATTTTTTGAAAATCCATTATCACTTTAATATAATAATAATAATAAGCTATTTATGATTTTTAACTTTTTATTAAATTCACGTATACATTATGTGTATTTAAAGAAAAAATTCACAGTATGTAATGCAATAAGTCATTCATAGAAATCATAAAAAGAAGTGTAGAATTTTAATTAAAATTAACTTTTAGAGTTAAAATTGCTTGGCCGTTAATGGGTTAAAATATTTTTAAATATACTATGTGTCCCGTTTCAGGGCGCATTGTATGTTTCATGTAAAGATTTCCAATGTAATTGGAATTTGAGTTTGTATCGCTTATTGAACCAAAACGATTACAATAAAATTAAAATCATTTCTTTACCTACTAGCAGTATTTTCGAGGTAATATTTTTGAGTTCTCCTCAGTTTCATTTGAAATATAGCTTGAAAATAGTGAACGATTATACGAAAATAAAATCGTCAAAACAGTAGTTGCTACGAAAAGTCAATGTTTGGCATCAAATTTATTAAAACACAAAGCAATAATTCAATTCAACATGAGTGTTTATTCTGCAAAAGAAAAAAATCAGATCCCAAAATGGACTCAGTATATATTTTAATCACGATGCGTATTTTATTAAATGAACCATACTTTTAATAAATATTAACAGTTTCAGAAATTTGTGGTTTTTGCACTGACTACTTTAATTATCCGTTTACTTTGAACGATTGTTACATGATCAACTTGTACTTCTCCGATTGAAATTTTATAAACGCTTATATTGTGTGCCATTTGACCAACACCGACAACACTCAGCGGGCACTAAAATGTTACCTAATTTTTGGATTAAAATTTATGGCATCCGTCGTGCGGCTGCATGGGGATAATTTAAAAGAGAATAAGCAGAAATATTTTTCGATATTCTCAATACTTCCCGAGATACACGAAATGTTATATAGAGAAAGTACAAATTATATAAAAATCATGAAACTTTATAATTGAGAATATTATCAAAAACTGCGAAACAAACAAACTTGTTAAATCAAGTAATTAGTCACATTAATAACATTATAAATTTTACATTTTAATAATAGTTACTGACCTCATGGCTATCTTTTTTTGTACGGAAATATACGTTTTAGGGTCCCAGGAATCAGAAACAAGTGTTATCGATAATATTTGAGATAATTGGCTCAAATATTGAAATATGTTGAAAAATCTCGTTAAGTGATGATAATCAAAAACATTTAGAAAACAACAAGATGTCTTTTAATAGAATAAGTATAATAGATTTTCTCTGAGAAGTGTAATTGCAAAAATTATTGAATACTCTATTTCCAGTTTACAATGTTTTGTATGTCAGGTTAATTCAAATATTTCAATGGTTTTATTCTTAGTCAGATTACATTTACAAAAGGTACCGATGGGATTATGTTACAGACTAAATAGGTAAGTAAAAATAATTCAAAATGATTTAAGAAAACCCGATCAAAAAGTGTCTAACTAAAATATCGGTTAGTGAAAAACATGATAAGAAATTACCGAATTCGATTCTGCGGATACGGATTAAATGTGTCAACAGTAAATAATCTTTTTAAATCCCAAAATATCTATGGTTTTTAGAAGGTTGCGGATTATCTGTAAGTTGCAGTGGTATTGTTCCTGTCGCGCAATACTTGAGGGTATACACCATAATAAAAACGTGGTCGAAAAAATGCCTACAAATAGGTAAAAACAGATAGATCACTTCGAAGAATTTGATTTTTCATCCCTTCTATAAAGCTATCCCCACTAAAATAATGAATATTGTCCAAAACGAAAATAGTCAAGGAAGAGAGTTAATTCGATATTCATACACGTTATTCAGAGTGTAAATGGATGAAACGGAACGTAGCATTTTTAATGTTAATTTCTCAAAATTAAAATATTATCTTCCCTAATTATTTCAGGGAAATTATGATATTCATTTGGTTAGAGTAAAAATATACACACCGAGCTTTGCTATTTATTGCATTTTTAAAAACGGGAGTGTCATGAAATTAAACAAGCAAATGATGGGGTGTTGATTTGTTGGCTTTTTATTTAAAATATATTCTGTTGATTTTGTGTTACACTTTAATCAATTCTGTATAATTATTACTGAATAAAAAAAAAACGAAAAAACTGCTTCTAAAATATCGTTAATAAATAAGAAAACAGTTATATGTATATTTAACATAGTTTTTAATGTTTGCTAGTTTTTTGTATATATGAATGTTTATATGAATCTATATTGCTATGTTTTTAGTTTTGTGTATTTGTAAATAATTTATCTATTTTATTGAAATAATTTCTGTTTTTTCTTTTATTATCAATTCCAATTAAAATACCCATCAAACATTTTTCAAATTGATTTTTTCATTGTAAAAAGATTTTTGTATTTATCTAACTTTTAAATGAAAAATGTTTAATAACATAAATATATTAAAAATCTATTAGTTTTTAAACACGTTTTTATTAAAAATATATATAATAACTAAAAATGTTGGAAATATATTTTACATTTTTTCATTGTAAATTACTTTGTTTAGTTATACAAATTATGAATATTTGAAACAATAATCTATTAATCTAATAATTTTAACAATTTTTTTATTAAACATATAGAAAATAACTAAAAACGTTGAAAATATATTTTAGAATTGTTAATTTCATTGTAAATTTGTTTTTATAAAATATATTCCCGAATTTCATAATTTGGAACACGCTTGAAATCTCAAAATAAAAGAAATATTTTCGAATAGACTTTTTGTGGTGATAATAAATTTTATTATTCGTCTACCACAGTTCATTTACAGGAAGTTTTCCGTTAAAGTATACATATTTCAAATTCACCTTATTTTCTTTAAATCTGTAGATATTCGTTGTGTTTTTAAAAGAGTTTAATTTGATGCTTTAAACGAGTGTTTTCCTCTCCCAGACTAAGCATGAAGTAAAATTTCGAGTTTAGAAAAGCCCCGTGAAAATTTGTCGAGGGTCGCGCAGCGACCCGAGACAAATTTTCGGGGCTTTTCTAAACTCGAAATTTTACTTCATGCGCCACGCGTACAAAACACTAAAATATTGTGAAATTTAAGTATATTTGAACCTCACGTAAAATCAGTGTTTTGTGCGCGGGGCGCATGAAGTAAAATTTCGAGTTTAGAAAAGCCCAGAAAACTGTACAGTGTATTCTGTATATTGAGTTATTTATACTTAAAAAACTGTCTGTATAAGTAATCAATAATATAAATTATTTGCCAAATTTGGTACATACCAAAATTTTAATTGAATTTATGAAGAAAAAAAAAACAATCAAGATAAAAATAATATCAAATGAATTCTTTAATGTAAACTCATTGAATTTTATTTTTTGATTAATTTTACTTCATGCGCCACGGGTATAAGACACTGATTTCAAGCGAAATTTACTCGTTCACAATATTTCAGTGCCTTCAGTGCCTAATACGCGTGGCGCATGAAGTAAAATTTCGAGTTTAGAAAAGCCTGAAAATTTGGTTTGTCGCTCCGCGCTTCGCGCTACGTGACCAAACCAAATATTCAGGCTTTTCTAAACTCGAAATTTTACTTCATGCTTAGTCTAGGAGTGGAAAACACTCGTTTTAAACTTCAAATTGAACTCTTACAAAAAAGCTTACCTGATCACCTCTTCTACTAATTACACGATTTGGAAAAGTAGCATTTAAAAATCCACACACATTAACCATGTCGTGCGCAGGACAGCCATCCTGCTGAAACCATGTATGGTTGAAGTTTACTCCAAACCAAATTTTCAGGCTTTTCTAAACTCGAAATTTTACTTCATGCGCCACGCGTATAAGACACTGATTTCAAGCGAAGTTTACTTGTTCACAATATTGCAGTGCTTTCATTGTTTAATACGCGTGGCGCATGAAGTAAAATTTCGAGTTTAGAAAAGCCTGAAAATTTGGTTTGGCCGCTCCGCGCTTCGCGCTACGCGACCTAACCAAATTTTCAGGCTTCTCTAAACTCGAAATTTTACTTCATGCTTAGTCTGGGAGTGGACAATACTTGTTTTAAGCTTCAAATTGAACTCTTAAAAAAAAAACTTATGCAAATGTATACCTACTAGAAAATTCCCTGTATGTATACTTATAAGAAAAATTCCTTACTTCGTATAACGAATATGTGTCTTTATGTTTGTGAGTATGGATTATACATTCATAAGTATAAATGCAAGAAAGAGAGATTTTTAGATATTTGTTGTTTTTTAAAAAAAAGTGAACTTGAAGTTTAAACGAGTGTTTTCCACTCCCAGACTAAGCATGAAGTAAAATTTCGAGTTTAGAAAAGCCTGAAAATTTGGTTTGGTCGCTCCGCGGTTCGCGCTACGCGACCAAACCAATTTTTCAGGCTTTTCTAAACTTGAAATTTTACTTCATGCTTAGTCTGGGAGTGGAAAACACTTAAATTTTAGGTTTATATATAAAAAGCTCCTAATTAAATATATCTGTTTCCCAAAGTCCATAATTTTGAACACGCTGGAAATCTAAAAATAAAAGAAATGTTTCTGAACAGTTTATTTTTTCTGAAGGTCATCAAATTTATCATCGTACAAGTGGTGTAGACGGGATCAAATTACACGACGAAATAAGAGCGAGCGCGTTTGTGTGTGTGTGTGTGTAGACGCAACCGGAGCAGTTTTTTCTAGAATACTTCTATCTTTACTCTATTCATAAGTAGATGGACCCACTTCCACAGTCTCTCCTTTTCTATCCTCGAAAACTCGGAATCCAGTTCTCCCATAAGCATTGTCTACCCTTGCCAATACACATCAAGTGTATTGAGTTGCCTATGATCATTGTGGTCATTTGGCAGTGACAACCCAATACATATTAAGTGTATTGGGTTGCCCATGATCATTGTTACAAACAATTTTTTCAATGCGTTTAACTCGAGTTTTATTCAAATTCAGGTACATGCGGATATCCGATTCCACGTTTTTCTAATTAAAAATGATGTTTTGTGTGTTTATAAACTTTACTTAAAATCAGTGTTTAATACGCGTGGCGCATGAAGTAAAATTTCGAGTTTAGAAAAGCCTGAAAATTTGGTTTGGCCGGTTAGCGCTACTTCATTATTACCTTATGCTTAGCCTAGAAGTGGAAACACCCGTTAAAGGTAAGTCATTAACAATTTTCTAAAAATAAAATCCGCACACAAAAATAACACGCGGAAAATAAACTGATTACAATTGCTTTGTTTTTTTTAAGGACGGATAATTTATCCTTGATATGAAATTGAATTGTGCGTGGATTAAAATTGAAGTCTGCTGATTCATGTGGAATAATAGTTATTAAATGTAAGAATGTTTATAATTTGCGCCATTGTTTGAAAATTGATTATTACGTGTTGTTTTTTTGTGTATGTAAAGGCAGAAATAATGTCTGTGTAGAAGTAAAAGCAAAATTGAATTTGAAATAATTTAGTGCAATTCACAATGTTATAATATTTTTTTTTATATTAAATAACGATTTTCTTATTGATAAAGTCATATTTATAATGCTTTGAAAATAAAAATCTAAAAACACCCGATAAATAGTTTTTTTAGTTGTTTTCAATTAAAGTGCAAACTTATGTCAATTTTACGGAAAGTTCAATTTCAAAGAATCATAACTTTAAAACCGTTTTTTTTTTTCATAAAAGTTTATGTGGATATTAAAAAAATATTGCTCTTTCGCAATATTTAAAAATCCAAAAATTCCCCATTAATAGTTTTTCAGTTATTTTCAATTGAACGTCACTGCAATGCAATTATATCTAAATTGTAGGGAAATTACAATTTCAAAGAATCGTAACATGTAAACCCTTTGCGATATTATTATAAAATTTTGTGTAGATATTAGGAAAGCATTGCTCTTTCGAAATGTGTAAAAATCCAAAAACACCCCATTAATAGTTTTTCAGTTAATTTCAATTGAACGTCACTGCAATGCAATTTTATCTAAATTTACGGGACATTACAATTTCAAATAACTAGGACTTAAAAACCTTTAAAGATATTTTTATGAAACTTTGTGTGGATATTAAGAAAATATTGCTCTTTCGAAATGTGTGAAAATCCAAAAATTCCCCATTGGTAGTTTTTCAATTATTTTTAATTGAACGTTACTGCAGTGCAATTTTATCTGAAAATTTAGGGAAATTACAATTTCAAAGAATCCCAACTTGAAAATCCTTAAGAATATTTTCATATAATTTTGTGTAGATATTAAGAAAACATTGCTCTTTAAAAATTGTAAAAATCAAAAAAATACCACATTAATATTTTTTCAGTTATATTCAATTGAACTTTACGGAGGCGTAATTTTATCTAAATTTTAAGGAAATTACAATTTCAAAGAATCATAAGTTGAAAACCTTTTGAGATATTTACATAAAATTTTCTGTGGATATTAAGAAAACATTGTTCTTTCGAAATAGGTAATAATCTTGAAATACACTATTGATAGTTTTTCAGTTATTTTCAATTGAACGTCACAGAAGCGTAATTTCATCAACAGTTTAGGGAAACTACAATTTCAAAGAATCATAACTTAAATACGCGATGAAATATTCTGATGAAATTTTGTGCGGATATTAAGAAAATATTGTTTGTTTAAAATATGCAAAAATCCAAAAATAACCCATTAATAGTTTTTCAGTTATTTTTAACTGAACGTCACTGCGGTGAAATTTTATCTTAATTTAATAGTTGAGGCTGTTATTTGGTGAAATTCCATATCAACACTTTTAGTAAATAACACACTTGGTTAAGATTTTACTGTTTATTGATTGACACTGCGACAATTGTTTCGCCACACAGTGGCTTCATCAGGCAGATGAATAATCTATTATTTATCTGCCTGATGAAGCCACTGTGTGGCGAAACAAATGTTGCAGTGTCAATCAATAAACAGTGAAATCTTAACCAAGTGTGTTATTTACTAAAAATTGTATCTTAATTTTAAAGAAATTGAATTTCAAAGAATCATAACTTGAAAACCTTTCGAGATATTTACATGAAATGTTCTGTGGATATTAAGAAAACATTGTGTAATAATCTAAAAATAGCCCATTAATAGTTTTTCAGTTATTTTCAAGTGAACGTCACAGCAGCGTAATTTTACCTAAATTTTAGGGAAACTACAATTTTAAAGAATCATAACTTGAAAACTCGTTGAGATATTCTCATGAAATTTTGTGTGGCTATTAAAAAAATATTGTTTGTTTGAAATATGCAAAAATCCAAAAATACCCCTTTAATAGTTTTTCTGTAATTTTCAACTGAACGTTACTGCGGTGCAATTCTATCTTAATTTTAAGGAAACTTGAATTTCAAAGAATCATAACTTAAAAACCTTTTGAGATATTGACATGAAATTTTCTGTGGATATTAGGAAAACATTGTTCTTTCGAAATGTATAATAATCTTAAAATAATCCATGGATAGTTTTTCAGTTATTTTCTATTGAACGTCACAGAAGCGTAATTTTATCTAAATTTTAGAAAAACTACAATTTCAAAGAATCATAACTTGAAAACCCGTAGATATATTTTTATGAAATTTCGTATGAATATTAAGAAAATATTGTTTGTTTAAAATATGTAAAAATCCAAAAATACCCCATTAATAGTTTTATAGTTATTTTCAATTGAACGTCACAGAGGCGTAATTTTATCTAAATTTTAGGGAAACTACAATTTCAAAGAATCATAACTTGAAAACCCGTTGAGATATTGTCATGAAATTTTCTGTGGATATCAAGAAAATATTGGTTTTTTGAAATATGCAAAAATCCAAAAATACACCTTTATTAGTTTTTCGGTAATTTTCAACTGAACGTTACTGCAGTGCAATTTTATCTTAGTTCTAAGAAAATTTGAATTTTAAAGAATCAGAACTTAAAAATTTGTTGAGATATTTACATGAAATTTTCTGTGGATATTAAGAAAACATTGTTCTTTCGAAATGTGTAATAATCTAAATAAATACCCCATTATTAGTTTTTCAGTTATTTTCAACTGAACGTAACAGACGCGTAATTTTGTTTATATTTTAGGGAAATTAACAATTGAAAAAATCATACACTAAAAACTATTGGAGATATCTTCATGAAATTTTGTGTAGATGTTAATCAAAAATTACCATTTCTAAACCAGAATACTCTTCAATGGCTTTCGAATTAACAAAAGCGTAGTTCTATCCACAATTTGGATTTCTTATTTTATTTTATCAATATTTCAGTTATAGTGCAGACATGGAAAACAAGGTAAATAAAAAACAAACTCGCAGATATTGTGGGGTGGAAAACGTCGATGATGCCGACGTGGCGTGTTCCGGGCGTCGATTATTCAAAAGCCGTGCCGTCGGCGCCGCGACGCCCCCACGCCGGAAGACACCTGTTAGACGTCTCGCACACGCAACTCAACTCGACTCGAACCGTCAATCGTGTCTCAAATTGCTGAAACCGTCCAACTGCTGAAATCCGCTCATTCACTAAACGGCGGTTAATTACACTTTAAGTGATTGGATTCTTCAACAAACTAGTATTTTATAAAAACAAATAGTGACATTTAAAGAAGAAACTAAAGTAGAAACAAATGGAGAAATTTGGAGAAGAAGAAAATAAGGTAGAAACAAATAGAGAAATTTGGAGAAGAAGAAAATAAAGTAGAAACAAATAGAGAAAAGTGGAGAAGAGGAAGAGGAAATTTAATTATATCGTAAGTGGTCTACAAACTAATATTAGTAATTTCTTGAATTAATTTCTCATCTGGCACGTGGTGAAACATATTACACTATGTAAAGTTAATTAAAGGAAAGACACTTGGTATTGTTTCACAATTAAATCTTTATTCCGACTAGTTTCGGTTTGTTAGACCATTTTCAAAGGAATGTACAGAAAAAAATATTTCCTAAGTATATATACAATATTTTTGTTTCAGGTAATAAGAGAAGTCAGAATTGGGGAATTCCAAATCTCCTCGTTGTCGTTTACGATATTTTTCGCCATTTTTATGGCCCTGTTAATCTCCAGGCCCTCTTTGAGGTTTAGTGCGTATCCCTTATTACCTGAATGCAAAATCTTAAAATTATGCGGATTAAAGAAATGATTGAATGCTATGCCATGTTTGGAAAAGCCAGTTGTTGGTTTATTATCTAAAACAGATTTTTTATGTTCTTTCATTCTGATTTCGAAAGATCTGCCGGTTTGTCCAATATAAATTGCATCGCATTCATCACACTGTATTTCATAAATTCCACATTTCTTTGAATTATCAGTTTTCGATTTATTGTTTATTAATAGTTTGCCTAAATTTAAAGGGTTTGAACATATAATATTAAAGTCTTTTCCCCTACAATGACTGACTATATTATATGACAGGTCATTAACAAAATTCAATTTATGCCATTTATATTCTATTGTTTGCACCTATCAGGTGCGTAAAAGTATTTAATTAAATGTTTTTGTTTAATATTAGTAATTGGATTCTTCAACGCACTAGTATTTTATAAAAGCAAATAAAGAACATTTTAATGAATGAAACACGCTCTCCTCCTTTCACAGTAGATCATAGTAACTCAACTCACACAAACATCAAATTAAAACCTTAAAAGCTGACAGCGTTCGATTTACGAATAAAATTAATGATGATGTTTCGCTTTGATAACATGAATGAAGAAAATGTTGATGTTCTGTCCCACAAAACACTAAAACTTGTCAATTTTGAAAGCAGTTTACAGTTTTCTGCAATACTTATTAATACGAGCTTTGCTTAAAAGCAAATAGAGAAATTTAAAGAAGAAACTAAAGTAGAAACAAGTAGAGAAACTTGGAAAAGAAGAAAATAAAGTAGAAACAAATAGAGACATTTAGAGAAATAGAAATTAAAATAGAAACAAATAGAGAAACTTGGAGAAATAGAAATTAAAATAGAAACAAATAGAGAAACTTGGAGAAGAAGAAAATAAAGTAGAAATTTAATTATACCTTAAGTGATCAACAACTTATATTTTAGAAATTGATTAGAGAATTGGAGAAGAAGAAAATAAAGTAGAAATTCTAAGAAGGGTTTAAAAAGAAATTAACTCTCAAATTACTCATTTACTTAATTATATTGGTTAAACTACAGACAGAGGTAAAAGTTAATAAACGCATGGACGATTAATAGCATTCAATAACTTACCTTAAACGAGTGTGTCCACTCCCAGACTAAGCATGAAGTAAAATTTCGAGTTTAGAAAAGCCTAAAAATTTGGTTTGGTCGCGTAGCGCTACGCGCTACGCGACCAAACCAAATTTTAAGGCTTTTCTAAACTCGAAATTTTACTTCATGCGCCACGCGTATAAAACACTGATTTCAAGTGAGACTTAAAAACACACATTATCCTTAATTATAATAACATCGAATCATGCATTCCATATTTATATAATTTATTCCATTTAGCTAGGCAAAACATTGAAATACAGTTGTCAACATGAAAAACTAATAATCCTAGGAAGAGACTTGTTTAATTAACTAATCAAACCTAAATTACCGTATTGATATATTATAATTTTTAGGAATATTGCTTAATTAAAAGATGTTATTATGTTTAGGCATATTACTTAATTAAAAGATATTTTGTTATTTTAATGTCTGTAGAAATGCGACTTAACTCTACAGACATTAAAATAAAAATATCACTCCAGGTTGTCAGCATTCTTCGCTTAGTTAGATGGAATGAGCTCTACCTAAATATTAATCTTTACAGGCAACCCAATATACATAAGCGGTATTGGGTAGTAGTCTATAATCACTATTTTAGCCGAGTTAAATGGAATGCGCTCTGCCTGAATAATAATCCTTATAGGCAGACAACCCAATATACATGAAATACAGGGTGTCCCATTTTAATCTGATAAGGCGATTATCTCGAGACACGTGCATCCAGTTGAAAAACTTTCTGGATAAAAATTGGATGATTCGGAGGGGGACATCCGATGCTGTAACAAATTTCACCCCCCGACCTCTAGGGGGGTCGGTTAATAGGGGTGACTTTAAAATCTTAGATAGGAACCCCTATTTTTTATTACAGATTCGGAAAGAGAAAAAAAAACTGTGTTTTTCTAGAATAAGCCATCAAATAATTGTTTTCATGACAATTTGTGATAAAAAACAGGTCAGATTGATTAAAATGTACACACCTTCAACTTCGTGGAGGCGGAGAAGTGTCAAACTATTAAAACTTTCTATAAAATTATTTTTTTCTAATATTATTAATATTATTTTTTTCTAATATTATTTCCTGAAGTCTTGTAATTGATATTTCATAATGGTAACACAAACTTAACTGAATCTGAATGACTGCGTATGAGTAACGTGTTATTGTCAGTCTTAATGCTAATGAATTAATAACAAAGAATATTTAAAAAACGTATTTATTGCATTAAAATAAATATTTTCCAGTTTTCAAATTTCTGAATTTGAATTTATTCAATTATAAATTTTAAATTGTTGAAAGTGTTTAAATTTTTATCAATCTGACCCTTTTTTTATAACAAATTGTCATAAAAACAATTATTGATGGCTTATTCTAGAAAAACACAGTTTATCGATTTCAGCGCCAGCTATCGCACATAAAAAAAAAGTTCCCGAATAAAATCTTCATAGTTTTTTTTCTCTTTCCGAATCTGTAATACAAAATAGGGGTTCCTATTTAAGATTTCAAAGTCACCCCTATTATCCACCCCCCTAGAGGTCGGGGGGTGAAATTTGTTACAGCATCGGATGTCCCCCTCCGAATCATCCAATTTTTATCCAGAAAGTTTTTCAACTGGACGCACGTGTCTCGAGATATTCACCTGATCAGATTAAAATGGGACACCCTGTATATTGGGTAGTCTATAATTACTATTTTAAACAATTGGTCCAATCCATGTGAATTGCGATGTATTCAGGTATGCATAGGGGATTTATATAAAGATAAAGGTCTCGGTATTTAGAGAACTTTATCTGTATATAAATCCCCTATGCATACATGAATAAATCGCGATTCGCGTGGATAGCTTTATTCAATTTACCGAACAATCAAGACAAGAGAAAAATAACGAAAGAGAGACAATTTTACGATTTACCAATAAATCGATAAACCTTAGTCCAGACTAACTTTCTTCAGTAGACTCTCAAATAAACTATGTAATTTTATTTTTGTTTTAATAGGAAACGTTCAATTACCATGTAATCTTTTTTGTTTGAATATAAATGAAATTAAGTTTAAATGAAATTGCACATTCTTGGTTGCAGAATACTTCAAACACTAAAAGTGCGATTCTTTTCGCAATCTACAACAAGTTAGTCTTACAAAGACTATATCAAACACTCATTGAAACAACTACTTCCCGAGCTAATACCCCGACGGACATTGTATTATACAACAAGTGTTTGCTGTTACATACAGTAACCTACTGCAAATGTAACAATTTGGGTAAAATTATTCAGGCCATCTATAGACGCGTTTCGAGGTTTTTAGAGGAAACGGCAAAGCTATACTGATGAGAGATAAATCTCGAAACGCGTCTGTAGATGGCCTGAATAATTTGACCCAAATTGTTACATTTGCAGTAGGTTACTGTATGTAGCAGCAAACACTTGTTGTATAATTCAATGTCCGTCGGGGTATTAGCTCGGGAAGTAGTTGTTTCAATGAGTGTTTGATACAGTCTTTGTAAGACTAACTTGTTGTAGATTGCGAAAGGAATCGCACTTTTAATGTATAAATAAAATTGTCATTACTTGGAAGTAAAACGTTTTAGAGAAAAATTAAAAACGCGATTCTTCACGTTATTTACTACTATACCAAACAAAAACTAATTACAAAGATTATTTGACTCTAAGTAGTGAGAAACAATAAAATTAGCCGAACTTGCACCACGTAACATGTTTTAATAAATCGTGATTAGCGTGGCGTCTAAAGGGTTTTTCTATTTATATAAACTTCATGGTCCCCACGTGTAGGCCGTGAAAGTTTTAATAAATGGAAAAACGCTCTCCTCCTTTTACAGTGCATCATAGTAACTCAACTCACACAACCATCAAATTAAAACCTTAAAAGCTGACATGACAGCGTTTGATTTACGAATTAAATTAATGATGATGTTTTACTTTGATAACACGAATGTTGATGTTCTGTCCCACAAAACACTCAAACTTTTCAATGTTGAAAGCAGTTTACAATATTCTGCAATACCCATTAATACGAGCCTATAGCACTTAAACTATTGAAGAGTAATATTTTAAATTAACTTAAAAATTATTTTCTGCTGATCTAAGGATATTGAGTCCAAATGCGCCAGGAATTTGTTTTTGTAAAATAATCTTGACGGCATTTTTTGAGTTTTATTTTTAATACAGGCAAAATTTAAATATTTCACTGAAACTTTGTTGTTTTTAGCAAATTTAACTCGAGCAACGTCACCAAATCGCTTTCGATTCAAAACATGACTTTGCTCTCGTTAAATTAAATAAACGACAAAGTTTTCGTGTAATATTTATTTAATTTTTGCTTAAAAAAAAACTCTAGTGGTTTTATTTATGATCTCGAAGTTTTCACTTTTCTCGTGTACAAGCAATTCCCTTCAGATGCAAGGAAAACGTGATGAGACAATGGCACAAGTAAAAGGGCAGCAGATTTTATTGCGAGAAAGGCCCTTTGTTCGCTGGCAACCCTCGGCGACCTTTGCGGATGCCGCGTCTCGCTTGAGAGCCGAGGAAGTTTATGTTTTTGGAAGGAGAAATTTCGAATATTACAAAAGCAGAAATCGATTCATCTGTATAAAAAAAAGATAATAAGAATTCTACCATTCCATAAATCAGATATGTTTGATTTGAATAAGCCGTGTGTTGTATGTATTAAGAGGGCCAATTTTTGTTGGTTGTGTGTTTCTGGGATACGAGATGGCGCAGAAATAGCAAAATTGCAGAAAGTAGTTTTGACTATGTATTGGTTTATTATAGTGCCTGCCAAATTGTATCACAACGAATAATAAAAATGATGAGTGCAGTTTACAATTGGATATTTAGTTACAGAAGATGCAAGTAAACTGGATAAATATTTACGATTTTAATTTCTATCAACATATAACAACTGTATAACGAAACAGATGCTTTTTTAATTTGATATTTCATATGAGTATATACAGGGAGTTTTTCCTTAAAGTATACATATTCTGAATTTAGATTATTTTTTTTAATATTTAGATATTCGTTGTTTTTTAAATGAGTTCAATTTGAAATTTTAAACGGGTGTTTTCCACTCCCAGACTAAGCATGAAGTAAAATTTCGAGTTTAGAAAAGCCCCGTGAAAATTTGTCGAGGGTCGCGCAGCGACCCGAGACAAATTTTCTGGGCTTTTCTAAACTCGAAATTTTACTTCATGCGCCACGCGTATAAAACACTAAAATACTGTGAAAGTTATGTATATTTGAACCTCACTTGAAATCAGTGTTTTATACGCGTGGCGCATGAAGTAAAATTTCGAGTTTAGAAAAGCCCAGAAAATTTGTCTCGGGTCGCTGCGCGACCCTCGACAAATTTTCACGGGGCTTTTCTAAACTCGAAATTTTACTTCATGCTTAGTCTGGGACTGGAAAACACGTTTAAAGCTATAAATTGAACTCTTTTAAAAAACAACGCATGTCGGAAAATTTACAGCTCATGCACATGTTTACCTAAAAGAAAAATCCCCTGTATTTATATTGTAGACAAACAGTTAAATTCTGGCAACATAAAATATATATTCATGTTATTTGCAATTACATAAGTGATTTAAATTATTACTATCAAAAATCAAATATCGTACATGACTGTCGCGTGCTGCACTTCTTAATTTGGTAAATTGCAATAAAGCACACAAAAGGAATAGATGCGAACACGAGAGGAGGTCTACCATCTAAGCTGGGTAGGCGACACTTCAAGCTGAGTAGGCTAAGCCGTACAAAAAATGAGAAATTACAATAACCCAATTCGAACTCTAGACGCTAAGCTGACTAAGTGCCCCGGTAATTAAATCGCCGAGTGTCGCACATTCTATTTGGTAAATAAATGAAAAAGAAATTTTGCCGACTCATCACTTGAATCAACATATACCGGCATTCCGCATTTCTAATTAAAACATGAATCTAGAAATGCACTCGTATTTAAAAAATGTATTGAGAAATATTTTAATAATGTCTTTCTTTGTTGTGTATCAACAAAGTAATCAATGAACAGTCCGCGACAGAAAAATTACATTCGCAAGTTAAGGCCGCGCACCGCCGTACACGAATTCTACATATCAAACCCACTTCTATTTTATATGTTTTTGGAAATTACAATATAATTTTAAGATATTACTAAAATAGCACGATGCTGCCCACTATTTATTAAAAGCATAATCAAAATTTACGTTGCTCTTACGGAGATTTCTAAGCAACAATTAATCTAATTTATCATTTATTTTAAATTAATCTATTTAATACAACATGTTTATAATTATCACTTCAATAAATTAAAGCAATATGAAGAAGAAATAATGTTTTCTATGGAAGTATTGCACGGATTTATGTAATCATTTAAGAGTGTTCCATTACTTGATTTATATATAATTTAAACAACATTTAAAAAAAAAGAATAGTGTCAATTTATTCGCAAAGCTTCAATATGCAATATTTATAAGTTTAAAAGGTCTACTTTCATTATTGAAGAAGATTAATCGTTGTTCGTTCTTATGGCCAAATAACATGTGAATTTCCGACCTTAAACAAAATGTACAAGATTTAGTTTTTTATGTATATCCTAGACCTAAAAAGTTATAAGGATGTAAGAAAAAGATTTGTATCTCTTTGTAACGTACGAAGGTGTTGTTTGTCATTACGGTTCTTTTGTTTATATTTAGATTTCCTGGATTTGTCGTCGAAGACGCGATTTAGTCAACTTGGGTCCAAACAAAGAGATTCAAAGATAAACCTTTTACTTGATATTTAATTTGCTACTTAATACATCAATTTACAGTTTGAAACAGATTAAGAATTAGAAGTCAAAGATTCAGAGTTTAGAATTTGTAATTGAATTGGCTGTCTTGCTCAACTGTCGAAATAGAAGTGTGGTCCTTAACACCAGAACAATTTTATTTCTTCAGTGATAAGATAAGATAAAATGGAATAACAAAACAAGATTATAATTCCTAAGAATCGATTTCGGAATGTGAAAACTATTTGATTTACGAATTATTTGCTATTCCAAAATTATCTGTACAATGAGATAAATACACTATAATGATAATAATATACAGAGTGATTCATGAAAACATTAAATTTATACAAGTGAGAGGTACATTACACTCCTCCCCTTATAGAAAAAAAAAATAACAAAATACAATTTTGATTTGTTTTTTGCGAAAAGAAAAAAAAATAAATCAGATCAACACTATTAATTAAATAAATCACTGTTCACTTTCACTAAAAACACAATCGGAAAAAATTTGTTAAAATGTATATCGATTTTCTTACAATAAGGGATATTTTTAAATTAATTGAAATTAAAATATTAAAATTATGTGGCTAAATATTGACGTATTGATTTTTGCTTATTACTAAAAAATAAATAAATTTGAAAAATATATACAATGATAATTAAAAAATCAGTTTTCAAGTTAAACTTGAAACTATTGCAGTTAAATACAATAAACTAAATAATTTTTCAACTAAATCTAGAATTAATATTTAGTCTTTGTTTTCCTTTATGTCTAGAGTTTACATTTTCCGTATGATTTGATTTTCTGTGCGAAATATTAGAATTACTTAAAGAGGAAACGTTATTTTCAAATTGATTACAAAGGTAAATATTTTCTTTTTCATTAAATCTTACAATCTTATTGGCATTAATTTTGATATTTTTACTTAAGTCCCTTTGAGCCTTAAATTTAGTTTGCGGAACTGGATTTTTAGATTGGAATTCACGAGTTATATGATGATCTTTATCATCTACTACATAATGTTTTTGTTCCATATTTCCACTAGGAGTATTCAAATGTTCTATTTGAGAATTTTCTTCGAATTTAATAATTTCTACTCCATCTGAATTGTTTTCAACGATTTTCGAACTTTGATTACACTTGTTTGACGTAGAAAATGATTGATTAAAAACACAATTTGATTGATTTTGACTATTTTGAAAATTTGGATTGAACTGCTTATTTTGTGAATTATAATAATTTGCTTTATTATTTGCATTAAAATAAGCTCGTTTTTTGTTAGCATATTGCCTTTTAATACAATTATTTATGGAATGTCTCGAATGTTTGCAATAATTGCATGAAACTATTGACTTATTTGCTTGGCTTGAAATTGAACGGAATTTCTGATTCAATGAATTAAATGTACAATTTGATGTAGAATGTGAATTATTATTACAAATATGGTAAAATTTAACATTTTGAAAATTATTTGTTCTTTCAAAGAAATAGGGCTCTTCGCGAATTGCCATTAAAATCGCCTCATCTAGTGTTTTCGGTTTCCTAGATCTAATGTCAGTACTTAATGGGTTTTTTAGACCAAACAGAAACACTTGCAGAACATTATCGTTAACTAAATTTAATTGCGCTTCTTGAGCAACAGCTGTTAAATTTGTATCTAACTTTCTAAGATACTTTAAATGACACCGTTCAATTCGAGATACATAATCATTGACAGATTCGTTCGTTTTTTGATGACATGAATTTAATTCAGAGAGAACATCATAAAATGAAATATTTGGTGAAAAATTATCCCTTAAAAATATTTTAAGCTCACCCCATGAATTTATTTCCCAGCTAAAAACTCGTCTGCCAGCCTCGCCTAGCAATTTACTTTTAATTGCAACTAGAAATTTGGACTTATCGTTATCGTTAATTAAATTTATTGCATACTCACATCTGGTAATAAAATCATCTAAATTATTGTATTTTGAGGTTTCTGAATATTCAAAATAAGTATGCTTTCAAGTTTCCAAAGCGAAATTCATCATATAAAAATCTGTACCTAGAGCCATTTTTAAAATGATAGAAAAAAATAGATAAAATTTAAAAAATTGCAAGATCCCTTATTTGTTTGCGTAAGAAAATTCGACTTACATTCAGGTAAAACAATGGCTGACGTCCTCTAGGTGGTTGATGTGATTAGTACGTCCTCGTGCTCCAGGTTCTTTGTAGATCAAAGATGATCCAAAAGGCGGCTTCTGATTCAGAAGTGGCTCTGATGTGTTGGCACTCGTCTACGTCTTGGGGCACCTCGATGATGAAGTCCAAGCGGCTACGGCGCAGAAACCTCTATGAAATTGGATGTTGACGGCGTTTTCGCGAACAAACTTCCTTACAGGAAATCCTACCGACTGCGCCAATTTGTAACGTACGAAGGTGTTGTTTGTCGTTACGGTTCTTTTGTTTATATTTAGATTTCCTGGATTTGTCGTCGAAGACGCGATTTAGTCAACTTGGGTCCAAACAAAGAGATTCAAAGATAAACCTTTTACTTGATATTTAATTTGCTACTTAATACATCAATTTACAGTTTGAAACAGAATAAGAATTAGAAGTCAAAGATTCAGAGTTTAGAATTTGTAATTGAATTGGCTGTCTTGCTCAACTGTCGAAATAGAAGTGTGGTCCTTAACACCAGAACAATTTTATTTCTTCAGTGATAAGATAAGATAAAATGGAATAACAAAACAAGATTATAATTCCTAAGAATCGATTTCGGAATGTGAAAACTATTTGATTTACGAATTATTTGCTATTCCAAAATTATCTGTACAATGAGATAATTACACTATAATGATAATAATATACAGAGTGATTCATGAAAACATTAAATTTATACAAGTGAGAGGTACATTACATCTTTATCGCCACCCAAACATAGAACCCCACCCACCCTCTTTCATGAATAATTTTTATGTTTAAATTTGATTTATTAAATGTTTGTTTCGTTTTGTTAAATGTTTCTATAAGACGCGTGACTGATGTAAATGTATGTTTTTCCTTCTTCTTCAATATCTCATTACTACTGCATATATGTTCATTTATATTATTTAAGGTTTAGATGGAAAACCAGTTCGGCATTTTTCTTTATGCTAAACTGAATTTAGCCTTATGGTTTGGAATTATTTAGAGTTGCATTCTGGTTTATTATTATCGTTTTATATTTGTATTGTATTTTTAATGTACTCTAAGAATTGCAAATAAAGTGTATTATAATTATAATTTTAAATAAAAAAATTAAGGGTCAAGTGCGTGCGAGTGTAGAACGTTTTGTTATACAATAGTTGGGAATTTGTAGGCATGGAGAACATCTGGTTACCAGACTTTAGTTTCCCTCGTGCATATTTATGATCACGAACGACTTAATTTTCGGGATTGCTCCTCCAACTACTAATTACCATATTATAGTTATTACTAGATTACACATACGAGAAGCTTAAATTCCCACTAAATATTTTTGTTGTTGTATTTTAAACAGTTTGGAAAAGTTGATTTTGTTTGTGTCAGGGTTGTTATAAAAACGTTTTTTCTCATTTTAATTAAAACAAACAGTTTTTTTTTAATTAAAACGTGTTTTTTTTTCATTAAAACAGCGTTTAAAACATTAATAATTAAAAACGTGTTTAACACATGTTCAAAACACGGCGTTAGCAATATTAAATCTATTCTTTGGGCCATTTGGGAATGATCTATATTATTTATTAATTGGTATAATATAGCTTATTTATTAGTATACTAATACTTCCATGATTATTAAATCAAATATGTAAATTATTGTAAGGTGAAAATTAATTGTAAATCGATTATAATGGAAATTCCGTACATAAAGTTAAAGTAAAAAAAACGTGTTTAAAACAGAACATACATTCAATTTTTCTTTTGAGTATATATATATCCCGATAATTACAGCGTTTTTTTAAATTTGCGGGAATTCGTTGTTTAAAAGCGGTTAATTTGAGGCTTTTAACGAGTGTTTTCCACTCCCAGACTAAGCATGAAGTAAAATTTCGAGTTTAGAAAAGCCTAAGAATTTGGATTGGCCGCGTAGCGAAGCGGAGCGGCCAATCCAAATTAGGCTTTTCTAAACTCGAAATTTTACTTCATGCGCCACGCCTAAAAACACTGATTTACAGTAAAGATAAAAAAACACACATACAACAACGATTATAGGCAACCTAAAATACGTTAGAGTTATTGGGTTGCCTATAATCACTGTTTTGAACAATTTGTTGAACGCAGAATTTGTCTCACGTTTTATTCACATCTACATATTGGATCGCTAAAGCCGTGTATTTCAAACTTTGCGATATTTTAGTGTTTTAAACGCGTGGCGCATGAAGTAAAATTTCGAGTTTAGAAAAGCCTAATTTGGATTGGCCGCTCCGCTTCGCTACGCGGCCAATCCAAATTCTTAGGCTTTTCTAAACTCGAAATTTTACCTCATGCTTAGTCTGGGAGTGGAAAACCCTCGTCTAAAAATTCAAATTAATTAAAAAAAAAAACAACGAATGTCGTATAATTTACAGTGTATGCATATGTATACCTGAAAGAAGAATTCCCTGTATTTAAAAATCACATTTATGCACACAGAATTTGATATTTTCTTGTAATAAAATGTTAGGTTTGATAATGTAATTTGAAATATCTTCAACAATTTAGCTAAAATTTAAAAATGTAACCACAAAATTCTAATGAAGTAATATAAAGTAAAATTTAGGAAATTTAAAATAATAAAAAAAAAAACGTTTTAAACAACTGTAATGTTTAAAACATGTTTTAAACAAATTCAAGATTTAAAACAAGTTTTAAACAAAGTTAAGATTTAAAACATGTTTTGAACCAAACCGTTTAAAACACGACGGCTGCTTTTAAACATGTTTAAAACACTGTTTTAAAACAAAGCGTTTTAAACATAACAACCCTGGTTTGTGTTGAGTCCGGGGGAAATTGGTACGGTTAATCTAGATCCACCCCTGCGTGAATTTTCCCCCCTTTTGTTTTTCTTCGAAAGAGCAATGGCGACCATGTCATAATGATTCGTATATCGTCACGCGAATTTAAAACGGTCACGTGCTTCGAATGTCATTGACATTTCACTCGTAAGGTATTGAATAATGGATTGAAACACTTTCATAAGTTTGCAAAACATTCCTACAAACGTAACATAAGCAACTTTTTTTCTAGCGAGAAAATTGTTTTGGACACACGCTGATTTAGTGTAGAGTTTAAAATATTAATTAATTATTAAATTTAATGTTTGATATTACAAGACTCCTAAGACTTACCTAGGTATGTAGATTCGACTAAGACTTGCTTAGATTGAATAAGCAATACCATAGAGTAAATAGTACAGTGCGATCATTTAAATTATGATTTAGAGTAGGCGGCATTTTTTGTGCGGTTGCCCAGACGGCTAATAGAATGAAGACCCGAACAAAACATCCACACAGTCTCTGAAGAATGCCCAAGGATGAAATTTTAGAGAGCGAAGATTTCTTGTACAATACAGGGTGTCAGTATTTCAACAGAATGTATGGGGATCTTGGTTACTTAAAGAGATAGAGAGTTGGTTAAATTGGGGCGTAGTTTAGGGCCCAATAATAATCTAAAAACAAATTTGAAATATCTTCTTTCGTTTTTGAGATATTGTCAAAAAAAATTGGTTTTTATTTTATTATTCAAAAACTATTGAATCCAGACATTTACAATGTTGACATTATAGAGGCACTTTATAACGATAAATCCAGTAACATATTTTATTTTAAGATAACTATAACATTTACCCAGGGACCATAGCCAACTTTTGTTTTTCTTATGGGCGTTATTTTGGATTTTCATATTTTTTTGGAAGAATATTATTTTCTGAATTCAATGATGTATCACACTTATAATTTATTGTATACTTTATATGTAAAATTTTAATCTTTTGTTTTTGTAAAGAGTGCCTTGGAAGCAGTTGAGTAACTCACTTATTTGACATCTCCTAGACCCCTAATTTGCTTACATATCACCCCTGAAGACGGGCATCCGACGATACATATTTTAACAGTTGTGATGTATTTTAAACTAACGAGTGTCTTCCACTCCCAGACTAAGCATGAAGTAAAATTTCGAGTTTAGAAAAGCCCCGCGTAGAAAATTTGTCGAGGGTCGCGCAGCGACCCGAGACAAATTTTCACGGGGCTTTTCTAAACTCGAAATTTTACTTCATGCGCCACGCGTATAAACCACTGATTCACAGTAAGGTTAAAAATATATAACGCTTAGATGTGATGGTGACCAATATTTATCGAGATGTAGCGAAAAAACGCAAGAATAATAATAATTAAATTAGAATAAATTTAGTTCGTGCATCTTTTATGTGATAATCGATACTTATTATTATTATTAAAAAAGATTAACAGTTATTAATTAATTTTGAGTACTAACAATGATTGACTGCTGTCAAGATTTTATTGATTTTTATTGATTAACAGATATCATAGTCAAGATGTCGGACGCTGAAAGTGTAGACTCGGATCGTTCCTTGATAAAATCGAAAAAGAATAAACTCAAAAATTGTTATTGCGGTAATATCGCGAAATCGGGAGTCCGGTGTACTGTGTGCAATACTTGCTGCCATTTGGGGTGTATACAACGTCTAAAAATATTTTGCAACCTGCCACTAGTAATTCCTAACCTCCAAGGCGATGTAGCAGAACAACATACATCATCTCATACCTGTGAGTATTCAAAGCATCTCTATCAAGCTTATATCGATCTAATCAGCGAGCTGAAGTTGTCAAACAAATTATTACTAGAAAAAGTAAGTTATTTAGAGAGAAAATAACTTCCTGAAAAATAATTCAAATATCCCGCGCGTTAGTGCTAATGAAACCACCAATGAAACCACCAGTGAGATGGAAGATATATCCACTAGGCCTGATCAATACAACCGAAAACAGACATCAATTCCAACTATCGCGGTTCAAGATGCCCTTGAATTTGCAAATCCTCAGATACGACAGCCACAATGGACAGAGGTTCTGCCGAAAAATCGCAGGCGCCGTGCACAAGCGCAATCGGCTAAGCCAGAAAATGCGCCGGACGCGCGCACGCACAAGAGTAAACAAACACAAATAGTACGGGCGACTGCGTCATGGGATGAGAACAACTTTAGCGCAGCTACACAAAAGGCGTGGGTACGTGTCGGGCGCGCAGCACCAGATGCCACCACTCAGCTAGTCGGAGATTTCCTCAAAAAAAGATTTCCAACCCGGAATGTTATTATTGAAAAATTGGAAACAACAAATACGAATATGTCATCATTCAAAGTTGGAGGGGATTTTGATTTACTAGAGAGGCTTTACGACCCGGCCACCTGGCCTTCTGGTTTATCAGTGAGACGATTCAACTTTTCTCGACGCTCCAGATCTCCAGACTCAGACGCACAGAAGAAAAAGTAACATATTAATTCATCTAAATATTCAGTCATTACGCAATAAAATACACGAGCTAGAAGCGTTCATAAAATCCCAACACGAATTTATTAATATTATTTGTCTGGCAGAACATTGGCTCCTTACAGATGAGGTTCGTTACTGCAAAATTGATAATTATACCATTGCCTCAAGCTTTTGCAGATCGAAGCCTTACGGCGGTAGCATGATATTGGTTCGCGATAATATAAGATTTAAAGTTCTTAACAATATCACAAAATTATCTATTGAAAATAAATTTAAGCTATGCGCTATTGAGATACCAGAATTATCATTGTGTATTATTTGTAGATATGAGTCCCGAGCACTGACGTCCCTGATTTTATTCATATAATCTCTAAAGCATTTACTGTATCCAAACAAAAATTTGTGATAATTGCCGGTGATTTTAATATTAAGTTCGGTACTAATGACAGAGATTATCTTCATCTGCAAGATGCGATAACATCATTTGGTTATGAAATCACTATTTTTGAAAATACACGAAAAAACAATTGTATCGACAACATCTTGATAAATAAAGCAATCAGTCAAAATGAAAACTACCACTCCTCTGTCATTGGGCCCGGTCTCTCCGATCACTATGGACAAAAACTGAAATTTGAAATGTTAACCAAAGAAAATAGCTCAATTAAAACGATCCAACCAATAACTGAAATAGGTCTAATAACTCTGTTTCATGAACTTGACACCGCGAACTGGGAATTAGTTCACATCAGTGATGATATAGATCAGTGGTCTCCAAACTACGGCGCGCGGGCCAAATCCGGCCCGCGACTTGCATAAATCCGGCCCGCGATTGTTTGTAATTTTTTGTGTAAATGTCATATTTTAAAATATTGTAACAATTGTTCCTTAAATTTTTCATAATTTTATAAAATTAATCGGATCTTGGCCGACTTTATTATGTAGAATTGTATTTGTGGCCCGCGAAGAAGATTAGTTTGGAGACCCAGGATATAGATGAATGTTTTGAAAAGCTCATAGCCATTATTCAAAATTCAGTAGATATCGCGTTTCCAAAAAGACTTATTAAAACTGAAAATGGGCATGTGCAAATTAAATGGTTCAATGAAAAGCTCAAAAAAATGCGCGAAAATGTAGTTCTTCTCAGATTTTAATAATAAATACCCACATCTCGAACTCCAGGCGTCGGTTAAACAATGCAAAAAATATTATCGGCAGGAAATTTCAAAATAAAAACTAGCAGCCACAGATATGTATATAAACAACTCAAACAACTTACCTAAAGCTATGTGGAGCGTATTAAATTCAAAATTAAAAACTAACACCCACTGCGACAAAATTCAACGAATATCTTTGCTCCATAGCTGAACAAATTGCACTATGGACCAAAATTTAGACCTTGCGTTGGAAGCTATCAACTCAATGAAATATCCAAATCCTGTAATTAGTGACAACATTTTTACAATAGAACCGGTATCAGAAGCCGAAATAAGAGACATAATCATCAAATTAAGTAACTCCAACAGCGCTGACGTTTTTGGCTTAAATAGTAAAATCATTAAACACGTTTAAAATATTATAATCCCTCATCTCACGAAGCTAATAAATAAAGCTATAACAAAAAATACATTCCCAAAACCGTTGAAAATATCTCGAGTAATTCCCATATATAAAAAGGGTGAAAAATCAAGCTTAGAAAATTACCGACCAATTGCAATTATCCCAATATTTCGCAAAATTTTTGAGGTAGCTCTAAAGTCAAGGCTTATCGGGTATTTTGAAAACAATAATCTTTTCTCGAACAGCCAATTTGGTTAAGAGTGCAATCTCTGCAATGATCGAGTTTGTTTCGTACATATGTTCTCATATTGACAGTGGTCACTATGTAAGCGCTCTACTTTGCGACTTATCTAAAGCATTTGACTGCTTATCACATGAGATACTTCTAAAAAAATTATAGTGTGTAATCTAGATAAAAATTCCATCTCATTCTTTAACTCATATTTCTCAGACCGCTTTCAGTATGTTGAAATCGACAATCAGAAATCACCACTGTCCCGTATAAGTAGAGGTGTCTTACAAGGATCTGTTCTCGGCCCATTGTTTTTCATAATATACATTAACAATCTAGAAGAATGCATGGGCGTATCAATGTCAACTTTTAAAGATGACATTGAAACTCTCAAATTCAGTACCGATACAACAAAAATTTGGTTTACTGCCAATGAATTATCGCTAAATGAATCGAAGACTCAAATATTGATCGTCGGTACTCGACCTATGGAGCAGCATTTCAGAGAACAAAAAGGAAAGCTCTTAGGAATTAGCTTTGAACCAACACTCACGTGGTTCACACACTGCAATCAGCTTGCAAAAAAATTGAGCTCGCTCATTTTTTTATTTCGCACTATTACTGCCTCCACAAAGGTTTTGCTAAATGCATATCATGCAATATTTCATTCAAAGATGACCTACAGAATCATTATATGGTGTCACTCGGCATCTAGCTACCGAATATTCAAGTTACAAAGAAAAGTCATTAGGGTAATTGGCGGTGTACACTACAGACACGAAACAAATGATCTTTTTAAAAAATTTAACATCTTAACGTTGCCTAGTGCATTCATATACAGTTGTTTAATGCACATTAAACAAAACTTAATTAAGGGGAATATAATAGTGGTCTGAAATTTATTGTCAGGTTTATTTAAAAACTAATGATCCTAGAAAGTTGAAATTTTGACAGCGTATATTAAGCTCAATTATCTAGTAAAATATCGAAGTCTTTTTTTTTAACAATTTGTTTTCAGAGGTATGAAAAAAATAATGTTATATTTTTCAAAATTAAAAAAAATATTCCTATATCTTACTAGTTTATACTATAAGGAATATAATGTGAACATTTCATAAGGATGCGATAGCTCATGCCCGAGTCAGGTTAAAATAAAAATCTTAAAAAATAAGACCGTAAAATACCGCCGCCTTGCGGATCTTCTCTTAGTTGAACGCGTTGTACACTCATCTGCACAATTATTGGAGGGGCGAGCAGCATGCGGCCAGCGTTTATTCCTGGGCCGGTGAACGCTGCGCGGCTTCGCGTTTGTTTTTATTTTCTTTTCTCAATCATAGTTAACAAAAACGGCTCGCGTCGTTAGCATTTATTCTCATAAAATTAATATTTCGCAATTATAATCGATATTTTATTGTACTAGTGTTTTATTTTTTTGCTTTCTGACTACTAATGGAATAAGTATTTTTTTATACTGCATGTTCACTAATATAGAAAACACGAAATGTTTCACTAATTTGAATAAAGATGTGTAATATACCTTTAATATTGGCTTTCCTAATTATTTGACAGTGTCGGTATTATTAAATTATTTTTAAAGTTTTTTAAGCTGATTAATAAGCAGAAGCAATCGAATAACAATCAGTCTTGTTCAAATCATTATTTCGTCTTAAATCTTTCGTTGTTAAAGCAGTTGTTAAATGCCATTCAACTTCTGGCAATAAAACTATTAAAGTAAATTGTAAAGTTTCTAGCAATCGGACCTATTTGAACCAACTGCGACTTCATCAACGAATCAATGATATCAAAAAACCAGGGCTGTGGAGTCGGTGGATACAGTATCCGACTCCGACTCCGACTCCTCAATTTAAGATAAAACGACTCCAGCTTCAACCTCCGACTCCGGTGATTATTAGGAAATCATAAGGATTAAAGGGTACTATTAAAAACCACATGTATGTACAAGAAGTTCAAATGCAAAATTAACATGTATTTTTTTTTTTTTAAGGATTAACATGATCATAATTGATAATTTTAAAATTCTACGATATTAATAATGATTCGTTAAGCCACTATCACTCACCGACCGGCTCTTTATACAAAAAAAGACACTCTATAAAAAAAATGTAACAGTCGAAGAAAATGATCAAAATTAATTATTTAAAAATGCACTAATAATCGTGTTAATGCAATAAGCCCAGTAACACTATATTATTTTTAAACGTTACAAATTAGACATAATTTATTATTATATGTAAAACCAATAATTTTACACAAAATATATTAAAAAATACTTATTTTTAATCATATATTTAGAATTTAAATGCCTATCGAGACTTAATAAGAAGCTATAGGTACAGCATATTTAAATTACGATTAACGAATAGCGTTACCTGAAGTGTAACGCTCAATTTTCGTCCATCTTGTACTTTTTATTTCGATTTATCCGGAGTCGGAGTCGTAACTAATTTTCGACTCCGCGACTCCGACTCCGACCAAAATACCTAAACTCCGACTCCGCGACTCCGACTCCGACTCCGACTCCACAGCCCTGATCAAAACTATAAGAATAGTGAGAATAACGTCACCAATATGACGTTGTCGAAGATTAATGTTACAAATCAACTATTTTTTACTGAGCACAGGTAATATATGTTTGACGAATGTTTAATAAAATGTAGGGTTTAACTGCGTGCATATTCATTGTTAATTATTTTAGAAAAAATAAAACTATAATAATAATAAGGTAGTTATTATAATGCATTTCAAATAACAAGCTTCTTGCTCAACATTACACCGAACCCAATATATTTTATTTCAAATTTGGCTGATTTATGATGAATCATATTTTGATAGTAAGTAAATAAGGAATAAATGAATTGTAATTGAATGTTATTGCAATCCTCTATTTATACACATCATCATTTTGTAAACCCTGTACTAATTATAAAAAAACAGGGCAGCTGACCGTTTAATTTTTTTCAATCTATTATTTATTTGTTGCATTCATAAAAACTAGAATATTGGATAAAATAAAAAATGAAATTCTCCCCAAAATCTAGGGTATGTTCCCAATTTGGCAGAGGCCAAATTAATACACATTATTTTCATGGCAATAGCAGTTATCAAAGATAATATTCCTACATAAAAAATATCATTGAAAATCCTATGTTCCGTTTTTTTCATATACAGAGAGTTTTATATAACACCGAACATATTCATCCAATACAATTTTGACACCTTTATTTTTTAAGTTATGTGTAAATTGGGTTGCCTCTATGACCATTAAAAACTGTAGCCAATCAATCGCAATTAATGCCTCAACTTGTACACACAGGGAGTTTTTCTTTCAAGTATACATGTGAGAATTACACAGTATATTTCGTAAATCTTTAGATACTCGTTGTTAAAAAAAATAATTTGAAACTTGAAATGAGTGTGTTCCACTCCCAGACTAAGCATGAAGTAAAATTTCGAGTTTAGAAAAGCCTGAAAATTTGGTTCGGTCGCGTAGCGCGAAGCGCGGAGCGGCCAAACCAAATGTTCAGGCTTTTCTAAACTCGAAATTTTACTTCATGCGCCACCGGTACAAAACACTGACAAATTACGAAGTTTAAAACACACCGATAAACTTTCTATTGCATCTGTGTTTAGTACCGGTGGCGCATGAAGTAAAATTTCGAGTTTAGAAAAGCCTGAAAATTTGGTTTGGCCGCTCCGCGCTTCGCGCTACGCGACCAAACCAAATTTTCAGGCTTATCTAAACTCGAAATTTTACTTCATGCTTAGCCTGGGAGTGGAAAACACTCGTTTAAAGCTTCAAATTAAATTCTTTTAATAAACCTAGCATCGGCAAATGTTCAACGTATGCTTCTGTATACCTAAAAGACAAATTCTCGTTATGAAAATGTTCGGTGTTACATTAAACTCTCTGTATATCCGGCATATAAATATTCACAAGGAGCTTATGAACATGAATTATTTTATTATTATATTTTTAAGAAATAATCTCTAATTTAATAAAATAAAACACATAGTTTGTTCAGCTGTCGAAATTGGAGTCTTAAAAGTAAAAATAATTAGTTATAATGACAAGAATAAGAATCATCGGTTTTGTAAATACCGAAAAATAACACAGGATCGCTTTCTAACGAATTGAAAACAATACATAGCTTGTATGTATTATCAGCGTGTTTAAATAATACGAATCGACACTTTCCTTCGATCCGTCTTTTTTATACGCTTTTTTTTTCATCTATTCCACGCGACGCGAGACCCTATCCGTTCATGCCAAGCAGCAATGCACAAATGCACAGTGAACTGTCGCTTTTCTTTCTGACTGTATTCGCCCCACTTGTCCTGTAAATTTGGCATCGGATGAGCTACTCTAAACTATGTGGGTCTTTCCAACACGATCGGCGTGTTACACTGCGATAATCCCCTGAAGTAAGTACGATCCTGTTTGCGACACGCACGCATATAACACGAGGACGAGAGAAGATCTACGCATGCCGTACTCTAGATTGAACAAAACTCGGGGAGGTGTCAATTATTATGGAGTAAGTTTCTACAATTCGCTACCAAAAAATGTTAGAGAGCTAAATGTCTGTCAGTTCAAAAAGTACATAAAAAAAGTGTTAACAGCAAATTGCTTATTCTCTATAAATGATTTTTTTAAGATAACTTGTTAGTATATAAGTATGTATTGTATTCTTTTGTAATGACGAATGTAAATATTTTTTTGTAAATATATAATACAATAAAGTTAAATAAAATAAAATAAAATAAAATATGACGTTATTGTTTCCAAGGCACTCTTTGCAAAAAAAAATATAATTTTAAATTTCAAATTTAAAATAAATTATGAGTGTGATAAGTCACTGAGTTCAGAAAAAAATATTCTTTCAAAAAATATGAAAATCTAAAATGGCGCCCATAAGAAAAACAAAAGTTGGCTATGGTCCCCGGATAAATGTTATAATTATCTTGCAAAAAATATGCTACTAGATTCCTCGTTAAAAAGTACCTGTACATTGTTAAAGTTCTAAATGTCTAGATTCAGTAGTTTTTGAATAAAAAAATAAAAACGAATTTTCAAAAAATCTGTTTTTTGTTGATATCTTGAAAACAAAGAAATATAATTCAAAATTGTTTTCGGTTTTTGTAAGGCCTTAAAATACGCAACTTTGCCCAATTTAAACGACTCCCCATCTCTTCAAATAACTAAGATCCCTATACATTCTGTCGAAATACGGGCACCCTTTTTGTTTTACCAAAGTGGCCTTTGAAAACCAAACCAACACGATTGGTAATGTAAATTGCATTTTTTATGTAAAGTTATTTAAATAAAAAACACTTGGTGTTGTTTCACAAATTAAAACTTTACTCCGACTAGTTTCGGTTTGTTAGACCATTTTCAAAGGAATGTACAGGAGAAATTATTGTCTAGGTATATTCACATATTTTTGCATGTTTTAATGAAGAAACTGAGAAATATTGCAGGTATTTACATTTCTAAAAGTTAGTACATACGAGTAATAATAATATGTAATTGAATGTTTTATTTAAATAAAATTATCAAAATTATGTCAAAAATGTAGATAGAAGACCAGCATTATGGGTGGCACAAATAGAGTGGATGTTTTGTTAGATCCTATTGAATGGTGAAATAAATTTGAGGTTATGCTAAACTATGTGTTAACAGTCAGTAGTGCCAATCTAATTTAAAACTCAAAGCCTACTGTAAATCATGTTTTAAACGATCGCAGGTGTATTTAACATTCTTAATCGTAATATTACTATCGTATGTTCAAATAAAAAAAATCTCTAGAGTGCCATGGAAAATATTCTAGGTTGGCAACTCTGAAAATATAATTATTATGTCTGATGTTTTATATGTCAATTCCTGAAGTAGTGAAGTGAAGTAGCCAACTTAAATTTGAAAAAAGATGAAACCATGGCACACTAGAGGTTTTTTTTTATTGAAGATATGATATAATAATACTAATACTAATTCCGTTCTTTCTTTCCTTTAAACAAACGCCTCAATTAATCCTCAACCAAACAAATTCAATTACACCCTAATACACCATTCGGAACTGGAAATATATTTATAACAATAACAAAAACGAACAAAAAAAAAACGTAATTACAATAATTGAGACGTAACACTTGCACAGGTACATACACGTTTTCCCCATCGATTTCACCATGGATTAAATGTGCCAAGGCATGCAATACACCCCCTATTAAATGATGATTGAACCGCCACCCCCCTTCCCCGCCCCCAACCATTTACATTTTGTCGATGACAATTTCGTTAGTTACTTGTTTACTAAACGCCTTCGGTGTGAATTATTTAAATGCTGACAAGCGTTGAAAAGTTGAAACACTTCAATACACGTACCATTGTTCTGGGTTGATTAAAAGTTATGCCGGCCATTATTTAAATGACTCGTGTTTGAATTATTTATTTGATTATTCATGAGTTATTAGTTTTAATAGATGTCTAATTATTAATCCCGTAATCAGCTCTATTAAAAATAAAAATGGGCTATCGTTTTGTAATCGCCGTATCAAATAACTTCCATAATTTTTTATGAGTTATACAGAGTTTTTTTTTTTTTAATAAATAATAACACAGTTTGGGGGAGCTTATGCCATACAACATCTTTTTTTTTTCATTCTAACTCGTAGCGGGAATTCTGCAGCGGTTTTTTTTGCGGCGGTGGGTATCATTTTTTATTCGCTGTGTGAAATAACTTCCAAAAATTGTTTTATGGGTTATACAGAGAGTGTTTTTTTAAATAAATAATAAGACAGTTTGAGGAGCTTATGCCCTACAAAATCTTTTTTTTAATTCTAACTCGAAGCGGTATTTTTGCGGCGGTGGGTATCATTTTTTATTCGCTGTGTGAAATAACTTCCACAATTTTTTGTAAACGTTATACAGAGTTTTTTTTAAATAAATAATAAGACAGTTTAAAGGTGTTTATGCCCTACAATTTTTTTTTTAAATTCTAACTCGAAGCGGGAATTCCGCAGCGGTTTTTTGCGGCGGTGGATATCATTTTTTATTCGCTGTGTGGATTAACTTCCACGATTTTTTTGATGGGTTATACAGTTTTTTTTTTAATAAATAATAAGACAGTTTGAGGGAGTTTATGCCCTACAAAATCTTTTTTTCTTTTCTTTCTAACTCGAAGCGGGAATTCCGCAGCTGTTCTTTTGCGGCGGCCAGCAACAAAGTCAGAGACATTTAGTCGCAACAGTACTTATTTATGCCATGCAACCAAAACCTAGTGTTACATGGCAGAAATATGTACTGATGCGACGATTCATTTTTTATTCGCTGTGTAAAATAACTTCCACAATTTTTTTTATGGGTTATACAGAGAGTTTTATTTTTAAATAAATAATAAGACAATTTGAGGGAGTTTACGGCTTACATAATCTTTTTTTTTCATTCTAACTCGAAGCGGGAATTCCGCAGCGGTTTTTTGCAGCAAAAAAGTCAGACATTTCGTCGCGTCAGTACTTATTTGTGCCATGCAACCAAAACCTAGGGTTGCATGGCACAAATAAGTACTGATGCGACGATTTGTGGGCGAAAGGAAACTGACCTTATATGTGTGTCCGTATCCGGGTCCTTACACTGCTTCACTTGTAATTTCAAAAATGTGACTTTATGTAGTTTATCTCCCACATACAGATATTAATATCATTTAGGATTGTCTAAACTCGAAATTTTACTTCATACACCACATACCCCATGCAACCAAAACCTAGAGTTGAATGGCTCAAATAAGTACTGATGCGACGATTTGTGGGCGAAAGGAAACTGACCTTATATGTGTGTCCGTGTCCGGGTCCTTACAGTTTCTTCACTTAGCATTTTATAAATGTGACTTAGTGTAGTTTACCTCCCACATACAGATATTAAAATATGTTTTTTTGAGTTACGTGTAGATTTACATTTATACTAGACTGCACATGAAAAGTTTTAATCTTTCTTCGCAATAATTATTGTAAAGAAACTGTTAGTCTTTTTATTTCAAGTTTACTTGTTATGTTATACCTTTATGGAAGCATATTTTGATATTAGGGAAAGTGCTTTGTTCAATGTATTTTGTTTGTAGTTGCTCGACACGTGTTTTGATATAATACGATCATTCTAAAAATAAAATATGAAGGGCTTATTGTAATAACATGATAAGCCACACAACCAAAAAATTGCTGTATTATTCTTCGATTTGATTAAGCAGTACTATAAAAAGCTTAAGTATGTTCATATTCGAATGCAAACCGAAGCTTTCAAAACTTGTCAAACAATCTACTATTAATTTTGTATACCATAGTAATACATTTTACATTTTTTTCGAAATTTCAAAGTCCAATATCTCAGTTCTGTTTACTTGTGGCACATCATGTTATTACAATAAGACCCTCGTATTTTAATTAAACGTTAGTATCATTTTCAGAATTGTCTAAACTCGAAATTTTACTTCATACACCACGCGTAAACACCACTGAAATAACGTTAAGTTCAAAACATACGTATTGAGCAGTATTTTAAACCTGAATAAAACGCGATTCACAGGAACCAGACCAATTGTTTAAAACAGTGATTGGAGGCTACCCAACACTGCTCATTTATGTAGGCAACAAAATATACACGAGCAGTATTGGGTAGTCTATAATGACTGCTTTAAACAATTCATTCAATTCATGTAAATCGCGTTTTATTTAGGTCTCTGGGGATTATTATTCAGGTAAAATAGGAAATATATGATTTTCTATTATTTTAATTAAAGATGATGTATGCGTTTTTGATTATCAATTGAAATTAGTCTTTTATACGCATGGCGCGTGAAGTAAAATTTCGAGTTTAGAAAAGCCTGAAAATTTACTTTGGTCGCGCTACGCGACGAAACCAAATTTTCAGGATTTTCTAAACTCGAAATTTTACTTCAGGCTTAACCTGGGAGTGGAAACACTCGTTACACTCTTCAAATTGAACGCTTTTAAAAAAGGTGATGAATGCTATAATTGCCACCGAATAAAGTTAATTTTAAGTGAAAATATGCCAACAAACTTTGGGTGGGTTCAATTAACGTGATTTCACAGGATGTTAACTCCCTAATTGCCCCAATTCCGTCAATGTGTCTCTTAGTTTTCGGGCGGTAATTAAACGGGCTTTATTTCAACGCCGGATACGTGAAATTTATTCAGCGCTATCTTTTGATGTTACCAAGGTATGGATTTAATTAAAATTTCCTGACTGGAAATAGAATTACTTTTTTCGAATAAATTAAAATCTCGTGTTATAATTTTGTTAAATTTATGGTTAATCAGAAATATTTACAAATTTCCGTTTAAGTTTCCTACATAATCGGTGGAGGTCCTAGCTAAATTTTTAGGTGGTACGAGATCTAATGATGGCGCTCCTCTAAATTCAAAAATTAGAGCTCTTTTTCGTTTTCGGCTGTTTTCGGCGCTACCCCATGAAGGCGCCCGGTGCGGCCGCACCACTCGCACCCCCCTAGGGCCGCCACTGTATATAATTGATATTTAATAAAAATATATTCAACGAAACTTTCAAATTTGATTTGGCCGCTCCGCAACCAAACCCAAGGTTCAGGCTTTTCTAAACTTAGTTATGTTGAATATTATCCAATTTTCAATTTGTCCCAACATTTTATATCCACCGATGATACCATGACAAAGGGTAGAGGATATTTGTAAATTGAATAAAAAAATAATTAAAAGTCAGAAAAAATAAGGTTTTATATTAATTTTTAGACAAAGTTTTGAAAAATTAAGTGCCAAAGATTACGTTGTCCAAATGTTGACCCTTACGCTGCTGCCACTCCTCTAACCGAAAACAGAAATTAGCCGCTACGCATCTACACATCTCTTTGAAAACTGCGGCCATTTCGGTGCGGATGTTGTCCTTCAATTGCAGTGCAGTTCATGGTTTGTTTTTACAAACCTTCTCTTCAAGGTTTTTTTTTTGAAAACCGACAGCGGCACTTACTGTAAACTCTGAACGGTATTGCGAAATGTTAAGGAACTTTTTGGTTCCACAACTGTTCACTTACTGTAAACTGTGAACGGTATGCGACATGTTAAGGAACTTTTTGGTTCCAAAATTGCAGGTGTTTGAAGGTTTTAATATGGAAACATGGTTTCAACAAGATGGGGCAACTTGCCACACCTCAAACCAATCACTTGAGGTTGTCAATGAACTTTTCCCGGAAAAGTGATCTCTCGTCGAGGCACCATTAACTGATCTCCGAGAAACCCCGATCTTACGCCCCTTGATTATTTCCTATAAGGATATCTTAAAGAGATAGTTTATAAAAACAAACCACGAACTGTACTGCAATTGAAGGACAACATCCGCAACGCTGCAGTTTCCAGAGAGATGTGTAGACGGGTAGCGGCTAATTTCCGTTTCTGGTTAGAGGAGTGCCAGCAGCGTGAGAGTCAACATTTGGACAACGTAATCTTTGGCACTTAATTTTCCAAAACTCCTTATAGAAATTTATATTAAACTTTATTTTTTCTAGCCTTTATTCTTATTATTCAATTTACAAATACCTCCTACCCTTTGTGGACACCCTGTAGTAAACTGTAAAACTACTAAGTATCCATTTAAAGGGTTAAATGAACACATAACAATGTATGATTATTTCATTACTTAATTAGATTTGTTTAAAATTATGATACATTGAATAATGCATGATACTCAAAAAATTTTTTTTCGTAATTTGAAAATTATGATTCGGATACTTTGATACAAATATTTTATCGTTTTTGGATTCGTGGATTCGTAATTCGAATCATATTAAATAAAAGGATTTGGATTCGTGGTTCAATGCCTTTTTTGAGGATTCTAACCAGGTGTCAGAGCTGGGTAGAATCCTCAAAAAGAGGAATAAATACACATACATTCTTGTTTCTTTTAAAATTCCATTTATTCTCTTATTTTTCTTTCTTCGTTAATATCAATTTGCATGTGATTTCATTTGAAATGGTTTGTGAGAAAAACTCATTTCGGCAGTGATTTTTCTATTTGATAAAAAAGTAAAATGTAGTTTTAATATTGCTTTTAATTCTAATCAACGACAGAGCTGCGCAGGATTCGAATCATTCAGGATTTGAATCTCGGATTCGAATCCTTTCAGAGGATTCAAAAGAGGTATATTCGAATACTTTAGTGGAAACGGATTCGTGATCTATATTCGTTAAAGGATTCGTGATCTAGATTCGTTAAAGGATTCGTATTCGAATCCAGAGGTAGATGATTCGAATCCGTACAAAAGGATTCTAATCCTCATAAAGGATTCAAATCCTCCTAAATAGTTGGAATCATCGCTATTAAGGCTGGGATTCGAACCCGATTAATTCAAATAGTCAAATATTGTAATATAAATATTTGAATCACAAAATTATTTATATTTAAATATGTTTTTAAAAGAATATTGAATTATCGAAACTTTAAATATATAAAATTATCAAATAATTCAATATTTGTGAATGCATATTCGGCTACTTAAACTTGAAAAATTTGCAGCCTTAATAGTATATTTTTAACTCCACTTGAAACCAGTGTTTTATACGTGTGGCGCATGAAGTAAAATTTCGAGTTTAGAAAAGCCCCGTGAAAATTTGTCTCGGGTCGCTGCGCGACCCTCGACAAATTTTCTGCGCGGGGCTTTTCTAAACTCGAAATTTTACTTCATGCTTAGTCTGGGAGTGGAGGACAAATCGTTACTTTAAAATACATCACATCATAGTGAAAAGTATCCATATTCAAAATATCGGTAATTTTCGATACCAGATATTTTAGATTTAATATTTACAATTATTTATTGCTGTAAATTATTTTTTAAAGGACTTTACCTAAGATTAATAATATTGCCAAGACTAGTGTAATGACGGTTACGAAGTTATCAATATTCACCTTTTACAAAATAATAATAATAATATTTCAATGTTTTGTAAGCGTGGCGCATGAAGTAAAATTTCGAGTTTAAAAAAGCTTGTAAATGTGGATTTGCTGGGGCGCTACTCGCTTCGCTCGCGCGCCCCGGCAAAACCAAATTTTCAGGCTTTTCTAAACTCTAAATTTTACTTCATGCTTGACAAGGAGTGGAAAACAATCGTTAGATTAATGTTAAAAACTTCAATAAAAAGCTATTCATTCATTTTACCTAATTTTATTAAAAATTCATAATTGTTTTAACTGTTTTACCAATATATACTAATTTATATGATTTGTTTTGCACGATTTTATTTAAATTTATTTCGCAATAGTTTAAATAATTTTTAATATGTAATTATATTTTTTGTACATTTTATTAGTAATATTAACTTTGTATTTATTGAAAATATGTTTTTTTAAGTAAATAAAACAAACAAACTAATTTGTACAGGAGTGGAAAACACTCGTTAGATTAATGTTAAGAACTGCAATAAAAACCTAATCATTTATTTTACCTAATTTTATTCAAAATTCATGATTGTTTTAACTGTTTTACCGGTAAATACTAACTATATGATTTGTTGTCTCCGGTTTTTTTTTATTTATTTCACAATAATATAAATCATTTTTTATATTTAATTATATTTGTTGTCTATTTTATTAGTTATATCAACTTTGTATTTATTCAAAATATGTTTTTTTTTTTAATAAATAAAACTAACAAACAATTTGTACAGGGTGGCCTAAATTCGATGTTTTCATAGGGTATCTCGGTAACCTGAAGGGATAGAAAAAAATTAATATAAACGTCATGACCTCTTTTTACGAGACATTAATAATGGAGTAAATAGATCATGGCTAACTTAATTAGTTTGGAAGATAGGTGTTTATCAATAGTTGGCTATTTTAAAATATGTCTTTATCTTAATAACTATAAGATATACAAAAAACACTTCAATAATTATTTATGTAGTTTTCAGCGTAGAATGCATTTTTTTAAATAGAACACCCTATATATTTTTATATTATTGAATACCACATTAAATTAGCTTTACATTTTACTATAAATTTTTTAATTATTTTTTTTAATTAAAAAATTGTGTTTTTAACTGTGAAGCCTTTTTAGATAAATATTTGATAATACATGGTATTATAATCACAGAGATGTTAATATTATTTATTAGGTGATCTGTAGACTCAGTAATTAAAAAAATAGTTGCAGTCCTAATATTTCTCCAAATGATTTTAACTATTTCTTCTCCGAAGTTTCTTCGAAAATTATAAACTCGTTACCATCCGCTGAAAATGATCCTATCAGTTTCATCTGCATTGATCCTCCTACATGTAGTACGTTTTTCAAATTCAAAGATGTATCATCCAGCACGGTTTCTTCAGTTATAAATGAACTTTAAGGTAGTCATAGCAGAGATATCTACGGCCGAAAAATTTCGAGTATCATCCAGCACGGTTTCTTCAGTTATAAATAAACTTAAAGGTAGTCATAGCAGAGATATCTACGGCCTGCGTGTGGATGTCATCAAGGCACTTCTTACACCTATTCTACTTCCGCTAACAAAATTGATTAATCGCTGTATACGAGATAATGTTTTTCCCGATTGTTTAAAGTTAGCATTAGTCATACCACTGCATAAAAAAGGAGATAAGTCTGATGCAGATAATTACCGCCCTATATCTCTACTTCCTGTGTTTTCCAAAATAATCGAAAAAATCTTAGAACTGCAATTATCTGACTTTTTTGAGGACAATGAAGTGTTGTGCAATAATCAATACGGCTTCCGCAAGAATCGCTCTACAACTACTGCTATTAGTAATTTCGTGGAATTAATCAATGACTGCTTTGAGGATAAGCACGTATGTCAAGCATCTTTCCTCGATCTTTCAAAAGCTTTTGACTATGTCTCCCACTCAATACTCCTAAGAAAACTTTACTTTTATAACATCCACCCAAACAGCTGCAGATTAATTATGTCATATTTATCCAATAGAATGCAGCATGTCTTGGTCAATAGTACAAAGTCCACATCAGTGCCTGTCTTACATGGTGTACCACAAGGATCAGTCCTCGGGCCTCTCTTATTTGTAATATACATAAATGATTTACCGAGCTCTATCGTAAATAGTAAATCGATTTTATATGCCGATGATACCACGATAATTAATACATCGAAATTTTGTGAATCGTGTAATTCAGAAAACAGGGAGGCACAGTTAAAAGCGAGTAGTTGGTTTGAAAGCAACAAACTTAAACTGAACACCAGCAAATCTGTCACACTGACTTTCTCTCTAAGAAATAATGATGCAATTGAAGGAGTTAAATTTCTAGGAATTAACATTTTGTCCAACTTGTCGTGGCAAAACCACGGCGATGCCCTAGCATCAAAGCTGTGTTCGAGTTTGTTCGCTTTGCGCACCCTGTCAAAGCAGGTATTTAAAGAGATAATGAGAACGGTATATTACTCACTTTTCCAATCACACATGTCGTACGGTTTGCTAGTCTGGGATCACTCTGCAATCTGGCGTAGGATTTTCGGTTTACAGCGCAAAGCTGTACGCATCATAGATAACCTCGCATTTATGGAAGATTGTCGAGCTAGTTTTGTACACTTGGATATTCTCACTCTACCATCTCTATATATTTATGAATGTGTGACATATATTAAGAGAAACTTAAATCTGTACAAAGCACATCCGAGTTGTAACAACTATTGTACCAGACAAAGTGAGAAGATATACCCAAACTCACTCAGGCTAACCAAATCTCAAACGGGGGTAAGGTATTACGGTATCAAGTTTTACAATGTATTACCCAGAGAAATTAAGGATTTACCATTCAACAGTTTTCAAACCCGTGTAAAATGTATTCTGGTTAAAAATGCTTTTTACGAATTGAATGAGTACCTGCTTTTTAATTTTAATTGAGTGTTATGAATACAAAAATGAACGTATTTTATATGATTCACTTTAATTTTATCAACCTATAATATTTACTTATTGACTTACTGGACTTGATTTAAATTATTGAGTGTGTATTTTAATTCGAAATCATGTGATGTATACCTTTTTTCTTTTTTATGTATTTTATTAAGTGGCTTATCTGTAGCTTTTAGTGTGTGCTATTTTTAATTGTACTTTGTTTTATTTATTATTACTATTGATTTATTTTTACCTATTTTTATAGATTTGTATGTATTCAATACCTCAATACCACGTGCCACTTAAATCTGTTATTTTTATCTAACTATACATTGTTTCTATCTGATTATATATTTTAATGCTTACTTTTAACCTTCAAACATGTAATGACAAGTGTAAGGCTTAGGCTCATAACACAATAAATAAATGATGAAAAGTCTTCAAAAATTATAAAATAAATATTTAAACTCACTTAGTTTTTAATATAATCGTTTTTCTTGCGTATTTTTACGAATTTTTGTTAAATATGTACATCAATGTAAAGCTAATTTAAAATGTTATTTTATAACATAAAAACATACAGGGTGTTCCATTTAAAAAAAATGCAACTTTGTATCATAACTCTGAAATTAAAAGTTGAAATTAAAAAATAAGTACGCCACTGAATTCTACGTTAAAAACTACACAAATAACTATTAAACTATTTATTTGTACATCTTATAATTATTGAGAAAAAGACGTATTTAAAAATAGCCAACAATTGAAAAACGCCCGAAATCTCGAAAACTAATCAAGCTAGCTGTGATATATCAGATTTTGTCTAACTATTGAGGTTACTGAGATACCTTATAAAAACATCGAATTTGGGCGACCCTGTACAGGATGAAATAAAATGTTTACGAATTTTATGAAACTTAAACTCATTTAAATACCTATGCTGATTTTTGTTATTTTTTCTTTTACTTCATGGGTTGGAATATATTTATATTCAGTACGAATTAACATTTTTCACAAAATATATAAATTATAAAAAATTATCTGCGTAATAACAATAATGTATAACAATTAATAAAAATAAAGTACAATTAACAATAACAAGAAATTATGATAAAACTAATATAAAGTGTTGTAGAGTATAATTTTATTCGAATATTGAACGTTTCAAAAAAATATGAGCCCCTGAAAGAAAGAAAACAAACTAGAGGTTTTATTTTTAGTTAATTCTTTATTTGCTACAATTTTTATAGGAAATTAAAAGAAGTTTTTTTTTCAAACACAATAATGATGTTTTATTAATTTCTAAACAATCTTTGATAATTATATAAAAATCTGGTTTATAGAATTTTTCATAGTTTTAATTAGCTTTTAGATTTTTTAATTTCGTTTAAAATTTCTTGATGTTTATTATACAGTGCTTTCGAAAAGTGATGCATAAATTAATTTAAATTTAAATTATGAAGTTTAAAGAAAAATCCTCGGACAGGTGTTTATTTTTAATTCCACTTTTGGTCAAATATCGAAATCACATACAGGGTTATTCATGTAAGAGTTATGACGTCATCGACCATTTTTATAAATAGAAGTCGAATGTTTTTACTAGACATATTTGAAAAATACAATTATTTTAGGCATACAATAAGCTATTATCTTGAGAATGACTCAAAGTCGAAACTAGTTGGAATAAAAAACCAAAATATTAGTGAAATACTCTTTATTAAATCACAATAAGCTATTTACAAGTATAAGTGGAATAAAAAAATAATCAAGAAAAATGACTGAAATTTTAAAATGTCATTTTGATAAAAATGTTATTTTAATAAAGAAAACTTATCTAAATGCTTAAATTCTATTAATTAGTAAAAGATGTCTATGCGACGTGAATAGTATAAAACTGACAGTTGAACGAGTTTGTTTTTATATAAATGTCGTTAGGATAAGTGGACATATAAAAATGTCCAAGTTATTTTTCTCGATAATTTTTTTATTCAACCTATACTTGTAAATAGCTTATTGCATGTGGACAATTATTCTCTTTCAAATATGCCTGGTAAAAATATTCATTCATCATTTCTGTTTAAAATCTAAAATATCTGGTGTCGAAAATTACCGATAATTTAAATATGGATACTTTTTCACTTTTAAACTAACGAGGGTCTTCCACTCCCAGACTAAGGATGAAGTAAAATTTCGAGTTTAGAAAAGCCCCGCGTAGAAAATTTGTCGAGGGTCGCGCAGCGACCCGAGACAAATTTTCACGGGGCTTTTCTAAACTCGAAATTTTACTTCATGCGCCACGCGTATTAAACACTGATTTGTCCTGAAATTCAATAACACATATATCATCATTAATTAAAATAATTAGTTAATCAGATATTTAGTCTGTAAATAATTAGGTTTTAACCATTTTTGTTAATAAAAACTGACGGAGATATTTAAAATGTTAATGGTTGCGAATAATAGATTCAAATTTATTTTTAAAGGATTTGTATCCGTGATTCAAAAAAATGGATTCGAATCTATGATTCGAATCACATTTTTCTCTTAAGAATCCTTTTTTCCAGTATTCGTGATTTGAATCATATTAGCTGATTCGGATTCGTGATTCGAATCCTGGTTTTAAGGATTCATCCCAGCTCTGATCAAGGATTGGATATCTCAATAACATTTTAAATGATATTTTTTGTATGACACGTTTATGCGACAGACATTTACATGGTCAACAAACTCTCGTCTTGAAATGTCTCCTTGCCTGTAAGACCAGTTATAACCATGAATATACCAGTCCAGTCGTGGATGAGATATTTGGAAATTTTCCATTGTGAGATCAAATACATAACACTTTCGTTACGTGCCCATTTTTTTAGGCTTTTCGAAACTCGAAATTTTATTACACCCGACGCCCTAAGGGGCAACAAGGGATAGCAGAAGAAGAAGAAATTTTATTACGAAGAAATAAATGCTCACAAACATAAACAAAAACAGCGTTACATAACTATCAAAAAGATGAGTTTGTGTTCAATATTTATTCATTCACCGGTTAACTAGATACGTGTTTCAGGCTTCAACGCCATCATCAGTATAGTCCCGAACCAGTGCTTAAAGAGAGAGTAAAAAGGATTCGAATCACGAAACCGAATCACCTAACATGATTACTCGAATAAAGGATTCGTAAGAGATAAATATGATTCGAATCAAAGATTCGAATCCTATTTTTTCGAATCACGAATACAAATCCTTTAAGAATAAATTTAATTTTATAATTTTTTTGCAACCATTAATATATATATATATACAGGGTGTCCGTATTTCGAGGAAATGCATGGGGAGTTAGAGAGTTGGTTAAATTAGGGCAAATATGTGAAATTTGTAGCCCAACAATAATCCGAAAACAGATTTAAAATATCTTTTTTTGTTTTCGAGATATTGCCAAAAAACTATTTTTTTCAAATTTCGTTTTTATTTTTTTATTCAAAAACTATTGGATCCAGGAATTTGCAACTTTTACATTATACAGGCACTTTTTAATCAGGAATTTAGTAGTGTAATTACATTTAAAATAACTTTAATATCTTCCCCGGAACCATAGCCAACTTTTGTTTTTCTTATGGGCGCCATATTGGATTTTCATATTTTTAGAAAGAACTTTTTTTTCTGAATTAAACGGTATATCACACTTATAATTTATTCTGCGTTTCATTTGAAACATAGCAACCTTTTGTTTTTTGTAAAGAGTGCCTTGGAAACAATAATATTGATACGTTATTCAGTTATTGATGTGTCAATAAAATACGATCATTATACATAATACATAAAATAAAGTTAAAAATGGTGTTTTTGAACCAAGAAAAACGAGATATGATCGAAGTTTATTATACTTCAAACAAAAATGTACGTATTTCATCCGAAGTCTATCTACAGCGCTATCCAGAAAGGCAACAGCCAAGTGAAAGTCATTTCATAAAACTACATACAAATTTATTGGAATATGGTTCCTTCGTAAAGCCACGACAAAGATATGGATATCACCAACCCCATGAAAATGAAAACCAAATTTTGCAAGCGGTAAAATGATTTCATTTTAATTACAATAAGATAATATTTATTCCCCTAGATTCAAGATAACCCTTCTTCCTCAACGAGAACTTGCGAACCAGTTTGGTGTGACGTTTCAATACGTATGGAGAATTTTGAAAAAAAATAAATATCGCCCATTCAAAATTAAAGTTACTCAAGCTCTCCATCCTGGAGATGCTAGACGAAGGTTAGTCCAACCTTTGTCGTATTTTATTATGAAAATTAAACGAAAATCCGAATTTCTTGTCAAATGTGATATGGTCTGACGAATGCCGTTTTACCAACACAGGGATATTCAATAGGCATAATGAACATGTGTGGAGTATAAATAATCCTAGACAACATGAAGAAAGACGACGACAAGTGCGATTCGGACTAAATGTATGGGTCGGTATTTTGGGAGACAATATTGTAGGTCCATACATTTACGAAGATACATTAAATTCACAGAGATATCACGATTTTTTAAGAACATTTTTAAGTGATTACGTAGACAATAACATCCCCTTAAATATGTTAAGAAATGTATGGTTTCAACAAGATGGTGCACCACCTCACAACAGCCGAATTGTCGCTAATTGTCTGTCCGAAATGTTTCCAAATAAAGTTATGGCAAATAATGGTGATATACGTTGGCCAGCTCGCTCACCTGATTTGTCACCTCTAGATTATTTTCTTTGGAGAGCTATAAAAGAAAAAGTTTATAAAACTATTCCAGAGGACAAAGATGATTTAAGAAGAATTATAATAGTTACCATTCAGCAATTAAGAAGAAGAGACATTTTTCGGGCAGTCAAAAATTTAAGGAAAAGACTAGAATTATGTTTTGAGGTCAATGGTGATATATTCGAACACTTACTCTAAGTTTGTGATAATTTTAGTTCAAAAGATATTTAATTAATTTGTTTATTATTATTTAATATTATGAAAAACTTCATCAAGCAGCAGAGTGATTATTCTGGTTCCTTCCCTAAAAAAATATAGTTGTAGGCCTCAGGAATATTAAAATGTGCTACTGTTTTCAAGGCACTCTTAAAAAAAAACAAAAGGTTGCTTTGTTTCAAATGAAACGCAAAATAAATTATAAGTGTGATATACCGTTGAATTCAGAAAAAAAAGTTCTTTCCAAAAATATGAATATCCAATATGGCGCCCATAAGAAAAACAAAAGTTGGCTATGGTTCTGGAGAAGATATTAAAGTTATTTTAAATGTAAGTACACTACTAAATTCCTGATTAAAAAGTGTCTATAATGTAAAAGTTGCAAATTCCTAGATCCAATAGTTTTTGAATAAAAAAATAAAAACGAAATTTGAAAAAAATAGTTTTTTGGCAATATCTCGAAAACAAAAAAAGATATTTCAAATCTGTTTTCGGATTATTGTTGGGCTCCAAATTTCACGTATTTGCCCTAATTTAACCAACTCTCTAACTCTTCAAATAACCGAGATCACCATGCATTTCCTCGAAATACGGACACCCTGTATATATATCGTTATCAGTTGTTTTAAGAAAAATATTCAAAACCTTATTATTTATTATCAACACTGAACATCCTTGATAACAGACTAAATATCTGACTCCCTGTTACTCTCATTAAAGATGTATTTTTGTATTTCTGAACTTCAAATCAGTGTTTTGTACGCGTGGCGCATGAAGTAAAATTTAGAGTTTAGAAAAGCCCCGTGAAAATTTGTCGAGGATCGCACAGCGACCCGAGACAAATTTTCGGGCTTTTCTAAACTCGAAATTTTACTTCATGCTTAGCCTGGGAGTGGAAACACCCGTTGAAAACTTCAAATTGAACTCTATTATAAAATCGACGAATGCCTGAAAATTACGTAAATAAAAAATTCACTGAATATTATTAAAATCGGGAAAGTCAGAGAAAAGTCATTGAATTATATTCAAATTGACTAAAACACTAACAAAACAGCCATATGATATTATTAAATTTATCAAAATCAGCAGGCAAATTACAAAACACGTAAACATTTATAAAATTAACTTAAATATTGACAAAAATAATGAAAACAATTTAACAAAATGGGGGTTTCCCACAGAAAAAAGTTATATTAAAAAGCCAGAGAAAAAAATCTTGAATCAGGGAAATGTCGGATAAATTTAACATTTCAGATTGTGGCTACCATGTCAGTTTTACTTCAAATAATATTAAACAAAATTTTGAAAACTAGATTTTTATCTTTAAAAATATTTTCAGTCATTTAATGTTCTTATCAAAGCATTCAGTTTGAAGTTTCGAACGAGCATTTCCACTCCCAGACTAAGCATGAAGTAAAATTTCGAGTTTAGAAAAGCCCCGTGAAAATTGGTCGAGGGTCGCGCAGCGACCCGAGACAAATTTTCTGGGCTTTTCTAAACTCGAAATTTTACTTCATGCGCCACGCGTATAAAACAGTGATTTAACGAGAAATTTAAAAACACACAAGACATTTTTTATGTTAATCCTCACAATTAATTCGAATTATTTTTGACGATTTAAATCCTTTTGTAAATATTCGAATCCTTTCATAAATATCCGAATCCTTTTTATAAATATTCGAATCCTTTTATAAGGATTCAAATCACACACATTTGGATTCGAATACGAATCCTCTTAAAAAAATGTTACGAATCCGGATCACGAATCCAGTTGAGCTAAAGTATTCGAATGCCTCTTTTGAATCCTCTAAAAGGATTCGAATCCTCAATGATTCGAATCCTGCCTAGTTCTGTTAAAGAGTACTGAACGTTTTTGATTATTATGTCACGGTCAGGGTCATGGATAGTTATTTCAAATTGAATAGATTCAATCGAACGAACTGGAATTATATGAAAAATTGTTAAATAAAACTGCAGGCATATCTGAGTTAATCGAGCTATTCCTTATCTCTTTAATCTTAAAATTATACAATTGTTAACATCTTAGAAATGTACATTTGCTCATTTTGTATTTATTTAATGTTAGTCGGCATTTATCAGCGACCGTTCTGGAATGTTTAGATAAGTACGGGCATATTTTACTTGTTTGCAGAGGTGAATCAATTCTAAAATTAAACGTTCTTCGTTTGTCTGTTTGTCTGACAAAAACATGAAAACGAAATGATCTTTGTTTGTTTGACTAGATAAAAATATTATATGATGAATTAATTTTTAACTTAACTCGTGGTGAAACATATTTCATTAATATTACAACATTGATTAAAATCAATATTCTTCTTTTAGTTACGTGAAGTGTTTTCTAATAATTATTGTAGTAATCTCTTTCTTCACTAATTAGTTTTATTCACTAAATTATATTACTATTGAGAATGAACACATAGTGTTCGAAATGTACATTTAGTGAATAAAACTAATTAGTGAAGAAAGAGATTACTACAATAATTATTGATTAAAATATTGGTTTGTTTTGGTGATTTAAATGAAATTAGTGAAACAAACCAAGTTTTTTAATCAATGTTCTAATATTAACAATAATATGTAATGAATGTAATGGAAAGATTAAAGGTTCACACTTAAAAACCTACTTGCCACTACCTACCAGAGCTGGGATGAATACTCGTAAAAAGAATTCGAATCACGAATCCGAATCGCCTAATATGATTCGAATTACAAATACTCGAATAAAGAATTAGTAAGAGATAAATATAATTCGAATCAAAGATTCTAATCTTGTTTTTTCGAATCACGAATACAAATCCTTCAAGAATAAATTCGATTTTATTATTTTTTTGCAACCATTAGTATTTTAATATTGCTAGCAGTTGTTTTAAGAAAAATATTCAAAACCTAATTATTTATTATTAACACTGATCATCGTTGATAACAGACTAAATATCTGATTCCGTGTTACTCTGATTAAAGATGTTATTGTGTGTTTTTGAACTTCACTTCAAATCAGTGTTTTGTACGTGTGGCGCATGAAGTAAAATTTCGAGTTTAGAAAAGCCCCGTGAAAATTTATCTCGGGTCGCTGCGCGACCCTCGACAAATTTTCTACGCGGGCTTTTCTAAACTCGAAATTTTACTTCATGCTTAGTCTGGGAGTGGAAGACACTCGTTACTTTAAAATATGTCACAAGTGTTAAAATGTGTATCGTAACTGTCAGAATGAAAAAAAATTGTTATGTCTATCATAGTACTTTCCCCCATGTTAAATACTTGAGCTTTTTCAACAAATGTTTCTTATTCCTGTTAAACTTTGTTCAAGCTTAACCTGGGAGTGGAATCACTCGTTCAAAACGTAAAATTGAACTCTTTTATAAAATGGACGAATGCCTTCAAATTACGTAAAAAAAATTCGCTGAATATCATTAAACCCGGGAAAGTTGACCAATTGACCAAAATTGACCAAAACACTGAAAAGACGTTTAAATAAATCGCTAAAAGTAACAAAATATACAGAAATTATGAAAAATATCAAAATTGTTGACATTTATTAAGAATCATGAAACAATAAATAAAATTTATATTAGCAGAGTAATAAGAAATCATGAAAATATATAAAGACAGTCAACAATTATAAAAATCTGGAAAATTATTAATGTCAATAAACTGAAATATTAGTTGTGTAATGATTAATTTTGAAGATTGTTACTTCTACTTTATTTTATCAATTTGTTTTGTTAGCGTTGACAACATTTATTGTTGTCATTATTTATTTTTAATGTTGACAATTATCATTGTTATTCCATTTATAAATAACACAAATTTAGACAATAACAAATTCATAAATATAATTTATAATGGAAATAATAATAAAAAAATTCAACATTTTAATTGATAAAATGAACTGGAAATTTCAGAAGTCTTTTAAATTAAACATTCTACAAATAATATTTATTTAAAAAAACGTTAAAACTGAAAAAATCATTTAAATCAACTTAATCAGCAAAAATTGTCAATATTGACAAATTCAAGAATAATACGACGTTAACAATAATAATTAATAACAATCAACAAACAAAATTAAAGGAAAACTTGTTAAAAACAAATAGGACCAAAATTGACAAAATCTTTATTTTTAGTAATTTTGTTCTCTTTATATGTATTGTTTTATTATTCTAAGAAATTATCTTTTTGTAATATTATTCTGTAATTGGATTGTCCTGTTGGGAAATAAATATTATTATTAAATTAAAAAGACGTAAACACTGAAAATAATTTAACATAATAACTGAAAATATTTCTTTTATTAATAAAAAAATTGTAACATTTTTAATTGATAATTTTTCTAAATCGATAAAACTTATAGAAGTGATTTTAAACAAATCGTCAAGTTGATAAAAAATAGTTAAACAAATCAAAATCAATAATATATATACGAATATTCCAAAAAATGACAAAAAAACATAAACTATCAATAGAATTGTCAATATAAACAAACATTGTTAGATATGTTTTAATGTGTATTTTATATTTGTAGTTATACTATAGTATGTATTTTTTAATGTACTCCGTTGACTGAATAAATAAATCAATAAATTGGCAAGATCTTCAGAACCAACAAAAAGTATAATTATATTTTTTCCGATTTCTGCATTTTTTTTTTTTTTTGTAAAAAATGGATAAAATTCAATCGCATCCAGAAAACATCAAAATGAAAAACCCATTTCTCAAAAATTACAAGTTATTAATTTAAAAACATATTGTAAATAAAACACTTTTTACTTTGTTTAACCACTGAATCTTACATTTAATTGTGTGACTAGTTTCGACTATCTAGTAGTCATTCTCAAACTAAAGTAAATACAAATTACACGTTAAAAACTATTTATACGGCTCCGAATGACTACTAGATAGTCGAAACTAGTCACACAATTAAATGTAAGATTCAGTGGTTAACCCTTTGAGGACAGAATAAAAATATTTTACTTAACACATTTTTATTTCTAGAAATTATTTACAAATAAGTGTATACAGCGTGTAATCGAACTAATGTACATCCTTTTAAGGGCGTATACACAAAATATTTTGACACCAATTGCAGCAAAAATAAAATCGGAAAAAAAATATTGGATTTTTCATAATTTTTCATGCATTTTTTACTTTTTGAGAACTGGTTACCTGTGTTCATGATATTTTTCGTGGATGCGTAAGTTGTTGTATTTTTTATTTACTTTTACTACTGCGAGGCGCATAAATCACTTCGCACGCACTATCGAGACGTATAAATCACTTAGCACGCACTACACACACACACACACACACACACACACTGTCTAGAATTACTAGATGAAACTGGGTCACGTATAAAAAAATCACAATAACAACATAGACATGATTCTTCACAATCTGACCCACTTTTCTCTGGATGGTGTAATTCGATATCCAAATCGTTTAAAAACTACCAGTCTATGTGGAATCTCTTAAAATACGCAATGTGCGCGTATACCAGATACCACAAACATGTGGCCTATTATTATTAATTATTTTTAATAATTATTTGTGAGCTATCTACTAAAGGTATGGTAATTTCAAATGCAGGTATTGTTTATTTAAACGCTGCCCCTTGTGTAGTAGAGAGCCTGTACAGTATTTCGTTTACACGCTGTATAGCAAATTATGAGAAGAAAATGTTTAAATCATATCCTGATTATTCTCCAGGATGTGGTTAGCGCTGGTAACCAGGAGGCACTTGTGGTACCTTATTATTTTGTGTGGAATAATGTAAAACAATTCCTGTCTTTATTAAGACACAAACCCACATTGCAAATAGAACATTTCCAAATTGTTCTATGCACTTCTTTTGTTGTGCTGCAGTGTGCACATCTTAGAGACTGTACCCGTTCAGGCATATGTGCAGCTTTATCATACCTTAGTTCTTGTGGCATATATTTTTTGTACTTGTTTCCTGGCATATCTTTAGATTTTCTACCACGCTTTAGGTTTTCTGGTGCAGCACCAATTAGGCCGCTCGCAACTGAAAGGCGAAACATCTTCAATGGCATCTCGTTTGGACATCTATTTCGAAATAAAACATATGCATTTACAACGCAAGCATCTACAAAAAACCAAAAAATCCTATGCCACCATTTATGGGATTTTCTGTCGATTTGATACAGTGAAAGTAACATATCAAGTTTGTCCACATATCCCATGTGTTTGTTATATAGATTACATATAAGGGGACAAGAAACCTCTTCTACAGACCCATCTCTTTTTCTTCTTGTGATAATAGAGTTATTTGAGGGATCAATATAATTCGCAAGAAACAAAACACTGCGATTGTCCATCTATTAGAGAGCTACTATACCAACCGTTGATACCCGCCAGTCTGAATCTCCTCTCTTCAATTGCTTGTCCGCTTTGAATTCGGGCAGATTTTTTCTTCCTTTACGGACCGTGCCACAAGAATAAATACATTCTGCAAGTAAACCTCTTTGCAATTTGACAGAATTGAAATAATTGTCAAAGTACACCTTATGGTTTTTACGAGCTAGTGTTCTCGTTAGGTCTTTTACAACCCGACTGCCTATATTTGTTTCAGTCCCATGATTGACCTTTCCAGTATAAATCTGGAATTGACACATGTAACTGCTTTGGTCAGCTCGCACCCAAACCTTGTACCCTCGTTTCGTCGGTTTCATCGGCATGTATTGTCGAATAGTGCTTCGACCTTTGAATTTTTTCATCGACTCATCAATTGATTGATGTTCGCTTGGTTTCAGTGATGTTATAAAAGTTACTGATAAGGTGTTGAGGAGGGGCCTAATTTTGTAGAGTTTATCATAATTTATATGATCTTTTTTAGGTTGCATAGCATTGTCGTTAAGATGCAAATTGGTAAGCAACCAGGAAAATCTGTCTCTTGATATTAACGAACTGACGTAGCTATCCCTCATTTCCATTCTTGATGACCAATAATCACGATAGCTAGGCATCTTTTTCAAACTCATTATCATGTTTACGCCTAAAAACGTGTTTACTTCATTACTTGTTGTGGGCAAAATTGTTGTTACCACCATTGTTCTGTGTCGCATACAAATTTGTATGAAAAACAATTGCATCCATCAACCTCTCTGGAAACAGATATTTAAATATTTCGGTTGGAGTTTGTAATGATTCGACCCTAGGTATTGTACAAATTTATAATTTGTATTTTATTTACGTTGTGTTGTGTATGTAGTAACCCTTTTAATTTATTTAACAGATTCGTTGTTTGTGTCAATATGCATTATCGGAAATACTGTGTCTTTCTTCCCTTTTAATGACCAGGAGTATGTGTGGACAATAAATAAAACAGGATGTGAGTTTAACGGATGCAAAGTTTATTGACCTCAATTATGACATTTCTAATTAATTTGTGTTTCTTAAATTATTTATATTCTCGAAATACTTTATTTTCGTTTGTACTTAGAAGCCATGTGCATTTTAGTTAAACTCAAAAAGTATATGACTCTACTTGTGGGAGCAAAATTAAATAACCCCTGCATTTGCATTATGAGATGGGAAACCCACAAAAACCATCTCGGAGCTTACCAGACAACCAACTAGCGGGAACACTCCTCTGATTAGCAAGCAGATCCCGACGTCATCCGTTGATTGTTTTGTGTTATTAACTAGCGGGAACATAACTCTGCAGTACTAACTCGGGACGACCACACCCGTTAATTGTGATCAGCAATTAACTAGCGGGAACACTCCTCCGTTTTCCACGCACAGCTCGACCACACCCGTCAATTGTTTTTGTGCATTTAACTAGCGGGAACATAACTCTGCAGTACTAACTCGGGACGACCACACCCGTTAATTGTTTTCAGGCAATTAACTAGCGGGAACACTCCTCCGTTTTCCACGCACAGCTCGACCACACCCGTCAATTGTTTTTGTGCATTTAACTAGCGGGAACATAACTCTGCAGTACTAACTCGGGACGACCACACCCGTTAATTGTTTTCAGGCAATTAACTAGCGGGAACACTCCTCCGTTTTCCACGCACAGCTCGACCACACCCGTCAATTGTTTTTGTGCATTTAACTAGCGGGAACATAACTCTGCAGTACTAACTCGGGACGACCACACCCGTTAATTGTTTTCAGGCAATTAACTAGCGGGAACACTCCTCCGTTTTCCACGCACAGCTCGACCACACCCGTCAATTGTTTTTGTGCATTTAACTAGCGGGAACATAACTCTGCAGTACTAACTCGGGACGACCACACCCGTTAATTGTTTTCAGGCAATTAACTAGCGGGAACACTCCTCCGTTTTCCACGCACAGCTCGACCACACCCGTCAATTGTTTTTGTGCATTTAACTAGCGGGAACATAACTCTGCAGTACTAACTCGGGACGACCACACCCGTTAATTGTTTTCAGGCAATTAACTAGCGGGAACACTCCTCCGTTTTCCACGCACAGCTCGACCACACCCGTCAATTGTTTTTGTGCATTTAACTAGCGGGAACATAACTCTGCAGTACCAACTCGGGACGACCACACCCGTTAATTGTTTTCAGGCAATTAACTAGCGGGAACACTCCTCCGTTTTCCACGCACAGCTCGACCACACCCGTCAATTGTTTCTTGTGCTATTAACTAGCGGGAACATAACTCTGCAGTACTAACTCGGGACGACCACACCCGTTAATTGTTTTCAGGCAATTAACTAGCGGGAACACTCCTCCGTTTTCCACGCACAGCTCGACCACACCCGTTAACTGTTTTGTATTCTTATTTTGTTGTATAGTTTTTATATTTGTTGTATAATTTTGATTTTTGTTGTGTTATTCTTATTTCCTTCTGTGATTTGGAACTTGTGGTGCTTTTCGTGATGTTCTTCTTCCGAACTGTTTCTTGACTCTCATGACTCTCCTCTTGACTCCCCCCCGACTCTCTTCATGTTTTCCGCTCCGCACAGCTTTTATAACTCTATTTCCCACCCGATCGTGGAGATGGAAGATTTCGCGCAGACCATATATGGTTATAAAATACCACCCATCCCTGACGTCCGCAATTCCCCCGACTTCGCAAATTCGTTGTGTTTGCGCTTGGTTAAACCTTGAACTGAATCTTTCTGTATGTCTTAGCATTTCTCCACGCGCCGGTACTTGTTTATTATTTTAAGGCGATGCTGCATTTGTTATTTCTTTCAGATAAAAAATTTTGATCGGCTAATGTTATTCTCGTATTTACTGAGTGTTGATTTTTCTTTAATATTTTCTTGGGTGATTTTTGTATTAATATTTTAATTTAATTTCGTCAAAAATAATATTTGCACATGACCCCTACCGACCCATTACAAGTTTCAATGTCTTCTGGAATATTTGGTCCACTATCTTCTAAAAAGGGATTTACATTTCCTACATTTGAGGAATTGTTTGTCCAAATAACGTCATCCCCTCGCTGTTGCATTTGCAAAACGGATAGCGGTACGTCATCCTCGCTTTCCCAATCACTAATTATAAGATCTTCATCATCATCTTCATGACGTTCAGTTTCCACCAATAACTCATCATTTTCCAATTCCTCTTCATCAGATTCTGAGGCATCACTTGGTATATCATCGATAAAGGCATATATTTCATCTTGCGTCATATTTTCCAATTCTCTAATACTCCACTTTTTATTCATGGCTAAAAACAAAATTTGTACTATAGTATACTGAAAATTGTGCACACAGCTTGATTCAATATTTATACTTCAACAAAAATAAAAATATACATTGTGTGCCTGGTGGTTAGCAACAAAGACCATGTTTTATAAAGTATAAAAAAAAGCATTTATTCTTGAAAATAGGAGGTAATATATAAAGCTACTTATTTTTGATATTATTATGACTATAACTCACCTGTCATTTTGTTTATTTCGTTCAGTAACCTCACAAAATTGATGAACTAAGATACACATAACCTATAAGTATCCCGACATGTGCACATCGCCACAATAAATATTCTGAAATAAGCTCCAAGACAATGATACCTACATGAAATCTATACAAGCACTATTTCTGTTACATAGGCAACACATATTGCACCGTGGTTTTAACTAGAAACCAGTAGACACTTAGACAATTTATTTTAAATTTGTGGTTAGCAGCAGTAACCAGTTGTCCTGAAAGGGTTAAACAAAGTAAAAAGTGTTTTATTTACAAGTGTATTTAAGATGTACCACAAAGTGAACGCCTACAACACCAAACAGTTAAAAACATATCTTTATTTCATATAAAATCTATAAAAGCAACAGACAATTATAAAAATTGAAACAAAAATATTCAAAATTGTTAAAATCAACACTAAGCAAATATTTACCAAATAAAAATATGAAACTAATTAATTTCTAATTTTATGCAAAACAAAAAACACATAAATAGTGGCAAAAATTATCGGAAAAAAATGCTTAAGTGACAAATTCAATAATAAACAAAACAAAAATTAATAAAATAGATGTCATCAAATAATTGATTAACCAAATGATATTATTAAATTTTTCAAAATCAGCAGGCATCATAGCAATTACAAAACACGTACAAATTTATAAAACCAGCTTGAATATTGACAAAAACATTGAAAACAATTTAACAAAATGGGGGTTTCCCACAGAAGAAAGTTATATTAAAAGGTCAGGGGAAAAATCTTGAATCAGGGATATATCGGAAAAATTTAACATTTCAAATTGTGGCTACCATGTCAGTTTTACTTCAAATAATCAAATAATTTTGAAAACTAGATTATCTTTAAAAACATTTTCAGTCACTTAATGTTCTTATCAAAGCATTCAGTTCAAGGTTTCGAACGAGCGTTTCCACTCCCAGACTAAGCATGAAGTAAAATTTCGAGTTTAGAAAAGTCCCGCGTAGAAAATTTGTCTCGGGTCGCTGGCGTGACCCGAGACAAATTTTCACGGGGCTTTTCTAAACTCGAAATTTCACTTCATGCGCCACGCGTACAAAACACTGATTTAAAGTGAAGTTAGAAGCACTGAAAACAACCCGACCCAACCCAACTTCGATTTATTTTTAATTGGATTTTTTCTTTCATACCCACGCTATGAACCTTCAGATATTCGTTATTTTTTGTAAAAAAACTTCAATTCTCTGTAGTCCTTTGGTCTCCGAAGACTACAATTGGTCCTTCGAGCTGTAGCCTTTGTAAAACGGTCCTTTGAGTAATAAACTTAGTAATCTAGAGGGATCCTTTAATTGGAAACTTCTAAGAACGAGTGTTGTCCACTCCCAGACTAAGCATGAAATAAAATTTCGAGTTTAGAAAAGCCCTGCGTAGAAAATTTGTCGAGGGTCGCGCAGCGACCCGAGACAAATTTTCACGGGGCTTTTCTAAACTCGAAATTTTACTTCATGCGCCACGCGTATAAAACACTGATTTAACGAGAAATTTAAAAACACAAAAAACATTATTCATGTTAATCCTCACAACTCGAATTATTTTCAACGATTCGAATCCTTTTGTAAGTACTCGAACCCTTTTATAAATATTCGAACCCTTTTATAAAGATTCGAATCACTCGCATTTGGATTCGAATACGAATCCTCTTAAAAAAATGTAATGAATCTGGATCACGAATCCAGTTTAACTAAAGTATTCGAACGCCTCTATTGAATCCTCTAAAAGGATTTGAATCCACGATTCGAATCCTGCCCAGCTCTGCTACCTACTAACCACTTAGCGAAACAATAGAACATGCCTGCAATTTTGTTATTTTAATTATTTAATTTTGTTTAGAGAATGCGTTTTGCTAGTGTACAAAAATAATTGTATCTTTAAGGTTCACTTGCACCCCGACCGATTAGCTTTAATCATCCACTAATTATTGATTACACCTCTGATTGAGTCAAATTTCTAGAACATAAAAATGTTATAAATTTGTAAGATATCCTAAACATGTCTCTTTCATCAATATGCAATTGTGTAAACAATTTGTAAATACAATTGTTGTGTTTTTAAAAAGTACTTATCACTGATTAAGTTAATCAACTTGGGTGCAAACTGGCATAAATATCGTAACTAATAAAAGAGAAAATATTATAGGTACAACTTATAAATCAATTCTCTATCTACACATAACATGAAACAATTTATAAAAATATGTGTAAACATTTACAATCCCCCAAATATACCTCTATCACCAAACTGAATCTATATGTTTTTGTTCTGAATGAGAACAAAACAAAAATGAACAGCTATTCATTCAAAGGCTGTCGTAATTTATTAACGAACCCTCTGACGAAACAAAAAAAAACTACCCACGTAATTACCCCCGAGTAATTAGTTTATTAATTCGTCCCTCCTCGCTAATATCAATGTTGACATTACAGCGACCTTGTCCCGCACAAAACCCCTTATTTTATAGGAAAGCGATAAACAATTTCAAATACGAGCGAATGTAATATTAAACAGACGTCAATTTTCATGTAACATGTTTGCTGGAATACACAATAAAACATTAATTAATCTGCACGGTGGATTGAAAAAAGAATTGTTTAATTTACTTTATACAGGGTGTCCGTATTTCAAAAGTTATCTCGGTTAGTTGAAGAGATAGACAGTCGGTTACGTAATTTAAGGCCCAATAATAATCCAAAAACAAGTTTGAAATAACCTCTTTCTTTTTTGAGATATTGTCAAATAACAGATTTTTTGAAATTTCGATTTTATTATTTTATTTAAAAACTATTGAATCCAGACATTTACAACTTTGACATTATACAGGCACTTTTTAACGATAGATCTAGTAACATATTTTATTTTAAGATAACTATAACATTTACCCAGGGACCATAGCTAACTTTTGTTTTTCTAACTTCTTTCGTTTTTGAGATAGTTGGGTCATGCCGATTCTCCTGTACCTACGTCCAATCATCGCTACAACATGCGTAATAATTGTAAAATATCAACTTTTCATAATAAATAATTCGGATATTAATATTTATTATCAGAACGTTCGCGGGCTCAACTCTAAATGTAATGAAATTTTTGGAATAGTGCTGTCAGTGACTTCCCGATACTTGCTTTTACCGAGACTTGGCTTAGTGATAGTGTGAATAGTTGTGAGCTTTTTGTTGACAAATATAATGTTTTTCGTAATGATCGAAACTGTATTTTATCTAATAAGAAATGCGGAGGGGGGGTTTTAATTGCTGTTGATTCTGCCCTAAATGCTACGGAAATAACATTTGATCACTCTTTGCTTGCTTTGAATAAAATTGAGTTATTAATGGTAAAAGTAATCTTTGTCAATGTTACTGTATATATTATTAATGTATATATATGTCCACCAGTAAATTTAAATCAATTAGTTACTATTACTGATTTATTGGAGAACTTAGCGGTCCTCTACGATAGTAATTTAGTCATTGTAGGTGATTTTAATCTAAGTGAATATGTCACAAACCCAATGTTAAACTCCTCTTGCACCTGGTTATATAATAGCTTTCAATTTTTGGGGTTAGATCAATATAATAATATTAATAATCTGTTTAATCGTACTCTTGACTTAGTTTTTAGTAACATGCATTGCAAAGTAAATCGTTTTGAAGATCCTATTACTCAAGAAGATAAATACCACCCTGCATTTGTAGTGAATATTACCATTCCATTGACTGAGGGTTCTAGTTCATCTTCAACTTTTGAAAGTAATACTCACACTCGTTCTTTTAATTTTAAGAAAGCGAATTTTATTAATCTGTATGAGTCAATTGCTTTAATTGATTGGTCTGATATTCTGAATACGGATTCCATTGAAGATTCGTGTACACTTTTTTATAATAAGTTATTTGAAGTATTTTATGACCATGTTCCCTTAGTATCCGGAAGTAAATGCAAATTCCCTTCGTGGTTCTCGGATAAACTTAAAAAGAAAATTCGAGAAAAAAATAAATTCCTCAAACTAAAAAAAAAAGAATCCCTTATCCCAATTTACTAAGCAAAGATTTAATAAGTTGCGGACTCAAGTAAGATTACTCTCTGCAGCTGATTTTAAGTTATTTATCATGAACACTGAAGATAAGGTTTCCAAAGAACCGGGCAAGTTCTAGAATTTTATTAATATTTTGCGTAATGAGTCCTCAATTCCTCCATATATGGAATATAACGACATAAAATTATCATCCCCACATGAAATAGTCAATGCCTTTGCTACGCACTTTTCCAAATCTTATGCAGGATCATCTTTACGAAAAGTTGACGAAATAAATGATGTATCTTACGATAACTTTGATTACTTAAATATATGTAAAGTCAGTACTTGTGTAGTAATTGAAGCACTCGGGAAGTTAAATAACAAGTGCGGGCCCGGATGGAATTCCAGCTCTAATAATAAAAGATTGTCGTGATATTATTGCTAGACCTTTAACGCATATCTTTAACTTATGCCTGACCTATAGCAAAGTTCCATTATGTTGGAAAAGTGCACGTATTGTACCCGTCTTTAAATCGGGCAATAAAAGGGACGTTCCGAACTATCGCCCTATTGCTATTATCTCTAACGTTGCAAAGTGTTTTGAACTTATTCTTTGTAAATATATTAATCCTTACGTTAATAATAAATTGTCCTCATATCAACATGGCTTCAGGCCCATGAAATCAACTGTGTCAAATATTTTATTGAAAACCCAATTTATTTCAAAATTTATGGATAATCGTACTCAGGTGGACGTCATTTACACTGACATATCGAAAGCTTTCGATAGAATTGATCATGGGATCCTGATAAATAAATTAAAACGGCTTGGGTTTTCCACTGGTTTATGTGATTTATTTCAGAGTTATCTTAGTAACAGACATTTAGTTGTGGAATATAAGGGATATCAGTCAAATCAATTTATCGCATCCTCAGGTGCCCCGCAGGGATCCAACCTAGGACCTGTCTTATTTAATTGCTTCATAAATGATATAGCTGATAAAATATCACATAACATCTTGATTATGCAGATGACCTAAAATTGTTCAATCCAATATTTACTGTGAATGATTGCCAATATTTACAGGATAGTCTTGAGATAATAATTAACTGGTGTAGGGATAACAATGTCTTATTGAATGTAGACAAATACAAGGTTATGTCATATACTAAAAACAAATCAAAAAACTTATGATTATAGCATCAATGGTACAGTGTTGTCCCGTGTAGTATTGTTTAAAGATTTGGGTGTGATATTCGACGATCAATTATCTTTCAATGATCATATTATGAAAATTGTCTCAACCGCCAACCGTTCCTTAGGTTTTATAATACGGAATTGTAAGTCATTTAGGAATATTGGTGCAATAAAAACCCTTTATTTTGCATTTGTGCGTAGTAAGCTGGAGTATGCTTCAAGTGTTTGGGATCCACACTACTCTAAGTACTCCTCGATGATTGAAGCTATACAAAAGAGGTTTGTTAAGTATCTCCATTTTAAGAAGTACGGGGCTTATCCTGATTTTAATTACGATTATGCTGCGTTGATAGATGAATTTGAAATGCACTCCTTAGGATGTCGCCGTAAGGCGAATTTAGTGACAACGCTGTTTAAGGTACTCAATGGTCAAATTGATTGCCCTGAATTGTTGGAGCAACTGAATATATTGGTGCCCTGTAGTGTAAGAACTAAACGTCTATTTCAGCTACCAATACCCAAAACGAACGTACTGGTCAGATCGCCGATGTATTCTATGTGCGCTACGTACAACAAACTCTTTAATACAAATACAGATGTGGATATATTCAACTTTAAATCAGCGAAAGAATTCTTCAATGTGATCATTGAGTATCTTTCTTAGTTTATTCTCTTAGTTTTTTTTTACTTTTAGTTTATTTCTTGTTATTAGCTTAGTAACCTGAAAATTTCGTTTATTTACAATGTTAATTTTCTTTAATTAAAATTATTGTGTTTTTTCTTTATTTGTATTAACTTCTTTCTAAACTCGAAATTTTACTTCATGCGCCACGCGTATAAACCACTGATTTACAGTAAAGTTTAAATATATAATGCTTAGATGTAATGGTAATCAATATTTACCGGGATGTAGCAAAAAAAATGCAAAAATTACATTTTCTGTGAATAGTTTTGGAATAATAATAATAAAAGTAGAATAAATTTAGTTTGTGCAACTTTTGTGTGATAATCGATGCTAATTATAATTATTACAAAAGACTGACAGTTATTAATTAATTTTGAGTGCTATCAATGATTGACTGTTGTCAAGATTTTATTGATTAACAGATATGACGTCATTGTTTCCAAAGCACTCTTTGCAAAAAAGAAAATATCATAACTTTAAATGTCAAATCTAAAATAAATTATAAGTGTGATACATCTAAGTTTTGAAAAAAATATTCTTTCAAAAAATATGAAAAACAAAAATGGCGCCCATAAGAAAAACAAAAGTTGGCTATGGTCCCCGGGTAAATGTTATAGTTATCTTAAAAAAAATATGCTACTAGATTCCTCATTAAAAAGTGCCTGTATATTGTTAAAGTTCTAAATATCCAGATTCAGTAGTTTTTGAATAAAAAAAAAATAAAAACGATTTTTTAGAAAATCAGTTTTTTGTTAATATCTCGAAAACAAAAAAAGAGATTTCAAAATTGTTTTGCTCTTAAATACGCAACTTTTCCACAATTAACTGACTCTCTATCTCTTCAAATAACAGATCCCCATACATTCTGTCGAAATACGGGCACCCTGTATAAGTAAGGTTTTTAATTTTTTCATACCAATTTCAAATACTTTATAAACAAGATCACGTAACTAACTGTAGAATATTGAAGATTTTCATATAATTTAGATAATTTCAAATAAATTCACATGAAAATTGATTTTGTTAACAAACAGCATTCAATCTTACAAACCGCTTATAGTCTTTATTTTTCCTTCAGAAACAATATTCATTGACTTAAATCGTTGCAATGCATGGCACTTAAAAACTTTTGAAACTTTTCTGACTTTAGCATGAAACATGAGTAATTTTCATCAACTTTTAAAAATGTAAAATCCCCTTAAACAATACTATAATAATTTTCACCAACTTTATAAATTGCTTTACAACAAACACATTTAGTCCTGAATAAAACATAAGAGTTTAATATTTCAGCATTAAGCAAGACCTTCATTATTAAGCCATTATTGGTCGAGGATTAGAGTTAACTGTAAAAATTGAAATTATTCTGCTCTTCTTTTAATGATGTCTATGAATGTCTTATTGTATTACATCTGAAAAATGTTTTATTAAATATTCATAATGTACATTTTCAGGCATTCGTCGATTTTATAAAAGCGTTCAGTTTAAAGTTTCGAACGAGTGTTTTCACTCCCAGATTAAGCATGAAGTAAAATTTCGAGTTTAGAAAAGCCTGAAAATTTGGTTTGGTCGTGTAGCGCGTAGCGCTACGCGACCAAACCAAATTTTCAGGCTTTTCTAAACTCGAAATTTTACTTCATGCGCCCCGCGTACGAAACACTGATTCGATGTGATGTTCAGAATACACGTTTTTAGCATACTGCTTTAGTAGAATATTTTAAACTTCACCTAAAATCAGTGTTTTATACGCGTGGCGCATGAAGTAAAATTTCGAGTTTAGAAAAGCCTGAAAATTTGGTTTGGTCGCGTAGCGCTACGCGCTACACGACCAAACCAAATTTTCAGGCTTTTCTAAACTCGAAATTTTACTTCATGCTTAATCTGGGATTGGAAAACACTCGTTTAATACTTCAAATTAAACTATTTAAAAAAAACAAGCAATTATCGGAAAAGTTACAGCTCATGCATAGATGTATGCATATTTAAAAAAAAAATCCCAGTATGTTTACCAAATTTTAGTAATGGCAAATGCCACCGTCAGGGCCGAAAGGGTTTGGGCTTTTCTAAACTTGAAATTTTACTTCATGCTTTTCAAAAACGAAAAAATGTACAATCTATATATCGAAGTATGAATAATTAAAACAAAAATTCCCTGCATATCGTATCAAAGTCGCTTTAGCATGGTTTTAAAACTTTTCAACGTATTAATAATTTATTTATAAAACAGCTTATTATATAAGTAATAGCGATGATTCGAATCCTTTTTGAGGATTCGAACTCCTTCTGAGGATTCGAATCCTTTTTGAGAATTCGATTTTCTTTTTTTGAGGATTCGAACCCTTTTAGAATGATTCGAATCATTTATATTTGGATTCGAATACGAATCCTTTTAAAAAATTCCAACGAATCCGAATCCTTTTAAAAAATTCCAACGAATCCGAATCCTTTTTTAAAGAAGTATTCGTATACTTCTTTCGAATCCTCTAAAAGAATTCGAATTCTGAATTATTTGAATCCAACCCAGCTCTGGCATGTAAAGTCGTTTGCTAAATAGTTTCTGATATAAAAAACAAACTAGAACATGTAGGCATGCTAAATATGTGAAATAACATTCGTTTGTTGATAGAACTTATTAATAAATACACTACTCTTATTGAATAGGTGTTTAGAATGTTTTCTATATTTAAGAAAATTAGATTTATATTTTTGATAGAACTTGATTAAGTCTTTAATCTAAGTCTCAGTCTAAGTTTAAGTCTATAGAGACAGTTGATCTTTACATGAAGAAGTTTGTCTTTCAAAAACAATGTTTGTTTATTTTCTTTATAAAGTGTATTGATGCGGCAAAATGCCCGGAGACAACGTAAAAGAGTATAATTGTCGGTTGTAATCTGACTTGGTTAAAGTTTATAAGGAATGTAAATAAAAATGTAGTAGGTACCATCTCCTAAAAATAAGATAGAAAGTGTAAAGAAAGTAAATACGAATGAACTGTCTACTAATCTCATGCTTACTTGCTCCACAGCTAATTAACTTCAATCGGTATCAATCAGTGATTAGTACTTAAAGCACAATGGGCCTAATAAGGTCTAAGTGCAGTGCAGCAATGCGCACTCCCCCTTATACACCAGTACTTCTTAAAATCACAAAAATTTTATTCACTAACTGTTTAAACAATATTTGTTTATGTTCTTTATAAAGTGTATTGTTGCGGCGAAATGCCCGGAGACAACGTAAAACAGTATAATTGTCGGTTGTAATTACTTGGTTAAAGTTTATAAGGCATGTAAATAAAAATGTAGTAGGTACCATCTCATAAAATAAGATAGAATGTGTAAAGAAAGTAAATACGAATGAACTGTCTACTAATCTCATACCTACTTGCTCCACAGCTAATTAACTTCAATCGGTATCAATCAGTGATTAGTACTTAAAGCACAATAGGCCTAATGAGGTCTAAGTGCAATGCGGCAATGCGCACTCCCCCTTATACACCAGTACTTCTTAAAATCACAAAAATTTCATTCACTAACTGTTTAAACAATATTTGTTTATGTTCTTTATAAAGTGTATTGTTGCGGCGAAATGCCCGGAGACAACGTAAAACAATATAATTGTCGGTTGTAATTACTTGGTTAAAGTTTATAAAGAATGTAAATAAAAATGTAGTAGGTACCATCTCCTAAAAACAAGATAGAATGTGTGAAGAAACTAAATACGAATGAACTGTCTACTAATCTTATGCCCACTGTCACCACAGCTAATTAACTTCAATCAGTACCAATCAGTGATTAGTACTTTAAGCACAATGGGCCTAATGAGGTCTAAGTGCAGTGCAACAATGCGCACTTCCCCTTATATACCAGTACTTCTTCAAATCACAACAATTTTATTCACTAACTGTTTACACATTTGCATTTTGATGAAAGAGAAATGATATCTTACGAATTTAAAACATTTATACATTTTCGAATTTTGACTTAATCAGAGAGTTAATCGTGGTTAACTTGTTAGCCACGATTAAGGGCCAGTTGCACCAAACACGTTAAACTGGTTAAACTCTGAACTCGAGTTCAAAGTGACATTAGGACAATAAGAACTGTCATCTTGAATTTGAGTTCAACATTTCTGGTGCGACTGGGCCTAAGGAACAGTTGCATCAAACATGTTGAACTGGTTTAACTCTGAACTCGAATTCAAAGTAACATTAGAACAATAGGAACTGTCATCTTAAACTTGAGTTCAGCTTGAACCTGAGTTTAAAATGTCTGATGCAGCTAGGCCTAAGGAACAGTTGCACCAAACATGTTGAACTGGCTTAACTCGAATTCAAAGTGACATTAGAACAATAGGAACTGTCATCTTGAACTTGAGTTCAGCTTGAACCTAAGTTTAACATTTCTGGGCCTAAAGAACAGTTGCACCAAAGATGTTGAACTGGTTTAACTTTGAACTCGAATTCAAAGTGACATTAGAACAATAGGAACTGTCATCTTGAACTTGAGTTCAGCTTGATCCTAAGTTTAACATTTCTAGGCCTAAATAACAGTTGCACCAAACATGTTGAACTGGTTTAACTTTGAACTCGAATTCAAAGTGACATTAGACAAATAAGAACTGTCATCTTGAACTTGAGTTCAGCTTGAACCTAAGTTTAACATTCCTGGGCCTAAAGAACAGTTGCACCAAACATGTTGAACTGGTTTAACTTTGAACTCGAATTCAAAGTGACATTAGAACAATAGGAACTCTCATCTTGAATTTGAGTTCAGCTTGAACCTGAGTTTAACATTTCTGGTGCAACTAGGCCCAAGGAACAGTTGCAGCAAACATGTTGAACTGGTTTAACTCTGAACTCGAAGTCAAAGTGACATTAGAACAATAGGAACTGTCATCTTGAATTTGAGTTTAGCTTGAACCTGAGTTTAACATTTCTGGTGCAACTGGGCCTAAAGAACAGTTGCACCAAACATGTTGAACTGGTTTAACTCTGAACTCGAATTCAAAGTGACATTAGAACAATAGGAACTGTCATCTTGAACTTGAGTTCAGCTTGAACCTGAGTTCAACATTTCTGGTGCAACTGGGCCTAAGGAACAGTTGCACTAAACAAGTTGAACTGGTTTAACTTTGAACTCAAATTCAAAGTGACATTAGAACAATAGGAACTGTGATCTTGAACTTGAGTTCAGCTTGAACTTGAGCTCAACGTTTTTGGTGCAACTGGACCTAAGTTCCTGCGGTGCAAGTGGGCATAAGGTATACTTTTTTTCTGTCCAACTAATTAATCTTGACGTAATTCACATTCAATGTTGGTTAGAATAAAATATCTTGTGTTTTTGGAAGATAGGTCGGGAGTTGAATGAGATTTAGGGGAGTGTGTTAGTGAAATAGGTTAAAGCCGAAGCCGGCTTGGAGCGTTTTTTTCTCAACATCCAAGATACGGACGCTGCTGGAAGTCAACAGAGCTGGACTTACATTGGAAGATATCCTGCGGTGATCGTCCTCTGCTGGAATTCCACCTTCAGCACTACAGAAAAAAAGCGTATTTCGCTGCGAGAGAAGAGAGCCCGGCGGGCGTGTTTGGCGCGTCACATCACTCCGGATGCTGTAAAATATCGATCACGTTCAGCCGGAGAGCGCGGAGGAGAAACACTACCGAAGGACGCGCACTCCACTCACTCACTGAACGAAAACTAAAAGAAAACGCTTTTTTCGTTAACCCAGCAGGATTATTCCGCTTGCAGGCGATTACGTGCAGCTGCGCGCACCGCACCGGACCGACTGGCGTGTCGTCTACGTTTCCTCTCTCGGTGTACCTGAGAACGCGCCGTGGCAGCGTTGCCGGCTGTTTGGGGCTCGACCCCTCGCTGCTTTGCCCACGCACCGAGGACAAAACGGCCCTGCCCTCGAACTCCGAGAAATTAAACCACGGATTCAATTTCTCTCGGTTGATTAGCGGCAATTACGCTCTTCAATCAGTCCACTTGACATAATGTGCTGGTCCAACAAATCAAGTAACAAACAAACATCACAATCACTTGAAATCTGATACCCGTATAAATAATAAGGTGCTTATCTGTAAAGATTGACGAGGACCGGTAGCTAAGCAAACAAACAGGTGTTGTAAGCAGGTATAGTCTCATGGGCACCCACAGTAACAAACAAGGGAAGGCACTGATTTATAACGGTAATTACTATTAGGAACTTACCGTAAAAATTATATTTTTGAGATTAAACATGGAACAAATGTAGCCTCAAACCGGGAATCAGGAACACCTGGTTTAGAGCTAGTTTTTCAGTTTTCTATAATAATTGTAAATTATAGAAAACTGAAAAAAAAGCTTCAAACCAGGTGTTTATTTATTTATTAACGGAAGTTCATTTAAATTAGCACATTAATATCATATGTTCAATTAAAAAAACCTCTATAATCTGTGTAATAACTAGGAGGAGCGTTTTAAATTTTACGCGCCAAAACCTACAACTCTGATTGGCCGAGAGCGCGCCCATTTTACACTATGCTAATTTCGTCATTATTAGACGCAACAGCTGACATAACCTTAATTCGAAGCGTTATCGAGTTGGAACTTTGTCTGTTTCGTAATAACCTTTTGTGCGGTGTTTCTTTAGCATACTTAAAAGTAAGTTTTGTTTATATTGTTGTGATGGATTATGGACCCAGTACAAGTTCGGTGATAATTACACCTTCACCTCCAAAAAAGCGTAAGAAGTTGGATTTGGGTCATTTATATCTGTCTGAAAAACAGTGCATAATAAATATGTATAAGCAGATAACAGATGATCCACATATAAAACTGACTGCTGTTGTATCAGACATTGTTGGTGCAGTAGGTGAGATATCAAATAGCATAAGAATATGCATCAAATAATAAAATGTTTAATTTTCAGGAGTTGTAAATTCTCCTGTCTATCGTACTATTAGCGAATATAAGAAATCCAAAGAGATTTGTAGCTCTAAACAGCTTGGAGGACATAATTACAAGTTTTGATGACGTAGTGAAGAGATTCGTGCATAGTGTTTTCTATAAAAATGAACTGCCAACTTTGAAGAAAAGAAGTAAACGATCATGCAGGCATGTCGAAGATCAGTCGTTCTACCTTGTATAGTTTTATGAAACAAATCAATTTTAAGTAAGATAGAGACCAGAGCTGGGCAGGATTCGAATCATTCAGGATTCGAATCTTGAATTCAAATCCTTTTAGAGGATTCAAAAGAGGCATTCGAATACTTTAGTTCAACTGGATTCGTGATCCGGATTCGTTACATTTTTTTTAAGAGGATTCGTATTCGAGTTTAAATGTGGGTGATTCGAATCCTTGTAAAAGGATTCGAATCCTTGTAAAAGGATTCGAATCCTTGTAAAAGGATTCGAATACTTACAAAAGGATTTGAATCGTCAAAAATAATTCGAATTAATTGTGAGAATAACATGAAAAATGTTTTTTGTGTGTTTTTAAATTTCACGTTAAATCACTATTTTTTGCGCGTGGAGCATGACGTAAAATTTCGAGTTTAGAAAAGCCCAGAAAATTTTCACGGGGCTTTTCTAAACTCGAAATTTTACTTCATGCTTAGTCTGGGAGTGGAAACGCTCGTTCGAAACTTCAAAGTGAATGCTTTGATAAGAACATTAAATGATTGAAAATATTTTTAAAGATAATAATCATATTTTCAAAATTTTGTTTAATATTGTTTGAAGTAAAACTGACATGGTAGCCACAATCTAAAATGTTAAATTTTTCTGACATTTACCTAGCTAAAGATTTTTCCCCTGGCCTTTTAATATAACTTTCTTCTGTGGAAAACCCCCATTCTGTTTAATAGTTTTCATTGTTTTTGCAAATTTTTAAGTTAATTTTATAAATTTGTACGTGTTTTGTAATTTGCCTGCTGATTTTGACAAATTTAATATCATATGACTTTTTTGTTAGTGTTTTGGTCAATTTGAATATAATTCCATGACATTTCTGTGACTTTCCCGATTTTATGATATTCAGTGAATTTTCTATTTACGTAAATTTCAGGCATTAGTCGATTTTATAATAGAGTTCAATTTGAAGTTTTGAACGAGTGTTTCCACTCCCAGGCTAAGCATGAAGTAAAATTTCGAGTTTAGAAAAGCCCCGTGAAAATTTGTCGAGGGTCGCGCAGCGACCCGAGACAAATTTTCGGGCTTTTCTAAACTCGAAATTTTACTTCATGCGCCACGCGTACAAAACACTGATTTGAAGTGGAGTTCAGAAACACACAAATGCATCTTTAACCAGAGTAACAGGGAGTCAGATATTTAGTCTGTTATCAACGATGTTCAGTAGTAATAATAAATAATTAGGTTTTGAATATTTTTGTTAAAACAACTGGTAACGATATTTATATATTAATGGTTGCAAAAAAAATAATAAAATCAAATTTATTCCTAAAGGATTTGTATTCGTAATTCGATAAAACAGGATTCGAATCTTCGATTCTATTCATATTTATCTCTTACGAATCCTTTATTCGAGTATTTGTAATTCGAATCATATTAGGTGATTCGGATTCGTGATTTGAATCATTTTTACGAGGATTCGTCCCAGCTCTAATAGAGGCACATTATTATACAAAATGGACATTTGATTTTATTTAAAGAGTAATTATGAAATTATTTAAAATTGCCGCCAAATTTATCTAGTGATATTTCTGGTAACTTTTTATAGTGTAAATTGGGCTTTGGCACTTACTCCTTCTAGTTTTTTAAACAGACTATAGAGTGCCATGATTTAATCTTTTTTCAAATTTAAGTTGGCTACACACTTCAGGAATTGACATATAAAACGTCAGACACAATAATTACAATGTAAATTTTCAGAGTGGGCAACCTAGAATATTTTCCATGGCACATGGCACTCTGGAGATTTTTTTTAATTGAACATACCATATCTTAAATACTAAAAATAAAATGAAATATAAATACACATACATAATAAATATAGGTACATAAAAGAGTACAAAAACTAACAACACATTTAAGTACAAACAACAGATTAAAATATGCAGACTATACAGGGTGTATTTCAAATAACGAACAGGCATTTAAGGGCACATACACAAAATATGTGTGAACCCATCTCCACCAAATTTTTTTCGAAAGTTTTTTTTTGAATTTTCAACATTTTTCGAGTTTTTTTCTATACATTTTGAGAACCAATGCTTTTCTCGTTTAATTCGGTCTGCGTGGAATGCGTTTTTGTTTACTTTAAACGCGAGAGTCTTTGCCTTCGAAATTTGAAGTGTAATCACGTTTTTTTTTGTAAAAGATAAACATTCCTCAAGTTCATTCACATTCATTAAGAAAAATGCACTTGACTTGAGCTAGTAAATTGATATCTTCTACACATGTTATTTTCATGTATAAATAGCAGTAAACTAGCAGTTTTACTACGATAACACTTACCACACACTCGTGCATGCAATTTGTTAAAAGTAGGTCACGTATAAAACAATTAAAAGTCGGTCACAATTGTTTTATAAAAAGTCACATGAAACTAAATTAAATGTTCAAATTGACGCCCTTCGCACTCAATACACAATTGGGCTCTCCTTAGCCAGTTTTCACGAACCGAAGTGAACATTTGCCGCGGTTTTTCCTTTATTGCGCTAGCTACGTCGTAAACTCGTTGTCTGAGTGTATCAGCATCGTCAATTTCCTCGACATACACTTCACTTTTAAAATACCCCCAAAGAAAAAAGTCTAATGGATTTAAATCCGGACTTCTAGGAGGCCATGGAACAGCACCTCCACGTCCAACCCATCGTCCTGGAAATTCATTGTTTAAATAATTTCTAACACGCCGATCGTAGTGCGGAGGTGCACCATCGTGCAGAAACCATAACTGTCTCAGCACAGCTAGAGGCACATCTTCTAAAAGATCTTGAAGTTCATTTTCTAGAAAATCTAAATAACGGCCGCCATTTAAATTAAATGGAAAAATGAAAGGTCCAATTAATTGGTCATTTACAATGCCTGCCCAAACATTAAGGAAGAAACGATGCTGAAAATGCGATCGGCGCGTAGAATGGGGATTATTCTCTGCCCAAACATGCATGTTATGAAAATTAAAACAGCCATTTCGCGTAAAGCACGATTCATCCGTTACTAAAATGTTATTAGTGAAGTTTGGATTTCGGGCACTTTGTTCTAAAAGCCATTCACAAAACGCAACTCTCTGTTGAAAATCTCCTGGCCGAAGATGTTGAACCCGTTGATAATGATAGGGGTGAAAATTATTTTCACGGATGATTTTATGCACAAAGCTATGAGAAACACCCAACTGCCAAGAGATAATCCGTGTACTTAAACCGGGATCCGCTTCTAACAAATTTAAAATTTCATTTTCCACTGCAAACAAATGATCTGCTCGGTTAACACCTCTGTCAACTGCGCCAACGGGTTGCAAACTTCCTGTATCACGTGCTCTTTGAAGTAACTCCCGAAAACGATTTGGTGTTGGTAAATGCCGTTCGGGAAACCGATCCTGATAAAGACTTACTGCTTCCGCGGAATTGCACCTAGCTTCGCTGTAAATAATTAACATATCGGCTAGTTCAATATTAGAATAAATGTGTCGCGCCATTTTCACAAAAAAAAGATGTTTGTCTGAATAAGTTTCAGCAAAGACTAAACACAAACATATTTTTTCTTGAAATCCGCCCTTACCACCCCTACTTAATTCATTGTAAATTTCTAAAAATGTGTAAGCAATAAATGTGTTTACAAGTGTGCCATAAATCCCGAGGCCCGGCCGTCGACCTGCTCCATTGACACAATACGGCGTGACGACCTTGCATTAAGTGCACTCCGATATTTTCCCTAAGCGCTTGTTGTAATTTGATAAAGCTGATGCCGCATGCCGTTTAAAAATTATTTCTAATTGCCAGTGCTTCCAAAAATGTTGTCTATTTTTACTCATTTATTTTAATAATTAATTGCGGGCTCATTGTTAGAACTATAAACAAAATAATTGTGAATTATGTTTAGAAATAATATAATCTCTTTGTGGTTAAGAGCCTGCTCGTTATTTCAAATACACCCTGTATACCCTGTCGGAAGATGTTCTTCAAAGCATTCCGGCTAATTGCACTAAAGTCGGGATTGATGGCGTTACAATTATTGGCGATTCTGGCCATACCAATATTTTTACAATAGTCCGTCCTACAATATGGTACATGAAACAGAAACAATAGCTGATTCCCGGTTTAAGGCTACATTTGTTGAATTTACGTAATTTAAACAAAATAGCCTCAAACTGGGTATCAGAATCGGGGTTTTTAGAAGCCCGACATCAAGCTTTTTTTTGTTAAATTCCCAGTTTAAGGCTATTTTTGCAAAATGTACGTAACTTATAAAATTACTTTAAGCCAGGGTTGTTAAAAAAAACGTGATTTTTATTTTAATTAAAACAAACAGATTTGTTTAACAAAACTTGTTTTTTTTTAATTGAATTTTAATTGACAGCATTTAAAACATTAACAATTAAAAACATATTTAAAACACATTTAAAACGTGTTTAAAACAGATCATACCGGGAATTTTTTTTTTTGAGTATACATATCCCGATAATTACAACGTTTTTTAAATTTGCGGAAATTCGTTGTTTCAAAGTGGTTAATTTGAGGCTATTAACGAGTGTTTTCCACTCCCAGACTCAGCATGAAGTAAAATTTCGAGTTTAGAAAAGCCTAAGAATTTGTATTGGCCGCGTAACGAAGCGGAGTGGCCAATCCAAATTAGGCATTTCTAAACTCGAAATTTTACTTCATGCGCCACGCTTAAAAACACTTATTTACAGTCAAGTTCAAAAAACAAACACATACAACAACGATTATAGGCAACCTAGTATACGTTAGAGTTATTGGGTTGCCTATAATCACTGTTTTAAACAATTTGTTCAGCGCAGAATTTGACTCACGTTTTATTCACATCTACATTCAAACCTATTTAGCAAGCTAAGCCAAGATATGAAAAAAACATGGACGACAATAAATGATATACTAGGAAAAAACAGAAAACCAGACATAAACGATGAAAGACTTTTAAAAATATTCAAAACTGACATACAAACAGTAACAGAAAACTTTACGGAGACCTACGAAAAACAGACGAAACTCACAACACACAAATGCAACATGAAATTATTTGAAACGGTGACAGTGATACAGCCACAATCGATATTTATACCCCCAACAACAGACACAAATATTACGGACATAATAAATAAACTGCCAAAAAACAACATATTGGATTGCTAAAGCCGTATATTTTAAACTTTGTGATATTTCAGAGTTTTATACGCGTGGCGCATGAAGTAAAATTTCGAGTTTAGAAAAGCCTAATTTGGTTTGGCCGCTCCGCTTCGCTACGCGGCCAATCCAAATTTTCAGGCTTTTCTAAACTCGAAATTTTACTTCATGCTTTGTCTGTGAGTGGAAAACCCTCGTTTAAAGATTCAAATTGAAATCTTAAAAAAAACCTGAAAGAAAAATTCCCTGTATTTAAAAATCACATTTATGAACACTTATTTGATATTTTATTGTAATAGAATGTTAGAATGTTTAATATATAAGTAAACCTTTATTTGGCATCAAATCATACAAAATATTCATTCTAATTAAAACAATACACTCTTATTTAAAAAAAAACAAACACCAAAAAAAAACCTTAAATACCAACCATTTATCCCCCAACCAAATTATATCAAGCACTAAAAAAAAAAAAAAAAACCTCTCTCCACCCTCAATGGACCAGACCGCCGCACTGTTGTGTCCTCTTCTCCTTTATTTTCTTGCAAACATTGATTCCATTTCCGCTTTCACACAGGCACATTTCCCATTTTATCATACCCTCCGTCTTTATACTTTTACTCACTGCACAATCACCTAACCAATGCTCCCATTCATCCTTACTTTCTCCACAAAACACACACCGCGTATACTCCTCTCCCATCCATATCTTCTTGCCTCTCTCCTCATTTCCACATCTCATTCTTGCTAACATGCATACCTCCTCCTTTGTCAGCCCTCGTGTAATGTAGCCGGGAAGCCTACCGTGTACTGAAAGTGACTTATATCTCCCGCAATATGAACTGTTCTCAATACGCGTCAGTCTTGTTTGGAGCTCGACATTTTCCAGTCTATTCGTCACTTCCAGCTCTACCTTTTCTCCTCGCCTTATTTTTTCCTCTACTGTACTTCCCGCTAGCCCAACTCTGTTGTACATACCCTCTCTCTCAATCATCCACATACCTCTAATACCTCTCTCCCAGTCTTTCTTATTTACCTTCCACATTTCTTTCAACAATCTGTCCTCCTCTAAACCTTCTACTCTTCTTTCAAACCTCACTACCTTTCTCACTGTCATCCATTCTACTGGCATTCTGTTTAACTCCTGCAATACTATGTATCCTGGTGTTGTGACATCCAAATTCAGCATGCGTTTTAAGCATTGCAGGTGTATTTTCTCCACCCTACTCTGGCCTTTCATTCCCCACACTTCTACTCCATACATAATTATGCTTCTCACACAGGCATCCCACCATGCCATTTGCATTGGTATATTGTTACCGTTCCACACTTCTCTCAATCGTCCCATCGCCATTTTTGCCTTCTTACAAACATACTCGATGTGTTGGTTTCTGCTCCCATTATTTGAGAACAGATAACCCAGATATTTAAATTCACTCACACATTCTAGCACTTCACCCCCCCATTCAAGCTTTTCCTCTTTTTTTTTCCTTCCACCTCTATTCTTACACACCATCCACTTTGTTTTCTTCACATTTACCGTTAACTTTCGCTTCACCATATATCTTTCTAGCGTCCGCTTCATCTCTGTCAAATCTTTCATTGTACTTGCCAGTACGACAACATCATCTGCGTACGCTAGACTCCACACTTTCATCCTTCCAACAACCATTCCGCCTGCCTGACCCAGCTCCAGAACCCTTTCCATATCTGCTGTGTACAGATTAAATAGGAGTGGGCTAAGCGGGCATCCCTGTCGCACTCCGCACTTCACATCAAAAGCCTCAGAACATTCCTCATTTACTCTCACCATACACCTAGTCTCTCTGTATACCTCATTCACCTAATTAACAATTTGCTCTGATACGCCCTTCTGCCTCAGACACTCTACCAAACGCCTCCTGTTTATGGAATCATATGCGGCCTTTAAATCTATGAACAATAAGTACACACTTTTCTTGTTCGCTAAAGCTCTCTCTACTATCCAGTTCAGTGTTACGATCTGGTCCATCGTTGATCTTCCTTGCCTGAAACCCGCCTGTATCTCTGGTAGCAGACACTTGTCGGAAACTTCCTTTTCGAGTCTTTCCTTGACCAACATGCTCATGATCTTGTATAGTGCATCCATTATGGTTATTCCTCGATAACTTTTTAAGTCGTCTCTGCCACCACCTTTATACACCGGAACGATTATGCCCTCCCTCCATTCTTCAGAAAATTTGTCCTCGCCTCTCCATATCCCATTTAACAACCTTAGCAGTTTCATCTTCCCCTCCTCTGAACACAACTTCCATGCCTCAGCTTTTATGCCATCAGCACCTGCGGCCTTTTTATTCTTAATTTGTACCAGAACCGTCTCCAACTCCCCCATACTAAAATCGTTCAGGCCATCAAATTTTCCCCTGTGCTCCATTACGTGTTCCATCTCCTCTGCCCCTCCTAATAATTGGTTAAAGTGGATTAACCACTCCTCTAATTTAAATTCCCCGCAGGCTCCCTTAGTTTTCATATTTGTTTCTTTAATATATTTCCACATTTGTGCTTCATTTTTTATTTTTCTCACTCTTATTATTTCTTCTTTTGTCCATTCCTCTTCCTTCCTCTTGCATATGTCGTTAAATTGTTTCTTCGATAGTCTAAGGTCTTCATCGCTTACATATCCGCTTCGCCACTTTCCAATCGTCTTTCTTAAATTATTCTTAACTTGTCTGCACTCCTCGTCAAACCACGTTTTTTCATTACAGTCTTTCTTTCTCCTAGATTTTGTCATAGCCTTCTTTACTTCTTCCCTTAGTTGCTGCAGTGATGTGATGTTTCCAAAGCTGCACTTTTTTATTCTCCGTGCATAACTAGATTTCGCAGCTTGTGACCAGTCCCAAAATTCTAACCCTGACTCCATATCCCGTTTCCCACTGTTTTCCTCTCCTATTTGCACCATTACCGGAAAATGGTCTGAGCCCCACGTGTCTTCTACTCGAAAACTCATCACCTCTTCCCTTATTTCCTCACCAACCAGTATATAGTCAATCACTGATTTCCCTCTCGGCCCGACATATGTAAATTCGCCATTCCAATCACCTTCTGTACTTCCATTTAAAATTTCAAAACCCATCTCCTTTATATCATTGAACCACTCTACCCCTTCCTTATTTACGCTACTATCTTTAGACTTTCTCCCACGATTTTCCTCGCCATCTTTATCTACACTCCTTATCCCCATGTTGCCTATTCTTACATTCCAGTCGCCTCCTAATATCCAATGTGCCCCCACCCCCTTTTCTCTTTGTCTTCCTTTCACCACCTTTAAAATATCCTTAACTTTATTTTGACTGTATATTGTCACTACTCTATATGTCTCTTCTCCCCTTATACATATTCTTTCCATCGCATATTCCTCATTTATTTCATCATTTTCCATTTCTTCTACCGCTGTCCTGACTCCTGTTACAATCCCTCCTTTGCTTCTCCCCCTCTGGCTTTCCCTTGTTGCTCCTCTACATTTCCACCTAAAACCCTTCGGCATTTTTTCTTTAATTCCCTCCCAATCCTTCTCTTCCACCCACGTCTCGACTAGCCCTACAATATCTTTGTTTTCCACCCATCCTTCCAATTCCGTACGTAGCTGTGTATCTTCAACTTTCCTTCTAAGGCCCGCTATATTCCAAAAAGCAACTCTAAGCCTGTAGCTGTCCGCCTCCTTCTTCCGTCTCTTTATCTCGTGTTTAATACCTCTTCTCCTTTTATGTTTACTACATCCTATTTCTCTTATATTTCTTTCTCTGTTTCCATCATTCATAGCTTGGTTTGTCCAGTGTTGATTAGCCGGCGTGTCCATCATAATTAGTTTTTTGTCTTTTTTTCCAGTTGATCCCATCGGTACAGCTCGTTATTTATCCAAATTTTCTGGTAACCCACTTTAGCACTGTTACCTTTTTCCCTTTCTTCGTTTGCGCGCTGTCTCAGGTCTTTTTGTATGTTTCTTTCTTGTGTTGTCATATCGTTTTCAATATATATCTTTGAACCTTTTAAGTTGCCTTTGCTTTCCATAACCGCTTTTTTCTCTTGCCAGTTTTTCATTTTCGCAACAATTATTCCACTTTTAACTTCGTATGCTTCAATTATGCTAGTTCTGACCTTTATTCCCCTATCCAAAAACTCTTCAACTTGTTTTGCTAAATCACTCCCCTTTATCTGAGAATTCATCACCACAATGTTGTTTCTTCTGCTAAGTTTCTCCTGCTGTTCTGCTCTTTCTTCGATATTTTGAATTTTTTTAGTTAGTTCTTGTTTCTCTTTATGCCACAACTCCTCTTTTTCTTTCATTTCCTTTTTCATTTGCATCAGCTCCGCTGTTGTGCTTTCTATGATTGTTTTTAATATCTCAGTTTGCTCCCCACTTCTATCAAACCTATTATTCATCTCTTCTTTCAAATCCTGTATTGCTTTAAGTACTTCTTCCATGGTAATATTTGTCTTATTCGCTCTTATTGGCGACCTTGCTGTGACTTTGCTTTTTTGAAACACTGTACTTCCTTGCCCTTTTTCAAAACTCGTATCAAGTACTTTGCGTTTTCCCTCTCTATTACTCATGTGTCTAATTAAACTTTGAAAACGTTCCGTTTATTTTTATTATTATTATTATTTATTATTTCCTATTTTTATTTATTTATATTGTTATTATTAATATTTTATCCGTAGATTTTATTATCAATTATTTATTTATTAAGGAATTAAATTTTCAATTTTTTAAATCTTCGCAAAAAAAACTTGCTAGCCATACAACTAATAAATCGACCACACAAAAAAAAAAAACAAAAAAGGCTGGCCTTGACCGCGAATAGGCTGTTTCCACCTTTAATATGTGCAAATTATATTTTATTTTTTAATTTCTTATGAGCCTTTCAATATCTACTGATCAAATTTTCACTGTTAGTCAATTATCACGCACTGCTGATCTGGTCCAAAGTACAGATTTTAATTCACTTTCTAACACTTGATATAAAGCACTTTTTGTGGCACCAAAATACACTGTCCTCTCTCTATTGTTATTATATTATAGACAGAATGTTTAATAATGTAATTTAAAATATCTTCAACAATTTAGCTAAAGTTTAAAAATGTAAGCAAAAAATCTTAATGTACTAGTATAAAATATAATTTAGCAAATTTATGATATTCAAAAAAAACGTTTTAAACAAATTTAACGTTTAAAACACGTTTTAAACAAATCTAAGATTTAGAACATCTTTAAAACAAAACCGTTTAAAACACGTCGGCCGTTTTAAAACACGTTTAAAACACTGTTTTAAAACATAGTGTTTTAAACATAACAACCCTGCTTTAAACTAGGTACCAGGATCAGGGTGTTTCTTATCCCCGGTTTGAGGCTATTATTGTAAAATTCACGTAATTTAAAAAATAGCCTCAACCTAGGGATCAGGGTGTTTTTGATAACGGGTTTGAGGTTATTTTTGTAAGACATAGGGAGTTATGAGATACGTCAATATATGACGTATATTAAAAAAGTTTAAAATGTTCGAGCAAGTGTCAATGGCTTTGCTCGACATGATCCAACAAGTGTCAATGTCTTTGCTCGACATGATCTTAGTTTAGCATAAGCATTTAAGCTTTTTAATTACCGGTACATTAAAAAATGGTGATGTGTCCATCATAGTACTTTCCCCCGTAAATTGCGTATTAAATCACTTTTAAAATATTTGTAGCATTATTATTTTCAAAATGTCTTCAACTTTTTGATAACTACAACTTTTATTTGAAACATTTTTCAATTGGATCAACACTTACTGACACAAACCAATGACTAGATAAAAAACACTATTTATTGAATATCTCAAAAACTAAGAGTGCTATGACAAAAAGTGAAGATACAAAAAATCTTTAATATCTTATTACCTACAACTTTTATTTAAAACATTTTCCAATTGTATCAACACACACACTGACACAAATCAATGACTAGATAAAAAACACTATTTATTAAATATCTCAAAAACTAAGAGTGCTATGACAAAAAGTAAGTGAACAATACATCTTCATTTTGTTATTATCTACAACTTTTATTTGAAAGAATTTTTTGTTTGAAGAACATTTATTGGAAAAATCTGAAAAAACTGAAAAACGCTAAGAGTAAAGTACCACTTCCGGTGTTCCGATTTTCACCAAAAGCTTTTCAGTTCTTCCGATTGTAACAAAAATCTTAAGTTTCAAGTTTCATCTCGATATCTTTAGCGGTTTTTGCGGTACAGCGCACACAGACACTCACACAGACAGACAGACAGACAGACAGACAGACAGACATTTTTCAAAAATGGTCTTATTCGACTCAGGGGACCTCAAATCGGATATTTCCGCTAAAATTTTTGATTCGAAAATTTTCACAAAAACAATACTTTCCCTTTGTATTACATACGGGGGAAAGTAAAAAACTCGGAGAATTTACAATCTCTAGAGACGATTTGAATTTTTATCACTTAAAGAGTTTAGTTGCGATAGATTAAAGTTGGGTTGGGATGGGTTAAAGTTGGGTTGGGGCTATTATTGTAAAATTTACCTATTTTAATAAATAGCCTCAACCAAGGGATCAGGGTGTTTTTGATACCGGGTTTAAGGTTATATTTGTAAGACATGGAGAGACACGTCAATATCAGCTATATTAAAAAAGTTTTAAATGTTTGAACAAGTGTCAATATCTTTGCTCGACATGATCTTAGTTTTGCATAAAATTTCATTTTTTTTTATTTACCGGTAAATTAAAAAAACTCGGAGAATTTATAATCTCTAGAGACGATTTGAATTTTTATCACTTAAAGAGTTTGGTTGTGATAGATTAAAGTTGGGTTGGGATGGGTTAGAGTTGGGTTGAGGCTATTATTGTAAAATTTAAATAATTTAAAAAATTGCTTCAATTCGGGGATCAGGGTGTTTTTGATACCGGGTTTAAGGTTATTTTCATAAGACATGGAGAGTTGTAAGTCAATATCGGCTATATTGAAAATGTTCTAATTGTTCCAATAAGAATCAATGTCTTTGCTCGACATGATATTAGTTTTGCATAAGCAAGTTTTTTAATTACCAGTAAATTCAAAAAACTCGGAAAATGTACAATTTCTAGTGACGATTTGAATTTTATCACCCAAATCCATTCACAAGGCATTATATACAGGGTGTCCCAACATAGGCGCCAGCATATATAGAATTCTGATTTATCAATTATTTATTACAATACGCTGAAAATCGACCAAATATATTTATTTATGCTATGATTTATAAATGTGCATACATAATCAATATATTTTTAGCTTTAGAATAAATCAGTGCTTTATACGCGTGGCGCATGAAGTAAAATTTCGAGTTTAGAAAAGCCCCGTGAAAATTTATCTCGGGTCGCTGCGCGACCCTCGACAAATTTTCTACGCGGGGCTTTTCTAAACTCGAAATTTTACTTCATGCTTAATCTAGGAGTGGAAAACACTCGTTTTAAGCTCTAAATTGAAAGCTTTTAAAATTCACGAATGCGTGAAAATTTACAGTATACATATTTCAATATATTTAAAAAACTAATATTTAGGTATTCTTTCGTAATAATGTAATTTTCTAAAACCAGAGCTGGGACGAATCCTCGTTAAAAGGATTCGAATTACGAATCCGAATCACCTAATATGATTCGAATCAGGAATACTCGAATAAAGGATTCGTAAGAGATAAATATGATTCGAATCAAAGATTCGAATCCTGTTTTTTCGAATCACGAATACAAATCGTTTAAGAATAAATTTGATTTTATTATTTTTTTACAAACATTAACATATAAATATCGTTATCAGTTGTTTTAACAAAAATATTCACAACCTAATTATTTATTATTAACACTGAACATCGTTGATAACAGACTAAATTTCTGTGTTCCTCTGATTAAAGATGTATTTGTCTGTTTTTGAACTACACTTCAAATCAATGGTTTATACGCGTGGCGCATGAAGTAAAATTTCGAGTTTAGAAAAGCCTCGTGAAAATTTGTCGAGGGTCGCTGCGCGACCCTCGACAAATTTTCTACGCGGGGCTTTTCTAAACTCGAAATTTTACTTCATGCTTAGTCTGGCAGTGGAAGACACTCGTTACTTTAAAATATGTCACAACTGTTAAAGTATGTATCGTCGGATGCCCGTCTTCAGGGGTGATATGTAAGCAAATTATGGGTCCTAGGAGTTGCCAAATAAGTGAGTTACTCAACTGTTTCCAAGGCACTCTTTGAAAAACCAAAAGATTAAAATTTTACATATAAAATGTACAATAAACTATAAGTGTGATACATCATTGAATTCAGTAAACAATATTCTTCCAAAAAATATCAAAATCCAAAATGGCGCCCATAAGAAAAACAAAAGTTAGCTATGGTTCCTAGGTAAATGTTATAGTTATCTTAAAATAAAATATGTTAGTAGATTTATCGTTAAAAAATGCCTATAATGTCAAAGTTGTAAATGTCTGGATTTAATAGTTTTTGAATAAAAAATAAAAACGAATTTTCAAAAAATACGTTTTTTGACAATATCTCATTAAGGAAATTAGATATTTCAAACGTGTTTTTGGGTTATTATTGGGCCCTAAATTATGCAACTTTGCCCCAATTTAACCGACTCTCTATCTCTTTAAATAACCGAGATCCCCATACATTCTGTTGAAATACGGACACCCGGTATAATAATAATAATAATAATACAAAATTTATTGTATTGTTATTTTCTAAGTATTTTAATTACATAAATATTTTACATTGTTTGCCGTATATTTACGAATATATTAAAAATAAATACTTATTTCAGTAATTCAATATTAATTATACCATCAAATGTCTAAAAGTCTTGTGTTAAAAATCACCAGAAATAATTAGATGTTTTTTTATTAAACGAATTTAACTATGGCTTTCGACGTATAAGTCAAAGAATGTTTGAAACAAAAGTTGTAGCCAACGAAAAAATAAACCTCTTTCACCTAAAAACTTTTCACTTCAGCTCTTTTGATTTTGAATTAGAAACTAAAAAATCTAGTGGAGATTTGTTGATCTCCACCAGTTTTTTTAGTCACCGATTATTTGGTTCGACGTCTAAATCAAAAAAATGTTTCAAACAAAAGTTGTTGTTGCCAACGAAAAAATAAACCACATTTACCTAAACACTTTTCACCTTAGCTGTTTTGTTTTTGTTCAATAAACCGAGAAAGATTTTTTTGAAAATAAATACACAACTTTATGACAACTTTATGATAATTCGAAAATTTACGAACGAGTGTCTTCCACTCCCAGACTAAGCATGAAGTAAAATTTCGAGTTTAGAAAAGCCCCGCGTAGAAAATTTGTCGAGGGTCGCGCAGCGACCCGAGACAAATTTTCACGGGGCTTTTCTAAACTCGAAATCCATCGATTTTTCATGTTAATCCTTACGATTAATTCGAATTATTTTTGACGATTCGAATCGTTTTGTAACTATTCGAATCCTTTTATAAATATTCGAATCCTTTTATGAGGATTCAAATCCTTTTATGAGGATTCGAATACTTTTACGAGGATTCGAATCCTTTTATGAGGATTCGAATCACCAGCATTTGGATTCGAATACGAATCCTTTTAAAAAAGTGTAACGAATCCGGATCACGAATCCAGTTTAACTAAAATATTCGAATACCTCTTTTGAATCCTCTAAAAGGATTCGAATCCAGGATTCGAATCCCGAATGATTCGAATCCTGTCCAGCTCTGTCTAAAACTGACATTAAATTTTTATATTCTGTAGATCCTAATCATTTTATACTGAATTAGTCAGTTTCACCGAATTTTCAATGAGTATGACAATTTTAATGATGATATAAGTATTTTGAATATTCCCTTTCTATAAATTATACTTCTATTAAATTTGTATTTAAAGTTGTGTTGGGATGGGTTAGAGTTGGGTTGCGATGGGTTAAAGTTGGGTTGGAATGGGTTAGAGTTGGGTTGGGATGGATTAGAGTTGGGTTGGGATGGGTTACAGTTGGGTTGGGATGGGTTGAAGTTGGGTTGGGCTAGATTAAAGTTGGGTTGGGATGGGTTAGAGTTGGGTTGGGATGGGTTAGAGTTGGGTTGGGATGGGTTAGAGTTGGGTTGGGATGGGTTAAAGTTGGGTTAGAGTCGGGTTGCGATAGATTGAAGTTGGATTGGAATGGGTTGGAATGTGTTAGAGTTGGGTTGCGATGGGTTAAAGTTGGGTTGGGATGAGTTAAAGTTGGATTGGGATGGATTAGAGTTGGGTGGCGATAGATTGAAGTTGGGTTGGGGTGGGTTAGAGTTGGGTTACGACGAGTTAAAGTTCGGTTGGGATGGATTAGAGTTTCGTTGGGCTAGGTTATGAGTTGCTTTAAAGTTGGGTTGTGATAGGTTAGAGTTGGATTAGGACGTGTTGTGGTAGGTTAGAGTTGGATTTGGATGCGTTGCGATGGGTTAGAGTTGGGTTGAAATGGGTTAGAATTGGGTTGAGATGTGTTAAAATTGGATTAGAGTTGGGTAAGGTTGAGTTGAGATACGTTCGAGTTGGGTTGGGATTGGTAAGAGTTGGGTTAGGATGAGTTAGAGTTGAGTTGGGATGAGTTAGAGTTGGGCTAGGATAGAAAATCATAATTACCTGCATTTTTTTTAAATTAACGAAAATCTAGGAAATTTGAAAGGAGTCAAAAGAAAAGTTTAAAAATTAACAAACGTATTGAAAAACTCACGAGTCGTTAAAATCTTGAAAATTAATTAAAATCTCGGAAATTCACGAAAATTGACAAGATTTTAAAAATTGAACAAAAACTTGAAAACCTTCAATATTTTGTAAATTAATGTAAGTATGGTAAAAAGAGAGAAAGAATTAGTAACGGGGGAAATGTCCATTCTCGTTAAAACAAGATTTACAGACAATACAACCTTCCTCTGTTTTGCACTAGGAAAATTTTCATTAATAATTTCAAAAATAAAGGACCCAATTTACGACATTGAGTGTAAAACACGCAACTTCTTCCACGAAAGTAAAGCCGAACAGAAGAAATATAGTGGAAACTTTCATAATTTCTTGAAAATGAGTGAACGAAACAGAAACATATTTGCAGTTATTGGCAAACTCTCTTAACCTGAATACAATGAATAAGTAACTAAGTTTTGAATCATTTCTATCTTTATATCGTATGTTTAATAAAAAATTACCTCTAAAGTGCCATGGAAAATATTGTAGGTTGGTAACTCTGAAATTATTATGTCTGACAATTTATATGTCAATACCTAAAGCGTGTAGCCAACTTCAATTTAATAAATAATAAATCCTGAGGTTTATTTTTTATTGAGCACACAATCCCACTGAGCAGCACACATTTAAGCAGAGCCGTCCTTAGAGCCGTCCTTGCGAACCGGCAGGCACGATCGTGAGCCGGCACCAAACATTTAGGCTGCGCTCCGTTTTTATGTTTTTTTAGGCTCGAGTCAAAGGACACGTGGCAAAACGTGGTTTCACTAGAGTTGCGCAGTATTAAAAAACATACGCAAAGTAATGGTGGATTTATAAGACGTTTAACGTTTAAGCGTGTTTAATAGAATAGAAATTGCGTGTTCTTACGGGTGCGTTCAAACGTTGTTTAAGAATTTAAGTGTTTCGTGTTTAAGGATAGCCTATTTTCTACTTTTCTTCAATATCCTTAAACATAAATGGATCTGCGCACACTTTTTGCGCCGACACATGTGTGCACAGTGATGCCCGAATTTCTCGATCAGCTCTTATAACTTGCTAGTTCGAACACAATATTTTCAAAAATCTGTGATGAAATAGTTGGCAACGTCGATACGCGCAACGTAACCTAAAATTGTTATACTTTCATTCTCGTATGAATGGCATCATTTTCTTAAACGTTAAACACTAAACGATAATCACTAAACGTTAAACGTCTTCTAAACCCTGCATTAAGTGTTAATAGTGAGTGGTAGTGTCGAGTGTCCAGTGTCTATGAAAACATCGATTTAGTCACATATGTATGTATTTTCTTGCAGTACTGTAAATAAAAAAAAATCGGTTGCGAAAATTTATCGCTACAGAAATTTTATCTGCATAAACTTACTAAACGTTTTTAAATGAAAATTACAAAGTTGGAAAATTAATTTTTCAAGCTGTTCTGAGTCGCCGATAAAACTAGATTCAGAAAAACTTGCAAAATTAATTTTCCAACTTAATAATTTTCGAATAAAACAACGCAGTTGGGAGGGTTTCACTTTTATTGTTGAACACTGCAACATGTTTCACCACACAGAGGCTTCATCAGGCAGATGAAATAATTAATTATTTCATCTGCCTGATGAAGCCACTGTGTGGTGAAACATGTTGCAGTGTTCAACAATAAAAGTGAAACCCTCCCAACTGCGTTGTTTTATTTCAAATAGTATTAATAATTTTCATTTAAAAACGTTTAATAAGTTTATGCAGTTTGTCATTTGATAGGCAATTTTTTTGCTTGAAATCATAATTATTTATAGGGTATTAAAATGAATTCAGAAACGAGAAGAGACCGCGATCGTGGTAGAAAATATGAGAGTGGCTCGCAGAAAAGAAAAAAAGCACAGAAACAGACAGAAATACAAAATCTTCAACGGGGAGGCATGCTCAAATTTCTAAAGACCGGTCCTGTCACTGAAAATGAAAATGAGTCGAGAAATCTACAATGTGCGGCTACTACATCTGGAACCACAGAAAGTGAAATGTATGAAGAAAACCGTGAGCTTCATGATGAATTTGAAAATTAGATATGTGAAACTGATATAGAAGAACAGTCTTCAAATCTGGAATGTGTGGCTACTACATCTAGAAGCGCAGAGAGTGAAATGTGTGAAGAAAAACGTGATGAAATTAATGATGAAAGTGAAACCACTAGAAGAGTTTTCTTTCTTGAAAATGATCTAGGAAATTGGCCACTAAATGTTACTGATACTATGAGGATGTTTCTCGTAAACAATAATCCAACGCAAGTTCGTGATTTTAACTTTCCAGTAGACGACTATGGAAGAAGGTTTAACGAATCCCACTATTTAAGATGTTTACCAAATGGCGAAAAAATTTGTCGAAAGTGGGTACTGTACTCAAAATCAAAAAATAGAGTATATTGCTATTACTGTTTCTTGTTTATCAACACGGGTGCAAGATCAGGTTTGGCCTACGAAAGAATTTGTGATTGGAAGCATATAGGAAACAGACTGAAAGAACACGAAACATCTATGCTGCACAACAAAGCCCAAAGCAAATATATCGAATTGAAAAAAAGACACAATAAAGATCAAACAATCGACGTTGTTCAACAACGACAAATAAATGGCGAAATAGATCATTGGCGTGGTGTTTTAAAAAGAATTATATTATCAATTCAATATTTAGCCAAGCACAACGACGCTTTACGTGGCTCCAACTGTACGATATTCACAAAAAATAACGGGAAATTCCTAGGACTAATTGAAATGATTTCAAAATTCGACATTCGCATGGCAGAGCATTTAAGAAGAATTAAAAATAATGAAACCAATGACCACTATTTAGCACCAAGAATTCAAAATCAAATTATTGAATTGCTCAGTAAAAACGTTAGAGAGGAAATAATTTCAAAAATAAAAGAGAGCAAATATTTTTCCGTTCAAATGGACTGTACTACCGATAGGAGTCATATCGAACAATTAACATTTATAGTTAGAATTGTAGAAGTTAGTGTCGAAGTGAAAATCAGTGAATTTTTTATAGGTTTTACACCAGTTCTAAAAAGTACTGGTCTCAATTTATTCGACGAACTTCAAACACAATTACTAATTATGAATATTAATTTAAATGATTGTCGAGGGCAATCGTATGGCAACGGCGCCAATATGATTGGCAAAAACAAAGGTGTTCAGTCTAGAATTTTGCAACAAAATCCAAGGGCATTTTTTGTACCTTGCACGGCACATTCCTTAAATTTGACATTAGGCGACATGGCTGGCAGTGTAGCGATGGCTATGACATTTTTTGGTACAATTCAACGGTTTTATACCTTATTCTCAGCCTCTGCTGAAAGATGGGCCATATTTTGTAAGCACATACCAGATTCGACATTAAAGCCCCTATCTGACACCAGGTGGGAATGCCGACATGAATCCGTTAAGACAGTTAGGTTTCACATATTTGAGTTACGGGACGCCCTGGAAGAAGTTACTGAAACCACAAAAGACCCAAAAATTAAAAGCGAAGCACAGTGTCTATCAGAAAATGGAATAAATTATGAATTTATTTTATCCTTAATTATATGGTACGACCTCCTACTTGCCATACATAAGGTTAGCAAAGCACTACAAAAAACCGAAGCGGATTTAAGTTTGGCTGTATCGCTACTAAACGGATTGAAAACATTTCTGATTCAATTCAGAGAGACTGGGTTTTCTACTGCAAAACATGTTGCAAGTGAAATTTGTAGTGCAAATGACATTGAAATAAAGTTTAAAGAAGCCCGAAGACGCCAGAGAAAAAGACTACATGAATACGAAGGAGAAGATTCGAGAACCGGAGACCCTGAATTAAAATTTTATCAGGACTATTTCCTCTGTGTGGTCGATCAAGCAGTTGTATCGGTAGAGGAAAGATTTACACAATTAAAAAGTCATGAAATAAATTTTGGATTTTTATACATCCCACAAATAAAAACAATAAGCGACGATGAAATAAAAAAGAAATGTGCGGACCTAGATCTAATCCTACGTGACAGCGAAAACCGTGATATAAGTGGTAGCGAATTATTTGAAGAACTTAAGATATTTTGCGAAATTTTCTGCAGACACCATAAAAATGTCACCCTTAGAGTGTTTAAGAAAAATATCACAAATTCGAGAATCCTTTCCTAATTTGTTTACAGTTTTACGAATAATTTTGACAATTCCCGTAACATCGGCGGCATCGGAAAGGAGTTTTTCAAAGTTAAAATTAGTCAAAAATTATTTGAGAACTAGTATGAGCCAAGAAAGACTACACAATTTAACATTACTGTCGATTGAGCACGAGTTGTGTGAAAGTTTAAATTTTGATGAAATCGTCAATGCATTTTCAGAAATAAAGGCACGAAAAATCAATTTCGTTTAGTTTAGGACAATAATTTTAGATATAGCTAATAAAAATATTGTCAGATATTTGAAAAATTATATTTTATTTTATTTTTTATGGTTTTATTGATCATATTTATGTTATATGTTTTGGATATATATTTTTTGTTTTTGTTAAATGTTTAAACTTTTAATCTTGTATTTGTTTACATTTTACATTGTTTTTCGTAGTTTTTTGCTTTACTACTAAGTAAAGATAGATGTTTATTTTACTTTGTTTTATTTTTCTTGTGCAAAACAAATAAACAGTAATTATTATTCTTGTCTTGTCACTATAATTAAATTTCAAAATCCAATATTATTTTGCAGATTTTAAATTATAAAAAAAAAATATTTAAGGGGCACCAACATTATTTTTTGCCCTGGGCCCCGCACTTGCTAGGGACGGCCCTGCATTTAAGTAACGTTTTATCAACATTAAAAGAACATTTAATGTTATTACAATGTTAATAAAACATTATTTGTTAGTTTTTTGCTCAGTGGGATACTTACTACTTGCATTCAGATAACGATAGTTATCTGCAAACACTGCAGGACTGCAAACGCTTTTCTTTACTAAACGAGTCAAGGTAAATATCTTGACTTGATCGTGAGTCGCCTATTTCCAAAAACTCCTAAATCCATTTGAAAAAAAATGGGTTTAGGCGTCTTTGGAAACAGGCGATTCATTTGTATATGTTTATGTACACGTGAAACAAACAAATCTCCTCATTTCCTCTACTGTGTTTTCCATTGTTCTAACTCTAACCGAAACAACCTCTCTTCCAACACGTTTAAAACATTTAAATAAACACACACTTAACATCAATAAAAATTTCCTCTACTGTGTTTTCCATTGGTAAAACTCTAAACGAAACGACCTCTATTCCAACACGTCTAAAACATTTTAATAAACACATACTTAACATTAATAAAAAAACGTTTTAACTTACCATTTCCAGAACTTTTCTTCCGATTTTCTCACAAACACTAATTCTTATAAATGCTGATAAAAACGATCAAAGCAAAGCGCAATTTCGGAGTTTTACGACCGATCCGCGTACATTGGCCAAGTCGCAGATTCGCGTGATGGAGCTAAAAATAAATGCCGATGCGGGCCCGCTTTTAATCTAAATTATAAGTAGATCTAAAAGGTGACGTGTTTAGATACATTGGAATCGATGACACGCCAAGAATATCCGTGTTTTATAAACATGAACTTTGGGATGTTTATTTAAATGGAAATTTCCAATGAATTTAAATTGAAATCAGGGCTATAGATAATTATTAATTAGGATTATTTGAGTAAAAATCTTGAGAATATACAAAATTTCGTTCAGTCATCCTCTATAATTATTATTGTAATTTATATCTGTATGTGGGAAATAAACTACACTAAGTTACATTTTTGAAATTTTATAGTAGTATTTACCTCTCAATAGAGTAAAAAATTTGTATTCCAAACAAGGCCGTAGCTAGAAAAAAAAATCGGGGGGAGGGTTACAAAAAAAAATTTCGAGGGGGGGGGGGGTGTTATACAAATTTCGAGAAGGGGCGGGGTGTTATACAAATTTCGATGGGGGGGGGGGGGTTATAAAAATTTCGCTTTTACAAACAAAAATTTCGGGAGGGGGGTTGAACCCCTTCATCCCCCCTCCTGGCTACCGCCTTGATTCCCAACAGTATAGAAACCAGAGCTGGGCAGGATTCGAATCATTCAGGATTCGAATCCTGGATTCGAATCCTTTTAGGGGATTCAAAATAGGTATTCGAATACTTTAGTTAAACTGAATTCGTGATCCGGATTCGTTACACTTTTTTAAAAGGATTCGTATTCGAATCCAAATGCTGGTGATTCGAATCCTCATAAAAGGATTCGAATCCTCATAAAAGGATTCGAATCCTCGTAAAAGGATTCGAATCCTCATAAAAGGATTCGAATCCTCGTAAAAGTATTCGAATCCTCATAAAAGGATTCGAATCCTCATAAAAGGATTCGAATCCTCATAAAAGGATTCGAATATTTATAAAAGGATTCGAATAGTTACAAAAGGATTCGAATCGTCAAAAATAATACAAATTAATCGTAAGGATTAACATGAAAAATTTGTTTTGTATGTTTTTAAATTTCTCGTTAAATCACTGTTTTATACGCGTGGCGCATGAAGTAAAATTTCGAGTTTAGAAAAGCCCCGTGAAAATTTGTCTCGGGTCACTGCGCGACCCTCGACAAATTTTCTACGCGGGGCTTTTCTAAACTCGAAATTTTACTTCATGCTTAGTCTGGGAGTGGACGACATTTGTTTGTAAGTGATAAAATCAATTAAATTAATGATTTGTGTCAAATTTGACATTTTGATAAATTTTGATGATTTTTGCAATGCCTGATACGGGTGGTCTGGGACACCCTGTATATACCGGGTGTAACTCAAAACTTTAGTTTTTTTGTTTTGAGATATGAGTTTGAAATTTATTAGGTTTATATTAAGCATCAATTGGAGTATGGTGGTGATCTAAACGCTTTAGTTGCACCGGAAATGATATACATTTTCAAAACTCAAAATGAAATGCACTATATATTTTTTGTGTTCAGATACAGGATGCCACTTTACATGGAAATCAATTGTTTTTAAATTAATATTGCATCTAGGCACCTGAAGGGTGTCTTTTTTTAAAGGTATAGAGCTTGTTTTTCAAATAAAACATACAAAAATCAATAAAATAACAGATGTTTTGGCGTTAATTGGTAATCAATGTAATGGCATTTCATGTTTAAAAACAATTTTGGGCATGAGACTACCGCGAATCCGTCTTAGATGAACCATTCTATTGGTTCAATTTTACATAACTGTTTCCAGTGTGGTCGGGCTAATCTCTCCAATTACGCACCGAAAGTTGACTTCTAAGGCTTTAATCGTTGCTGGTATGGTATAGACCAATCATTTGACGTAGCCCTACAAAAAGTAGTCCAATGGGATCAAATCACATGATCTAGGCAGCTAATTAACAAGCCCATGTTTCGAAATAATTTGATCATCAAACTTCTCTAACAACAATGTGAAGGTTTAACGCGCGGTGTGGCAAGTTACGCCGTCCTGTTGGAGCCATTTAGTTCTCAACAAGTTTGCATTGACGTTGGAGATGAAAAAAAAAATCGAATCATTGACCTGTAGCGCTCGCCATTGACAGTAACATTAGGTCTGTCTTCATTTTTGAAAAAGTAGGGGCCAATGATGCCTCTAGCATGCAATCCACACCACACAGTAACACAATGTTGCTCATTCACCAGTTCATTCGGCCAAAAATGAGCCTCATCTCTTAAAATTATTTGGCGGTTAAATCAATAAATGGGCGAAGTGCTCTATAAGTTTGACGCATAGAGCGCTCATTTTGGAAATAAATTTTCACAATTTGTAATCGTTTCTTGACTGTGAGCTTTGGCATGATAATTTGCCAAAGTTTACTGAACAAAATTGCCACCAACAGATAAATATGAATTGACATTCCCAATCAAATTGTTACACTTAACATGTCGATTTATGAGATTTTCAACAAATCGATATTTTCATAAAATTATCATCATTTCGAGATTTTCGTCGATTAATCAAATTTTTATCAGATTTTACAATATTTCCTCAATTTTCCTTAATTTATCGAATGTTGATGAAATTTTCAATATTTCGAGATTTTTTATTAATTTATGAAAATGTTTATCAGCTTATCAACATATCTTGATTTTTGATATTTTGTTATTTTTATCGATTTATAAAATTTTGATGAAATTTTCGATATTTCGAGATTTTCTCGTCAAATATATAAAATGTTTATATGTAAGATTTTTCAATATTTTTATTCAGATTTGTAACGATTTTCAAAAATTATTGAATCATTATTTGAACACACAAATTTGAGATTTTTTTTTCTACAATACATATTTAATCAATTTTGACATTGAATGACATTTTTGATATTTTTTACCTTCTGAGATGACATTTTTGACAATAGATTATATTCTTGATATTAGACTACGTTATTTTGACATTAGATGACATGTTTCACATTAGATGTTACTTTTGATAAACAATGACATTTTGTACTTTTTTACTATTTCTGATGTTGACATTAAATGACGTATTTGACATTAGATGGCAGTTCTAACATTTTTTATTTTTTTAGTTTTTTGACATTAGACGACAATTTTGACATTTGATATTACATATTTACTTGTTTTATATTAGATAACAATTTTTATATTATTAGATAACTTTTTTGACATTATTACTGATTTTAACAGAAATTTTCGTTTTTGTAAGAACGTTTTTGTCAAACTGTCACGTACTGACATAACATGATAATTGTGACGTAAATCGATTTTATCAACACGGCGAATTTTTGAAGTTTTTGATATTTGTTATATTTACTAGATGACATTTTGTTCATTTTGATGTTTTTGGCAATTTTAAATAATTATTTTGATAACTTTTAATACTGAAAACAGTTTCAATACGTTTTTATATTTTTAACTTTACTTGAAATCAGTGTTTAAAACGCGTGGCGCATGAAGTAAAATTTCGAGTTTAGAAAAGCCCCGCGTAGAAAATTTGTCGAGGGTCGCGCAGCGACCCGAGACAAATTTTTACTTCATGCTTAGTCTGGGAGTGGAGACACTCGTTCGTAAATTTTCGAATTATCATAAAGTTGTGTATTTATTTTCAAAAAAATCTTTCTCGGTTTATTGAACAAAAACAAAAGAGCTGAGGTGAAAAGTATTTAGGTAAAAGTGGTTTATTTTTTCGTTGGCTACAACATTTGTTTGAAACATTTTTTTGATTTAGACGTCGAAAGCCATAATCGGTGAGTTGTTGATGTCCACTAGATTTCTTAGTATCTAATTCAAAAACAAAAGAGCTGAGGTGAAAAGTGTTTAGGTAAAAGAGGTATATTTTTTCGTTCGCTACAACTTTGGTTTCAAACATTTTTTGACTTAGACGTCGAAAGCCATAGTGAAATTTGTTTAATAAAAAAACATCTAATGATTTCTGGTGATTTATAACGCAAAACTTTTAGACATTTGATGGTATAATTAATATTGAATTACTGAAATAAGTATTTATTTTTAATATATTTGTAAATATACGGTAAACAATGTGAAATATTTATTTAATTAAAATATTTAGAAAATAACAATACAATAAATTTTATATTATTATTATTATTATACTGGGTGTCCGTATTTCCACAGAATGTATGGGGATCTCGGTTATTTAATGAGATAGAGAGTTGATTAAATTGGGTCAAAGTTGCATAATTTAGGGCCCAATAATAACCGAAAAACAAATTGAAATATCTTATTTCCTTAATGAGATATTGTCAAAAAAAGAATTTTTGAAAATTCGTTTTTATTTTTTTATTGAAAAACTATTGAATCCAGACATTTACAACTTTGACATTATAGGCACTTTTTAACAATAAATCTAGTAACATATTTTATTTTAAGATAACTATAACATTTACCTAGGGACCATAGCTAACTTTTGTTTTTCTTATGGGCGCCATTTTGGATTTTGATATTTTTTGGAAGAATATTTTTTACTGATATATTTATTTAATTAAAATATTTAGAAAATAACAATACAATAAATTTTATATTATTATTATTATTATTATACTGGGTGTCCGTATTTCCACAGACTGTATGGGGATCTCGGTTATTTAATGAGATTAGAGAGTTGGTTAAATTGGGCCAAAGTTGCATAATTTAGGGCCCAATATTAACCCAAAAACAAATTGAAATATCTTATTTCCTTAATGAGATATTGTCAAAAAAAGAATTTTTGAAAATTCGTTTTTATTTTTTTATTCAAAAACTTTTTAATCCAGACATTTACAACTTTGACATTATAGGCACTTTTTAACAATAAATCTAGTAACATATTTTATTTTAAGATAACTATAACATTTACCTAGGGACCATAGCTAACTTTTGTTTTTCTTATGGGCGCCATTTTGGATTTTGATATTTTTTGGAAGAATATTTTTTACTGAATTCAATGATGTATCACACGTATAGTTTATTGTACATTTTATATGTACAATTTTAATCTTTTGTTTTTTCAAAGAGTGCCTTGGAAACAGTTGAGTAACTCACTTATTTGGCAACTCATAGGACCCATAATTTGCTTACATATCACCCCTGAAGACGGGCATCCGACGATACATACTTTAATAGTTGTGACATATTTTAAAGTAACGAGTGTCTTTCACTCCCAGACTAAGCATGAAGTAAAATTTCGAGTTTAGAAAAGCCCCGCGTGGAAAATTTGTCGAGGGTCGCGCAGCGACCCGAGACAAATTTTCACGGGGCTTTTCTAAACTCGAAATTTTACTTCATGCGCCACGCGTATAAACCATTGATTTGAAGTGTAGTTCAAAAACACACAAATACATCTATAATCGGAGTAACACAGAAATTTAGTCTGTTATCAACGATGTTCAGTGTTTATAATAAATAATTAGGTTGTGAATATTTTTGTTAAAACAACTGATAACGATATATGGTTGTAAAAAAATTATAAAATCAAATTTATTCTTGAAGGATTTGTATTCGTGATTCGAAAAAACAGGATTCGAATCTTTGATTCGAATCATATTTATCTCTTACGAATCCTTTATTCGAGTATTCCTGATTCGAATCATATTAGGTGATTCGGTTTCATGATTCGAATCCTTTTCACGAGGATTCGTCCCAGCTCTGATAGAAACACGTATTTTGAAAAAAAAAAGTGACTTGGTGTAGTTTACCTTTCACATACAGATATGCAACTACAATATTATGATTTTGTTTTTATACATTTTTACTAATGTTGTAAAAAAGAGAAATCCGTAAATTAATAAATAAATAAGTAAATAAACAATAGTGTTATTTTATTTTTTTACTCTCGTGGAATATCTTCTAAAGAATAAACATTTCGCATACTTTTTTTTATACTAATTAATCTGGTGTTTTCCATAAACCCCAATAAAACCCAGCTTCTAATCCCTTTTCACCGAGCAAACCAATCCCCATTCTCAATTTCTCTAAACAATCAAGTTATCCGCCCTTCAACCACTTGCAAATATTTAGGTATCCTTTTTGATCCCAACCTTACTTTTAAAGCTCACTCCACAATCCTCAAAGCAAAAATCAAGAATCGGGCGGCTCATTTTAAAGGTCTGACCTTCAAACAACAAGGAATTACCACGAAAACAGCCGTTCATATATATAAAATGATATGCCGCCCCTTACTTGACTATGCTGCTATCCTCTTCCACAATCCCCATCCTACTACACTCAAAAATTTACAAGTCGCCGAAAGATCGGCCCTAAGAGTGCTTACCAAAATCCGTCACCCCCAAAACCCACTGCACAACTCCTCCAACCACCTGCTGTACAAACTAACAAAAGTTACCCCCATCGAAACCCGCCTATCCTATTTAGCTGATAAATTCGCCTCAAACCCCACCCTTTATAATCTCCTCCACCCTTTATGCATTTCTCGAAACCCTAATATCACTCCCAAACGTAAACGTTTTACCTCTACAATTCATGATTTCATTTCATCATTTCATAACCCTAGTGATCACGACAATTAAATTCATTTGACTAGACAATGGACGACATTAGCAATCAAGACATTTCCTACACAATAACTGACAAGGACAGAACTCTATAATTCCAGGCAGAAAGACCAACGGTCGATAGCCAATTGGCAAATTATTTAATTTTTACTTTATTTAATTGTAATTTATTTTTGTACTATTACTATTACCAAAATTTGCCAATAAAGATTTATATATATATATATATATATATATATATATATAATCTGGTGTTATTTTAATTAAATTTAAAGCGTGAGTTTAATAACTTAATATTAAGACAGTGGTTTATACGCGTGGCGCATGAAGTAAAATTTCGAGTTTAGAAAAGCCTGAAAATTTGGATTGGCCGGGGCGCGACTCGCTTCGCTCGCGCGCCCCGGCAAATCCAAATGTTCAGGCTTTTCTAATCTCGAAATTTTACTTCATGCTTAGCCTGGGAGTGGAAAACACCTGTTGAACAAATATTTCAATCTTATTGAGTCACTTCCCACTGAACAAATCCATTTAAGAAATGTTTCAACAACATTAAAACAACGTTTAATGTTGCTGCAATGTTGATTTAAAGTCATTTGTTTGTTTTTTGGGTTTGTTGCTTGCATAATCAATAATTATTTAATAAAAAAATAATTGTTTGAAATTAACATTCTGCCTTCAATGTTCTCGTAATATTGTTACTGCAGTCAATAATACTTTAAATATGTTTATATCTTCAACATACATGAGAACATTTTGCAGAACACACTTTGCAAAAAACACTGCTCTCTATATTATATTAATAACATTAATAACTACAAATACAATTGTTATAATATTTTTATAAATGTAAATTTAAATTATAGTAAATAATCGAATTGAATTTGAGAATCACAATAAACTTTTGATTGAAATATTCATTGATAGTTTTTTTTTCAAGTAATACATGTAGTTTTGGAAAAAATAACCACCATTATATTATCCCTTAGAAAAAAAAAAACTGGAATTACACAATTTTCCGAGTAAAGTAAAACTATTTTTGTTGTTGGTAGAATGAAACTAAAGTTGTGAAATAAATCATCCTTATGTGGAAACATAAAAATGACACATTAAATGTATTATTATTTTTTATTAGTTATCGATTTGGTATCGCCACTATTGAGAACCATCATAATAAAGGAAACATTACAATGACGAGGCAAACTTATTATAAATTATGATTGCTATCTGTAATGGATTCTTTTATTGCATTTATGCTTCTATTTTTGATTAAACAATATTTAATAAAAGCCTAGGTTTCACTCTTGATTCGAAAAACAAGTTAATTTTTTATAAAGTAATAAACATTTATTAAATTAAATATTTACTTTAATTTCCTACTTTATTTATATCTTTATATTTATTTACGTGTACAAAAATATTGGAACGAGGGTTATCCATTCCTTGATTAAGCATAAAGTAAATATTTCGAGTTTAGAAAGCCTGAAAGTTTGGATTGGTCGCGTAGCAACCAATCCAAACTTTCAGGCTTTTCTAAACTCGAAATATTAACTTCATTCGCCAGGCGTATTAAACACTGATTTAGTTTAAATTTCTATTTATTAACAAATTCTAAAAAATGTAAAAATATTTATTTTTCTTCATTGGTTAAATTTATGGCTAAAATTCTTCGTATTAAATATTTCAAAGAAGAGTGTTGGGTTCTATATTCTTTTTAAAACATAAATATAAATGCCGATACATTAGTTTGAATCCTTCAAGTTTTTGTATCGGTATTTATATTCATGTTGTAAACAGAATTTGTCTTGTAAGATTTAATTTAATTCGAATTTTCTGCGAAAATACTCCTAACGACATCTATGGTTAAAATCGCGTATAACTTATTCAAATTTTCCCTTCCGCATAGTACTACTGCCATCTGTTTTCTAAACCGCGTATTAACACAATTAAATTTACCGAAACTTTACAACAGACCCAGTCGACTCCATATGATTCTATAAGTTCACATATATAGTTGACCGACCCACTCGATGGGAGGGCGCATATGTCGGAATTTCAAATTTCCCGCAATTTCTAACGTGGGCTCGTTTTCATTCAACAGCTGTCAGATCTGAAGGCACAAAAATGCTGATAAGACGAAATCGTCTCGAGGTGAGCGTCAATAAATATAAATAATTACAACCGTAAGTATGTAAAATATTTTTAAATTTTAACCTATTGTGTATTTTAAATAAGTGTACAGTCAAACAAATTTAAAACCAGGGTGTTACTACATTATTTCTCTTTATTTCTTCCTAGTACATGTGGATGATCTTCAAGTATACTAAATATCCACGGTCGTGCATATTTTCATCATACTGAACTAGGAGCATTTTTTCATGGAGTATATCCCCGTTATTGTTGGATTAAGCAATTCTTAATCTTTGGGGATGGGCATTAACATTAATAATTAAAACCGTAAGTTTATGTAATATTTTAAGTTTTTAAGCCATTGTCTATACTTTTAATTAAATCTGCAGTCAAACACATTTAAAACCAGTGTGTCTACATTATTTCTCTTTATTTCTTCCTAGCATTCGTGAATGATTTTCAAGTACTATGCATGAAACAACCACGGACGTGGAGATTTTCTTCACACCGGGCTAGGAGCATACTTCCATGGAGAATGTTCCCGTTGCTGTTGGATGAAGCAATTCTGAAATTTCATCTAGTCACAAAGTATGATCCCAGTACATAAAATAATGTCTTAAATTTAATTACACGGTTTTTCTATTGCATTTCACCATTGATCAAATGAGATTCACTATATCCCAAATATCTTTCACCTTGTCAAATATAAGTCAAAAAATTTCCCGATTTACGAAATAAGTTTCACTATATACCAAATACTTCCCTTTAATATTTTTGCTGAACATTTTTGCAGTAACAATAACTTTCTTCTGGAAATATTATATTTGTATTTATACATACAAGGAGTTTTCTTTTAAGTATACGTGTTTCAAATTCAACCTATTTTCTGTAAATATTTAGATATTCCTTGTTATTTTTAAAGTTCAATTTGAAGCTTTAAATGAGTGTTTTCCACTCCCAGACTAAGCATGAAGTAAAATTTCGAGTTTAGAAAAGCCCCGTGAAAATTTGTCGAGGGTCGCGCAGCGACCCGAGACAAATTTTCTGGGCTTTTCTAAACTCGAAATTTTACTTCATGCGCCACGCGTATAAAACACAGATTTCAAGTGAAATTAGAATATACATAAATTTTACAATATTTCAGTGTTTTATACGCGTGGCGCATGAAGTAAAATTTCGAGTTTAGAAAAGCCCAGAAAATTTGTCTCGGGTCACTGCGCGACCCTCGACAAATTTTCACGGGGCTTTTCTAAACTCGAAATTTTACTTCATGCTTAGTCTGGGAGTGGAAAACACTCGTTTTAAGCTTTATATTGAACTCTTTTGAAAAACAACGAATGTCAGAGTGTTAATCCATTGATAATGGTCACTTTGTCTCCGAAATGTACATTTGGTAATTCAAATAAAAGTGTGAAGAAAGGTTATTAGTGCTTTATTCGTTAAATTACAGCTTATGCATATGTTTACCGTAAAGAAAAATTCTCTGGTTGGAACACTACTTACGCCAACATTCTTATCCGGATAAGGAGACCTCTTATTTCATTTCTAAGATGCATTTTTTGACGAACTGCAGACATTTTGTTGAAAAGTGAAATGTAATTAGGTTTTGACATGTAGCGAAATATATTTGTAATAACTTTTTAAATATACATTTAACATGTTCATTAGGTCTTTGGTATTTTTCGCATCGCACGGTAATTTAATACCGTGCGATGTTCCCCGCACCGTAAACGCCATTCAATGCATAGATTAAATTAGATTGCCCACTCCTAGGGGGCTCCAGGATCGCAAGTTTAGTGTCCCTTATCACTCGATGAGGGGGCGCTGTAACCAAAAATGACGTCATCGGGGTGTAGGTGTGGTGACGTCGCGTGGGACGCGCGGGAGATTTAATCTATGGATTATACTATATAAATCGTCGGCCTAATAGTGAAATCCACTAAGTACATTTTTGGCTGTTGTTAGTTGTTGGGCAATTTGATGGTTTACTGAATTGTACTAAATCTGGCTCAGTAGGGGTATAGTAAGTAAGCCTCACTATACCTCTACTGAGCCTGCGATTTGCTACAATTCAGTAAACCATCAATATGCCCAACAAATAACAGCCAAACATTTTCTTAGTGGATTTCATTAGTAAGCCGACGAAATATGCTATATGTGGTAGAGTTCGTTGCTAGAAATACCGCGGTGTTTGAATAACCGCGCGATGAGAGAAATAATAACATAATTAAACTATAAAATGTATATTAGAAATAATTATTCAATTTAAATATTTACAATTAAATTAAAAATAAAACGTCCTCTCATCGAAGTGTCGCAAATTAAATTATACATTCTTATTATTATACAACAAAAATCACATAATCCTAACCTATAATAAATTATTCTATTGGTGGATATTGTGAAGCAAATTACTGATAATATAATTGATTAATCAAAACAGGTTCCAATTTTAAGGATTATTGATAATAATCTCACTATAAATTGTTCCAAATTTTAACAGCTTAAAGTAACCTTTAACAGATATTTAAATCATATGTTAATCAATTGTTTCTTTTTTGAAACAGCCAAATTCCGCGCTTTTATTTTTCTATATTTTATTGAGGCCAACTTTTTGACAATATCATTGATTTTTACATGTTCGGTTCCTTTTAGAATCCTATTTAAGTTTTGTACCCACATATGGATGTAAAAGGTGATCATATAATTATCAATGATATCAATCAAATTATGGTCTGTGCAGGAGAATGAAATATTTGAATTTAATGAATGTACTTTTGATTTTAAATATTGAACAATATCACCAAAAATACATATTTTTGGCAAAAAAAAATTAATGATTTGAAATGATTTGGAAAGATATCTGAAAAAATTAGTGCTCGGCTTCAAAAGAGATTTTTTATTGTAGTCCCTACAATTAATGTAGCAATGGAAAGACTCTTTTGTGTCGGACACTAACTCATTTCTACATGTATTGCAGTCCCGCACTTTCTTTAATACATGTCTTCCCAAATATCCTGCTATGTAAGCATTTGTATTATCAGATAAAAAATTATATGAATTTTTAAATTCAAACACATCAGATATATTTGGGGGAGAAGTAATTATCCGAGGTAAAAAGTCATTTGTTAAAAATATCTGTAAAAAGTTTAGTGCCCCTTCACAACCATCTGTTTCGCAATTAAAATAAGGAGAATTAATGGTAGTGAAATTATTAACAATTAATGCTTTATACGATCCCTTAAATGATGAGCATGTTGGATTTATATTACGAGCACCATAACACCTTACACTTCCGAAGAAATTTTCCAAGGGATCTTGGTTTATGTTTCGAGGACAAAGATATTCAAAACCAATAGAAGATAATTTTTTCCATATGCATTGAAAACCTTTTAACGTACTTATCCAGTTTGCAATGCACGGTGGAACAAAATTACCTTTAGGTCTTTTAAATTGCACTGTCCTCAAAACATCAATTGCTTCAGAATAAAATCTAACATGTTCACTGTCTTTGTGAATCGCACATCTTAAAGTTTTGTCACCTGTAACTGATGAACCATTTACACTATCAAATAATTTATCAAAAAATAACAAAAACTCAGAAGTGCCAAGCATTGTTTCTGTCTTAGATAACTCATTGCCATAGAGTACCAGAAATCTCAATGAAGAAGATGTTCGCTGTGAAAACACCTGAGATGCTAACTTCACTTTCATCTTATTCATTTTAGCTTCATAAACATGGCAATCAGTTATCTTAGGTAGAAGCCTACTATCTGGGTCTCCAATATCCATTTCATGTAGCTTCACAATATCTGACCAGCAAGCCGTGAAGTTTGTTCCCTTCCATTTGAATGTGGCATTGTAATTTAATAAATTGTTTCTGACACATTTCAGAAGGTGAGGAGGATCAAACAATGGTATTATTTCCTGATTTCCTATCAGGAAACCACTTGAGCGATTCTCCTTACCTTCCAAAATGAGTGTACGATTTGATTCCTCCCTTAATTGTTTTATAGCCCTAACATTAGTTGCATGTTGATCACATATTGTGCAAACAACATGCAAACCAATGCCTTGCAGTTGTTTTATAATAATTTTTATGTTCCTGGTCAGATCTGGAACACCCATACCATGTTCCACAAAGAAATATGCTACGGGTTGTTTCCATTTGATCTGTATACCACGAACCATAAAAACCATTACATGGTCAGCAAAACGTAATTTATTTTGCTCACCACAACACACAAAACCATCAATGGAGGAATCAATTTTATTAAAAAACATTCCTGTACTCAACGACATTTCATCAAATAAAAGGGCACAATACTTCTGGTCTTCATCCATCTTATCACAAGTACTTTTCAACAAACCCATAATGGGTTTATTAATACCCGGACCAATAGGAATGCGATTCAGTAATCTCTGAAGACATTGTCTGGATGGAAGTGCAAATACTTTTGCCAAAAATCTGTACAATTTAGGGCTTTGTTTATACATAGCTAATGCAAAAGTTTTGTCTTCCATCGAGAAACGTCTTCCATGAGTTTCATATTGTTGCAACTTTATCTGTGACATGAAAAAGTTAAAAGATGTTTCATTCATATGTCTCCGAAACATGGCTCCAGTTTCTACAACATCAAGTGCATGATCAAGACGCTCCTTATTAGAAGCATTTTGTGCATGCAATTTTTTTGCAACCTTCTGAATATCTCGGGCATAGGAATGCAATATCTTTGCTTGAGGGGAAAGCTTTCTTTTTCGTGTCACATTTAATGTTTTTAACAATTTTACCTCCAAACATTCCTTCATGGTCAGGGATCGTACTTTGTAATTAGATGGATTGTTACGAAGGGGTGTGCTCCCAGCGACTGAAATATGTCTATTTGGTTCACAGCTCGGACCAGCAGCAATGGGCAACTGCACGTTGTCCATGGTGCTGTGCAACCGCACGCTGGGAACGGTGTTTGGCAACAGCAAGGTGTCAATCGTGCTGTGTAGCTGCAACTTGACGTCCCTGGATGTTCCCAGAAATGCTGGATCTTCCGGAAGATCCACAGACACTAGGAACAAAATATATATTAGATATACGGTTCTCCTTGCACGCTCGCTCGAAAAAATATATTTTTTAAGAAGGTGATTCAAACAACACGTATCATTAATTTTTTGACTAAACGAGTGATCGTAGAAAGTTGGACCAAAAATGTTTACCACGAATAAATTACAATGAAAAAGTCAAGATTTTTGAATTTTCAAATGGTACGGAGTATCAATATTGGTGTTATTACAAAGACAAAACAATCAAGTTTTGTAGCCGTTCAGACGTTCAGTCAAAAAATGATTGATACGGATGGTCTCAATCATGTATAAGAGTAAAAAATAATTAGCTTACCAGCCGTTGTATCTAGATATAGTGTGGGGACACTCCGTGGCTTCAAATTGCTTTTACTAGTAAAACATTTTGTCCCTTCTGCGAAGTGCCTGTCGCAAATGAAATGATTTCTGACCACTTGCATCTTACTTTTTTTGCGCAGGTCTTCGCGTCCAACAGCCTCCAGCCATTGTTCATACACCTAAAAAAGAATATAAGCCTTAGATTAAGTTCTTAAATTCATGCAGTGTACATGGAATATTTAGATTTGCTATGTAATATAATTTTATTAACTTGTATTGTATTGATACCATTTAAGATTTAATTCAAATAAAAGGATGACCAAAAACCAATTTAATTATAATGAACTAATGTAACAAATGTTAAAGCTTACCCCATTTCTTCTTGTAAATCTATGCATACGAATATTTGTATCACAGTTATTGCACGATTTTATAGCACAATAATAAGACATTTTTTTTAAATGAAAAATATTTCCAACATTCCAATACTTACGGTGTTGTTTATATTAGCAACCGCCAAAATATGATGTCTTATCAGCATTCTTGATAAGGTGTTGATTGAAATACCTTTCCCGTAAAGTTCGAAACTGCGGGAAATTTGAAAATCCGACATTTGCGCCCTCCCATTGGGTGATAAGGTCAACTAAATACGTGAACTTCCAGATTTATATGGAGTGGACGGGGTGTGATTCAATGTTATGACCCCCTGCACCGCACACCCCGCTTAGCAAGAATCCCGCCCGCTCCCCGCGACCAATGACGTCATTTCCGATTGCAGCGCCGTCTCATCGAGTGGGTCGGTTAACTAAAATCATGATACGTGGAGCCCCCTATGAGTTATCAATCTAATTTAATCTATGCTTTACAAAATAACCTGAAAAAAATCATAATATTAATACGCATCAATTTATTATTAAAATAAGCCGAAAATGGAGCTGGAAAATACAAATCCCAACGTTTTCAACAAAATCGGAGAGAGATTAATCACAGCGGAGGAAGAGGACGACGATTTCACCGACGAATTCGATCCCAGAGAAATTTTCGGTGAGCTCACCATTTTCCTAACCTACAATTTGTTATCAACGCGAAAACAATTCCAGATTTATTCATAATATACCATAATTAGATTCAAAAATGTGTTGAGTGAGAAATTAATTAAATATAATTCTAGATAATATTCGTATAAATCGCAAACAATCAAAGAAAACAGTTGGGAGTTTACTGCCAACTGTTGTTTACTGCTACATTGGGCCTCTTCATCAAAATGTTCAACATTCAATATGTTTGAATTTGTTTGTGATGTATGTTGGTATCTAATGAACGGTACTCCGGTCGGTCTATTTTGTACGATCGCAAAAATCCATAACACATTCACGATCACCAGAGAATACCCAAACAGTTGACAATAAACTCCCAAATGTTGTCTCTGATGACTGGGCCCATTCATCAAAGACAACAGTTGAGAGTTTCCTGCCAACTGTTGGGAATTCTTTGAAGACCGGACTGTTAATCCTGAACGTGTTTGGGATTCTTGCAATCATACAAAATAGACCGATTGGTGTTGACAGGTTTAAAGTTTTTAAAATTACCGATACCAACATGCATCACAAACAAATCCAAACATGTTGAATGTTGGACATTTTGATGAACGGGCCCAATAGGTAGGAGTTTACTAGTAACTGTTGAGGAATTTTCTGATGACCGGACTGACCTTGTTTGGGATTTTTGCAATCGAACAAAATAGATCCAAACGTGTCGAATTATTGAACATTTTGATGAACGGGCCCAAAAAATCTAAATAATAATAAGACTTCCATATTTATAACTCCAGATTTAATCCGTGGAATTAACGACCCTCTTTAAAGACCGGACTGTTAATCCTGAACGTTTTTGGGATTCTTGCAATCATACAAAATAGACCGATTGGTGTTGACGGGTTTAAAGTTTTTAAAATTACTGAGTACCGTTCATCAGATACCAACATGCATCACAAACAAATCCAAACATGTTGAATGTTGGACACTTTGATGAACGGGTCCAATAGGTAGGAGTTTACTGGTAACTGTTGAGGAATTCTCTGATGACCCGACTGACCTTGTTTGGGATTTTTGCAATCGAACAAAATAGATCCAAACGTGTCGAATTATTGAACATTTTGATGAACGGGCCCAAAAAGTCTAAATAATAATGACTTCCATATTTATAACTCCAGATTTAATCCGTGGAATTAACGACCCCGAACACCCGCTGACCCTCGAAGAACTTCACGTTTTGGAAGAGAGTTTGATCGAAGTCGACAACCGAAACAACACCGTGAAAGTCCTCTACACGCCGACGATCCCGCACTGCAGCATGGCCACCTTGATCGGGCTGTCGATCCGAGTGAAGCTCCTCCGGTGCTTACCGGCTAGATTCAAAGTGAACGTCGAGATAAACCCGGGAACGCACGCCTCGGAAAAATCCGTCAACAAACAACTAGCGGACAAGGAGAGAGTCGCCGCGGCTTTAGAAAACTACCATTTGATCAAGGTTATTAATCAGTGCATAGCATCGCAGAAATAAGCTGGAAGTACGAAAACAAAGTGATAATTTTATTGTTAAGTTAAACAAGTAAACAAATTAATATTAATAAAGGTTGCTTATCTATTTTTCGCACTAATTGCTCCTGGTTTGGATGACTGGACTTGTTTCGTTGGGTCGTATTTGTAGGTTTTCACTAGGGGGCCTTTGCCGGCTTTTTGGAACTGGAGCTCGTCTAACCGCCGCCGTTCTTCTAATTCTTTTGTAATTTTAAGATTCGTCCATGCTGAATTATAAAATTTCAACAATGAGAAAGCAATAATTTAATCAAAAATGCAATTAAAAAACAAACACTCCACTATCATTCCGCTCTTGGAGCTGTCATCAAATTGTTGTAGGTTAGGATAGGTTATAAATTTTCTAGTGTTTTTTTTTAAGTAATCTACAATCATCTACCATCCAACTTAAAGAATTCTGTTTAATCCCGTAAAGAAAATGATGCAGAGTTTAATCAACTTACATTCTTTGATACCGCCGACGAAACCCTTGTTTTTCACCGGTAGCTTTGTCGGGTCGTGTTTGAGGAGCGGGTCGATTTTGAAGTAATCCCGCACGGTGGGTATTTTCAGGAAGCCGACTTGCGCCAGCGAGATGAAATTACTCGACACCCAGTAACAGAGGATTGCCCCCGGAAAGTTGAAGGTTAGCGGGAGGATGACAAACGGCAGAGCTCTCAGCACGTATTTCATCGTTTGCATGTTTTGAGAGGACAACTTCGCTGAATCTGTGCCCAACTGTAACAACGTCAAACGTTGTCAGGATACAAAAAAAAGTATTTCAAGAGGTTGTTAGACATTAGACTATTTTAAGATATAAAAAGTTCAATGAATTTGAAAGAAAGGAAAATGTTTTCAGGTTCCTTAAATAATAAATAATATTATTAAACTTACCTACAGGTTGTTTTATAATGATAATCTTTATCTAACCTTTTTTGCTAATAGATGGAATAAAACATAAGATTGGAACACTTACCTCAATTGTGGCCCAAAGTGTTAGACTTGTGATAACCGGCAACGCGAAAAATTGATCAGGTACAGTAAGATCTTGAAACCAAAACAGCCCGCCGGTGCGCAAACTATCCACAGGAACATTCGCCATTTGGCGCAAACCCATGAAAAAACTAATAAACACCGGCATCTACGAACAAAATAAAAATCCCCCCACGATTTCTCAAATTTCTATTCACCTTACTGAAACGCACAAACCTGGGCCAAAGGAACGATCATATTTTTAAAGGGATTCACATCTTTCTCCTTCATAAACGCCATCAACTCCTGAGAATAACGTGCCACTTCCAACTGATTTCCCGACTGGCGGGCCTCCGTCATCTTTAATTGAATCACCTGCATCTGGGGCAGGTGATTGTTCATTTTTGCCGCGTTACGTTGGGCCACGATTACCAATGGGAACATCATGGTTCTTATAAAAACCGTTCCTTAAATTTTTTATGGTATAAATCAACATTTCTTATTAAATAATGAAGAAATGTTTTGCAAGAGTATACCGTTTTTCATTAAATTGACATTGAAACTTTTCACTCATAAAAATTGACGATAAACTGTCACTTATAATAATAGAAAATTAAGTTTCTCACTTATGACAGTCGACAATAAAGTTTGTTACTTATTACAGTTGACAATGAAATTTGCTACTTGACATTTGACAATGTAGACCACCTAAGACAGTTCACAATGAAAACTGTAACTTTTGGCAGTTCAGAATGAAAATAGAAAACAAGTTTTTGACGTACCAATTGCAATGGCAGCCCACCACGGGATGTCCAAAGTGACGTGCAAGTACTCAAAACAGTTCTGCACGATACCGACTGGAGTCCACCCGCCTAAGCCCAAAGAAGCAAAAGTCGGCTCGCCCAGAGCGTTCACTTGAGTTGCAATGTCGGCCACTACATCGGGAACTGGAGGGGGCTCTGGTATCGCTTCGATAATGGGAGGTTCTGTCGGAGAATTAACTTTTACATTATCAACATTACGATCGGCAAAACCGCCACCACTCGCATCTAGATTAAGATTAGTAGAAGCACTCTGATTGGTTAACACACTTTCACCACCACCACCAGCAGGATTACCAACTGCACCCACACTTACAGCATTAGCAACTTCACTCAAGCTTACATGTTGATTAGTTAAGTCAACAGCGTTTGTTTCTAACTGAGTTTCCTGCAAAAACTCGGTAGAATCATAAGTTTCTGTGGAAGCTGAAACGTTAACCTCTAAACCGTCATTTAGATTAGTTTCAGCAAGTTCGGAAACAGTGTTTCCCTCAAAATGATTTGAATTATCTGTTGTTTCGTTTTGTCGATTAAACATACTATAAATCGTCGTGTAAATATCATTACGTGCCTCCTCTGGAGGCATATTATCAAAAATCGATTGATACGGGTAATTATTCCCCGTTGTGTCAAATAAAGATGGAGGAAAATTGACACCGTCATAAATCATTTCATGGTTAGTCGCGTTTGTGTTATCAACCGTTTCCACGGTTACTTGGTTGCTAAGATTGTTATGGGTTTGGTTAGCTGTGTTAATGTTATCACCCGTTTCCAAGGTTACTTTATTGTTAGTACTGTCTAAATTATTGTTTGTTTGGTTAGCATTAGCGTCAACTGTAGTGTTAATAGCATCATTCGTATTTGAGTCGTAAGGCCAATAACCTGTAACTGAGACCGGACTGGCGTGGTATCCCAAAATGCCTGCACCGATAAACGCGTTCCTGCCCACTGCATTTTTCTCTAAATTTATTTTAACCTAAAAAATGTTATCTGTTTAAAAAGACAAATCCGTCAAAGAATCATTCAATACTTGCATTATTTTTAGAAAAATCGTCAATTTTTCTCTGGAGCGTTACGAGTGTCTCTTTGCACTTTTCTGGGGTCGATTGTATCGTCTGAAAATGGATATTTTATCTGGTAAACTGTATTTTAAATCGACTCGGAAAAAACCTACCTTATTTCCTTGTATCGTTTTGTAAATATTATTAAACTTAATCGTAACATTAGCGGAGCTGAATTTTACATCTGATTTAAATTGATTCTAAAAACATATAATTTGTAAATTAATTGAGTGAGTTATGCGAACGTTTAATTTTAATTGATAAATAAAGCACTAATAACCTTTCTTTACACTTTTATTTTATTTCCAAAGAGCGAAGAAAGGTAATTTATGATGAATATACATTAAATTTGCGCGTAATAATAAAGTTCATAATTTACTTACCAACTTAACTAAGACATCTTTATCACTTGTATTTCCTCTAACACAGTCTACAATCTTACCAAATCTTTCTACAACTTTCGACGTCGATATATTTATGTTCCTCAATTCTTTTTGGCGTTCCAGTTTAGTCTTCAAATAAATAAAGCAATTACAATTAAATCGATACAAGTATTCAAAATTAAAATCAATTTACATTTACCTACCTTAAATAAAGTACGAAATAAACTTTATTTATTGTGACATAACCTAGAAATTATGTCATTTTTATGCCGGGAATTGGTGCCGGTTAAAAATGCCTTACCTTAATCCCATCCACGTATTTCACATAGTTTTTGTATACAGACGCGAGATTTCCCCTTCGAAACATGTTTTAATTGCGTTTTATTGGATTTTAAATGTGAAACGCATTTATCTGGATTTGTGGGGTTGAACAATTCGGACGAAAGATGGGGTTGCCGGACAGAAGTTTGTCAGAATTATCGATGTTTAAAATTCGATACAACGAAAAGTCGATGTTGTGAAAAGACAGGTTAATTTAGAAGAAAAAAAACACTCACCGAGGCGTCTTGAAGCTCAATCTCTTACAGGACTTACCTTCTGTAACAATAAAAATAAACAATCAATATAAGTTAGTTCTAGTTAAGGTAGATTTTATAAGTACATTCAAACATTTTAAGTACAAACACTTGTTCTATGTTTTCAATTTAATTTATTATCTAAATTAAATGAAAAACAGAAAACAAGTGCTTGTACTTAGATTGTTGACTATTAGGAAGAACAATCTAGTGAATGAGAAACACCAAAATGCAAAAATTACCTGTCAAAATCTATTGAATTGAAATGCAAATTACTTAAAAAAAAAAGTTGAATAAATCACGCTTACTTACTTTTCTGAAATGACAGAACGCCGGTTGGAAATCCTTTTCTAGAGACTTATTAATCAGTCAGTTGGGAATTAATCTTGAACACTGCTTTTTTTGCGGACGCCATTTTGACGAATCGCCGGTCCTTGATTTTCACATCAACACAAGTAGCTATATAAACCACACACACCTGAATAACCCACAAAACAGGAAGAATTTTGTGAAAGATCAAGATTAAGATTAAGGATATTCACTCCTAAAGCAAAATTAACTAGCAAAAAACTAAATTTATGTATGTAGACTTTTTTCATTACGTCAAAATACACGTAAAAAACAACGGAATTAAATCCTGAAAACGCAAGTGCCGCATGTGAGTTGTATATCAAAACGTGTGGAATTTAATGAGGAATATGCTGTTGTTTATTGGAGTTTAATTTGAGCAAGTAATTGCGCCTGAAAAAGGCATGCGCGCTAGCTGCCAACTTTAAACAAATAAGTTTAAACATAGAATAAAAGCAAATTTGAACATTTTATTTATTCATTAATTAAAACGGAGTTTTATTTATTAAGTTACTTAAAACAGAACTTATTTTTCGTTAAAGGAATAAGCGTTTATTTATTTTCAATATTTTACCCACACACGCGAAAACTAACTCTACCGCTTTGTCGTTAAAACTTGGACCCTGCAAATAAATTATACATCAAAAGGTTTATAATTAAATAAAAAATGATGTTATAATAATGAATTTAGAATTTTACTTACCTGTATCTGCAAATTACAACCGGAATCCTTACCCTAGGATTAATATTTTATTAGTTGGCAAAACTGCCGGAAACAAATTCAAACAATTGCGCGTATTAAATTTCACAATTTATGACAACGAAACATTTGTTTTAAATTGTAAGTATTTATTTCAGCAATCAATAATTTTAATGCTAAACGATAAATATTTATTACAGATAAAAAATTTAGCATAACAACAACTTCAAAATGCTCGTTCAGGGCTATTTCGTACTTGTTGATTAATAAATTTAATGTTTACGTTAATAATTATCCTCACGATCCAATATCAATTACCAAACTCGTAATTCGACTGTGATGTTAAGAATACCATGTACAGTAAATTTATCATTTTGCGTACAGAATAGCCCTGATTTTAAGTTTTAGACGTGGAAGGAAAGTATTTTGTCGTTGCACCAAAAGCGTTGAACTCGAGTTCAAGATGACAGTTCCTATTGTTCTACAGTCACTTTGAACTCGAGTTGAACCAGTTTAACATGGTTGGTGCAACTTTCCCTAAAATAAGGTAAGTGGATTCGTTGTTGTTTATTGTAAATAAAGAAACAGGAATTGTTGGTAGTAACTTCATTTAATCTCAAGAAAATCATAAGAATTTCATAATTAAACAAGAAATTTGCAATTGATCATGCTTTATTGCAAGACAAACTATGTATATTATATTCAAGTATACATAAAAATAAACGTTAAGACATAAAATACACCGAAAATAACCACAAATTATTTCTTAGATATAAAAATTATCTACTGCTATTACAAAAAAAAGTAGATGATAAAATTACTCCAGTAAATCGTCAGATTAATAGTTTCTATTTATTTAATTCTTCGCCTTCTTGGCCTTGGGAGCAGGCGTACCTTTGATGACGCGCTTCCCTCTCGTGTTGGGAGTGGCCGGAGCGACAGGGGCTGAGGCCGCGGGTGGCTCTTTCTTGACCTCGGCCTTTACTTCAGGCTTGGGCTTGACTTCCTTCGGTTCCTCTTTCGCTTCTACTTTTTCCTCTTTTACTTCAGCCTCTCCTTTCTTCTCCTCTTCTTCTTCTTCGGCTTCTTCCTTCTTTTCTTCCTCTTCCTCCTCCTCTTCTTCGCCTTCTTTCTTCTCCTCCTCATCTTCGTTACCGTCGGCTTCAAACGGATCGTACATGTCTGGAAGTAAATTAATAAATTCACAAAATTAATTATATTTAGATATAATTTATTGCAGGTAAGTAATACCAATTGAATGTATTTGATTTAAGTTATGTGAAATTTACTGAAGAAAGTGTTAGTGTTTTATTAAGTTTAATAATATTAATTGAAGGTGGTTAGATAATCAGGTAGATTCTGTAAGTGAAATGTTAAATTAAACGTATACAGGGATTTTTTTTTCTTGTTAATCTAGGTACATACACCAAAGCAAATTGCTTAAATTTTGAAAGCGCATTATTTACTTAGACGAAATGAAAATTTGTAAAATTTAAAAAATCAAACATAAGTCGTATATTTTGAACTTTACAATATTTCAGTATATTATACGCATGGCACATGAAGTAAAATTTTCTAAACTCGTAATTTTACTTCATGCTTAGTCTGGGAGTGGAAACCCATCGTTATTAATTTTCAAATTGAATTTTATAAAAATAAAGAATACATAAAAATACTTAAAAAAATTACCTGTATGTTATTTAGATAAATTTAATCGAGGATGGGTTAGATAATATTCATTAAGGATAGGTTAGATAACATTCATTAAGGATAGGTTAGATAACATTAATTAAGGATAGGTTAGATAACATTCATTAAGTATAGGTTATATAACATTCATTGAGGATAGGTTAGATAACATAGATTGAGAATTTTTTAAGTTAGATAACTTTCATTGACACTAGGTTAAATACCATTTATTGAGGATAGGTTAAATAATGTTCATTGAGGATAGGTTAGATAACAGATTGAGATCGGATTAGGTTTAGATAACTTTCATTGAAGATAGGTAAGATAACATTCATTGAGGATGGGTTATAACATAGACTGATAATGGGCTAGACAACATTGATCGAGGTTAGCCTAAACAGCATGGACTTAGGTTAGGTAAGATAACATTGATTTAGATAAGGTTAGATATCATTTATTAGGATCAAGTGAGGTAACATCGTTTAGAGCTTAGATAAGATTGAGGTTAGGCCAGGTGACACATCTTTGAAGTTTGGTTACTACCAACTAACCTTCTAGCACTTTATTTTCATCGTCTCCTTCCTCCTCTTTGTTCTCACCCTCCTTGTCTTCTCCATTAGCGGCAGCAGCCGCGGCTTCTTCAGCCTTCTTCTTCTCATTCAGAGCCTTTTGGTGCTTTGTCTTTAGAGCCTTGACGAAGCACTTATGATGTCCTGCGGTCTTCAAATGAGCCTAGGCACACAAAAAATAAAGGAAAAGTAAGTACTATTAATTTAAAAAATTGTACTTCCTTTCTTTAAAAAAATGTTATTCCTTTGCAAATGTACATTTTGGTCGAGTCAGTAAACTAAACAAACATTTTAGAATAATAAATGATAACTTATGTATTTGGTTACGTGAAGTGTTAAATATAATTAAAAAAAAAACACCAGCACTTTCGTCACTACAAAGTTTTTAGTGAAGGAAGTGTTAGGCCCTCGATTTTTCCCATTCTCAACAAGTCGCACGGTTTGAGCAATGCTTGAGTCACAATCACATCGATTACTGCTCGAGTGCCAGGTGCATTGGCAATGCCTCACTTACTTACAAAGAAAGTCGAGAGGTGTGTAAATCGCTTCGACTTCAAAATGGAACTGTTCAAGGGCCTTAATGTTTTTTAAGTTTTGAATTAAATTATTATCTTACATCAGATTCCTCTTGAGTAGTCATAAAGAGCCTGCACAAGTTGCAGATGAATCCGGAGGCAGCCGTCAGGCTCTGCTTGGACACAATGCGGGTCCTCTTGTGGACGGGGATCCGGTTGAAGAGGTTGTTGAGGTCCTCGCTCAGCTCAATGACGGGATTGTCGTCCTCGTTGTGGACGGTTTCCTCGAGCAGCGGCTCGATGTCCATCTCCGCTTGGATCTTCACCTTGTACTCTTCTTAAAAAATATATCAAACAATTTATTTTTACGGTAGAAAATATGACAATTGTGGATTCACACAATTAGAGGTTGTTTCAAATCAAAATAGTAACCCGCCACTTTGTTTACATGTTCCAGCAGGTAACCTCATTTCAAAAATTGGTTTTACTTATTTCAATAGATTTTGGAATTCTTAAAAATAAATAATAATTAAAATCCTTACAATCTCAACCTGAATTTCTATAGGCCCGATAAGATAAAAAAAATCATTCTGTGCACGAGTTTTCAGGTCAATTGTAAAACTTTTTGTTTAAGTTATTTCTCCTTACCAGGAGCCAAATCTTTGGTATCCAAAAACTCCTTCAACTTGAAGAGATGCTCCTTAGTGAAATGATGATCGACCCATTCCATGCGGTACGGGAACTCCAAGTTGCAACGGTGGCATTTTGGGTGCAGGAATCTCTTCAAACGCTGGTGGCCTTCAGTTCTACAAAAATAAATATTGCAATAATATAAATACTAAAATAATAGAAATTGATGGCCTAATTAATCAACATAACAAGTAAAACACAAAGGTTCGTATGATTTCCCTTTCGGTGAAATTAGGAGACAACTGTTATGTTTGCCTGTCTTTGTCATGCATGCTAATTTTGATGAATTTCCACTCACTCCAATCAATTATTTAACAAGTTAAGTGCCACGCCAGAAATTGGAAAACATGCCGTGAGGCCGCACTAGTTTTTCATGCGGCAGTCAACGTGTTAAATAACAAAAGCCTTAACGAAGAGGAAATCATACGGCACAAACTTATTTACAATTTTATTTAGTTTCACAAATGTTAAATAAATTACTCACTGTCTGTGAACGGCAATTTTTCCTATGAACTTCAAGTCACACATGTTGCAATGATTTTCGAGATCATTGACGCTCTTGTGCCGGTATCGGCGCTGGGATCTCTGCAGCTCGATCATCTTGCGCTCCTCGCTGAGACGCATGTTCTCTCTCAAGATATTCACGGTGATCTGGAAGCTTTCCTCTAGACTGCTGATCATCTGCTTATGGGCCTTACCTGTTGAATAAAACAAAAGTGGGGTTAAAAAAAAAAAGAAAAAATTAAAATTCACAAATAATTAATTACAGCCTTTACGTTTACATACTAATAAAACATTTTAATAGAGTTGATAAATAGTTTGGTCTAGGGGTACCAAACTAATAAGCTATTTATCTATTTAAACCACTTGCGATCCATGTTATAAATAACCTTAATTGCCAAGAAAATAGGGTTATTTAGAATTTGTTAAATTATAAAGCTATAAATTTATAAGTTAGGAATATTTTAAACTTCACTTGAAATCAGTGTTTTATATCGGTGGCGCATGAAGTAAAATTTCGAAATTTTACTTCATGCTTAATCTAGGAGTGGAAACACTCGTTAAACGTCATTTTCAATCAAACAATTCAGCAGTAGAAACACATTTTCACAAAGATAACTGAAAACAGTGTAAAATAACTTCCAAATTTAACCAGAGTGAAGTGGAACACATGAAAATACGTTAATTTTATCAATAGTTAAAAACTAATAGCGTGTAAATTTTGTTCAATTAATACGAAATGTTAGTTTTAGGTGTAGTAAAAATGAACTAGCATTAAACTATAATGATATGAACGGCAATTCTATTATTAACTAACCTCCAATGTGGTTCTGGAAAGATTCCCCATCCCACATCGTCTTGTTGCAGACGAAGCAGTGCAGCAGGCCCTTGGGAAGCCCGTCGAATTGGCTTGGAGCCGCCGCTTTACCATCACCACTCGCATTCTCTTCCGGCTTGGATCTGTAAACGAAAGATTACAAAAATAAGCATACGTTTATTAAAGCTGTCAACAGTGATGACAGATGTGGCGATTTGGTAAGCTTATTTGGGGAAGATATAAAGAGAAAACTCTAATGTATTTTGAGAAAGTTCAAGAAAAAATTAACAGATACATAATAATGAACACCTTCGTTACAGCATTCCGTATGTGTTACCATGTGCATAGCCAAGGTGGGGCACCCGATTAATTTAAAAAATGAAAAAGATATTTTGGACTAAAGGACAATTAGTTTTTTTAAAGGTATTTAGCAATTCAACAAAGTTGCCAACGGAATTTGACGGTTGACAATGGAATTTGACAGTTGGCAACAGAATTTAATGGTTGGCAACGGAATTTAATGATTGGCAATGGAATTTGATGGTTGGCAATGGAATTTGACAGTTGGCAATGGAATTTGAGGATTGGCAATGGAATTTGACAGTTGGCAATGAAATTTTATATTTGGCTATGGAATTTGACAGCAAACTTACTCATCATCCTGATCCTTCTCCTCCTTCTTCGTCTCCTCGGCCTTAAGCGGAGTCGCTTTGGGCTTAGAGGGAGTGTTATTCCTCTTGTTACCGCCCCCTTTGTTATTAACCGGGGTCCTCTGGTTGTTTCTGTTGTTGTTACGGAAATTACCCGGCCGCTTAACGATCCGGTTTTGCCCTGATTGACCGCCCCAGGCCCTTCCACCTCCACCGCCGCCTCCATTCTAGCGTAGAAAAAAACCAACAAAACGATAAGATCGGAACACGAAAACCACCGATAATATCCCCCGGAAGTACTCAGAGAAAAAGTGTAAAGAAAAAGAATGAGATTCGTATATTATAAAACAATAAGTAAATAAAACAGACAGTTAACAAACAAATACAAATCAATACCTGCTCATTTTTCTAAGCACCAATTTACACAGACAAAGAGGCAAAACCGTTCGTGGGATTTATTCATATCAATAACAAAAAGTAAAGTGTGTAGAAAAATGTGAAGAAAATTAATTAATTTTAGGTGTCCGTGTTGTTGTACTGTGCGATCATTTAAATTATAAATTAGAGTAGGCGGACATTTTTTTGTGCAAAATGCTAATTGAATAAATTTGAGGTTATGGTAAACTATGTGTTAACAATCAGTAGTGCCAATCTAATTTAAAATTCAGAATACTAATTGAATGATTCAATAAATTTAAGGTTCTGGTAAACTATGTTAACAACCAGTAGTGCCAATCTAATTTATAATTTAAAGCCTACTCTAATTTATATTTTAAATAAACGCACGGTATTTGTGAGTATTAATAATATTTACATGTGCATTAAAATGCGATTGATAGAATAATATTTACAGATAAAAATATTGTTCTCATTATTTACATTCAAGATTAACCTGCACTTCGTACAGCCTGAAAATTTGGTTAGGTCGCTCCGCTACGTGACCTAACCAAATTTTCAGGCTTTTCTAAACTCGAAATTTTACTTCATGCTTATCCTGGGAGTGGCAAACACTCATTTAAAGATTCAAATTAATAATTAATAAAAAACAATGGATGTCAACTTACATCAATACTTCAAAGAAAAATTCCCTATACTTCGAATGCAAATGTAAGTAATTTTATCTGTAATTATTATTATAATAAAGATATTTTTAAAAGCAAAAAAAACCATCCTAAGTGAGATTAATTCGTATTAATTTTTGTAGAAAATGTTTATTATTTTAAAATGGAATAGTTGTTTTGTATAAAATAAAGTAATTCTAGTAGCAGCATTATTGTTGTAAGAAATAAAAAAAAGGGGGATGCAAGTTGTAACAAAAACAAGGAATCGTAATCCCAGAACGATTTGAGCGCTGTGCGAAGGAGTCGGTGTAATTCGTTACTTGATCATGTTACGTTATACAGATAAAACAAAAACGACGGAAAGCTGTCGTTGTTTGGCTTAATGCATAAACAATATTACATAGTAAGTATATAAATGAGTTTTAAATTAAAAATTACCTTATTGAAAGGCCTGAAATCTTGCCCGCCGCGATTGCCGCCGCCGCCGAATCTGTTCTGGCTTTGATTGAAATTGTCCTGATTATAGAAGCCGGACGGGTTGTTCATGTTAAGCAAAGAGGGCGGGCCAGCTAGTGGCTGCGGCTTTGTCTGCTGGATCAGACTGGTCAGGGCCATAGCTAGCTGATTTTGAATGTTCGAATTGTTGCTGCCAGGCGGGGGGGCGTTGCCCCCGCCGCCTGATGGACCGCCGCCCTGCCAGGGGCTAATGTTCGACTGAGGGCCGCCGCCGAAGCCTCGGTTATTGAAGCCGCCCCTCTGGGCTCCGGGGCCGCCGCCGAAACGTCGATTCGCCATTTCTTTTATTGCTCAAAGGGGCTTATATGCAAGGCCCGATTAATCAACAATTCGAATGGGAAAGTGATCGATATCCTGTTTACAAGCTTTTTGCGCTCGGGGACGACTTAAGAGTCTGAGAAGGTCGTCCGCGGTTTTTTTGTGTGTTTGTGAGTTTCCTTTGCAACACGAAATGTGCTGAACTGACGAAGACAACTCTAGAGATCGTTTGTAAACGTTTAAAATCAATTAATTGCGCCCTTTTAGTGCGATTTTTTTATGTATTTGATAGGAAGTTGAAACGTTACTTACCGGTGGCGTTGCAAATGGACGCTGAACTGCTACGTTGCAACCACAATTACTTGCCAAATACTGAATCACTTTTAACCGCAAAAAAATCACTAATTTATACAAAAAGAACACTTTTACTCAGTTGTAATAAATACAAAATATACATTAAACACAAAAAATGTGAAATATTAACCCAATCCACACAACAAATGATTTTAATTTGCATACATCGGCAACGTTGCATGCGTCCTTTCTACAGTTACACCAACCTTTAAAAACTTTACACCAACCAAAATATGAAATGTATAATGCACCCGATTCCGTACGCGAAATGTTAAAATTAACCTACTATCGGTGGAAATAAAATGGTGGGACACGTAAAATTTGTTTAGTGTAATTAATTAGCAATTAAACCAAGATAATTAACGGATCTCGTAAAGATTATAACAACCAAGGCCGTAGCCAGGGGCGGGGATATTTATTTATTTATTGATTCAGTCAGCTACATATAATATAGATTGAACATGTCAGGTGGTATATATTAAAAATACACAAAATACAAATGAAAAATAAAAAATATAAGAAACATAAGCGTGGGTACAATAATCACGCATTAAAATTATAAATGCGATATAAAATCATTGAGCAAAGAATTCTTCAAATTCTGAGATTGTATAACGGCATTTTGCAATCAACATATCTTTTAATTTCTTTTTAAAAGACTGTCGAGATTTGCTATCTTTAAAATCTCTAGGTAGTTTGTTAAATAATCGACAGCCAGCATAGCAGTAAGTAATCTATGCAGCATAGATCGGGGCTTTCTTATAAAAACTATGATAGTGTTTGATTAAATAAATATTATTTTGCCTAGTGTTATGATTATGTATGTATTTAATTTTGTTAAATTCAGTTATATTTCGAAAAACATGGCATAATAGTTTAAATATGTAAATTGAGCATACGGTTAGAAGTTTTTCTTTAATGAAAATTTCACGACAGGAGTCCATAAAAGGAATGTTAAATATTAATCGTAAAATTCTTTTTTGCTGTATAAAAACTCGAGATACTTCTGTCGATTGACCGTATAACACAATGTTATACGAAATATGCGAGTATACGGATGCATAGTAAACATTGAGTAGTGCTGTCATAGACACATTGTATTTTAAAGTTTTAATCATATAGAAACTTTTATTTTGCAAATTACAGACATGCTGCACATTTTCTCTCCAGCTCAAACGATCATCAATAAAAGTTCCTAAAAACTTAAATGATGACGATGTTTTGAGTTTATGGTTGGGTAGTTTTATATTCAGTTTGGCCCTATTTATATTACTAAATTCAACTAATATGCTTTTTGATTGATTCACAATTAGCCGATTTTTTGTGCACCAGTTTTCAAATTCAGTCATCGCTTGCAGTACTTTTTCTTTTAGTTTAATAGAACATCGATCTGAGATAACAATACACACGTCATCCGCATACATAAATGTTTCTCCACATGAGATATTCAATGGTAGATCATTCACATACATAAGGAATATTAACGGGCCTAGTGTACTGCCTTGTGGAGTGCCCATTGATATTTCATATTGAGAGGATATGAATTGATTAATTTTTACTACTAGTTTTCTTTTCTCAAGATACGATAATATCAAATCATTTAGGTTTCCGCCAATTCCTAAGGAATATATTTTGTCTTTTACAAATTTATGGCATACGGTATCAAAGGCTTTTGTCAAGTCAAAAGCAATTGTTACTACATACTCACCAATATCTAGCTTATTATTAATGTATTGTATAAAATTTATTAAGCTACTTTCGGTTGAGAAGCCAGGCCGAAACCCGTATTGATTATTAGCGAGTATATTATATTTATCCAAAAATAAGTATATTTTGTTAGCGACAATTTTTTCTATGATTTTAGAAAAAGTACTGAGCAGCGCGATGGGCCTATAGTTATTTAAACTGATATCTCCTTTTTTATGAATGGGTACAATAGCCGCCGTTTTTAGACAATCAGGAAACTTTCCGATTTCTAATGATGCATTTATTAGGTCAGCTAATATAGGTGATATTTCTACCGCACACGATTTAATAAGACTGGATGATATGTTATCGAGGCCAGTCGATTTTGTATTTTTCAGGTTGCGTATCGCATTAACAAAAAACCCCCCCGAAGTTTCCAAAGTGTTAAATTGTTGTATGTAAACGCAAAAACAATATTTTTACCATTAAAAAATTGTATTAACCCATTTTAACCCAAGAACTTTGTTCCAAAAAGAGTTTTTTATTTCATATTATTCAAATGTTTCACTTAGCAAAAACGTTAAAGAAAAGGGGGCATAATTTATTTTTACGTCTCTTCAATCAATAAGAGGTTCCAATTTGTAAAAACGACGTGTTTGCCGTTTTCGGTGCTGTACTCTGATGAGTACGGTGGGATAAAATGGGTTAAAGAGCATTTCATAAAAAATCTGTATGTTTTGTGGTTAATCGCTCTTTGTTGATAGTTCGTTTATTTATAGAAACAAAAATTGAGTCTAACAAATAGGACATTTCTATTAAGTTCTTTATTAACGCTTTAAAATATACTTTATTTACATGATGTTTTATTCACTATCGTGATATCACAATGATTGTTGTTTAATCTAAGAGTGGACGGAACATAGAACAAGAAATACTGCCGTATTAATTAAACAAACATCGCTGGGCTTTAGGGAGTTGTAGTTTATCATTTTTACGAAATACGGCAACGCTAAACTTGCTTGTTGCCCAGTAACACAGTTGGTTACTGGCCAACAACCAAGTTTAGCATAGACGTTAGCATTACCCAAAGTTTGTAAAATACTGACCAAGAATAGTATAGACAAGTAATGCTGTGGTGGGCAAGGCCATAGCCAGGGGTGGGGATATGTTCGAAATGTTAAATTTTTGTATGTAAAAACGGCCCTGAAAGAGCAAAAACAAATAATATATGTTCTATTCTACCAGCCTTGAGCATTACCGTCTTTCATGAAACGATAAACTAAAATTCTCTATAGTAAATACAGCTTAACTATAAACTAATAGTAGATTATTAATAAGGTAGATGAAATTTAAAATTAAAATCCCAACAAATCATCTGGTGAATCCAAATTGATTCCAGCTTCCGATGAAGACCGGCAGAAAGGACAGTAGCCTTTTTGGAGCATTTGAAGTTCGAAATCGTCAACGTGAAAAGCCTGTAAAAAAACATGGATACATTTTAAATCATGCAGGGGAAATTTCACAATTCATTTGTAACTAAAAATAATTACCTTATAACAAAAATCGCACATGGTAATCTGTAAGTCTGGTAACAAGTTGCGGTAATACTGGTACCTCAAAGGGGGCCCGTATTTGCATATGAGGATGCTCGAGCTGTCCAGAGTCAAAAGGGCGTTGCGGTTGAGCACGATCGGCGCAAGTTCTCTATCTCCACCCTATACGTGGCAAAAGTGAATGGAAACCAATGAAAAAAACTTTATTATACTCCATAATTGTATCACTTTCTTAATGGAACCATATTTTTAAATTATATAAAGTAAATTGCTTGTTTTGTTCCATATTTTTATTCTCGGGTTTTATTTTAACCAAATTCTTTAACAGTTGACTGCGGCAGTGAAATCGAACAACTGCGCTATGGGTTCCTGAATACTGGTAATTAAATAATTTTTTAACTTTATATATTTGTTTTATGCAAATACTATACGGCCTATGACCAGGGTTGTTATGATTAAAACCCTTTATTTTAAAACAGTGTTTTAAACATGTTTAAAATCAGCCGTAGTATTTTAAACGGTTTTGTTTTAAATCCCAAATTGGTTTAAAACGTGTTTTAAACATTAAATATGTTTAAAACGTTTTTTTTTATTATTTTAAATTTGCTAAATTATATTTTATACTACTTCATTAAGATTTATTATTTACATTCTGAAATATTAAAATATCAAATATTCAAATATGTGTGCATAAATGTCATTTTTAAATATAGTGAATTTTTCTTTCAGGTATACATATGCACTGTAAAATTTACAACATTTGTTGTTTTTTTAAAAGATTTCAATTTGAATTTTTAAATGAGGGTTTTCCACTTCCAGACTAAGCATGAAGGAAAATTTCGAGTATAGAAAAGCTTGAAAATTTGGATTGGCCGCGTAGCGAAACGGAGCGGCCAATCCAAATTAGGCTTTTCTAAACTCGAAATTTTACTTCATACGCCATACGTATAAAACACTGAAATATCGCAAAGTTTAAAATATACTGCTTTAGCAATCCAATATGTAGATGTGAATAAAACATGAGTCAAATTGTACCCTAAACAAATTGTTTAAAACAGTGATTATAGGCAACCCAATAACTCTAATGTATATTAGGTTGCCTGTAATCGTTGTATGTTTGTGTTTTTTGAACTTCACTGTAAATCAGTGTTTTTAGGCGTAGCGCATGAAGTAAAATTTCGAGTTTAGAAAAGCCTAATTTGGATTGGCCGCTCCGCTTCGTGGCCAATCCAAATTTTTAGGCTTTTCTAAACTCGAAATTTTACTTCATGCTTAGTCTGGGAGTGGAAAACACTCGTTAAAAGCCTCAAATTAACCAATTTTAAACAACGAATTCCCACAAATTTAAAAATCGCTGTAACTATCGGGATATGTATACTCAAAAGAATAATGCTTTGTATGTTGTTTTAAACATGTTTTAAACATATTTTAAACATGTTTTAAACATATTTTAAACACGTTTTAAACATATTTTAAACATGTTTTAAACATGTTTTAAACATGTTTTTAATTATTAATGTTTTAAACGCTGTTCCAATGAAAAAAACACGTTTTGTTAAAAAAACTGTTTGTTTTAATTAAAATGAAAAAAAAGTTTTTCATAACAACCCTGCCTATGACACATATTTTTGATTTATTTTGTTACTAATATATGTTACAATTTACTATGGAACTGTTTCACTCAATGATTCAAAGATATATTGAGGAAATTTTAAGTTTCGCAAGATATGTTTTCAAAAATATGGCCCCGCAACACAACGAAGATCAGCACCGGTCCTGGGCGACCAGTAACCCAGTCAACGTGTTAATATTCTAGGTCCATTCGTAGTATATCCTAAACATGTCTCTTTCAACAATATGCAATTGTGTTAGCAATTTGTGGATAAAATTGATTAAGTTAAGCTCAATTTAAATACCTCAAAGTTAATTCTTGTGGTGAACGGATCGATTTCTTCTTTATAATCATCCCCGATTTGTAGCGTCTGGTGATTATCGGTTATTTCCTGTTTCCAGTTATCGGTAACCCCCTCTAGGTCTTTGTCGGCAGGGGGCGTGTCGATTAATCTCACTGCTTCTGTATCGGTTATGCCGTCTTCTAACATAAATTCGATTAACGGCAAAATTTCTATAAAAGAAAAACAGAGATTTTCATTCATGTTTAGAAATAACTACAGCAGAAGTTGTATTTCTATGAAATGTTTTGAAATCTTTTGTGACTTCTTAATCGATCACATTGAAGATGAGATCTGGATCAGGGTTGTTATGTTTAAAACACTTTGTTTTAAAACAGTGTTTTAAACATGTTTAAAAACAGCTGTCGTGTTTTAAAGGTTTTGTTTTAAATCTTTAATTTGTTTAAATTGTAAGATGTAACATTTTGATAGTAAATTACTAAACAATAAGAAACAAGTCCCAATCTCCGCTTCGCTACGCAGGCAATCTAAATTCTTAGGCTTTTCTAAACTCGAAATTGCTTAATCTGGCAGTGGAAAACACTCGTTAAAAGCCTTAAATTAACCGCTTTTAAACAACGAATTCCCGCAAATTTAAAAAAACGCTGTAATTATCGGGATATGTATACTCAAAAGAAAAATGCCCTGTATGTTCTGTTTTAAACACATTTTAATTATGTTTTTCATTGTTAATGTTTTAAACGCTGTTTCAATGAAAAAACACGTTTTGTTCAAAAAACTGTTTGTTTTAATTGAAATGAAAAAAACGTTTTTTTTAACAACCCTGATCTGGATATATCATTTTTTACAAATGCTAACTTTGTTTCTATACCCCTCACGTATAGAAACAAAGTTAGCATTTGTAAAAAATAACAAAAACCTGTATCCCTAAAGATACACATACTTATTATACTGTGTGTTTTGTTATTCAGTAGAATAGAATTGGGTGAAAATATAAAGCAAGTTTAAACCAAACTCACGTAGAGGTTTATGGACAAATACGATAAGAAATTATAAATTCATGAAAACATCATGTGAAGATTGTCCCTCTTGTTTCTATACCACTCAAGTATCGACTATTCCTTACCGAAGCTGACGTAAGAATGTACGAACTTCTGCCCGCAATTCACACATCTATTGCTCGTCGCCGCCAGCGGGTTGTAAGTCGAGCACCTGTAGCACATCGGCAGCAATTCCTCGGGATCGCTGTACGGCCTCGCTCGAGCAGCTATCGTCGCCACCTCGACTTGTTCTTGAAACTTGGGGGGGATCTTCAACGACTGCATCTTGTCTAAAAGTTGTTTGTTCAGTTTATTCGCTCCAAGTTTCCTAGCTTGTTTAGACAGGCAATATAAAATGTTACTAGATAGAAACATTAAGGAAAATAATATAAAAATAAACATACTTACTTACTTAGATTGTTAGAGAGATATGGGGGGGGGGGGGGAGAGGGGGGGGACACCACGAGGTAAATTACAAAATTTGGTTAGGTCACTTCGCTGCGATAGGCAACCTAACCATATTTTCAAGCTTTTCTAAACTCGAATTTTACTTGTTTAGAAATTTAGAAAGTAAAGGATACAATGTAGAGACTCCTTTTGGTCGGTTCTCATGAGTTTCCGTCATCAAAAACCTGGCGATGTTGAACAAAGCCTCGGGCATGAATGACGTAAATGGCTCTTCTAAATATCTGTGCAAAGAGTGATATGCGTAATAAATCCCCGCAAGTCTTTCGTTGTAGTGGTACTGAGACAGCATTTCTTTATACATTTCAGGGCTGTAAAGTTAAACAAAAATTAAATTTTATTGTTATTAAAGAAATTAAAATCATTATTTTGCGTAATTTTAAACTTTGCTTAACCTGTGGAAAGTCTACCTTTCTTTGGCGGATTCCAAGCACTGCTGAGCCAGTATCCAGTAGTAATAGCCGGCATCTTGATACCGGCATTCGCAGACCGCGTTTTCCGTGAGCTGCTGGAGGACTTTGAAAGACTCGTCTAAACGTCCCGCTTTGTGAAATGCTAATCGGATTAAAACAAAACACTTTTTAAACCTCAGATGTCTGAAAGATTTAGCGACGTTGCAATCACATATTATGCAAAATTTGTCTATAGAACAGTGGCGAAGTTATGGGCTGGCTGAGCCCCCATAAATTTGAAATTAGATCGCCCTAATATTTCAAAAAACAATAGTATTTATTACAATAATAATTATAATTATATTCCCAAAGTCCTGCGGTTCAAGCCCCACTAAAATTGGAAGGCTAACTTAGCCACTGATATTGAGGCTTAATTACAATAACATAACTTTAACAAAATTCTCTACCTTTTTGCGCTTGGACGAATTTATCATTCTCAGCCAACCAATGGGCGTACGGGACGTAAACCAAAGCTTTGTGTTGCGGCTGGCTCTGCACGATGCTAAAAGCCTGAGCCCATTCTTTCGCTTCAACGTGTAGAGTTAAGACTGCGGCGGAATCGCCTAATCTTTTGTAAATTTCGGCAGCGGGACCCGACTGTTTCAACCTCTTCAAGTGTTCCGCGATCGACAGCAATGAGCCTCTTTCCGCTTTATCCAATCGCCTCCCAACATCAACTAATCTATCAAATTGCAAAATGTAACTTGTAAATTATTTAATATGAAAGCAGGTAAATTATTTAATATGACAAAAACCACCTTCTTCGGAAATAAAGAAATACCCAGCAAAATCAAAACTGAAATCGTAAAAAAAGTCATAAGACCAACAATAATGTACAGCAGCGAAGCGTGGACGATAACAAAGAATCAGCAGACAAAAATTAATGCTAGCGAAATGAGGTTCCTCAGAAAAATCGAAAACAAAACAAGAAAAGACAGAATAAGGAACGAAACGTACAGACAAAATTTAGAGATCGGAGATATAAGCGAAAAAATAATCGAGGGACAACTAAGATGGTTCGGACATATATGTCGAATGGAGGACACGAGAACTTCCTATAAAGGAAGACCAAGAAAAACATGGATTGATGGAGTTAAAGAAGGAGCAGAAAAGAAAGGTATACCGTGGAAAGGAATAAAGGACAAAACACAAGACAGGAAACAATGGAGAGAATTGTACTCGGCAACACAATAAAAAAACAATAAAAGACATAAATTCATGCCTTACACCGAAAGGTATAAAAGGCAAAAGATTAAAAAAAAAAAAAAAACTTGTTACAATCCTCAAAAGTTCCTGAAGTGTAATAATTAAATAAATGGTCAAATTCCTCCTATACTCGGGTAAGCAAATACTGACAAATGTAATGGTAACTAAGTAAAATGAAACGAAATGCATCTAGTGGCAATGATATAAACTAGACAATGTATTGGTTTCTCAGATAACCGAGCTGTACTGCAACGATCGATAGTTTTGATAATAACATTGTAATACATACATTTCTTTTGAAACACCCTGTTTATTACTTTCCATAATATTTTACTTACTGATCAACCCATCCTTGTTCCCCCAATATATCAATCGCCGTTTTCGTATCACCAATGGATAGGTACATATCCACTGCCGCCTTGTGCTCGTTTATATTTCTAGCCCAGTCTGCTTTCTGGCGGATTAACGTGCTGTTATCGTTCGAACCGAGATAATCCTGGGCTTGGTCGAACATCCTCAAATCTGTGTACATCGTCAGCGCTTTGTGCTCTTGTCCGGCTTTCTGGTACAAACGGGCGGCTTCTTTGAATTTCCCGCGGTAGGCGTAAACATCCCCGATCATCACGTCTTTGTTCGTATCACCTTTCCTCGCTCGATCCTAACATAAAATATCCAGAAAATTCATCAAGTCTGTTAAGTATAAAATCTTGAATTACCCCACTAAATGGAGTACATGTGAATAACTAAAACATTTTGTTTGATTGATAATTAAATGTTTTTGAATATTATTTAGTGGCTAATATTATTAACAGATTGTTAAAAGTAGTCTGTTTCATGAACCAGTTGATATCGAAATAAATGAGAAAACATCTGCCTTCCCTTTTCTACTTACTTGTAAATCCCTTATCAACTCCAAATAATTGTAATCCTGCAATTTTACAAAAGCAAGCCGTGCGATTTCAAAATTCAAATTCTCCAAAGCGGCGTGGGCTAATTCCTCCCAATCCCCATCTGTCACCCCCAAGCAGGCCACCTTGTGAGCCTCCAAAAACATCTTCTTCTCTATATATTGATACATCGGTGCACTCAACGGTAACTCTAGTGTGGTCATGACCGAGCCATTCAAACAGAAGACTTTAGATCCCGTTAGGCCGACCACGAAACCATTGAGTTTTTGCCGGTGCGCCGGGAAGTCTTCGACTTTAATAGAGAGGACGTTCGTTCCGCTAAAGGCCAGCATTTCTTCGTACTGGGTGTTCCAGGATGTGCTGTTTGTATTGGGTTCCTAAATGTCGTAATGATGTGATTAATTAATGAATATTGAATGAATCAAAATTCTGAAATTTTGATTGCCTCAAATTTGTATACAATTTTAATTGCTTCTAGAACTACATTACTGTAACAACAATAATACCTTTTATTTGTTTTGTGCAATTTTGAGATTGCTTCAACTTTAGTTTTCTAAAGTATATATAAAAATCTTAGATTAGCTGCTTGTGATCATTTTTATAATGATTTTAATTCTTTTTTCCAAAAACCAAGTCCACGCTAAGCCAACCAAGTGGCAAGCTCAATATTCAATTGAAATTATTAAATATAACCTGATATAGTAAATCCCCGGATTTCGTGTTGAACACCTGACAGAGTCCATTCTCGTCAACGACGGCCAATTTCCGTTTCCTCTGGCTCAAATCCAAACAACGAATCGACCCGGTGACGGTCACTTTTAACAGAGGAAATGAGTTATCCAGGTGCACTTCCCACACCTAAGTAAATAGAAAATTACAATGTAGAAAAACAAAACGATGACTCAACGGTTTATTTCTTTTTAATCATTAGCTATCTACTGCAACAATAAAAAGATTTATTTAAGTTGATTAGGAGATTCAATTATATACTTACTTCTCCGTTTTTTAATCCTAAAATTAATCCTTCCTGTCTGGGCGGACCGCCGATTATTTTAATGTACCGAATCGGGCTCTCGAGTATCCACTCCCGCTCCTGCACCCCTGAGAAAGACATGCTCTGTAATTTTTTTTCCTGACACACGACCAAGTGCTCGCTGCATATCACCAACAAACTGCACTCCAGTTTTTGAGTAATTTTTTCTTTCACCCGATAATGCATGTCGTTTGCATCATTCGAATAAAGCTCGTATATAACGACTCTTTCAGGTAATTGCACCTAAACAAAAAACACACGCTTGCAGTTATAGTTCATTTATTATTATTATTTACACTAAATAATAATCGTGTTTGCAAATGTTCCCAAATGCAATATTCGTTTGGTATGGATGCGCCATTATAATAATAACTAGAATACAGTTACTTGATTTAATTTTTGTGTTTTACGTATAACAAACTAGGACTAAGCGACACCACTGAGTGCCGCCTATGCCTAAAGGATGATGAAACAGCAGAGCACGTCATATGTGCCTGTCCAGCTGGCAACCAGATCAGGACCACGGTGTTTGGCACACCAAAGCTAAATCTGAAGGACCTGGAGAAAACTTCACCTGACAAGATCCTTGACTTCATCAAGAAGATGGACTTGGAAGGTGAGCTGTAAGGTCGGATGTTCGACCTTAATTGTGAGCCACAATAGATCCTTGCGGTCGCAGTGGAGGGTAGCATAACTACCCACTCACTTTCAATAGAATAGAATAGAATACGTATAAAATTTGTTAGTCTTTTATAAAAAAGAGGGTTGGTAAAGATAACTATCGTTAAATTAAACTTACAGCAAGTCGATGTTTGTAGATAGCGATCTTTTTAATTAAATCTCTGCATTTAATCCTGACTTTTTGCTCGGTTAAAAGGTGCTGTATGATCACATCGGTCATGTTTTCCCGGAAAGCATACCGTTCTTTGTAGAGCCCATGAACCGTGTTGAAAACCAGTTGGTAGTAGGCTATGGTCCCATCCTGACATCCCATAGCCTAAAACAAGGTTCATTTCAATTCTTACAGGAGATATGTGTATAACACGTTGAATACAACTCGCATGTACTCTAGCCTACCACGGTGTGCAAATTAAATACGATTCCGCGGTAGATATGGTTTTAGGGCATGAAAAACTAGTGGGGCACCTTGCAAATTTCTGGTGTGGCAGTTAAGTAGTTAATTATAAAGTTTATTGCATTGATTATTTCTTACAACAAAATTTCCGTCGGGATGAACGGCACAGCACCAAATCCACGAGTTCTGAACATCTCCGATAATCCCTAGCTTAATCCCGTCTTTTGTGTACATGTTGCAGGATTTATTTGATCCGGAGACCAAGAGATACTCGCCCTGCGGGAAATAGCGGACTTTCAGGGCATCGAAACCAATCGCTCTTTCTTTCCCGATCAATTTCCCCCCCAGCGTGTAAAAGGATAACGTTTTGTTCCAATCCGTCACGCAAAGAGTGTCCTGATCGTCCAAAGAGGAGCTCCACGAAATTGCCCAGATCGACGGGTTTCCTGGCCTTTCGAATCTACCCTTTTCTTCTCCAAGCTAAAATAGTTTAAAAAAAAAAATTGTGTGTTGTGTAACAATTTTGTTGTCGTTTCATATTTTATTTATTTACCAGATAAGACAATTCAATTCTTATTTTTCTTCGATTATCCCTACCTTATTCCTGATTGAAATAAATCCATTTCCCAACGCTAGCGCCAAATACTGTCCGTCGTTCGTCCACGAACATGAATTAATCCTCGTGTTAATCTTGTGTTTCTGCACGGCCTTTTGCTCAGCGCTCCAGAAGGCGAAATCGCTCAGCGCGCAAGAGGCCAACTGGTTCGACAGGGGATTGTAAGCCAAACACTGGACAGCATCGCCGTGGCTGTACTTCAACAGTCCCTCTAATTTATTCGACCAAATTATCACGGTTTTATCCGAGCTTCCACTGGCGAACTTTTGTCCATTTTTCGCGTAGCAAACACAATAGACAGTGTCCTTGTGGCCCTTGAGGGCTTGTATTAAAGCCCCGTCCGTCGTGTTGTAGACTAAAACACGGTTGCCGCTCGCTACTATTAGTTGTGTGCCATCTGGGTTGAAACATAAATCGTATATGCTAAAAAATACAACAAATGTATGAGTGAAAATAAGAAATAGAAGATGGAAATTAATTGGACGGCTTTCTGCAAAAAAGAACCAACCCATACGTGTAAATGAATGGGTTGGCTCCTTTCTGCAGAAAGCCATCCAATCGATAAATGATTAAAATATTTTTTGAAATATTCATTTTATTGCTGGATAACCGTTTGATTTAACAAAAGTCCCCACTGAGCAAAAAACAAACAACACTGTATCAACATTGTAACAACATTAAACGTTGTATTAATGTTGACAAGACGTTACTTCAATTTGTTTGCTCAGTGGGTCAGAAGTGTTTTGTAATCAATTATTACAGATGAATGTGTTAACAATTTATGAGGAATTAATTTTAAATAAGGTTATTACAAGACAAGTTCCTAAAGTATACTATTGTACAGTAAATTTGTTAAATAATGCATTTTTAATCAACACATTATATCCTTTATAATTTATCACAAATTATCTCATTTAGCCTGTGGTGAAACATATTTAATTAATAGAAGAGCATATTTTATTATAAGTAGAACTTTGTTAAAACACTTCGTTTGTTTCACTGATTTTTATTTTTAATTCTTATTACATAAAAGTAAAATTATTGTTGTTCATTAATACAATTTATTACTCTCGTTAGATGCGTTGATTAATTTGTTGTGTGCGAGTGTTATTAAATTAATTAATTCATGTGGGAAAGTGTTTTGTTTGGTCTCGACCCTTTTGAAAAATAAAGTTCTCCGGCACCTACCATTGTTCCTGCTTCTCCGAGTCTTGGATTTTGTCGACCCAGGCCGGCACGGAGCGCATTTTCTCGAATTTCACTGAACCGGATCAATTTTCCGCTCACATTTTCGTGAAAATCGCGTGTATACAACGCGCTGTTTCCTAGCAACCGAACGGATTTGTCGACACTTGTTGATGTTCGGCTTTAATCCCCGGCTTTGACATTGCAGGTAATGCAGGAATTTAAAATACAAGCACCTGTTTTTATTATAATAATTTATTTACTAATAAACATTTTACAAGTATATTGCAAAATAAAAAAAATGGGTATTAAAAATTATTAGAGCATTGAGCAAGTCATATAATGTAAATTACTAATTCAATGCCATAAGTGCTTAAATTCTATTTGTTTTGTTTGAAGAGGATGATCCTAGATGCCGCCACGCAATTTTTTAATAGCAATAAAATACATGTATAAGACGAATAATCTGCAAAAAAACATTGATTCCAGTGATTTAATTAACTAATTTTAAAAATTAATTAAGTTTATTACTGGAATCTTTTGTTTTATTTTAAATATTTACAAAAGTTTATATTAGAGTTCATCTGAATACTAATAGATGGCGCTAGATGTAGTAAAACTGTTAAATATTCAATATTTTTACAAAAAAATATAGTGTGTTTAATTTATACATCATTTCTATTAATTAGTTAGCTTTATGCGAAATAAATATAATTAAGATTAATAATCATAATAGTTCGTTTCAGTTTAATTATTTACAAAAGGTTAAAATAAAGTTCAGCTGAATTCTAAAAGGTGACGCTAGATGTACTAAAATTGTTAAATATTCAATATTTATACAAAAAAATACAAAGTGTGTTTGATTTATACATTATTTCTATTAATTATCTAAATACGAAATAAGTATAATTAAGACAAATAATCATAATAATTCAATTTAGTTCAGTTATTTACAAAAGTTTAAAATAAAGTTCAACTAAATTCTAATAGATGGTACTAAAATTGTTAAATATTCAATATTATTTTACAAAAAACACAAAAAACTTATACATTATTTCTGTTATTTAATAATCTAAATGCAAAATAAATATAACTAATTTTAATAATTATAATTCTTTAGTAAAATTAATAAATCTATTCGTTACGATGAAATTAATATAGGCGGCTATGTTTTAAACAATCAATTGAGGTAAAACGAATTAAAAACGTGTTTGTCAGTGTTTGTGGTGATAGTGTTTAATTTGGAAGTGATTTCGTGGTGAAAAAAGTGATTTAATATGTGGAAGATTTCAAATCTGCAGATGTATTCGGCTAATAATAATAAAGGATAGATCAAAAATAACACTTGGTTTGTTTCACTATTAGCTTCCGTTGCTGCAACAAAGTGTTATTTTTGATTTTTTTCTTTGTTATTATTAGATCAGAATGCTGCAGTATTCAAAGTGTTATTTTTTATTTATTCTTTGTTATTATTAGTTCAAAATGTTGCAGTAAGTGATAAGTGAGAAAGTTATTCAAGAAATATGTATATGTTTGGTCGCTCCGCTGCGCTACGCGACCATACCAAATTTTCAGACTTTTCTAAACTCAAAATTTTCCTTCATGCTTAATCAAGGAGTGGAGAAACACGTGTTTTAAATAAAAACTACTTCTAGTTTAGGTAAGTAGAATGGTTTGTATTTATCTGAATAAAAATCCAGTTGAATTTGTATTTATTGTGTATTTACCAACGTCTTCGTTTCATGTGCACATTTACCGGTAAATGTATACATAAACATGGTTTCATAGATGCTTTGTCTACATATGCCAAGCAGTTTGAGAATAATTAAATCTTTGGTTTTGTCATTGGGTTTTTGGGTATTGGGTGTCACACCCCACGTTTTTAATGGCAGGTTAAGTAACTTACATTGGTGGAATTATTACCAGATAAATAATCCTTTAAATACTCACTAAAACAATACATTCATTAATAACTCCTCTCTCCCTTATTTTATTAAGCACACTCAATTAATTCGAAACAACAACCCCCACATAAATCATCCCCCCGGTTTCTTCTCGCGCTTTTTCGCAGATTGAGCGTAGGATGAATAAAAACTAATTAACGGCGAGTAAATCCGGTGCCGCTGCAGACGATTTAGCGTTTATTAATAATGCCTGCATCTGTTCGTAGCGTGGGGGAAGGGGTGTTCTTGCTCCAAGAGTTGATACATTAATAATTTAAAGTGCAAACATTTATTCAACCCCCACAAAACCCTATTCTAAACAACAATGAGCCTCGGGAAAGACGAATTATCGCGCTCGGCGCATCCACCATAATTGTGTTAGCCGATAAAGGTGATTATCACGGGATTTAATTAAGATTTTGATTGATTAATTTCCATGGGTATACTTTGTAAATTGACGGGTTTCTCGCGGAAAATAATATGTTTATCTTTCTCTACTTTACGCCTTACCAAGGACGGGAAAACACTCGTTGGAAATTTTAAATCGAATGCTTTTAAAAAAGTGGAAAGTTGATGGAACGAAACGTAAGAGAGTTACTCGACTTAGGGCTTTTAATTTAATTATTGTTTATTAAATGTAAAATTTCGATAAAATTCGACCGCAAACAGTAGGATAGCAAACAGTAGGTCTTAATTAAAATTGGGTAATCAATTCTTTCATTATCCGATTCCGAATGTAGCCAATTTATATATTTCATCAACATCGAATTATCTCCTCAGAAACTTCACAATCCACGAAAAGATAATAAACGTAATTCACTTCGACTTTCTCTTCTTTTAGTTAATACACCTGCCCTCGTGCTTTTTGCATTCCGTTTAATTTCATTAAAGTAATTTTTATAAATGGGGTCGGCGTCGAAATGGCCCGACCCTCCCCCGACTGGCGGAAAAAAGGGGTAGTAAGAAAGTTTGAAAAATTAGGTTGTACATCATTAATTAAACGGCCTTTTCCGCAAACCCGACTATTAATTATCCGTTTTTTATTTTTAAATTTCCCCCTAACGTCACACGTAACTGTATTAGTTTTGATGGTACGATAAGTTGGAAAAGCCAATTTTAATGAAGTATTTTTGAATTTATATAATCAAAACAAAAAAAAAAAACATACCACTCATAAATTGACATCTGCGTTCTTTTAAAGTTATTTTCTATTATATTTTTATTATGTTATGATTCGACCCAGGTAATATTACAGGGTGTCTACGCTAAACCGTTCGTTAAAAGTTTGTGGGGTTGCCGTTGCACTAAAAATTTGAAAAATATCCTTGTCATATGGTTGAATCAGTTCTCCTCATGTGAAATATTTTTAACTTTATATCACTTCCGGTTCCACTGAAAGTAGCACCAAGTTTGTTATTTTAAATAGAACACCCTATATATTAGTAATTTTTTGGGTTCCTCGTTTAAATTGCAACATATTTTATTCGAACATATGTACACTTATCTCTTATAGTTTTCAAGACAAAAAAATATTTCTAAAATTCTCACCTCTAAAAGGCATCTTGAAATCTGTGTGTAACTTTTCTTAAAAATAAGATAAAAATATGATTTATATCTCTACTTGTACCTAGAGGATGCCTCTATGAGTGAATTAATTGGAAACTGTTAATGTTCGTAATAAGTGTTCTTAAAATGTCAATATCTAAGTGCCCTCTTCAATATCTCGTAATTCAATTTTTTTAAATGGAATGACCCAATTTTTATCACATGGTACGATTGGGGGGAAAGTTTCCTACAAAAAAGTATTATAAAACTATACTCCTAAAGCAAGTAGTTTTCGAATTATTTCGAAAATTCATTTTTCGTCGCATTTATGCAGGGAATAATGCGCGCATAAGTCGCAATTGAATTTTAGTAGGCCAGTGCTTTTGTTTTGTCGCGATTGTATTGCGAAATGTCAAAAATAAATAATAAAAAGAATTAGTACAAAGTTTTACAGAAATCAACAAAATGAATAATTACACAAATCAACAAATTATCAATTTATTCTTTATATATGGCAACTGCCAATTGAACAAAATTTGATTCCAATCTTCTAAATCTTGTTTTATTCATCGGCTGCAAATGTGGACAAGTTGCAGTTGCCATGTATAAAGAATAAATTGATAATTTGTTGATGGATGTATTTATTCATTTTGTTGATTTCTGTATAACTTTGTACTAATTGTTTTTATTATTTGACATTTCGCATTACATAAGCGACAAAACAAAAGCATTACTACTTACCAACTAAAATTCAGTTGCGACTTATGCGCGCATTATTCCCTGCATAAATGCGATGAAAAACGAATCTTCGAAATAATTCGAAAACCACTTGCTTTAGGAGTATAGTTGTTAATACTTTTTTGTAGGAAATCTTCCCCCCAATCGTACCACGTGATAAAAAATGGGCCATTCCATTTAAAAAAATTGAATTACGAGATATTGAAGAGGGCACTTCGATATTGACATTTTAAGAACACTTATTGTCAAAATTGACAGTTTCCAATTAATACACTCATAGAGGCATCAGCTAGGTACAAGTAGAGATATAAATCATATTTTTATCTTACACCTAAGAGAAGTTACAGATAGATTTCAAGATGCCTTTTAGAGCTCAAAATTTTAGAAATATTTTTTTTGCTTGAAAACTATAAGAGATAAGTGTACATATGTTCGAATAAAATATGTTGCAATTTAAACGAGGAATCTAAAAAATGACTGATATATAGGGTGTTCTATTTAAAATAACAAACTTGGTAGTACTTCCGGTGGAACCGGAAGTGATATAAAGTTGAAAATATTTCGCATGAGGAGAACTGATTTCACCGTATGACGAGAATTTTTTTCAAATTTTTAGTGCAACGGCAACCCCATAAACTTTTAAGAAACGGTTTAGCGTAGACACCCTGTATACAGTTTTATACAGTTTTATGATGTAATCAATGTAATCAATTTTATTTACGTTGTGTTGTGTAGTAACCCTTTAATTTATTTGTATCAAACCTTTGCACTTAGAAGCCATGTAGATTTTAGTTTTCAGCACTGGAATTTTTCTGGTGGCCAAAAAAATGTTTTGTACACTGCATATTATTTATTACTATTTCAGATATACAGAGAGTTTTTCTTTTAAGTATACATATCTCAATATACGGTATCCGCTGTAAATCTTCATATTTTGGTTGTTTTTACAAATATTTCAAACTGAACTTTCAAGCGAGTGTTTTCCACTCCCAGATTAAGCATAAAGTAAAATTTCGAATTTAGAAAAGCCTGAAAATTTGGTTTGGTCGCGCAGCGCGAAGCGCGGAGCGACCAAACCAAATTTTCAGGGTTTTCTAAACTTGAAATTTTACTCCATGCGCCACGCGTACGAAACACTGATGTGATGTGATGTTCAGAATACACGTTTTTATCATACTGCTTTAGTACAATATTTTGAACTTCACCTAAAATAAGTGTTTTATACGCGTGGCGCATGAAGTAAAATTTCGAGTTTAGAAAAGCCAGAAAATTTGGTTTGGTCGCTCCGCGCTTCGCGCTGCGCGACCAAACCAAATTTTCAGGCTTTTCTAAACTCGAAATTTTACTTCATGCTTAATCTGGGAGTGGAAAACACTCGCTTGAAAGTTCAGTTTGAAATATTTGTAAAAACAACCAAAATACTACTGTACTAGCGGTACAATTCTATGTTTTCCATGCTCAAGTCTGCCCTGCACGTCAATCTTTAAACCCAGCTAACTGTGGGTGCGATAATCTTTCACAATACTAACTTGGGTCAGCCCTGCACGTGAATCGCTTGATTATCTAGTGGAAAAATATGTCGATTTCACTCAAAACTTAGCACTGTGCATTAACAAACTCACCTGCTTAACACGTTAATCGCCGCGCGGCATTTACTTGTGCCGCATTAAATTTGCGTTTAGGCACAGTTCGTATATATCCAGCTAGCCAGTCTCTGTATAAAATTTGGTAACAGCGTTTGGATGCTGCATTCAGAAGCGAGACCAGTGATTGGTGTATATAGTCGTCTGTCTTACTCGTACCCCACATCCTGACTATAGTCTCTCCTTTTCTACTCGATTTCGAGTGCTCCATTAGCATTGGCTTCCCTTGGTTTAGGTCCCGCGGCGATCAACGTGTTAACTAGTGGGGCAATCCCTCGCGGTACTAACTTAGGTTGGCCTTGCACGTTGATTATTTTAGACAATCAGCTAGTAGGACGATCCCTCATTTTTCACGTTCAAGTCGGTCCTGCACGTTAACTCTTTTTTAAAACCTAATAAACTAATTTCAATTAAACTGAACCTTCCGAATCCCCATCTAAAACAACCCAACTTCAGTTTGAATCGTCCCCTGTCTGCTCTTTCAGAGCTCTCCTTTCCTTTCATTTTGGAACAGGAAAAATGCATACGTTGATTTCTCACAGTTTTAGGAATTTACTCGAGTTGTACCTAGAACTGTATTTGATTTCTCTGCAGGGCTCCTATTCACAGCACTGATGCAATTTGTCATCGGTAAAAAGTCTCACTGAAATTACGTCATTTTGGGAAGAATTTACCAAACCCCATGGAGTAAAACGACGTCATTTTGGTGCAAGTCTCTCACCGATGACAAATTGCATGGGTACTGTGAATATGGGCCCAGGTCAGCATTTTTCACGCCTCTAAATTTTTTTGTTTGACTGCCTGCCTAACGTACCTCTTTTGAGGGCTTCAATAATTCTATCATTTTCTTGAATGGTTTTTGATTTGATACTCTAAACTATTTTCTAGTTTGTGTAATTTTTTTTTTATTAACCCATTACAATAATGTCGAGATAGTGCGTTTTTATTTTGATTCTATTGTTTAAAAGTTATTGGTGCGTTGTTGAATCTATTGATTCATTCAATGGTGCGTTTTATTGTGAACATTTGTGTTGTTATTAGGGAAATCAGGCGAAACTGCCGCGAACGCATTTTCCGATTTGCTAAAGCAGCTTTCCATGTACGGGGGGTAATTTAAGCCCCCCAATCCACCCGCACATGCGGGGAGTGAGAGAAATCATCCCTTTTCTCGCCCGGGACGGAAACGCAATTACCGGGGGAAGGCCCCAGAAATTGCAAAATACCGGGGGGCACACACAATCGGACGCATTAACTCACCAATTCTCCCAACCCTCGGCTTTCGCATCTCTTCCGATTGATTTAAATCAACCCCTTTTTGGTTTTTAATGAAATACGTAAGGGTTGAGTAAAAAAAAAATAGACGATTGGTTTCCAGTTGCGCAATCTGAGGGAATAGTGGTAAAATACAAGGAGCCGTTTCGAGCTGCCTACTTGAAAGTAAAGATAACGATAATGATTGCAAACCTCCTAAAAGAAGATGCCACTTAAAGAAGAAGATACTAGTGGGACAATCCTTCGCTTTCCACGCTCAAGTCGGGCCTGCACGTCAGTCTCCCATCCCAGCTGACTAGCGGGATAATCCTTACTAACTTGGGTTGCCTCTACACGTTAATGGCTTGATTAACTAGTTGGACAATGCCTCGTTTTCCACACTAAAATCGGCCCTGCACGTTAACTGAATTCACCTGTTTAACTAGTGGGACAATCCGTTGCCTTAACGACTGTCTAACTTTAACGAAAAGAAAATCATACGGACCAATATTTTAAACAAATGTTGATATATAGTATTTGTAATATCTTAATTTTTGTAATAATGAATCCTTATTATGTCGTGAATTTTTTGCTTTCGTTCATCGGGGGGAAGGTTTTAGGTAATTTCACGTGCGATTACACAACACGGCCCATTTGGTTCGAGCATACCAGATGGCGAGCCGCGAGGGTTCAGCCAATTAGCCACTTGTAAGAGTTCCTGAAAAATTCTCTGTTCTCTCGGCGCGACGGGGGAAAAAAATAAAAGGTAATAAGGACGCGAAAATTGCGCAATTGTCTCGATTTTATTTTGTTTTTTTTTTTCACTCCGCGCTCTTCGCCGTGTTTTGCAATTACTTTTGTGGACCGGTCGATTCAAGGTTTCGCGTTATTCAATCGCAGCAAGTCACAGATAATAAGCTGCATTTTTTACATTGTAACCAAATCAGAAAATTGAGAAGATATAAAGGGTCAAAAGGTTCGAACCTAAATTTCATCAATAGTGATGATTCCATGGAACAAAGCCTGATTTTCAACATCAAATCTTCGTGTTATTCAAAAACAAAACACTCTATCGATAAAACACAAAAACTGGCATCTTCCTCAACACTTAAACTACAACTTACGTAAAAATCACTATCGTCACGTTCTTTACTCCGCAGTGTTGCCAAACTGTGCATTATTAATGAAATGACCCTTGTACAATATAAATTATCAGGGTTGTAATGTTTAAAACACTTTGTTTTAAACATATTTTAAATCTTAAATTTGTTTAAAACATGTTGTAAACATTAAATTTGTTTAAAACGTTTTTTTTATTATCTTAAATTTGCTAAATTATATTTTATTCTACTTCATTAACATTTTTTGTTTACATATTTAAATTTTAGCTAAATTGTTGAACACAACATTTTATTACAATAAATTTCAAATATGTGTGCATAAATGTGATTTTTGAATACAGGGAATTTTTATTTCAGGTATACATATGCAAACACTGTAAATTTTACGACATTCGTTGTTTTTTAAAAAAGTTCAATTTGAATCTTTAAACGAGGGTTTTCCACTCTCAGACTAAGCATGAAGTAAAATGTCGAGTTTAGATAAGCCTGAAAATTTGGATTGGCCGCGTAGCGAAGCGGAGCGGCCAATCCAAATTAGGCTTTTCTAAACTCGAAATTTAACTCCATGCGCCATACGTATAAAACACTGAAATATCGCAAAGTTTAAAATATACGGCTTTAGCAATCCAATATGTAGATGTGAATAAAACGTGAGTCAAATTCTGCGCTAAACAAATTGTTCAAAACAGTGATTATATGCAACCCAATAACTCTAACGTATATTTGCCTATAATCGTTGTTGTATGTGTGTGTTTTTTTAACTTTACTGTAAGTCAGTGTTTTTAAGCGTGGCGCATGAAGTAAAATTTCGAGTTTAGAAAAGCCTAATTTGGATTGGCAGCTCCGCTTCGCTACGCGCCCAATCCAAATTCTTAGGCTTTTCTAAACTCGAAATTTTACTTCATGCTTAGCCTGGGATTGGAAAACACTTGTTGAAAGCCTCAAATTAACCGCTTTCAAACAACGAATTCCCAAAAATTAAAAAAAAAAGCTGTAATTATCGGGATATGTATACTCAAAAGAAAAATGCCCTGTATGTTCTGTTTTAAACACGTTTTAAACGTGTTTTAACATGTTTTAAACGTGTTTAAAACATGTTTTAAACACGTTTTTAATTGTTATAGTCGTCTGTCTTACTCGTACCCCACATCCTGACCATAGTCTCTCCTTTTCTACTCGATTTCCAGTTCTCCCATAAGAATTGGCTCCCCTTGGCTTAGGTCCCGATCAACGTGTTAACTAGTGGGACAATCCCTCGCGGTACTAACTTAGGTTGGCCTTGCACGTTGATTATTTTATTATTATTTTAATTGTTAATGTTTTACGCGCTGTTTCAATAAAAAAACTGCTTATTTTAATTGAAATAAAAAAAGTTTTTTAACAAGCCTGTAAATTATTATTTGACAGAACCTTGAGATCCCAGAATAATTTGGGTAGTTTTTTTTTTCAATCTTTTCTATTCTCTCTTGATTAGTTCCAAGTGCTATATTACCCAACATTTCTTTCAAACTACCATTTTATTGATTTCCTTTTTCTTATAGCGTCAATTACAGACTCAGACCTTGATAAATCAGCGTCCAGTGCTCATTGTCAAGAACACAGTTAATTTCCTCTCCTTGGAAATTTATTCTAGCCCACCAACCTGACTGCATCGATTCCGAATCGAAAACGACCCTTTTCCCCATCAAACTTCCGGAAAAGTTAAAACTTCCCCACGCTCAGAATTCCCGCTGTTTTAACAGAAATGTGTACTTATTAATCCCTCCCAGGGAACAATTCCGAAATGTACACGGCGAATAATTTGCAATAATGAGGATCCGGATTTGCCGGATCTCTTCCCGAATGAGCATGTCAGTTGTGTATCAAGAGCGCGGGGGCGGGGTGAGGAGGGCGGTGGGGGCGAGTGTACACGGTTCGGAGATTAGACTTAGACAAGGCCTCGCCGGGGATTAATTAATTCGTAATGCCTTCTGGCGGTTAATCGATGCTTTTGCGCGCTGCAACTAATCACTCGTGTTTAATTCCGGCAGGGCCGAATGCCACGCTTCAATTGTTTTTAATATTATAATTCATTCAAAACAGGATTATTATATTAACGTTGAGCCTTACCTTATAGTAAAAGGGTATTGATTGATTAAATCAAGAGTAACCAAGGCTGTAGCTAGAAAACAAAATCGGGGGGGAAAACATTTCGGGGGGGATTACTGGTAAAAATATTGTTTTTGCTCTTTCAGGGCCGCATTTACATACAAAATTTAAAATTTTGAAAATTTCTAGGAGGTTTGAACCCCGCAGAGCGACCAAACCAAATGTTCAGGCTTTTCTAAACTCGAAATTTTACTTCGTGTTTAATCTGGGAGTGGAAGCACTCGCTTAAAGTATTAAATTGAATGCTTTTATTAAAAACAATGAACATGCAAGTGATGGATGATAAAAACTTTGGCTAAACTTCAGATATTTTTGTTAATTCTATAAATCTAAAGGTATAAAAACTGAAGTTTCGCAAAACAAAACTAAAAACACGATCTTCAGTTCTAATCCCCTCGAATTTTTACACAAATACACGACATTTATTCATTCAATCCCATGAAATTTTCACGAGACTCATTCCTGCCTCCTAATTGCATTTGCCCGGTACGAGAGGGAAAATCGCCTTTTCCCGGAAGGGCCGTTAATCTTCGCCAGTCACGGTTTAAGCAGTGGATTTCCCGGACGCGAGTTTTTTTAGAATGCAAACGTCCGCTTTTCCGTTTCCGTTTTCCGGTTTATTGCTCCGCGGAAGACACCCGCCGGAAATGAACAGGTGATATGTCGCGATCCAGGGATGCTTTACTGATGAAATTTTTAAGAACGCGCGCTACTCTCCACTCTAATTCCCATATCCCGGCAAAGACGGATATTTTCAGATATGTCTATTTACTATACTGCCAGAATAAATATCAACTTGACACAATATTATATCAACATGACACAATAATATATCAATCTTGTATAATTATTTATTTTCAAGTTGTAATTCAATAATGTACCTAACCTAATGTCGTATTATTATTTATTTTCAAGTTGTATTTCAATATTGTATCAACCTAATGTCGTGTTCACATCCCAATATTGATACAAGATTGTAAAATTAAAATTCAATGTTGTGTCAAGTTAATACAATATTATATCAACTTGACACAATCTTGAAATTCATCATACAGTCAAGATTGTGTCGACAATATTGTATCAACTTGACACAATATTGTATCAACATTACACAATAACGTGTCAATCTTGTATAATTATTTGTTTACAAGTTGTATTTCAATATTGTATCAACCTAATGTCGTGTTCACATCCTGATATTGCAACAAGATTGTAGAATTGAAATTCAATGTTGTGTCAAGTTAATACAATATGACACAATATTGTATCAACTTGACACAAATTTGAAACTCATCATACAGTCGAGATTGTGTCGACAATATTGTATCAACTTGACACAATATTGTATCAACATTACACAATAACGTGTCAATCTTGAATAATTATTTATTTTCAAGTTGTATTTCAATATTGTATCAACCTAATGTCATGTTCACATCCTAATTTTGCAACAATATTGTAGAATTGAAATTCAATGTTGTGTCAAGTTGATACAATATGACACAATATTGTATCAACTTGACACAATCTTGGAATTCATCATACAGTCAAGATTGTGTCGACAATATTGCATCAACTTGACAAAATATTGTATCAACATGACACAATAATGTGTCAATCTTGTATAATGATTTATTTTCAAGTTGCATTTCAGTATTATATCAACCCAATGTCGTGTTCACATCCCAATATTGCTATAAGATTGTAGAATTGAAATTTAATATTGAGTCAACATTGCTACAAGGTGTAATTTCAACTAGGGACTAAAGTTCGTTAATTCCTTCACGATATTTATTTATATAACGTATACACTTTTACAATTTTAAAGAATATAAAACAATAAACAATATCGCACGCATGCTAATATTCTCGTTTTCTAAAAAATTGGGTAAGATTTGAATTAATTATGATATTTTTATTTTAATCAATTTAAAGAAGTATTTGTGATGTATTTTAATCGAAGAATCTACTTTAAATCCCCACCAATTTAGTTGCAAGTGCTACTTCCATGAGAGGGAGTTAAATTAGATGATCGTGTCCCTCTCAGAGAGAACAGCTGCACGGGGAAGACTTTTTTCAACAAATGCATTTAAGTCCTAGCTGTGTAGGCTGTGGCTCCATCTTGCTAAAACCATACACGCATATTTTCAAAAAGGGAAGGTGCTACGCTCCACCCAGTACAAAAAATAAAAGCATTTCCGCATGAAATATATTCGTATTAATTATCGTGACCCTCTCAGGGAGATCAGCCCAACGGGGAAGACTTTTAGGCCATCCTTATATGTTTAAACACTTCTTTGATAATTCATACATGTCTCAATTCTTCTCTAGTCTTCTCATGGTAATCTTCATCTTTAGTCTCAACTCCACTGTGTTTTTCTTGACACTTCTAGGTCATTCCAACATGTCTCAACATTTCGTTGACTTTTCATATATCTCTCAATTTTTCTTTGGACACCTATACAAGATGGGAATAGTTGACTCTACATCTTGTAGAGGGTGTGAAATGGAAGACGAGATTGCCAGGCACATCCTCAGCGAATGCCCAGCACTCTCGTCTACGAGTAGATCCATACTACGTGAAAGATGGCCGACGATGGACATTATCAGGGATTTGCTTACCTCAGTAATACTGGACTACCTAGACAAGGGTGGGAGGCAGCACAATGAGCCTAATGGGGCAGCACAATGAGCCTAATGGGGTCTAAGTGCAGTGCAGCAATGCGTACTCCCCCTTATACCAGATACCAGATCTTCTTTGGCCTTCTTGATCTCTATATGTCTTAAATAGCTACTCTTCTAAGATCATCCCTCGTATTAGTTATCGTGTCCCTCTCAGGGAGATCAGCCGCACGAGGAAGACGTTATTCAGCAAACGCATTGAAGTGCCAGCTGTGTGGGCTGTGGTCCCATCTTGCTGAAACCACACACGCATATTTTCAAAACGGAAAGGTCCTACGCTCCACCCTGTATGTAAAATAAAAGCATTTCCGTATAAAAATATTCGTATTAACTAGATAATGTTATCTATTCAAAATATATTTATTTCTGTAAGTAAAATGTTCAAGAGATAATTATTCTCATCATGCGCTGAAGCCAGTATACTTGCGCTAATTATAATTGTCGTGAAAAAAATAAAACAAGAACTTCGTTTGGGAGTTGTGCGAGCGCTAAACGGAATAAGGATAAGGGGTAAAGGAGGAAATAAAGACGGAACAAAGTAAAAGGCCACTTTTTTGCCAAGACCAAGATTTCCATTTAAGTGGAAATTATCTGGCGCTCGCACGCCCGGTGTGCGCTAAAAGGATAATTAATCTGGGATTTCGTCCCTAGATAGAGGCAATTTCTGTTCATCTTAACCTTTATAAAAAGCCGCCAGTTTGCGCTCAGTTTTTTCGGAAGAGAAAATGTATGTAATACATGTTTTGGATTCATTTCTAATCTTCCTGTTTTGGAATAAGAAAATATGTTGTTATTATTTTTAATATTTAAGCGCTGTTTTTTTATTTAGATGCCCCAATGTTGTTCTAATGAGTTCCATTCCCAGAAAACTATTGACAAACTCAATTTTTCTTTATGTTAAATTTTCTTTATGTAAAAGAGTTTAGAAAAGCCTTAAGCATGATTTAACTTCATGCTTAAGGCTTTTCTAAACTAGAAATTTTAGAAAACCCTTAAAATTTGGTTTGTTGGAAGTGCATGAGAATTCCAGTTCTATAAATAGAGTGACGAAAACCAAACAATCGCCGAGCCCCGAAAATAAATGTTGATTTGAAGCTTCTAACGAGTGTTTTCCACTCCCAGGCTAAGCATGAAGTAAATTTTCGAGTTTAGAAAAGCCTTAAAATTTGGTTTGGTCGCGTAGCGCTACGTGACCAAACCAAATTTTCAGGCTTTTCTAAACTTGAAATGTTACTTCATGCGCCACGCGTGTACAACACTGATTCCAAGTGAAGCTTAAAATATACTGCTAAATCAGTACTAAAAATTTTACTGCTGAAGCAGGATTAAAAATATACCTCTAAACAAGAATATTATAAATTTCACAATATTTCAATGTTTTATACGCGTGGCGCATGAAGTAAAATTTCGAGTTTAGAAAAGCCTGAAAATTTGGTTTGGTCGCTCCGCGCTTCGCGCTACGCGACCAAACCAAATTTTCAGGCTTTTCTAAACTCGAAATTTTACTTCATGCTTAGCCTGGGAGATTTTAGGTTTAGTGTTATTTATTCTATGTGTGTTTTTTTTAGTGTTGTTTATTTTAATTAATTTCTTGTTTTTTCCATTCTTTTTTCTTTTTAAATAACACAAGTAAACCGGCTAATGACCTTGCAGTCGAAGCAAGTAAGTGGGAGGGGTTTTTAGTCGGTAGTCCTCCAGTTTGGAGGGAGTCCGACACTCCGTCCATAAGTAAATGGATTTTCCCCTCCCACACAACAAAAAAAAAAAGATCAGAATGGAGTTGAAACTAGAGAAGAAGATGGCCATGAGAAGGCCAAAGAAGAATTGAGACATATATGAATAATCAAAGAAATGATAAGACATGTTGGAATGACCTAGAAGTGGCAAGAAGATCACAGTAGAGTTGAGACTAGAGATAAAGATGACCATGAGGAGGCTAGAGAAGAATTAAGACATGTATGAATGATCAAAGAAGTGTTGAGACATATAGGGATGGCCTAGAAGTGTAAAGAAGATTGGAGTCGAGTTGAGAGTTGAAAATATCAGAGAAGTATTAAGACACCCTACTCTAATCTTCTTTACACTTTTCAGATTATCCCTAAATGTTTCAGCTTTTCTCTGATCTTCTTTACACTTTTTCTGAACATCCCTAATTAAGAAACAGTGTAAAGAAGATCAATAAAGAGTTGAGACATTTAGGAATGATCAAAGAAGTGTAAAGAATATTAGAGTAGTATTGAGACATTCAGAGAAGATCAAAGTTGAGATAGATAGGAATGATTAGAGATCAGAGTAAAGAATTAAGACATATAGAGATGATCAGAGAAGTATAATGCAGGTCAAACAAGTGCAGAGGTGCGAATATAAAGTTGATCAGAGAAAATCTAAAAATAATTAAGTATATTGTGTTACAGAATCACCACGTAACACGTTCGCTATTAGCGTCACGCATATGTGGCACAAAATTTTTGGTAACTTGATTATAATTGGCTCTACAAAATGATACCATAAACAAATTGGATGCGTTTAAAAAATGAAAAAAGTGCGATATGTTCTGAGCTAAATAAAAATTGCCTTTTATAGCTTTTTAAGCATTTGTTCAATTTAATTTAAAAAAGAGGCTCTCAGAGAAAAATTCCACAACATTTAATGTTGTCTTTCTACAGCATATATTGAATTTTTCTCTGAGAGCCTGGTAGCGAACGTGTTCAAATATTTACAGACATTTTTCTAACTATTCAAAACTCTGTAGAGTTCGACATCTGTCGCAAAATTCAGAAACCCCCATACATTTCAAAACGCACACACACCACCTGTCTTAAAAGCACAACTATTTAAAAATTCGCCGCAAATACCTTTTTTTTTCGAGCGGCACGCGTCTGACAGACTCCCTCTATACACCAGCTGTCGCCCCCCGGAGGCCAGGTAAAAATATCTCGGAGAAGTCGGAGAATAACAGGAGAACCGATTTTACCTGTGGGGGCAGATGTTCTCCGAGATAAAGAGAGAGAAAACAAGTGGAGGAGGAAGCGTATCACCGTTGTCTGGATGGAAAAGAGAATCGAATTTCGATGTATGTATGTATACGCGACCGTTTTTCATCCCCCTCTAGGCGGTGTTTTATACCTCCATATATGAAACATCATCTTACAAATGGAACTTTGGATTGCGGAAGCGAACGCGAAAAAGGGAATGGCTCTTTGTTTGAATTTAAGAGGGACGATTTTTCACTTTTTATTTCGATTTGATCCGTGTACAATTTCAAGACGGATATTTTTCTGTTAGAATCTAGAAAGTTGGAAGGACAAGAGTAACAGACACTTCTGTTAACTCATGGTGCATTTACACTTGCACATTTTCAGTTGGAACTTTTTGTTAAATAGCAAGTTGCATTTACAAAATGCCAGTTTAAAGTCACTCAAATTGATCTGTAGATTAACAATTTATTTAAGAATATGAATTTGTGTTCAGTACTCATTCATTCACCGGATAACTATATACGTGTTTCAGGCTTCAACACCATCATCAGTATAGTCCCGAACCAGAGCTTGAAGAATACTGAACATCTTTGACCATTTATTATGGCCTGTGCAATTTACATATGTTCGAAAGCGTAAACGCCATCTAATGCCCATTAGCTTAAGTAGCATCGTCAATAGCGATGCTAATTAAGCTAACGGGCATTAAATGGCGAACATATGCAACAATTTGCTGTTTGCAAACTAATGTTGCTATTTAAAAACTGCACAACAGCAAGTTGCGCCATAAAAATAAACAAGTGTGTTTGCACCATTAGATATAACATCACGAATACTACAATTTTAATTTATTGGAGAAATAACGTTTAACAAGACTGTGAGTATTAGCAATGCTACGAACATGTAAACAACATATCATCGCAAAGTTTCCGTTCTCTCTCGATCTTGAATAACTTCGAAAATCTGTCTCTATTACAAGTGCATAAGAATTCCAGTTCTATAAATAGATTGACGAAAACCAAACAATCGCCGAGCCCCGAAAATAAATGTTGATTTGAAGCTTCTAACGAGTGTTTTCCACTCCCAGGCTAAGCATGAAGTAACATTTCGAGTTTAGAAAAGCCTGAAAATTTGGTTTGGTCGCGTAGCGCTTCGCGCTCAACACTTCTTTGATCATTCATACATGTCTTAATTCTTCTCTAGCCTCCTCATAGTCATCTTTATCTCTAGTCTCAACTCTACTGTGATCTTCTTGCCACTTCTAGGTCATTCCAACATGTCTTATCATTTCTTTGATTATTCATATATGTCTCAATTCTTCTTTGGCCTTCTCATGGCCATCTTCTTCTCTAGTTTCAACTCCATTCTGATCTTTTTTTTTTTTGTTGTGTGGGAGGGGAAAATCCATTTACTTACGGACGGAGTGTCGGACTCCCTCCAAACTGGAGGACTACCGACTAAAAACCCCTCCCACTTACTTGCTTCGACTGCAAGGTCATTAGCCGGTTTACTTGTGTTATTTAAAAAGAAAAAAGAATGGAAAAAACAAGAAATTAATTAAAATAAACAACACTAAAAAAAAACACACATAGAATAAATAACACTAAACCTAAAATCATAGACATTGTGGTGGCAGGGTTGTAAAAGACCGTACATAAAATGGACAAACACATCTTAAACCTAATATCACGGAGCGGACGACATCGGGGTTGTAAATGACCCCAATGCCGGACCCTACATATAACGGACGACGCAACCTAAACCTAATATCACAGACTAACGGCATCGAAGTTGTAAATGGACCCGATGCCGGACCCTAAAAACTATATACAATATGTGCTCTAGAGTTGTAAAAGGACTCTGGAACGGACAGACACAAACTAAAAGGTGACACCGAAGTTGTAAAGGAACTTCGATTCAATTCTTCTTTGGCCTTCTCATGGCCATCTTCTTCTCTAGTCTCAACTCCACTCTGATCTTCTTGACATTTCTAGGTCATTCCAACATGTTTCAAAATTTCTTTGATTATTCATATGTCTCAATTCTTCTTTATCCTTCTCATGGCCATCTTCATCTCTATATGTCTTAAATATCTACTCTTCTCTGATCATCCCTACATATCTCTCTCTACTTGTCTCAAACCTACTCAACACTTCTCTGATTATCTCTAAATGTCTTGACTCATCTCTGATCTTCTTTACACTTTTTCTGAATATTTCTACATGTCTCACTACTCTAAATTTTCTACATGTCTCAACTCCACTCTGATCATCCCTATATATCTCTGGTCTTCTCTACTTGTCTCAAACCTACTTTAATATTCTTTACATTTCTCTGATCATCTGTAAATGCTTCGACTCATCTCTAATCTTTTTTACACTTTTTCTGAATATTTCTACATGTCTCAATACTTCTCTAATTTTTTCTACATGTCTGAACTCCACTCTGATCATCCCTACAAATCTCTGTTCTTCTTTACTTGTCTCAAACCTACTCAAATATTCTTTACACTTCTCTGATTATCTTTAAATGTCTCGACTTATCTCTGATCTTCTTTACACTTTTTCTGAATATCCCTACATGTCTCAATCCTTCTCTGAAATTTTCTACATGTCTCAACTCCACTCTGATCATCCCTACATATCTCTGTTCTTCTTTACTTGTCTCAATCCTACTCAAATATTCTTTACACTTCTTTGATTATCTCTAAATGTCTCGATTCATCTCTGATCTTCTTTACACTTTTTCTTAATATTTCTACATGTCTCAATACCTCTTTGATTTTTTCTACATATCTCAACTCCACTCTGATCATCCCTATATATCTCTGGTCTTCTCTACTTGTCTCAAACCTACTCTAATATTCTTTACACTTCTCTGATTATCTCTAAATTTCTCGACTCATCTCTGATCTTCTTTACACTATTTCTGAATATCCCTACATGTCTCAATACTTCTCTGATTTTTTCTACATGTCTCAACTCCACTCTGATTATCGCTACATATCTCTGGTCTTCTCTACTTGTCTCAAACCCACTCTAATATTCTTTACACTTCTCTGATCATCTCTAAATGTCTCGACTCATCTCTGATCTTCTTTACACTTTTTATGAATATCCCTACATGTCTCAATACTTCTCTGATCTGTTCTACATGTATCAAATCTAGTCTGATCATCCCTACATATCTCTGGTCTTCTCTACTTGTCTCAAATCTACTCAAATATTCTTTACACTTCTCTGATTATCTCTAAATGTCTCGACTAATCTCGGATCTTCTTTACACTTTTTCTAAATATCCCTACATGTCTCAATACTTCTCTGATCTTTTCTACACTTTTCAACTCCACTTTGATATTTTGACACTTCTAAGCCAGCTTAACATGTTTCAAAACTTTTTTGATTATTTATTCAATTATTCCTTAGCCTTCTTATGGCCATCTTTATTTCTATATGTCTCAATTCTTTACTCTTCTGTAACCATCCCTAGATATCTCAGCTCTGATCTTCTCTACATGTCTCAATCCTACTCGTATCTTCTTTACACTTCTCTGATCATCCTAAAATGTCTCCTCTGATTTTTTTGTACTTTTTTATGTTTCAACACTTCTTTGATCTGCTTTACATGTCTCAACTCCACTTTGATCATTCTAGGCCATCCTAACATGTTTCAGCAGTTCTTTAATCATTCGTATCAAATCGAGAGACATGTATATGTTTCTCGATTCTTCTCTGACATTCATTGTTATTTTTTAATTACCAATTTTTCTAATTATCTATCTGATCTTATATTTTTATTTATGTCATATTGTCTTGTAATCGATTTTTATCCCTGTTGGTTGATAATTATATTTATTATAATGAAATTTGCTGGTCTCTAAACTTGTCAACTTTTCTCTAGTCTTCATTATTTTTTTTCCATAGCCTTTTAGCGTTATACACTTATTAATTATTCTCTTCGTATCTTTAATTCAATGCACTTTTACTTACTTTATTTCAACTATCCGTCTGAACTTTTCTAAACACTTACCGAAAGTCTGAGGTGATGAAATTTCCCACCCAGTCTCGGAATTCAATTACTAATTTCACGACCGCGCGGCGTTTCCAATTTTCCGGGCCGGAGAAAAACCGGGGGAGCGAAAAATAAAAAAGGAGAGACCGTCACTTATCTCGCGGATCGACAATATCGTTTCCGTTTCCGCAAAGAGCGCAGCCCCCGGGCAGGCGGGGGCGAAATTAAACGGGCGCATATTGGAACGATTTAATTGCGGATCCGAAAGGAAACCGAGGGAAACTGTATTTATTCACCTCCTCGGAATACTTTGCGGGTGAAACGGAATTCGTTCGGAGAAAATAATTAAAGTGGAATGCGCTTAAATTAGAAACAAGGGAGGAAAAATCGATGATTGAAGAACAAAAGCGGAGTTTCAATATGCAAGGTGCGGCAGGGAAACTTGCTGATTTGAATAGGGCGACAATGAGCGAGACGTGGTCAGAAAGGGGTAGAGAAGGTCTCATTCGATAGAGGGGGTCTTGAAGTTTTGTTACCGCTCAAGCCAGTTGTCGTCATGCTTTGGACAAAGGAGGAGCGTGCGTTCGCCGTCGAGGCCTACTTTTCCAATGGCCGTTCGGTGGTTGTCACCCAACGTGCCTTCCGAACTCGGTTCAATATTCATCCCACGGATCCCGTTCCTGGCCGGCAATCAATCGTTTCGTGGGTGAACGCATTCAGGGAAAGTGGCAGTGTGGCAAAAGAAGGGTCTGGAGGTCAACGGACTTCCAGAACACCAGAAAACGTCGAGAGGGTGAGGCTGCCGTTTTTACGCTCTCCGCGGCGTTTTTTCTCCCAAAATTGGAAAAAATGTAACTTGGGGACGTATGGTTCCAGCAGAACGGAGCCACGGCACACGTAGCGAGAACTTCAATGGAACTTTTGAGGGAACACTTCCACGAGCGCCTAATCTCCTTGATGGGTGACGTACTGTGGCCGGCGCGCTCCCCCGATTTGGCTCCCTGTGACTTCTTTTTATGGGAATATCTCAAATCCATTGTTTACAATGACAAACTACGGACCCTGCAACTCGTGAAGGACAACATTCGCAAGCCATCGCCCACATTCCCGTCGATATGCTCGAAAGAGTGAAGCGATACTTCAAAAAGCTGGTAAGTGTATCGCTAATGAGGGCCGCCATTTGTCCGATGTCATTTTTAAAACCACTTGAAACAAAAATTCAGGATGTGTACAATACGACAAAAAAAGAATTAAATCGAGATGTGAAATACTTTTTCTTTTATTGACCTTTCAAATTAGCATGTTTCCCTGCTTCACCCTGTATTAGAAGGTAAAGGATCGAAAAAAATAGAAGCTTATTAAAATTATAGTTGAGATATATAGGGAATGTTTATTTTAATTATACGTATCTTGATATATATTGGTAGTTTTCTTAAGAGTTCAATTTGAAGCTACTAACGAGTGATTCCATCTCCAGACTAAGCATGAAGTAAAATTTCGAGTTTAGAAAAGCCCCGTGAAAATTTGTATCAGGTCGCGCAGCGACCCGGGACAAATTTTCTGGGCTTTTCTAAACTCGAAATTTTACCTCATGCGCCACTCGTATAAAACACTGATTTAAAGCGTTAAGTTTTTTTACTAATATTTATTTCGTCCAACCAAATCTTGCTCTTTCAAAATACGAGTATTTGCAATACCTTAAATTGTATTGCAATTGCTAGAATTTTTTTTTTTAAGAAAAAATCTGTATATTTTGAACTTTTGCACAATATATTAGTGTTTTATACGAGTGGCGCATGAAGAAAAAATTTCGAGTTTAGAAAAGCCTAAAAATTTGGTTTGGCCAAACCAAATTTTCAGGCTTTTCTAAACTTGAAATTTTTTCTTCATGCTTAGTCTGTGAGTGGAAACACTCGTTAGAAGCTTCAAATTAAACGTTAAAAAAAAAAACAAACAAATTCCTAAATATTTACAGCGTATACATCGGGATATGCATACTTAAAAGAAAAAGTCACTGTACAAGGTTTTCAGTTAAATTAATTACCTTTCTCATTATACGGCAAGATTAAACAAGTTATGTAGCTTATATGTAAATTAATTTGTAAAAAATAATAGCAAAGGAAATCACTTAGTTTGTTTCAATTTATTAGTGAAACAAACCAAGTGATTTTCTTTTCAAAAAATGTTTAGAAATTAATTTACCTATATATTAATCATGTTTCATGAAGGGATCAATGAGAACCAAGGCCGTAGCTATAAAATAAATTCGGAGGGTGTTATAAAAATTTCAGGTGTAAACAATATTTTTACCATTAATCCCCCGTTTAATGGTAAACATATTGTTTGTTCATGACAATCTTATAATATGTGAATTATTTAATTGTGTGGGCAGCATAAATGGGGTGCATTTAACATTCAAGTACATTAAACACGGGATTTGCTTGATAAATGTGGTTTTTTAACACAAATATAAATAATTGCCTGGTTCGATTTTTTTTTGCAGCTATACAATAACAGCGCTGTGCTAGTCAACCCTCATATCCCCCGCCCTGTCTACGGCCTTAATGAGAACCAAACTAAAGATATTAAGTAGCTTATCCTATTTTCTCCATTCTTTCAAGGACAAAGCAAGTTGAGTAACTTAAAAATGTTGAAATATCAACCTTAAGTTCTTTTTATAACTCCATTTTGCAAAAGTTTAAATTTTTAAATCAAATTTACTTTTCTGTTTTCTCATAACACTGAAAAATAAATAAAATCCGATAACAACCCGCAAATTCCGCGCACAAAAAAGGAATTATTTAATGAAATACCTTCGCCCCCTCGTAATTCTTTCAAAGCCGGGGCGGTTTTAAAAAAAGTTATGAGCGTTTTTTTTTTACGTAGCAGGGGCACACGACGACACGTGTTCTCGTGTCCCTGTTAGCTCCCCCTAGCATTCCAGCCGACTATAAAAAAATCCACCGGCGTAATTACAGCGAGGGAGGAATAATTCGTAACCTGTTGATCGCACCGATGGGGAACGACTGAACAATGGACTTCCTGGCCTAGGGTAAAAAAAAAAAACGAACGGAAAAGGAATTGATGAAAGAGTGCAAAAGATTGAAATTTTCTATGTAATAATTTTAATGTGGAATAATAGAAAAATGACGGAATAGTATTATTTAAGACTTGTTTCAGTGTATCTTCTCTAAATCCCTCTCAGTCTTCTTCAAGTTCTCTCAGTCTGTTCTCACGATGTTATCCGTGATTTTATTTAAGTTGTCTACTACCCTATATTTCTGTAAGATGCGAAAAGAATCGCACTTTTAATGTTTGTATAAGGTTGAAAATTGTTTAGAGGGAATGGCAAAGCTATACTGATGAGAGATAAATCTCGAAACGCGTCTATAGATGGCCTGAATAATATGACCCCAATTGTTACATTTGCAGTAGGTTACTGTATGTAACAGCAAACACTTGTTGTATAATTCAATGTCCGTCGAGGTATTAGCTCGGGAAGTAGTTGTTTCAATGAGTGTTTGCGAAAAGAATCGCAGTTTTAATGTTTTGTAAGTTCTTTCAATCAGTCTTTTTTAAGTTCTTACAGTCATTTAATTCCTCTCAGACTGTTTTTAACAAGTTCTTACAATCAGTTTTCTAATTTTAAGTTCTCTATTAGTCATTTCTAAGCATTTTTTTGTAAGTTCTTATAATAAGTCTTGTCTAAGTTCTTTTAGTCAGTTAATTCTTCTTAGTCTGTTTTCAACAAGTTCTTACAATCAGTTTTCTATAAGTTTGGGGCACGTTGCAAGTTCTTACAGTCATTTAATTCCTCTCAGACTGTTTTTAACAAGTTCTTACAATCAGTTTTCTAATTTTAAGTGCTCTATTAGTCATTTCTAAGCATTTTTTTGTAAGTTCTTATAATAAGTCTTGTATAAGTTCTTTTAGTCAGTTAATTCTTCTTAGTCTGTTTTCAACAAGTTCTTACAATCAGTTTTCTATAAGTTTGGGGCACGTTGCAAGACAGAACGCTGCTAAATGGTCGCACAGAATCGTGCATTGGCGACCTAGAGCAACAAAACGCAGTATTTGAAGACCTCAGAAACGACGGCTGGATGAAGTGAAAAAATATGTCCAACAGTGGATTGAAACCGGCTGAGAAAAAGGAAAAGTGGTGTGTTAATTAAGTATTTAGACTGGCAACGTATTATTCAATCTGGCAAAACTTGAGACGCGGGACTTGGAGGAGAGGAAGGTGAACATGTGATACTCGCTAGAGTCAGTTGGTTTTCTTTTTTGGTTTTCATTCGTGAAACAGTTTTTCCTAGTGCGTTCTAAAAATAAGTGACATCAATTTCGAGCAATATTGTGCTATCAGGTTTTATTTCATATTTAGGCACAGTCCAACGAAGACTTTTGTAAAACTTCGGCTTTCGTGAAACAGTTTTTCCTAGTGCGTTCTAAAAATGAGTGACATCAATTTCGAGCAATGAAAACTGTTTCACGAAAGCCGAAGTCTTCGTTGGACTGTGCCTAAATATGAAACAAAACCTGATAGCACAACATTGCTCGAAATTGATGTCACTTATTTTTAGAACGCACTAGGAAAAACTGTTTCACGAAAGAAAACCAAAAAAGAAAACCAACTGACTCTAGCGAGTATCACATGTTTACCTTCCTCTCCTCCAAGTCCCGCGACGTCTTCGTTGGACTGTGCCTAAATATGAAACAAAACCTGATAGCACAACATTGCTCGAAATTGATGTCACTTATTTTTAGAACGCACTAGGAAAAACTGTTTCACGAAAGAAAACCAAAAAAGAAAACCAACTGACTCTAGCGAGTATCACATGTTTACCTTCCTCTCCTCCAAGTCCCGCGACATCAATTTCGAGCAATGATGTGCTATCAGGTTTTGCTTCATATTTGGGCACAGGGCAACGAAAACTTCTGCAAAACTTCAGCAGACCTACGGTCACAGTGTTTTGTCAAGAGCCCTAGATTTTTGGTGGTTCAGGGCATTTTCAGAAGGAAGAGAGTCGATTGAAGATAAATCATGCAGCAGATCGATATTGAAGAAGAAACCGACAAAGGATTCGTTTCATGTTGATGTAGACAGAGTCCGGTGACGTATCGTTCTGTTATCACTTTACTTGGTAATGATTCGAACTTGGACTGATTTTTGATGATTAGTGTTGTACGAATAACATCTCGAACTGGACTCATTACCAAGTAAAGTATCGGAGTTCACTAAGTGATCATCAGTAGAGCTCCAAGCTTCATCAGTTGAAGTTCTAAAACTCATCCAAGCTACATCAAGTCAAGTTCGTAGTTTCATCAAGTGAAGTTTTCATCATTTCGTAAGTCGTCGCGCCGTGTTCATTTTTTTTTATCTTCTTTCATTTATTCATTATATATATTTTTACCATCGTTCATTTTATCATAGTTGTTCAGTTTAATCATTATTCATTTTATTTGTGTCATTGTATTTCTTTGTTCATTTGTTTCATTCGTTACATTTTTTTGTTCCTTTTTTTTGTAGTTAATAAATGTATGTGTTGTTTTCGAAAACAATAGTTATTTCAAATTCATACTAAACTGAAATTAACTTCATTTTTTTACATAATGTAAGTCGTTTGGACTAGGATATCGGTAAGTTTTTTTTGTTATTATTGTGTTTGTTAAAATACTGAGCTAATCAGAGTTGTTATGAAGGGACGTTTTTTTGTGTGCAGAACTCATGCTCGTTCAAATTATCTATTAAATTTAGCACAAATAGCAAGCGACGTCCCGCCCCCGATAACAGTCCTTAATGAGAGAAATTTCGCTTTGTTGTCCTACGGAAACAGTATTTTATCAAGGGCCCTAGATTTTCGGTGGTTCATGGTATTTTCAAAAGAAAGAGAGTCGATTAAAGATAAACCACGCAGTGGAAGCCCTTCATTTTCAAGAACCAATGAAAATGTTGACAGAGTCCGGGATCTGGTGCGATCAGATCGTCGGTTGACAGTCAGAATGATTGGACTAGAGTTCAATTTGACTCACACACACTCATTTTTGGAACGCACCGTTCATCAGATTCCGGCCAATAAATTAGGGATGAGAAAAACCTGCACTAAATGGCAATTTCAATTAACGAGTTTTTGGCCAGTAAAAACATTCCTGTGGCTCCTTACCCTTTTCATTCGCCTGACCCTGTATTTACCCTAGTAATTGCTAAAATCCGATTCTATCATTCGTGGATTATTTGTTTTGTAGCAAAAACTATATGTAATTCCATATAGGTTACAAACCCCAGATCCGCCTCATATATAACCATATATGCACTTTAACATATGAATTCTGGTTTGCATCGGCCGAGTCATAGCCGGGTGGATACGCAGAGGATGTGTGTTTTGTAAAGGCCGGAAAGGGAGATAGATAGGGGCGGATATACACGCTTCCTAACTTCAACAACCACCTGCTGCATTTGTACATACACACACATCTATATATGTATATATACTCTCACATCCATATATGTATTCATACACTCTCATCCATATATGTATCCATAGTCTCACATCCATGTATGTATCCATACCCTCCCATACATATATGTATTCATACTCTCACACAAAAAATGTATATAGATTCATGTGATATGGTGTGTGTATGTGTGTGTGTGTTATGGTGATAGTGTGTATGTGTGTGTGATGGCGTGTGTGCGTGTGTAAACACCCATCAATCCAATTTCCAATTTTCATATCGAGTGCAGATGTCTGTTTGCAGTGTGTGGTAATATTTCCCCCCTCCTGCAGGTGCTAACCATTTTCTGCGTAATTCGCGTTCGATCTTAAGGAAAGACGAAACCGACAAAGGATTCGTTTCATGTCGATGTACACAGAGTCCGGCGGCGTATAGAGTCCTTAATGAGAGAGATTTCGCTTTGTTGTCCTTGTTGCTTTTATCCCTCGGGTCAATTATTCGTTATTATTCCCGGGAAACGCGAAAGATTTCAAGACGATGCGGTGATGAGAGAACGGAGAGCATAAAGGTATAAAATGATGTATACAAAGAGATGTTTTCTTACTGGGGGGTTTATTATGAAAATAATACCACAGCCTTAGCTGGAATTTTACTAAAAACATCAAAATATTTCAATGAACCTAAGGTTGGTGTCCCAAATATATCGTGCGATTGTTTAAATTATGTTTTAGAGTGGGCGGCATTTTTTTTGTGCGGTTGCCTACAACGCTAATTGAATGATGGAATAAATTTGAGGTTATGGTAAACTATGTGGTAACAGTCAGTAGTGCCAATCTAATTTAAAATCCAAAGCCTACTGTAAATCATGTTTTAATCGCACGGTACTAATACATATACCGGGCGTAACGCAAAACAGGATCACCCCTTATTAGTTTATATTTGTAATTTAATATATGTAGTGAATTTTTCCTTTAAGTTTACACATCCTAATACATACTCTGTAAATGTTCAGGTATTCATGTTTTTATAAAAGTGTTCAATTTGAAGTTTAAACGAGGGGTTTCCACTCCCAGGTTAAGCATGAAGTAAAATTTCGAGTTTAGAAAAGCCTGAAAATTTGGTTTGGTCGCGTAGCGCGAAGCGCGGAGCGACCAAACCAAATTTTCAGGCTTTTCTAAACTCGAAATTTTACTTCATGCGCCACGCGTATAAAACACTGAAATATTGTAAAGTTAGAAATACACTAAACATTAATTTAAAAAAATGAAGTAATAATCGAAATATTTAAATAACAAAATATTTACATTTTTCTTCACACATTCTCAAGTCAGGTCAATTAATACAATGTATTAAATTAACTTATTTAGTAAGTAATTAAAAAAAGTTAAATTAATGGTGCTTAATGGGTTAAAGGGGAACTGATAAAACAGTAATGACTGAATAAAACTCAGTGCTAAAAGGGCTAATAAAAACAGGAAGGAGACTAATAGTATTGATGAAAGCTGACAGGACTAATAAAACAATATTATGACTGATAAAAGCTGAAAGAACTGAAGAAAGGCTCATAAAAATTAATTGGAATGGTGGAGGACTGATTAAAACTGAACGAACTGATGAAAGTTGGAAGGATTGGGAGAACTTGGAAAACTCATTCAAGATTAACCCAATTCGTATCAGAAGTTTTGGACCGTCGTGGCCAAGTGGACGCGATTTATCTGGACTTCAATAAAGCTTTTGACAGCATTAGTCATGACATCATATTAAGTAAATTATCATTCCTCGGGTTTTCTCCAATACTATATTCGCTGATGGAGTCCTATCTGAAAGACAGAACACAATATGTTGAGCTAAGTGGCTTCAAATACCCTAAATTTTCTTCAACAAGTGGTGTGCCCCAAGGGTCCATTCTTGGACCTTTATTATTTATCTGTTTTATAAATGATATTGTGTCAGATATAACGTCAAACATCCTTCTTTTCGCTGATGACATTAAATTGTATTCTGAGATCAGATCTCAGGAGGATTGCCTAACCATGACTAATGATTTGCGGAAAATTGAGGAATGGTGCATATTAAACGACCTTCATTTGAATATCAGTAAATGTAATTTTATAAAATTCAGTAGGAAACATAATGCGATACAGTATAACTATGCCGTTGCGAATCACCAACTTACGGAGCACAGAGTTATTAGGGACTTAGGAGTTTTGATCGATAATAAGCTAACATTTGTAGATCATATCGATGCAATTTGTAAATCAAGTTATAAATTACTTGGCTTTGTCATTAGAAATTCCAAGGATTTTAATAATATTGCAACTCTGAAGAATATGTATTTTACTTTTGTCAGATCCAAACTTGAATATTGTTCGCTAATCTGGTCGCCTTTTGTTGCACGTCGTAAATTACAACTGGAAACAATACAACGAAAATTCCTTAAAACTCTGTATTTCAAACGCCATAGAATATACCCAATACAGAATTATGACTACGGTAAACTACTGGCGGAGTTTGATATACCCCCTTTGGAGTTGCGAAGGAAAGTGGCATCGTCATTATTATTTTTGTTCAACCTAATAAACGGCCAAATTCATGACCCCTTTTTACTTTCAAAGCTAAACTTTCACACACCTCGGCTAAATGCTAGATGTTCGATCTCTTTCCAATACCCAACTGCAAATACAAATGCTTTACAATACTCTCCTCTATATCGCATGCTGATGTTATGTAACGACATAGACGATGTCGACCTATTTAATATATCACTTTCCTCTCTTAAAAAACGGCTCCTTCAATAATATTGCAAGCGATTGTTTTTTATTTCTTTTTGTTTAATTTAATTCTTTGTACTTGTCCTCTTTACCGTTTTTTTAAGTTTACAAATTTTTAGTTTACATTTTTAGTTTAAGTTAATATTAAGTTTCTCTGTAAATGGATTTATCAGTTGAGAAATAAATTATTATTATTATTATTATTAAGATTAAAAGAAGACTATTAAATTACTAAAAGTACCGATGAAAGTTGAAAAGACTAATAAAAACAGTATTATGTCTGATGAATGCTGAAAGGACTGAAGAAAGTCTGATGAAAATTGATTGGACTGGAGAAGGACTGATTAAAACTGAAAGAACTGATGAAAGCTGAAAGGATTGGGAGAACTTGGAAAACTTATTAAAGATTAAAAGAAGACTATTAAATTACTAAAAGTACTGATGAAAGCTGAAAGGACTAATAAAAACAGTATTATGTCTGATGAAAGCTTAAAGGACTGAAGAAAGTCTGATAATAATTGATTGGACTGGAGAAGGACTGATCAAAATTAAAAGAACTGATGATAGCAAGAAGGATTGGGAGGATTTGGAAAAATCGTTCAAGACTAAAAGAAGAAGACATTATTATCACTTTGTTGACTACAAGTATGCTCTAATTTCTAAATGAATTAACATCAATATTTATACCGATTATATCTAATACTCGTTAACTCCTACAAACCTACGCTCATAATGATATCCAAAACCATTTTTTGCTTTAATGAAACTTCCAATTAGAACCGCATTACACCCAAACAGTGTTATTATTTTTTTCTTTATTTTTCATGTCCTTCGCTTAATTAATAACGCATTTGTAGTACACGTACAAATATATTCGATCGGCCGCCAGGAGTTATTTATTTATTTATATTCCAATTATTTCGGGTTTTGTTGCTACCACCAGAGTCCAAGTGTATATATTTTATTTGTGCTACGCGACAAACACACACATAGCACACACACACGTGTGCACTCAAACAAATATTGATTGTGTTGTTTATTCAACAGCGTATATAAATGATGCTCTTTTTATTTGGAATAAAAATAAAACAAAAAACAAAGGTCTAATTAAAATGTTCTTTTAGGTTTACACATGTTGATTTATTCAGTGTTAATTTTCAGGTATTTTAAAAAAGTTTAATTTGAAGCTTAATACGAGTGTTTTCCACTCCCAGACTAAGCATGAAGTAAAATTTCGAGTTTAGAAAAGCCTTAAAATTTGGTTTGGTCGCGTAGCGCGAAGCGCGGAGCGGCCAAACCAAATTTTCAGGCTTATCTAAACTCGAAATTTTACTTCATGCGCCACGCGTACAAAACGCTGATTTAAATTGACGTTTAGAATATCTCCTTATGTTTAATCTAAAGTTAACAAAACACATAAATCTTTATTTCGTCTAAAAAATATTGCTGTTTCAAAATTCGTTTGAGTGAATATTTGTAGAATTTATTAACGCGAGATCAAACATATTTTAAACTTTACAATATTTTAGTGATTTATACGGTTTATACGGTTTATTAATAGAATTCAATTTGAAGTATTAAGCGAGTGTTTTCCACTCCCAGGCTAAGCATGAAGTAAAATTTCGAGTTTAGAAAAGCCTGAAAATTTGTATTGATCGCGTAGCGCGAAGCACGAAGCGACCAAACCAAATTTTCAGGCTTTTCTAAACTCGAAATTTTACTTCATGCGTCACCGGTACAAAACACTAATTCAATGTAAAGTTTAGCAGTGTGTTTTAAACTTCGTAATATGTCAGTGTTTTGTACCGGTGGCGCATGAAGTAAAAATTTCGTATTTAGAAAAGCCTTAAAGTGTGAATTAGTTTCTCCGCTTAGCTACCCGGAAAATACAAAATGAAAAAAGCTCAGTTTTTGCTAAAACAAATGAATTAAATTACTTTTATGTTTGATCTCTCATTAATCCATTTTAAAAATCTTTTATTTTTCGCCTTCAAAATTCTAGCGTGTGGATTGAAATTCGTCACTGATTACAAATCTAAATTAATAAAAAATTTTAACAATTACGTCAATTTCACTATACTATATACATCATTTAAAACATGATTTAGAGTAGGCTCTGAATTTTAAATTAGATTGGCACTACTGACCGTTAACATATAGTTTACCATAACCTCAAATTTATTCCATCATTGGGCCCGTTCATCAAAATGTTCAACATTCAACATGTTTGGATTTGTTTGTGATCTATGTTGGTATCTAATGAACGGTACTCCGGTCACTCTATTTTGTACAATTGCAAGAATCCCAAACACGTTCATAATTGACAATCCGGTCATCAGAGAATTCCCCAACAGTTGGCAGTAAACTCCCAACTGTTGTCTCTGATGAACGGGCCCATTCAATTAGCATTGTGGGCAACCGCACAAAAAAATGCCGCTTACTCTAAATCATAATTTAAATGGTCGCACAATATCTTGAACTTTCTCCCCACTAATCTCTTGGAGGGACATGATTGAGGTTCTTGTTTATATGTTTATTTCAAAATGGGGCTGAATTTCGGAAGTGAATGTAAAGTAAGGGTGGAATTTCTTCCCTCAGCGGCTGAAATCGTTAAATTCAGGACGAAATAAGTAGCGTGTCTCTTAATTAGGGATTGAAATTTACACCTCGCGTTAATGGAACCTCATTTCTCGTGTTCCATAAAGGATACAGGTATTCCCACCCCGAGGCCAGAGTTAATGAAATGACAACCAGGTTCACACTACATTTAAATGAAATGAAATCAATAAATTCTCTCTTTACATTCAAAGAATTATTTTTAAATATAGAAATAATATGTCAATACCAAATAGTGATCAGTGATAATTATTTAATTTAATAATATCAACGGCGGCTCGCGGACTAATTTCAGGGTATGGGATAGACCAGTGATGGGGAAACTACGGCCCGCGGAAAGGTTTAATCCGGCCCGTTTAAGAGTGCCGTCGTGAGAATGTTTGAACGCGTTCTTACTTCGTAATGTGACGACCCGCAGAAAAACTACCTACCTACGATTAAGCATTATTCTTTGGCCCGCTACGATTGTCTGGTTATTACAAATGGCCCGTCTTAAAAAACGTTTCCCCACCACTGGGATAGACCCAAGGTATACGTATCGCGTTATCAAAGTTTAACTTCTTTGCGCCAGCAGAGTACGTTTATTTTCAAAAGACAGTGACATCGACCCGTGATTGCACCGATAGCCATTGGTCCTTCGATAGTAAACACTACCGAATGATCAGTGCATGCAGTTATCAAAGGTTGACTTGTTTGTGCCAGCAGAGTTCGTTTAAATTCAAGAGACAGTGACGTAGACACGTGATTACACCGATAGCCACTGGTCCTTCGATAGTAAACACTACCAAACGACCAATGCATGCAGTGACGTCACTGTCTCTAGAATTTGAACGAAATGTACAGTATATTCCGGGAATCATGGCATTCACGTCAACAATTTATGTATGTATCAGTTTTTCTACCATTTAATACCATTATATGCGCATCATCGTGGCAAATAATAGAAACTTATGTCTTGTAACTCCTGAAACAAGTACAAACAACAGTGCCCAATTCGAAATTCCGGAACTTAGAATTTTGGAATTGATGACGTGAATGTCAACATTTACCTCTGAAGCAAATAATAGAAACTTATGTCTTGTAACTCCTGAAACAAGTACCAACAACAGTGCCCAATTCGAAATTCCGGAACTTAGAATTTTGGAATTGATGACGTGAATGTCAACATTTACCTCTGACGCAAATAATAGAAACTTATGTCTTGTAACTCCTAAAACAAGTACCAACAACAGTGTCCAATTCAAAATTCCGGAACTTAGAATTTTGGAATTGATGACGTGAATGTCAACATTTACCTCTGACGCAAATCTGTGACGTAATAGACATTGAATAACCTCATTTTTTGTGAATTCTCTAGTAAAATGTATCTTGTAGCAATATTGTTTCTGTTTTGTGTTGTAGGCGTTCACTTTGTGGTACAGTTTGATAATGACTACTAGATAGTCTAAACTATAGTCACAAATTAAGTGCAAAATATAGTGATTAAACAAAGTAAAAAGTGTTTTATTTACAAATATTGTTTCTATTACTCAACAATCTCAATCTGTTCGATGAGTTGAGTGTTGCGCAAATTCAAAATATGCCAAAATTTCCAAACCGATCAACTCTCCTGTTCAATTTCAAACTTCTAACAAGTGTTTCCACTCTTTGAGCATGAATTGCTTGAGCAGGAATTAAATTTAAAATTTAAAGAGCCTGAAAATGTAGTTTTGGCCTATTTAGTATCTGCGCGACACTCAACTCATCGGCCAAATTGAGATGGTAAAGCAATATAAATGGTAGACATTTGAGTTTTGGGATGTAAATATAATGTAACTATAGTTTGATTTTGGCATAGTATTAACTTTTTTTTACCTGAAGTGAAATCATATTTTTAATTTTAAATTGCAACCCCAACTTTTTTCTAACTTGCACCGTTCGTCTAGAAATTCCCTTATCAACGATATATAATAGTGTCCCTGTATTTAAAAGAGTAGCGCAAACTGGCATCCATATTGACGCCTTTAGGCGCCAAATTCAAACTAAACCAATCGTTTTCTATAATGAGTGACTCGCGTCCTGTTAATTTGATTTAATTTGAATTTGGCGGCTAAAGGCGTCAAGATGGATGCCAGTTTGCGTTACTCTCCTAAATACAGAGAGAATAATGTATAACAAGTTGATATTTACTTTAAAACTAACCTCAAAATTAATATTTTCCAAAATTGACTTAGTAAGCCAAGGAATTGTAACTAGGATGAAAGATCACAAAGTAGGCCGTTGAATGTAGATGACAGCCCATTCAACGGCTTTGTTTAATTTTAAGTGAATGTAATAATCTTTGTAAATGAGATTATTACACCCAATTAATTTCAAAATACTTTTTCTTTATTTTTAAAAGTAACTGGATCAGGTAATTTTCTTTTTTCATTCTTCGGATTACTTCTTTTTTTCTCTCTCGTTGAGTTGATGGTGTCCAGTGTTGGAGAGTAGGTAACCATGGCCGCTAATATAAAACCAATATCATTTAATTGATCTGCCTGGGCCCTCGTCATTAACATGGGGCACACGTGCGGCAGATGTTCCTGCCTTTATGGACACCTTGAGCGTCTTTCTCTCCACCCAGGTAGAGAAAGAGAGAAGAGGCAAACCAAAGGTAGATCAACATGTGCTCCGTGCGTACTAAATGTAGCAGCGGCAGCCAAGGCCTGGTATTAAAAACGACAGCTGAACTGAAACAAGGGCGTTTATGTAATACTGTTGATGATGGTATATATATAATAAAAGGTATATAAAGCGGGGGGTTGCACCTTGCGCTGGGCAGCGCTTTTGTCTTCTCATGCGGAAAGGGAATGAAATTGGATTTTTGATTCGAATTCTACAAAACAAAATTCAGATTGCTTTAGTTTACATCCGATTTTATTTAAATCAACATTTGGTGTTTAGATCAATTTGTTTTCAGTGTAAAGATACCGAATTTCAAATTGATATATTAAAAGACACGTTTCGGACTTCAAAGTCCTTGTCTGTGTGGTCCTGCCCCATTGCCAGAGCTGTTACGAGTACAAGTAAATTGTATTCGAGACCAAACCAAAATCTATTTTTAAGCCATAAGTTTTCCTTCCTTAGTTTTCCATAAAAGCGGGCAAATTGGAACCTCTAACGAAAGTTTCCGCTCCTTGATTAAGCATAAGATAAAATTTGAGCAAATAAGGGAACAATGCTTGATCCTTGTGGTACCCCGCTTGTTTTTATAAAAACGTGCAAACCTTTGTTAAGCATGAAGTAAAATTGCGAGTTTAGAAAGCCTGAAAATTTGGAATTGCAGGCGTGCGAGCGAAGTGAGTCGGGCCGGCAAATCCAAATTTTATGGATTTTCTAAACTTGAAATTTTACTTCTGGGAGTGAAAACACTGGATCGAAACGTCAAATTAAACTCATTTATAAAATCGACAGATGCCGGTAAATTCACAGCGTACACATCATGTATGTTTTAAAAAAAAATCCTAGTATGTAGTATAAAAAGTCATTCATAAAAATCATAAACAGAAATGCGGAATTTCTGTAATTGCTTGGGCCGTTAATAGGTTAATTCTTTGAATTTTCATCGGACTGAAGGGCGTTTATATGTTAAGAAGTCTTTCTTACTTTATTATTTATTTCTCCTAGTGTGTGAATGCTATAAAACTCTCTCTCCTCTCAGACTTTCCGATCTAGAAAATTTGTAACGCCCCCGGTATGAAAAATTGCGCTGGCTGCAGTGTGTTAAGGATTTAAGAGGTGCCTTTGCGCTTCCGTTAGGAGAGGGTTGATTTATGCGGTGCATATTCGCCGCATTGCCGCGCGCGTGTTCGCTTTATTGTGATGTTGATGGCAACACGGAATGTGTTACTTAACAAATTGTAAACGTACCTGGAGATACATAAAGTAGGAGTTGCAGCGGCGGCGCGCGCCCCGGGTTCCCCAAGGTACACCTTTATCGCCCCCCCGCTTACTGGATCGGCATTCACGAACATTTCTTAATATATTCAGATACTGCATATTTTGTACTTTAATATCAAGAGTTACTACTCTAGTTGGCATTCTTAATATCTTCAGTAAGTTTCTCATCTTATTTCAATGATTTAAAAGGAAACATTTTTGTAAATTTCACCATTTCTTGTTTGTACTATTGAATAAAAAAAATCAAATTATTCTTTTAAGTATACATACTCGTATGCATACTCTGTAAATTTTCCGATATTTGTTGTTTTTTAACAGAGTTTAATTTGCTTTAATCGCGTGGTTTCCACTCCCAGATTAAGCATGAAGTAAAATTTCAAGTTTAGAAAAGCCTGAAAATTTGGTTTAGTCGCGTAGCGCCTAACTGAAGATATACAACGTATACAGTGTATTGAAATATGTATACTTAAAAGAAAAACTCCCTGTACATTACTACTCTAGTTGGCATTCTTAATATCTTGAATAAGTTTCTCATCTTATTTCAATGATTTAAAAGAAAACATTTTTGTAAATTTCACCATTTCTTGTTTGTACTATTGAATAAAAAAAATCAAATTTTTCTTTTAAGTATACATACTCGTATGTATACTCTGTAAATTTTCCGATATTTGTTGTTTTTTAACAGAGTTTAATTTGCTTTAATCGCGTGGTTTCCACTCCCAGATTAAGCATGAAGTAAAATTTCAAGTTTAGAAAAGCCTGCAAATTTGGTTTAGTCGCTAGCGCCTAACTGAAGATATACAACGTATGCAGTGTATTGAAATATGTATACTTAAAAGAAAAACTCCCTGTACAAACCTAATGTAAATTAAAAAATTAGATTAGGTCGAGTTAGGTTGCATTAGGTGTACGCTGTAATGACTCCCCTAGAGATACACGCTAGGCAGGTACTTCGGTGATTAGCAACAAAAAATGAACTAAATGTTCATTCAAAATAAATAAAAAATATTACGCTTTATTTGTTTAAGTCAAATCGATTGTGAAATTATTCGGTTGAAAATAATGTTTCTGTGGGGAGCAATAAAGCCACATATTTAAATTATTAAACACCTACAGTATGTAATACATCAAATATTATAAATGCATCGATGTGAAAGCGCAAACATATCATTTTCCGCATTTCATTTCATGTAAATGAAACGCGTGCAGGTATTTTTTCGTCTGTTTGTATTTATTTATTGGATTGAATTATTTCGCGAAAGCGGGCAGGGATTTTATCAGCTGAATTCCATCTAAATAAATGGTTTATAAAAAAAAAACGGATGTACTGTACAAACAAAAATAACAAAACTAACGGCACGGATTAAAATACCAATAACACATTGCGAATGTATTTCCATAATGAATTTTTTGGACGTGTGGAAAACCGTATGTAGGAGAGATGTTAAATTAAATTGATTCGTAAAGCAAATAAAAAAATGTTTGCAAAAATGGAATGAATCGGGGGCAAAATGTGTGGAATTTTGTAATTGAATTAAAATATTTGTGAAAAATTTTAACAAATATTTTCCACGTTATGATTAAGCATAAAGTGAAATTTAAGAGAAATAAGGGGCCAATACTCAAGCCCAGTGGTACCCCATCAAGAAATGATAAATGAATTCAAGATATTGAAAGTTAGAAAAAAACATCGAAAATTACGAGGGCCGATCAATAAGTCCCTACGTTTGAAGATAAGGTAGCATTCCTGAAGGAAGTTGGCATTACTATCTTGTACTGCCATCTGTCGAACCATACTAAATTTCAGACTGATTAATAGGTTAGTTTTTATTTGGCAGCCGTTTTATAAGTTTTGTAAAAAATCTAGTAGAACAACCTTTTTGAAAAAATTTTGTTATATTTTCTAACATAGTCTCTTTCGAGGGCTATACACTGGCGCATGAGTTTACATTTTTTTAATATCGTCGAAAAACTAGACTATCTAAAAGTCTGCATACTTTTCTTTCGGGTATTTTTCGGCGAGAATTTCCTCTCATCGAGCCAAATGTTTAGGTTTTAAAACGGAAAGAAATCGCACGTGACCAAATCTGGAGAACAGAATAGGTAGGGAATCAATTCATAGCCAAATTCGTGTAATTTTGTGTAAAATTGTTGAAGTGAAATTTATGAGCAGAGCCAATACTCAAGCCCTGTGGTAACCCATCGAGACATTTTTTCTTAAAGTTTAATTAAGCATGAAGTGAAATCTAAGAGAAATACGGGGCCAATACTTGCCTTGTGGTACCCCATCAACAATTTTCTATTTCTATTTTCTATTTTTTTGAGCCACTAGCTTCAAACGATCACCAAACGTGAACTACATGTCACATCTGCTTGAAATTTGGACTAAGAGGGTTTGAAGAGTGTATCTTTCGAGATGTCACGTCACTAAATGGCTTGTGTAACCATTTCGTAGAAATTTACCATACTTATCAAGCGGCCAAAGTATTATTATCGTGTTTCTCGATAAAATGGAAAAAGAGCAATGTCGATCCTTAAACATGCGTCTTGATTCCTAACACGGGTACTTATTAATCGACTCTCGTAAAAGAATTACGTAAGCACTTTTGAAAATATCAAAGTGGAAATTTTCTTGTACATCAATGTTTTCTCTGTATCCTCGTGAAATAGGTATCTATTCTAACCTAAATCCATCACGCTTTTTTCTTTCTCTCATTTCAACTTCAAAAATATCTAACATCAATAAATCGTATAGATTTTCGTAACTATCTATCTAGCTATGTGTGTGTGTGTTTGGGGATGCATATAAATTTCATGAATATTGGCAGAGGGGCGCAGTCGTGTAGAATTCATGCGGTGTTCCAGTATTTGCATATTGGACTTAAATAAATCAGAAATTCAGGACGCTTCCCTTTCGGCAGCGGCGGTCAGCCCGTCGAGAGATCAAAAGGGCCGGGATGATGGATCGGGTCGATAAGGCGGAAAACTCGGAACGTCCACCCCGATTATAGCCCTCTTGGGCTGCGTAAAAAGGGTCGTCGCGCGACTGACCTCATCAAAATGTTAATGCGGGCCCGACCCTTATGATACAATTTTATCATTCTGACAAGCACTGTAGGAATCATTCTTATTATTCTACTTTAATCCACGCGAATTGAAACGCCATGCAAATTCTGGATCTGCCTTTATAATTTAATTCCTGAATATAAGCTACTGGCAAAGTACCCGACAATCATTTAGCTCAATTTTATATTAGGTAGCAATTTATGCCTCGCCGACGCATTCAACATTTTCCTCTTTGTTTGTAATTGATCTCCTAGTATGCTAAGATATTACATAGTCCCTCCTAGGATGCTAGGATATTACATAGTTCTTTCTAGGATGCTAGGATATTACATAGTCCTAGGATCCTTGGAGGTTGGTATCAAACAAAACAAAAAAACGGAAAATGGTGAATGCGCCGGGGATGCATAAATTGCTACTTTTTTCATAACAGAGCTGGCCAAGATTCGAATCCTTTTAGAGGATTCAAAAGAGGCATTCGAATACTTTAGTTTAACTGGATTCGTGATTCGGATTCGTTACATTTTTATAAGAGGATTCGTATTCGAATCTAAATGTGGGTGATTCGAATCCTTATAAAAAGATTCAAATATTTATAAAAGGATTCGAATACTTTCAAAGGGATTTGAATCGTCAAAATAATTCGAATTGATTATGAGGATTAACATGAAAAATGTCTTTTAGGTGTATTTTAATTTCTCGTTAAATCACTGTTTTATACGCGTGGCGCATGAAGTAAAATTTCGAGTTTAGAAAAGCCCCGTGAAAATTTGTCTCGGGTCGCTGCGCGACCCTCGACAAATTTTCTACGCGGGGATTTTCTAAACTCGAAATTTTACTTCATGCTTAGTCTGGGAGTGGAAACGCTCGTTCGATACTTCAAACTGAATGCTTTGATAAGAACTTTAAACGACAAAATGCTTTTAAAGATAATAATCTACTTTTCAAAATTTTGTTTAATATCATTTGAAGTAAAACTGACATGGTAGCTACAATCTAAAATGTTACATTTTTCCGAAATTTCCCTGATTCAAGATTTTTTTCCTGGCCTTTTAATATAACTTTCTTCTGTGGAAAACCCCCATTTTGTTAAATTGTTTTCATTGTTTTTGTCAATATTTAAGTTAGTTTTATAAATTTTTATGTGTTTTGTAATTTGAGTGCTGATTTTGACAAATTTGATAATATCATATGGCTTTTTTGTTAGTGTTTTGGTCAATTTGAATATAATTCCATGACTTTTCTGTGACTATCCCGGTTTTAATGATATTCAGTGAAATTTTTATTTGCGTAATTTACAGGCATTCGTGGATTTTATAATAGAGTTCAATTTGAAGTTTTGAACGGGTGTTTCCACTCCTAGGCTAAGCATGAAGTAACATTTCGAGTTTAGAAAAGCCCTGTGAAAATTTGTCGAGGGTCGCGCAGCGACCCGAGACAAATTTTCACGGGGCTTTTCTAAACTCGAAATTTTACTTCATGCGCCACGCGTACAAAACACTGATTTGAAGTGAAGTTCAGAAGCACACAAATTCATCTTCAATCAGAGTAACAGGGAATTAGGTATTTAGTCTGTTATCAAGTGTTAATAATAAATAATTAGGTTTTGAATATTTTTGTTAAAACAACTAGTTACGATATTTATATGTTCATAGTTGCAGAAAAAGAATAAAATCAAATTTATTCTTAACGAATTTGTATTCGTGATTCGAAAAAACAGGATTCGAATCTTTTATTGGAATCATATTTATCTCTTACGAATCCTTTATTCGAGTATTCGTGATTTAAATTATATTAGGTGATTCGGATTCGTGATTCGAATCTTTTTTATGAGGATTCGTCCCAGCACTGGTTCATAAGTATTGTGAGTAGCAAGTTTTGACCATTTCCGCTTTTTGCTGTCTATCTCCAGCTCCTGCGATCCTAGGGGTGTCTAATACACACTTTATGTTTGTTTACAGAGCATAAGTAGTGTGTGTAGAAAGCTTGGTTGAAGTTGCTCCAGTCATTCAAGAGTCTATAGAGAATATACATATGAACACACAGTATATTCAACAAGAGCGTAATCGGCCAAACTTGAGCAAAATATCAAATTAGATGGTTGAAAATCGAATTATACATGTTCGGTAATTGCATTGAGGAGGATCAATGAATTTGCCGCATTTTGTTTATTTTGCGCGACTTTGCATAAACTCGCGAACAGCGAGTCTTCCTCAATATTTCGAGAATCCTTCTTTAACTACTCCATGTCGGAATCGCCTTACTACCTATTTATTTTTTAAATCATCACACGAGTTTTACTAGTTCTTTTAGAACCTCCTAAGTTTATTATTATTTCTTTTTTGTAAGTTAGCAAAGTATGTAATTAGATGTACCATGCTCATTGCGACATATTCATTTCGAAAACTGCTTGCATATCATTAAATCCCACCTGGCGTCCGTCTTCACTTAAGACGAGTAAGTTAATTAGTTGACTCTGCTCTTCTTTTTGAGACACGCGAGGACGAGTTCCTCGAGCTGGCAATTACCAAATGCACTCTTGGCTCGTGTCGCGTGCACACGGCCCTCTGCTAATGGAAATCATGTGCATGAAAAAAATTAGGGGCTCTGAACGCGAAAAATGTTTATATAATTCTTTGGGGATTAATCGTTTATACAGAGAGTTTTTCTTTTAAGTATACATACAGAGAGTTTTTCTTTAAGTATAAATATCCTAATCAGAGCGTAGATGCTGTAAATCTTCTGATATTCGTTGTTTTTTTTAGGAGTTTTATTTTAAAATTTAACGAGGGTTTTCCACTCCCAGATTAAGCATGAAGTAAAATTTCGAGTTTAGAAAAGCCTTAAAATTTGGTTTGGCCGCGTAGCGCGTAGCGCTACGCAGTCAAACCAAATTTTTAGGCTTTTCTAAACTCGAAATTTTACTTCATGCGCCACGCGTATACAACACTGATGTGATGTAATGTTATTAGTATAATGCATTAGTCGAATATTTTGAACTTCACCTAAAATCAGTGTTTTATACGCGTGGCGCATGAAGTAAAATTTCGAGTTTAGAAAAGCCCAGAAAATTTGTCTCGGGTTTCTAAACTCGAAATTTTACTTCATGCTTAATCTGGGAGTGGAAAACACTTGTTTAAGACTTCAAATTAAACTATTTTAAAAAATAAACGATTATCGGAAAAGTTACAGCTCATGCATACGTGTATGTATATTTAAAAGAAAAATTCCTAGTATTTGATCTCACGCCTCACTCTTGACCCTCAAGTTACGTTAAGGTTAGATTTTCTTACACTTGACCGAATCTGTCTTTCTTTCTTAATATTATTCTCTGAATCCACAAGAAATACAAAATATTAATGGTAAAATATAAAATATGAATGGTAAAATATTAATTTAGATTTGGTTAGGTTAACACCTCGACCCCCAATTACCCGTATTGGGTGTCGAGGTTTTGAACGTACCTAATCTATCGTCTGATCTGGATCATAAAGGGGTGTGTACCCAGACACAGCAATTAGACCCCAATGGGCCCTTTTTGCATCACCCCCTAGGGTTGTGTCACTATTCAGCTCAGCCATGCCACTCTGTCGAGAAAGGCAAGCAGAGCAGCGGTTGACTCTTCCCTAATGTCGGCCAATGTCGGCCATCTGGACCCCTAGAATTTCCTCCCTTTGCGAGGCGAGTGCTGGGCAATCACAGAGGATGTGCTCGGCAGTCTCGTCCTCCTCATGACAGCCTCTACAATCTGGCGAGTCAACGACTCCCATTTTGTAGAGATGCCTATTTAGTCCACAATGGCCCGTGAGAACGGCCGTTATGCATCTCAGATTATTTCTGCTCATTTGCAGGTATTGTAGTGCCGTCTTTTTGTTCGGATACCCTAAGGTTTCCAAGACATCCTACAGTCCTTAATGTCATCCCAGCGTTCCCTGAATTTCTTCAGGATTTCGTTGTGGATCAGTTCGTTTAGGGTCGAGATGGTGGGTTTTACTAGCGGCTGTGGCGAGGAGATAGTTTCCCCAGCCGCTGCTCTAGCCAGTTTATCCGCCTTTCGATTGCCTACATTAATGTCATGGGCCTTCACCCATGATATCTCGATTCTGTTTTCTGCAGCAGCAAGCCTGAGTTTGCTGTGGCAGTCCAGAACTGTCTCCGATGTCGTTACTCTGTTTTTCAGATCCACCAGAGCCTGCCTGCTATCTGTTAGGATGAGTAGCTTTTTGTTCCTCACGTTGCGGTTCTGTATGGTTTCAGCCGCAAGTGCTATTCCCATCACTTCTAGTTGTGCGATGGCCGTGTTCTCTCCCATTGGAGTCTTTAGGTTAATGCCCAGGTTCCTGGAGTATATCCCTAGTCCCGAGCGTCCTTCTTTACATGATGCGTCGGTGTAAATGCGATTAGCCGATTCTCTCATGTCCATTGAGGGATGGACGCGTACCTCGTATCCTTTCGGTACGGTATTTGTGGGCGAGCACAGGTCGTTTCTAGCCTCTAACAGAGGTATATCTTTGCAGACATTCCTCCAGAGGCTGCCTTTAGCCATCCCACATGTGTTACGTGTCCATAACCCTTCAGCTTGGAGACGGAGTATGATATTTATGGCCTCCTTCTCCACATACAGATCCAGCGGTGGAAGATATAGCATGAATTCCATTGCCAGAGTCGGGGTAGTGCGAATTGCACCCGTCGCGCCGAGACAAGCTATTCTTTGTACCTGGAATAGGCGCCTCATTGTGGTCTGTAGTTTCGTTCTTGACCACCACACAGAGGCGCCATAAGCAAGCATTGGCCTTATTATCGCTGTGTAGACCCATAGTGTCGCTTTTGGTTTCAGACCTTATGTCCTCCCCACTACACGTCTACACTGCCAGAATGCCCTTATGGCCTTGTTTGTTTTGATATCGATATGCGATTTCCAGCTCATTTTATTGTCGATGGTTATACCCAGGTATTTGACTTCCTTGCTGTACTGCAATATCGTATCCATTTGCGAGGGTGCCCTTTGAGGTACCCTCCTTTTCCTGGCGAACATGACCATCTCCGTCTTTGCTGGGTTAACAGAGAGGGAGTGATCTTGACACCATTTGGTGAGCGTGTCAAGTGCCGTCTGCATCCTGCTGCATATGGCATCTTCAAATTTTCCACTTACTAGGATGGCTAGGTCATCAGCATAGGCTGTGATCGTAAAACCTTGCGTGCGCAGTTCCTTCAGTAGGCTATCAAGCACCATGTTCCACAGCAGGGGGGATAATACACCTCCCTGCTTGCATTCACGGCTTATTTTGCAGGAGATACATTGTCCCCCTGCCTCCGCGCTGACTGTCCTGTTAGCAAGCGCATTGCTAATCCAGTCAGCTATTGATACTGGGACTCCGCGCCTATCCAGGGCGTTCAGTATCTTTGGTAAGGTTGTTTTGTCAAAAGCGCCTTCAATGTCAACAAATACACCCCGGGTGGATTCGCGTGAATCCAACGATTTCTCTATCTCGCCTACAACACTGTGTAGTGCCGAGTTAGTTGATCTACCCCTTGTGAATGCATGTTGCGCCTTCTCCAGTGGTAATTCCTGAAGCGTTTTGCCTCTTATATATCTCTCACACAGTCTCTCCATTGTTTTTAGGAGGAAAGACGAGAGCGATATTGGCCTGTAAGCTTTTGGTTCCGTGTAATTAGCTTTGCCAGGCTTGGGAATGAAAACTACCCTGACTTGTCTCCAGGCCTTTGGGATGTATCCCGTCGCCAGGCTGGACCTATAAAGCACGACTAGGTACTTCACGAGTTCCTCTCTTCCCCACTGCAGTAGGGCGGGAAAAACTCCATCCGGTCCTGGCGATTTAAAGGCAGAGAAGCTGTCTATAGCCTGTCGGGTGTTTTCCTCATTTATCACCTCCCCGGTAAGTGTGTAGTCATTACCGGTTTCGGGGGCGATCGTCACACACTCACTTTCCTGCCCGTTTGTGATGTTACATCCAGGGAAGTGCGCCCTAAGTAAGAGCCTCAGACTGTCTTGGAGGTCATTGGTTAATTCACCATCCTCCTTCCTCATGATACCAACAGCCTGGAGTGGTTTTTGCGAGATTATTTTCTTCAGTCTGCTTATCTCTGCACATCCTTCTATATTTTCAGTAGGTGCGCCAGCATGTTCTCTGACGTTGCCTTAAGAGTTTTTTATATTCACTCAGGCGGTCTTTATAACTAGACCAGTCAGAGCTTAATTTTGAGCGGTACGCTCTGTTATATGCCTTTCTTGTCGCTTTCTTGAGGGATCCGAGTTCGGGCGACCACCATGGAGTGGCCTTCCCAGTCTCAGATCTCCATTTGAGAGGACAGGAGGCTTTGTATGCACTCAGTATCTGCGTCTGCACCGCCCCTGCTAGCAGATCTATGCCAGCGCAGTCTGTTGGTGTCTCTGTACTTACCTCCCGCATGCTACTTCTAAGGTGCGTGGTGTACGCCTCCTTGTCCTAATCTATCGTTAACTTATTCCTCATTGATCACTTGCTAAAACATTTCTACTATGCGATCATTTAAAACATGATTAGAGTAGGCTCTGAATTTTAAATTAGATGTGCACTACTGTCTGTTAACACATAGTTTACCATAACCTCAAATTTATTCCATCATTAAATTAGCGTTCTGGACACCGAAAAAAAAATGGCGCCTACGCTAAATCATAATTTAAACGATCGCACGGTACTAATATATACAAACCAAGTGATTTTAAATTAAAAACCCATACAACCTAATCTATATTAATATTTTATATTTCTCGTGGATTTATATCTGAAATTATATCAGTATCACTCTTATGGCTGCAGCAAACCATATTTTGATTATAAAATCTGGAAAATCGCTTGTAATTAGGCCCGTCGGCTGATTTACGTCGGAGGCATTTTCCGGGATTTTCCGCCGTGGAGTCCATAAATAGTGTACCACATTTTCCGCTGGGAATGGCACTAAATATTTACGACTAATAAACGTCCGCGCTTTTTCCGCAAGAACACGCCGCATTATTTCATTTTAATGTGTGTTTTTTTCATTTTCCATTTTTTTTTCTTTTTGTTTTACCACCGGAAAAGTGCACGAGATAAATCACCCACCGGGCTGGATGCATTAGAGATTGTGCTGTGCACGTATGCCGAGCGTTTATCATTTTCAGAAAACTTAAAATTTACTCAAGATTAAAAATAGAAGGTATCATATGTTCAATACAAAAAACCTCTAGAGTGCCATGGTTTCATCTTTTTTTTAATTTAAGTTGGCTACACGCTTTGGGAATTGACATATAAAACGTCAGACATAATAATTTGAATATAACGAGTGTCTATACATTGTCGCCATCTTGGTTGCTTTGAAAAACAAATTACACATCTTAGATTATGCCATAGGAAACGGTGATCTTTGAAACGTCAAATACATTCAATTATATGTCATTGGGTCTGAATTTAATTTCGACGTATATATCTGAAATCAGAACCTACTGGGATGCCGATATAGACACTCGTTATAATTTCAGAGTTGCCAACCAACCAGTTTTTCCATGGCACTCTACAGGTTTTTTTTAAATGAACATACGACATTATGGAAATATCTACGAAAATATACACTATTTGTAAATTAGGTTGATACTGGTTTTCTGACTGTGAAACAATGTATTTAAAATTAATAAATCGTTGAGAGTTATAAGATTATATTTTGTATTGCAACCTAATGGAACAGGGGCGAGCAACCCGCGTCCGACGGGTTACGGGTTCAAATCTTCTCCAGAAGGATTATACGGAACACACATTTGCCAAATGTATTAATCTGTGATCAAATATAGACGGTTATAAATCATAAATGTGCAGCACGTTTTGAGTTTTACATTAAATCAGTGTTTAATACGCGTGGCGCATGAAGTAAAATTTCGACTTTAGAAAAGCCTGAAAATTTGATTTGGTCGCGTAGCTTAGACAAGGAGTGAAAACACTCGCTAGTAGCTTCAATTTTAACACTTGTATAAAAACTAGTGGGGTACCGCAGGGCTCGAGTATTGGCCCCTTACTTTTTCTTTAATTTTACTCTGGGAGTGGAAACATTTGTTAAAAGTTTCATATTTTAGTAGTAGGTCTGTATTTGTCATTACCAAAACAAGATAAGTAATTTTCAATTCTTGTAATAGTTCTGCAGTTGAAAATGTTGAAGACCCTTTTAAAATTAACCAGGGTTCGTGCGTTTGGACGTCAACCGCATGTTTGGACTTCCGAATTGCAGAAACTTAAATTGTGGGCTACGCGACCAAATTTTCAGCCTTTTTTGAACTCGAAATTTTACTTCATGCTTAAGCAAGGAGTGGAAACACTTGCTAGTAGATTGTATAAAAACTAGTGTGGTACCGCAGGGCTCGAGTATTGGTCCCTTAATTTTCCTATAATTTTACTCTTCGAGTGGAAACATTCGTTAAAATGTTCATATTGAAGCCTTTGATTAAAAAAATACAATGCTTCAATTAGTATTAAGCAGAGCTGGGCAGGATTCGAATCATTCAGGATTCGAATCCTGGATTCGAATCCTTTCAGAGGATTCAAAAGAGGCATTCAAATATTTAAGTTCAATTGGATTCGTGATCCGGATTCGTTACATTTTTATAAATGGATTCGTATTAGAATCAAAATGTGGGTGATTCGAATCCTTATAAAAGGATTCGAATATTTACAAAAGGATTTGAATACTTACAAAAGGTTTTGAATCGTCAAAAATAGTTCGAATTAATTGTAAGGATTAATTAAAAAAATGTCTTTTGTGTGTTTTTAAATTTCTCGTTAAATCACTGTTTTATACGTGTGGCGCATGAAGTAAAATTTCGAGTTTAGAAAAGCCCCGAAAATATGTCTCGGGTCGTTGCGCGACCCTCGACAAATTTTGACAGGGTTTTTCTAAACTCGAAATTCAGGATTCGAATCCTTTCAGAGGATTCAAAAGAGGCATTCAAATACTTCAGTTCAATTGGATTCGTGATCCAGATTCGTTACATTTTTATAAAAGGATTCGTATTAGAATCAAATTGTGGGTGATTCGATTCCTTATAAAAGGATTCGAATATTTACAAAAGGATTTGAATACTTACAAAAGGTTTTGAATCGTCAAAAATAATTCGAATTAATTGTAAGGATTAATAAAAAAATGTCTTTTGTGTGTTTTTAAATTTCTCGTTAAATCGCTGTTTTATACGTGTGGCGCATGAAGTAAAATTTCGAGTTTAGAAAAGCCCCGAAAATTTGTCTCGGGTCGCTGCGCGACCCTCGACAAATTTTCACAGGGTTTTACTAAACTCGAAATTTTACTTCATGCTTAGTCTGGGAGTGGAAACGCTCGTTCGATACTTCAAACTGAATGCTTTGATAAGAATATTAAATGACTGAAAATGTTTTGAAAGATAATAATCTAGTTTTCAAAATTTTGTTTAATATTTTTTGAAGTAAAACTGCCATGGTAGCCACAATCTGAAATGTAAATTTTTTTCGATTCAAGTTTTATTTTCCCTGGCCTTTTAATATAACTTTCTTCTGTGGGTAACCTCCATTTTGTTAAATTGTTTTCATTGTTTTTGTCTATATTTAAGTTAATTTTATAAATTTTTACTTGTTTTGCAATTTGCCTGCTGATTTTGACAAATTTAATAATATCATATGGCTTTTTTGTTAGTGTTAGGCAATTTGAATATAATTCCATGTCTTTTCTCTGATTTTCCCGGTTTTAATGATATTCCATAAATTTTTTATTTACCTAATTTTCAAGCACGTCGATTTTATAATAAAGTTCAATTTAAAGTTTTGAACGGGTGTTTCCACTCCCAGGCTAAGCATGAAGTAAAATTTCGAGTTTAGAAAAGCCCCGTGAAAATTTGTCGAGGGTCGCGCAGCGACCCGAGACAAATTTTCGGGCTTTTCTAAACTCGAAATTTTACTTCATGCGCCACGCGTACAAAACACTGATTTGAAGTGAATTTCAGAAACACACAAATACATCTTTAATCAGAGTAACAGGGAATCAGATATTTAGTCTGTTATCAACGATGTTCAGTGTTAATAATAAATAATTGGGTTTTGAATATTTTTGCTAAAACAACTGGTAACGATATTTATATATTAATGGTTGCCAAAAAATAATAAAATCTAATTTAAAACAAAATTAGAATCTTTGATTGGAATTATATTTATCTCTTACGAATCCTTTATTCGAGTATTCGTGATTCGAATCATATTAGTTGATTCGGATTCGTGATTCGATTCCTTTTTACGAGGATTCGTCCCAGCTCTGGTATCAAGTCTTTAAGGATTTTGAACTGATGGCTTATGTAATCACGTGTTCTTTATTTCTTCGTCAGTAAAGGTTTATCATCTGCGGAAACCTTGAAAATAATGTTCACTGTTTATACATCCGTATATCCCAACAGAAAATAAAACTCTCCCTCTGAACACTCCTGGAGTCCTCCCCTCTCCCTAAAAAAGCCCGCATTACCCTAAATTATCTCCCATAAGCCATCTCTATAAATCCGAAAACGCTCTCCACTTTACAGTCACGAAACTCGCGAAAACGCCGAATTTCCCGCCTGCTCGCATTGTTAAGTCTCCCACCTTCTTATCTCCACCTCTCGGGAGATAGAGGCCCCAATTTATCCGGATCCGGCTCATTATCTCACCCCCCGCCCCGGCTTCGCCACCCTCCGCGGGGGTAATTGGCCCCCAGTTAATTTACTGCTCAATTGTCTCATCTCGCCCTACATATGTTCCTCCTTTGATCATCCTTGTAAATCTCCTGCTGGATGCGCGCTCCCTCCCAGAGGACGTCATTAATCTTTCATCGTGCGCTCCGCTCGCAAAAATTCACAACGCGGGATGTTTTGCATGGAATTTCTGTACACTACACATTTTACACTCGATTTGTAAGAGTTTTCTGTACTGTACGAGATTTTTTATTTACGTGTTTCACTGGATTATAAATAATTCTTATTCAAATTTAAAATGAATGAATATCAAAGAAAATATATTTACGCCGTCTAAACTCGAAATTTTACTTCATGCTTAATCTGGGAGTGGAAAACAATTGTTTACGCTTTAAACTAACTCTTTGAAAAAAAGCGTATGCATATGTATACTCAACAGAAAAATTCCCTGTATATACATGAATGTACAGTTGCGAGAGAAAAAAACTAGTACAGCAAAATATTTGTCTTTGTGAACTGGACTCACTTAGATTTTTTAAATTGTCAATCAAATTGACAAATCTGCGGAGATGTCAAACAAAATTTATGTAACGTCGACATGCCTCAACTGACTGTAACGCAAAAAGCGATAATAACGGCCCGTTTAGAGACGGAATTAGTATTAGAGACATTGTTAATGAAATACATGTTAACAAAAGCACAAAGTCTTGTTGGTTAAGAAAAAAATTGTTGTTAACCTCTACAGGAAAAGTTTGTTTTACAAAAATAAAAAGAAAATTATATTTTTGCAGTGGCTTGAACTCCCTACTGTACTAGTTTTTTTCTCTCGCAACTGTGTGTATGTAATAATAATAATTACAAATTCATCACAATAACTACGCTCATTCAATTATGTGACTTAAAGTCAAAATGTTATGCTAGTCAAAAGACAGGTTAGGTTAGAAATATAACGTTTCTTTGGTTAAATGTGGCGGACTTATACATACCAAACTGCTTTACTGGATCTACAGTGACTTAATTAAACACAGTGGCGACAACCTCCTCTCATCCGCCATGATGAGGTTATATTAATCAAGAGAATAGGTTATAATACAAACATCTGATAATCAATTGTAACAGCGAGTGTTGTCATCTTTTACTTGAAGCGTCATTCATGGGCGGGAGCTATTTTCTTAATTTTGAAATAGAAACATACAATGGTTAACACCTCAAATTAACGTGTTTAGGTTGATTCTATTTACCTTTGCAAATTTTCGAGATACGATTTTGGGGTAAGTGAAATAAAGCATAACCTTTAGACGGAATTGCCGAGACCAACTTTAGACGTCATAGCTACGCCGTTGTTTGTCCGCCATTTTGGGTCAAAGATACTAACAACCAATCAAAAATAATACCAAAGTTGTCGCCACTGTTTAATAAAGGCACTGTAACTGGATCCTACCGACTGCGCCATCTATAGTAATTATGTAAGATTGGTTACTATAGATGTAGCTGAATCCCATAAGGCAAATGAGATATTAATATAAACAATTTGAATATTTAAATAAATATTGTTTGTTGCGGGTGGTTTTGTATTGAAAAGGAAACAGGCGGAGCGTAATCAATTATCCTTTTGTGCGAAATTGCGTCCTAGTTTAATTATCCCTGGGACCCGGGTTTTTCGTTGTTTGCGCTCCCTCGGGGCAATTAAAATTCTGTCCGGCCCACTCGCACTCCCTTTCCACTAATAGGATTTTTACCAAGAGACACAATTTAAGTTTCGGCAATTCGGGGTCGAAACATGCGGTTGACGTCCAAACGCACGAACCCTGCGGAATTTTAAAAGGGTCTCCAACAGAACTACGAGTATTACTAGAATTGAAAATTACTTATCTTGTTTTGGTAATGACAAATACAGAACTACTACTAAAATAGGAACATATTTATTAATCTTGTGTTTCCAGTGATTAAATGAACAAAATTCAAACATTAAAACTAATTAGTTTTGCACAGACTATATCACTCATTGAAACAACAACTGTATATATCAATGTCCGTTGTGGCATTAGCAATAGTTCATAGTTGATAGTTGATTGTTGTTACTTGATAGTTGATAGTTAATAGATGATAGTTGATAGTTGATAGTTGATAGTTGAAGTTGATAGTTGATAGTTGATAGTTGATAGTTGATAGTTGATAGTTGATAGTTGATAGTTGATAGTTGATAGTTGATAGTTGATAGTTGACAGTTGATAGTTGATAATTTGGGAATTTTTCTTTATAATATACATACATTTCTGCATGCGCTGTAACTTTTCCGATAATCGTTTGTTTTTTAAAATAGATCAATTTGAAATCGTAAACGAGTGTTTTTCACTCCCAGATTAAGCATGAAGTAAAATTTCGAGTTTAGAATAGCCTGAGAATTTGGTTCGGTCGCCTAGCGCGAAGCGGCCAAACCAAATTTTCAGGCTTTTCTAAACTCGAAATTTTACTTCATGCGCCACGCGTATTAAACACTGATTTTAGGTATAGAATATTCTACTTAACCAGTATGCTAAAAACGCTGAACACCACATCACTGAACACCACATCACATCAATGTTTAGTACGCGTGGCGCATGAAGTAAAATATCGAGTTTAGAAAAGCCTGAAAATTTGGTTTGGTCGCTCCGCGCTTCGCGCTACGCGACCAAACCAAATTTTCAGGCTTTTCTAAACTCGATATTTTACTTCATGCTTAATCTGGGAGTAGAAAACACTCGTTTAAAAGTTCAATTTAAAATATTTGTAGAAACAGCGAATATCTAAAGATTTACAGTGTATACAGTAAATTGAGATATGTTCACTTACAAAAAAACTCTCTGTATATCTCAGATAGTAATACATAATCAATTTTCAATTTCAATTTCAATTTATTGATGTTATAACAAAAGTTTTACACAAGTCAAGTTACAATAGATAAATAATAAATAGATGTACAAAAAAAGTGTATAAAATACAGAAGATACATTAACATGTAGTCGAACAAACAAAGAAGGTACATACAGATTAAAATAGACAATATGCAAGAGTATAGGTCCAAAAATAAAGTGTTAGATGTCATTATCAAAAAACTCATCTGTGCTGAAATAAGCATGCTCGAGAAGGAATTCTTGTAGCACTTCTCGGAATTTATTGAGCGGAAGATTTCGTGTGCTATGACTAAGGTGATTAAAGAACTTAATGCCGTGATATCTTGTTCCAGTTAGGGGTCTCTGTAATCTCGATTGTGGCAAATTCAAGTCAGATTTTCCTCTGGTCTCATATGAGTAATTACGTACTGGCATAGCTGCAATATTACGTTTAACGTGCATCAAACATTCAAGGATGTAGATACATGGTAGGGTTAGTATTTGCAATTGCTCAAAATAAATTCTACATTCTTCTTGATACTTAGCACCAGCAACTATTCTTACTGCTCGTCTTTGCAATTTGAAGATCCGATGCCTACAAGATGCATGGCCCCAAACAAGGATGCCATATATTAAGTGACAGTGGAAAGTTCCATAGTATGCTGTTCTCAGAACGGTGCGGGATACTTTATTTGATAATACTCTTAAACCAAATACCGACTTATTTAATTTTCCACTTAAGTAATCGCCATGAGCAAACCATGTTAATTTAGAATCAAGATGGATACCTAAAAAACGGACAGTCTCTGCATATTCGTCATTTTCAGCATCTTTTTTTCTGAGCGTAAATAGCATTTCAACCGTCTTACTGTTGTTTAAACACAATTTGTTAGAGGCAAACCACTTCGCTGCATTTGATTTAGTGGCGACATTTAGTTCCGATGCTTCTACTAAACTATTACCCGTACTTAAAAGAGTGGTGTCGTCGGCAAACAATACCGAATTATTTTGTCCGATTTTGTCTGGGAAGTCGTTTGTAAAGATCAAAAATAGTAATGGTCCTAAGACTGACCCTTGAGGTACACCGTTTTCTATTAGGCGATAGCTGGATTGTTCACCGTCAATGAAAACCTTTTGCTTTCTATTTTGTAAATAGGATTGCAGTAGGCTGATGCTATTTACAGAAAAGCTATATTTTGCTAGTTTATTAATCAGAATCTTGTGAGATACACAGTCAAATGCTTTACTGAGATCTAGAAATGTAGCTACAGAAAAAGATCCAGTTTCGAAGCATTCGACTGTGTATTCCACAAATGCAAGAACAGCAGAAACCGTCGACATTCCACGGCGAAAACCAAATTGATTTTGTGAGAATAAATTGTTTGTATTAAAGAAATCAATTATTTGATCCTTCATAATACCTTCAATTACCTTTGATAGGGCAGGTAGAAGGCTAATAGGTCTATAGTTATTTGTATTAGACTTGTCTCCCTTTTTAAAAATAGGGACAACCTTAGCACATTTAAATGCGTCTGGAAAGATACTACTCACAATGATATCATTTAGTAATCTAGTTAGTGGTACCAAAATTATGTCGATAACTGGTTTCAAAATATCCACAGAGATTCCATATATATCGGAACTTTTGGTGTTTTTCATTCCTTTACATGCATCCCGAATCTTGACTACAGACACTTCTTGGAAATTGAACGTACTATTGCATGTGACAGATATGTTTAAGGGATCATTATCGGATGGTGTGATGTTCTCTAAAAGTAGTCCTGAAACAGTGGATAAATATTGGTTGAATTCTTCACAAGAAATATCACTATTTCGCTCTTGATTTATTGTAGGAGTTAATCTTGCAGAATTTATGAGTTTCCATAACGATTTCTGGTGATGTGCAGACTGAGAAAATTATCATTTGCTTTAATTTTAGCATCTTTTATTGACTCTCTGTAAACTTTTTTAAAGTTATTCATTATTAGTTTATTTTGAATAGTAGATGATTTTTTATAATTTTCTGAGAGCAATGCAAAAGTTTCCCTCATGTCTTTTAGATTTTCATTGAACCACTTTACCGGTTGCTTTCTCTTTGCTACCCAGTTTTTGATTTTGAAATAAGTCACATTTTGTGTTAATATTTAGGTTTTGATAAACAAAATTCCAGTCTACACTCGACAGAAGTTGGTGAAATCTGTATCTTCTCTGTGATGTTATGGGTCTATACATTCTTTGAGGAAGAATAGTTGGTGGAGTATTAGGCAACGTTAAGTTTATTGCAATTCCTATATGATCTGACAGATGTTTATAATATGCGGTGTACAAAACATTTTTTTGGGCACAATAAAAAATCCAGGACTAAAAGGGTTAATTAAATTTACCATAATTAGATTAAATGAAAGATATGTTTTGTATCTTTTTGAGTATTGGATTTTGTTTTTTCAATTTGTTGAACTCAATATTTCTCCAATAAAAATTTTTATTGGTCTAATATGTTCCATTTATTAAATTTATAGACAGTTAAAACTTTTTCTCTATTGTTTTTAAAAATTTAGGGCTTGTCAAACGAACGCGTTGCAAACCAGAAAGACATCAAATCCCATTTTTTGTGAATTGAGCGTGATTTTCACTTATTTTTTTAGTTGAATATAATAAGCATAATAAATAAGATAGTAATAGTAATAGTAATTTATTAGTGCTAAAACCATATACACAGTTTACACAAGTCTATATATATATATATATAAAATTATTAATTAATTAATAATTATTTGAATTGTAAATAATGAACTACGCGATAGAAATAATATATATATAATAAATAGAACATTTTAAATGTTATTTGAAATAAACAACACAAAGTAGAAATTTACAAAATAAAATAATTAAATAATCATAGAGTCTATAATCTTTAAATATATTAAAGCTAAAGACAGTCGATCATTGCATCAAAAAGTTAACTCCCAAAACATAAATTTACTTCAACCGCCTAGGAGTGCTCATTTTTGTTTTGTTTATTATAAGCACTTTACTTTTCGAAGAATTTTAATTAAAACCCACTTTGTAATCACGGATTAAGACATAATAATTCCCGCTCAGGTATTTAATAAACGTTTTGCTTTCGAAATATTCAGCGCTTAAACGATATCGAAGCCAGGTAGTTTATAATCCGGACAAAACAGTCGATTTTTATTTCTCCTGCAGGGATTACACGGATGTACTAAATACCCCAGTTGATTTTTATCCACCCTGCAAAAAGACATAATATTAAACGGATACTAAACTATAGAAGGGATTATCCCGGAAGAACATAACGTAAAATTGAAACTAAACAAATAGGGTTTTGCGAAAACTAAAACAAAATCCAATAAACAATGCAATTGATTTTTATTTATTCTTAAAAAAATTAATACCAAGCAACGCATTGGAATTTATTTGCGCTGCAAAGATTTTCAAGGATTCCAGGAGGGAAATAGCTTTTCCAGTGCAATGTAATTTACGAGTGCAGTCGATGTTTATTCAATCAGGCTTTTATAACCCCCCAGATGTAATTTATATCTCAGTACATTGGGCAGCAAAACATTTATTTTCCCAATCCGGGGAAAATTATTTACATTTCACAAAAGAAAAGACGTGTTTCCAATTTTAAATAATTACTTCTTAAGCCTTGTATATTTCTTCGACATATAAATACAGTACATAGGCGCCCGCACATATGGGCAAGGGGGGGCACTGCTCCCCCCCTTTTTTGAATTCGTCTTAAGGGGCCCAATCAATTTCATAAATTATATGTAAGGTAAAACAATGTAATGTTAAAATAAATTCATATATTTTAATTTACAGCCCTTTAATGCCCTGACATTAATAATTTCTAGTTTAGAAAAGGGAAAGTGAAAAAATCGTCAAAAGTTTCAAATTGAATGATTTCCAAAAACAATTGCCTGAAAACTGACAGAGTATGTATTGGGATATGTATAGTTTTCATTACTCAATTTAGTTTTTTATTATGTTTTGTAATTTCTCAGCAATCTATGTTAACTTCATAATTATCTTACGTTTTTTTTTTTTAATTAAAAAGAACCATTCACTCCAAACTACATATTAAATATAGTCTTTAAACTAAATGCTCATATTGACCAGCCTCATTTTTAATGTTTTACACTGTATGGACAAACACACACATTCATACCACACCCAGGGTCATGACGAGGAATTATTTATTGAATAAAATCTCGCCGTGCACAGAAATCGAACCCGAATTGTGGCTCGCCAAGCGATACAGCCCAGCGACGTTACCGCTCGGCCAACTGCCTGTACGTTTTTTAATCTTGTATAGGGGTCGAAATCAAACACAATGTTTTTGTAAGATTCTCACCGAGAAATGTCAATAATTGCAAGAAATCTTTAATAAAGTTAAGATTGTAGAAAGATTTAATGTTTAGACTTAAGGAAAATTACTGTTAGGTAATTTGTTAAAAATAACCAAAGTAAGTAAATAAAAACGGTAAAATTCATTATATTTATATATTTATATTAGAAACCATATAGTGTTTTTTTTTAAATTTAAGTATAGTTTCACATATTCATATTTATATTTATGTAAATCCTTATATTAAGAACTATATACTGTTTTTTTTTAATTTAAGTATAGTTTTACATATTTCATATAAAAATTTGCAATATTAATCAACATGAGATCAAAGCTAAGTAGTATATTTTGAACTTTGTAATATTTCAGTGTTTATACGCCTGGCGCATGAAGTAAAATTTCGAGTTTAGAAAAGCCTAATTTGGATTGGTCGCTCCGCTTCGCTACGCGACCAATCCAAATTTTCAGGCTTTTCTAAACTCGAAATTTTACTTCATGCTTAATCTGGGATTGGAAACATTCGTTAGATGCCTCAAAATTAAAGCTTTTACAAAAACTACGAATGTCTTTAAATTCTCTGAATGAATGAAATAATTAAATTGAAGATATTTGTAAAATTATCCGATAATTATTAAAATGCACTAAATAAATGAAATTGCCTGAACATTTTATAAGTTAATGATATCCTAGAAACTTCAAGAACAATTTTCAAGTTCAAGTGAAAATAACTCAAAAACTATAATTGGGGTGTATTTTAATTTTTACATATTTTGAAAGAGCAATAATTGAGTGATATGCACACCTAGTTTTAAGAAGATATCTCAAATAGTATCCAAGTTATGAAGTCTTGAAATGTTTAAACACTCAAAATAATTAAAATTGACTAGTCTTTCACTTTTAAGTGAAACTAACTCAAAAACTATCGATGGCGTTTATTTTTATTTTTATATATTTAAAAAGACCAATTATTGAGTGATATGCACAACAAGTTTTATAAATATATCTCAAATAGTATCCAAGTTATGAACTCTTGAAATATCTTTATCACTCAAAATAATCAAAATTGCCTCCCGTTTCGCGTTCAAATGAAAATAACTCAAAAACTATCGATGGGGTATATTTTGATTTTTACATATTTTAAAAGAACCATAACTAAGTGATATGCACATTAAGTTTTATACAGATAACCTTAATAGTGTCCAAACTATGATTTTTCGAAATTTCAGTATCGCTCGAATTTATCAAAATTGACTCCCGTTTCACGTTCTAGTGAAAATAACTCAAAAACTATTGATAGGGTATATTTTGATTTTTACATATTTTAAAAGAACAAAAACTGAGTAAAATGCACATTAAGTGTTTTACAAATATCTTAAATAGTGTCTAAGTTATGATTTCTCGAAATTTCAGTATCACTCGAATTTGTTAAAGTTGACTCTCGCTTGACGTTTAAGTGAAAATCACTCAAAAACTATTGATAGTGTAAATTTTGATTTTTACATATTTGAAAAAAAAAACAATAATTGAGTGATTTACATATTAAGTTTTATACAGATATATCTTGAATAGTGTCCAAGTTATGATTTCTCGAAACTTCAAATCACTCGATATTGACTTCCCGTTTGACGTTCAAGTGAAAATAACTCAAAAACTATTGGTAGGGTACATTTTGATTTTTACATATTTTGAAAGAACAATAATTGAGTGATATTCACATTAAGTTTTATACAGATATCTTGAATAGTGTCCAAGTTATGATTTCTCGAAACTTCAAATCACTCGAATTTATCAAAATTGACTTCCGTTTGACGTTCAAGTGAAAATAACTCAAAAACTGTTGATGGGTTAAATTTTGATTTTTACATTCTTTAGAAGAACAATAATTGAGTGAAATGCACATTAAGTTTTATACAGATATCTTAAATTATGTCCAAGTTATGATCTCTCGAAATTTCAATATCACTTGTGTTTGACGTTCAAGTGAAAATAACTCAATAACTATTGATGGGACCTATTTTGATTTTTACATATTTTGAAAGAACAATATTTCATTAATATTCTCACAGAGTTTTATAAAAAATATCACAAATAATTTCCAAGTAATGATGTCTTAAAATTTGTATATTACTCATATTTATAAAAATTGATCGATTGACGATTAACTGAAAATAACTCAAAAACTATGAATAGGGTATATTTTGATTTTTACATATTTAAAAAAAACAGTATTTGGTTTATTTTATAAGGATCAGAGAGTTTTCAAATTGTGATCACTTAAAATTTCAAAACCATTCAAATTTATTAAAATTGATGAAATGAATGTCTGCAATTTTATATCGCATTAACCTGAATGCGATATAAAATTGCAGACATTTATTGCTTTTTTAAAAGTGGTCAATTTATTGCGTCTAAAGATTGTTTTCACTCCTTGGTTTCACTCCTTGGCATGAAGTAAAATTTCGAGTTTAGAAAAGCCTGAAAAAGCCTTGGATTTGCCGGGGTGCGCGAGCGAAGCGAAATATGCTTTTCTAAACTCGAAATTTTACTTCATGCGCCACGCGTATAAAACACTGAAATACTGTAAAGTACACTGAAAAATACTTGAGCATATTTTTGAAAGATGAGTCATAATCGGAATATTTAAATAACAATAGATTTATATTTATGTCAACTTATTTAGTATGAAATTAAAAACATAATAATTATGTTGCGGTATTGCATCAATGGCGCTTAATGCGTTAAACGATATACTTAAATGAAAAAAAAGTCATGCAAGGCAGTTGAAGGCAATAATGCAGCCAACAAAATTTTTTAAAATTCTCCATAAATGAAACCTGTTCCGGCACTTAATTAATCCTTATGATAGGTTAATTAAGGACATGGCAACCATGTGGAAAATATAACCTCAAATTTGTTTTGACGGCAAAAGTCAGAATTACAACCAGAGTATACAATAGATATGGGTCGTTCGTGAATGATTCGTTCCAAAAGAACGCTTCTGTACGGTGATTTGAATGAACTGATTCCGTGTTTCAAGAAGAATTGATTCGTTAATGAATCATTCCCTCGAGACGACCGACCGAACGATTTTGGTCGAGCGAAATCGTATTCCCGATTCGGATTTATACATGCGCTCTGAATCTGCCCGAATCGGATGACTAATTCGTTCGCTCATATCCGCGCGCCACTTTAACTCCGCTTTATACATGCGATCTGAACCTGAATCCGTCCGAATCGGATGACTAATGCGTTCGCTCGAATCTGCGCACAACTACAACTCCGCTTTGTACATGCGATCTGAATCTGAATCCGCCCGAATCGAATGAATAATGCGTTTGCTCGATTTTGCGCACAATTTCAATTCCGCTTTGTACATGCGATCTGAATCTGAATCCGCCCGAATCGGATGACTAATGCGTTCGCTCGAATCCGTGCACAACTTCAACTCGGCTTGTACAAGTGGTCTGAATCCGCCCGAAACGATTCTTCACTACTTGCAGAATCGAACCCGCTGCGCCCGCCTTTATTGGTATTTTGTACGACTCGACGCGTAATTTTATCAGCTAATGTTTGTTCTTTACCTGTGAGACAAATCACAGAATATTTGCAAAATGAATTCAAGTAACCGAAGTTTTATTTGCAACAGCTTTACTACAGAAAAGGCCAAATTATTTGATAATTTAAAAATAAATTTAATAAAACATTTTGAATTATAGTTAAATTTGTATATATTTGCTATATTTTTTTATAGACACATATCTTTCGAATAAACCTATCGCAGTTCGGTATGGAACGATTACTATTATATTACTATTAGTATTATTATTCAATTTTGCGCGTAGTTAATTGACAGTAAGTAAATGGTCATGGTTTATGAAACAAGTGTCTATCGTCACTATAGATGGAGATTAAGGCGAGAACGAACTATATTACAGAGCTGGGACGAATCTTCGTGAAAAGGATTCGAATCACGAATCCGAATCACCTAATATGATTCGAATCAGGAATACTCGAATAAAGGATTCGTAAGAGATAAATATGATTCGAATCCTATTTTTTCGAATCACGAATACAAATCCTTCAAGAATAAATTTGATTTTATTATTTTTTTACAACCATATATCGTTATCAGTTGTTTTAACAAAAATATTCACAACCTAATTATTTATTATAAACACTGAACATCGTTGATAACAGACTAAATTTCTGTGTTACTCCGATTATAGATGTATTTGTGTGTTTTTGAACTACACTTCAAATCAATGATTTATACGCGTGGCGCATGAAGTAAAATTTCGAGTTTAGAAAAGCCCCGTGAAAATTTGTCTCGGGTCGCTGCGCGACCCTCGACAAATTTTCCACGCGGGGCTTTTCTAAACTCGAAATTTTACTTCATGCTTAGTCTGGGAGTGGAAGACACTCGTTACTTTAAAATATGTCACAACTATTAAAGTATGTATCGTCGGATGCCCGTCTTCAGGGGTGATATGTAAGCAACTCAACTGTTTCCAAGGCACTCTTTGAAAAAACAAAAGATTAAAATTGTACATATAAAATGTACAATAAACTATAAGTGTGATACATCATTGAATTCAGTAAAAAATTTTCTTCCAAAAAATATCAAAATCCAAAATGGCGCCCATAAGAAAAACAAAAGTTAGCTATGGTCCCTAGGTGAATGTTATAGTTATCTTAAAATAAAATATGTTACTAGATTTTGTTGTAAATTGGGGTGCGGGAAAATAATAAAACAACTGCACTCATTGATTGCAAACTCAAGACTAACTTTATTTGCGTTCGTCCGAACGCTGGTACCCAAAAAACATCTCTTTTTATACGACATGTGCGCGTCTAACCATAGACTAATAAATAACTAGCATTCACATCCTAACACCCTCTTCCTTAACTCAAAACATATTCAACAAATAAAATTTATATATATTCCTTATTTTTTTTTTTAAGTAGCATAATTTACATTTTTACGAGGGCGAAAATTGTACGGTGGTTCGCTCACTGTTTCCACTACTGAGGACGTCGGTTTAATATTTACGTTCTCACAATTATCATTCTTAATCTCACTAGTCGAATTGTGACTTAATTTCTCATCACTTTCCGAATTAATTGGTAATAACACAGATCTCCGCTTCAATGGTAAGATATGGTTAGAATGTCTTTTTACCACTTTGTTGTCAATTTTGACATCATAAGACACGTGACCATTTGCATTTGCAATTTTCCCTTCCTGCCATCGAGTATCGGTAGGATTCTTAAAATCCCTTATTAACACTTTCTTCCCAATCTCATATTTTGAAAACTTTTTACATTCGTCAACAAATTTGTCATTACTATTTTCGATTATTCTATCCGTTTGAGGTATTAATAAGTGAAAGCGGGTTTTAAGTTCCCTACCGTATAATAAACTCGCTGGACTCACTCCTGTACTACTATGTGCTGCTATGCGGTAGTCAAACAAAAATTTATCGAGAGCGCTGTCAAGATTTTCTTTTGATAAATGTGCCTTTTTCAACGCATTTTTAATCATTTTTACTGTAACCTCCGCTGCACCATTACTTGCTGGGTGATATGGAGGGGAGTGTTTTACTAAAATTCCATTCATTTTTAAATAATTTTCAAATGTCCAAGAATTGAATGGTGGGCCATTATCACTCACCACCATATCCGGCAAGCCTAGCCGTGAAAATACATTTCGTAAGCAATTTATTACATCTTCAGCAGTGGTTGTTTTTAATTTAAAAACTTCTACCCATTTCGTGTATGAATCTATTACAATTAAATATTTATTATTAAATATTGGTCCTAAAAAATCTAAATGAATTCGTGACCATGGTTTTCTAGCTACCGTCCATGGATGAATTAAATTTCTTTCCGGATTTGCTCTAAACACATTACAACTGGAACATTGACCACATAATGTTGCAATATGTTCATCCATGGAAGGCCACCAGAAAAATGAACGTGCAATTGACTTCATTTTATTTATGCCCAAATGTGAAGAATGTAAATCTTTTAAAACAGTTTCTCTGTATTTTGGTGGAATTATGATTCGATAACCCCACATTAAGCAACCATGTTGAATATGCAATTGCTCTTTTCGCATTAAATACGGTTTAATTTCATTATTTTCTAAATAATCTGGCCAACCATGCAAACAATAACCATAAACTTGATTTAAAATTTTATCTTTTTTAATTTCATACGCAATTTCTTTATACGAAATTGGTAACATTTCATTTATATAATGAATATGACCAAAATCACTTGATTCTGAATCCGTATCCGTAGTGGGTAAAGGTAATCTTGATAAAGCATCTGAGCAATTTTTATTAGATGGGACATATTTTATGTCATACTGATAAACTGATAAAATAATTGACCACCTCTGCAATCTGCTTGCCGCTAAAATTGGTATACCTTTTTTATTACCAAACAGGGCTAATAATGGTTTGTGGTCCGTAAATAAGGTAAAGTGTCGGCCGTATAAATAATGATTAAATTTTTTGATTCCATATATAATCGCTTCCTTATCGATTTGCGAATAACCTTTTTCATGAATTGATAAGGTTCGTGAAGCAAAAGCTATTGGCTTACTTGATCCATCTGGATAAGTATGAGAGATGACTGCACCTAGCCCAAAAGAACTTGCATCACAATATAAAGTGATAGGCCTGTTTAAATTATAATGTGCTAACACTTTAGATGACGCTAACACACTCTTGATTTTATTAAAACTTTGGTTACACAATTGTGTCCATTTCCACTTGGAATTCTTTTTTAATAATGCATACAATGGACTAAGTATAGAACTTGCATTTGGAATAAATTTAGAATAATAATTTATTAATCCTAAGACTGATTTCAGTTCCGTTACATTCTCGGGACATTTTGCATTTAAAATCGCTGTTGTTTTGTCCGAATTTGTATGAATACCATCTTTGTCAATATCGTGGCCTAAATACGATATTCTCTTTTGAAAAAAATTACATTTACTTTGACTTATTTTCAGACCAGCATTTTTTAATTTATTTTAAACTAATTTTAAAGTATCCAAATGTTCTTCTTCGGATTTTCCCGTTACCAAAATATCGTCCAAGAATACGGTAACGCCCGAAATTCCTACAAAAAGTTCCTCGATAAATCTTTGAAAAATACCGGGAGCTGATGCAATTCCATAAGGAAGTTATTATATTTAAATAAACCTAAACTCGTATTTATTGTAACAATCTCTTTTGAATTATGATCTAATTCTAATTGTGCATATGCTTGTGACAAATCAATTTTTGAAAATAAAATGCCTCCAGATAATTTAGAAAACAAATCATCAATTTTCGGTACCGGATATTTATTGATATGTAATTGAGGATTTACCGTAATACGGAAATCTCCACAAAGTCTTATATTTCCGTCTTTTTTAACAACAGGAACTACCGGAGTAGCCCACTCGCTATGCTCTGTTGCTGATAATATTTCTAATTTCACTAATCTTTTAATTTCACCCTCAACCTTTTCTTTAAGAGCTAAAGGTAACGGTCTAGCACGGCAATATTTGGGTTTTGCATCAGATTTAAGAATTAATTTTGCTTTAAAATTTACACATTTACCAATTCCTTCTTGAAACACTTCAGGAAATTCTTCAATTAATGAGTTTACTGTATTTTTATTTAATACTCTTAGGTTATGTACTTCTTCCACATTAAAATAACTATCAATTGATATGGATAACCTTTCAATCCATTCACGTCCCATTAATGGTGGACCACACCCAACAATTATAAAATGTTTCAGATTTTTATTAACTTATCCCCATAGCAGACACTTACATTTATGTAGCCCAGGGTTTTTATGCAGATTCCAACATAAGAAGTTAAATTTAAATTTATTTCATTAATTTTACACTCTTTAAAATATTTATTATAAAAATTTTCAGAAATAGCCGAAATTCCCGAACCTGTATCTATTTCCATTGTGCAATTTATTTTATTTACGTATACATTGATTTTAATTGGATTTTTACCCACATTTAAAGTAAATAAATTTGAGTTTGAGTCGCTGTCATTATTTAATTTACTGTGCTTAATGAAATTGCAATTTTTATTTAATTTACACACCGATCTTATATGACCCATTCTACCGCAATTGTGGCATTTAGCTGATTTAAAATAACAGTCATTCGATGTATGATTCCTTAAACCGCAACACACGCACTTTTCATAACCCTTTTCATTCGAAAAATGGTTCCGCGCACTTTGATTTCCACTTTGTTTTTCACTTGAATTGTTTACCTGTGTTCTTGCTCTGTTGTGTCGGTCGTCCCCGTCCTGTCGAATTCTGCCGAGTCCAGCAGATCTGACGTCAGTTGCTGCGTTGCGAAACTTCCCTTGCTCCGCACGTATCGCACCACCGCTGCCGCTGCCGCCGCCATATTGAATCACATGGATGGAATCTGCACTTTCCATCAAATGCACATCTTTTTCCGTTTGTTCCATACTAAGGGATATTTCCACTGCCTTACAGTATGTTAAGTCTTTTTCAGAGAACAACCGCTGCTTAATTACGTCACTCTTCATCCCGAAAATCATTTGATCACGGAGATTTTCTTCCAACACACTTTTAAAATTACAGGATTTGGTCAGTCCTTTTAATGCCGAAATAAAATGTGATAGAGTTTCGCCATTTTCTTGCTTCCGCATGCGGAATTTATACCGTTCCGCTATTTCGGAAGCAGCCGGCTCCAGGTGATCCTGCACAATTTTCTTCAACTGATCGTACTCAATATTTTCCGGCTTTTTCGGGTCGCACAAATTTACCATCAATTCGTAGGTATTATCTCCTACAGCCGTTAACAAAATTGGCAATTTTTTCTCTTCCACTACGCCATTTGCCAGAAAATATTGCTCCAGCCGCGCAATGTACGTCGACCACTTTTTCTCTCCCAATTCGTATTCTACAATTCTGCCAATCGACATTGTTCCGTTTATCACAATATTCACTCGAATTTGTATTTAAATAGGTTTATCCTCGTCGCCACTGTTGTAAATTGGGGTGCGGGAAAATAATAAAACAACTGCACTCATTGATTGCAAACTCAAGACTAACTTTATTTGCGTTCGTCCGAACGCTGGTACCCAAAAAACATCTCTTTTTATACGACATGTGCGCGTCTAACCATAGACTAATAAATAACTAGCATTCACATCCTAACAGATTTATTGTTAAAAAGTGCCTATAATGTAAAAGTTGTAAATGTCTGGATTCAATAGTTTTTGAATAAAAAAATAAAAACGAATTTTCAAAAATACTTTTTTTGACAATATCTCATTAAGGAAATAAGATATTTTAATTTGTTTTTGGGTTATTATTGGGCCCTAAATTATGCAACTTTGGCCCAATTTAACCGACTCTCTATCTCATTAAATAACCGAGATCCCCATACATTCTGTGGAAATACGGACACCCAGTATAATAATAATAATAATATAAAATTTATTGTATTGTTATTTTCTAAATATTTTAATTAAATAAATATTTTACATTGTTTACCGTATATTTACGAATATATTAAAAATAAATACTTATTTCAGTAATTCAATATTAATTATACCATCAAATGTCTAAAAGTTTTGCGTTAAAAATCACCAGAAATCATTAGATGTTTTTTTATTAAACAAATTTCACTATGGCTTTCGATGTCTAAGTCAAAAAATGTTTGAAACCAAAGTTGTAGCCAACGAAAAAATATACCTCTTTTACCTAAACACTTTTCACCTCAGCTCTTTTGTTTTTAAATTAGATACTAAGAAATCTAGTGGACATCAACAACTCACCAATTATGGCTTTCGACGTCTAAATCAAAAAAATGTTTCAAACAAATGTTGTAGCCAACGAAAAAATAAACCACTTTTACCTAAATACTTTTCACCTCAGCTCTTTTGTTTTTGTTCAATAAACCGAGAAAGATTTTTTTGAAAATAAATACATAACTTTATGATAATTCGAAAATTTACGAACGAGTGTCTCCACTCCCAGACTAAGCATGAAGTAAAATTTCGAGTTTAGAAAAGCCCCGCGTAGAAAATTTGTCGAGGGTCGCGCAGCGACCCGAGACAAATTTTCACGGGGCTTTTCTAAACTCGAAATTTTACTTCATGCGCCACGCGTATTAAACACTGATTTCAAGTAAAGTTAAAAATATAAAAACATACTGAAACTGTTTTCAGTATTAAAAGTTATCAAAATAATTATTTAAAATTGCCAAAAACATCAAAATGAACAAAATGTCATCTAGTAAATAAAACAAATTTCAAAAACTTTAAAAATTCGGCGTGTTGATAAAATCGATTTACGTCACAATTATCATGTTATGTCAGTACGTGACAGTTTGACAAAAACGTTCTTACAAAAACGAAAATTTCTGTTAAAATCAGTAATGATGTCAAAAAAGTTATCTAATAATATAAAAATTGTTATCTAATATAAAACAAGTAAATATGTAATATCAAAAATATCAAATGTCAAAATTGTCGTCTAATGTCAAAAAACTAAAAAAATATAAAATATCAGAACTGCCATCTAATATCAAATACGTCATTTAATGTCAACATCAGAAATAGTAAAAAAGTACAAAATGTCATTGTTTATCAAAAGTAACATCTAATGTGAAACATGTCATCTAATGTCAAAAAAACGTAGTTTAATATCAAGAATATAATCTATTGTCAAAAATGTCATCTCAGAAGGAAAAAAATATCAAAAATGTCATTCAATGTCAAAATTGATTAAATATGTCTTGTGGAAAAAAAATCTCAAATTTGTGTGTTCAAATCATGATTCAATAATTTTTGAAAATCGTTACAAATCTGAATAAAAATATTGAAAATCTTACATCTAAACATTTTATGTATTTGACGAGAAAATCTCGAAATATCGAAAATTTCATCAAAATTTTATAAATCGATAAAAATAACAAAATATCAAAAATCAAGATATGTTGAAAATCTGATAAACATTTTCATAAATTAATAAAAAATCTCGAAATATTGAAAATTTCATCAACATTCGATAAATTAAGGAAAATTGAGGAAATATTGTAAAATCTGATAAAAATTTGATTAATCGACGAAAATCTCGAAATGATGATAATTTTATGAAAATATCGATTTGTTGAAAATCTTATAAATCGACATGTTAAGTGTAACAATTTGATTGGGAATGTCAATTCATATTTATCAAAATGTTATATTTGGCAAAATTTCCGAAAAAAAATTAAAAATCTCAAATCTGGCAAAAATCATAAAAATTTATCAAAATGTCAAATTTGACACAAATCATTAATTTAATTGATTTTATCACTTACAAACAAATGTCGTCCACTCCCAGACTAAGCATGAAGTAAAATTTCTAGTTTAGAAAAGCCCTGCGTAGAAAATTTCCACGGGGCTTTTCTAAACTCGAAATTTTACTTCATGCGCCACGCGTAACAGTGATTTAACGAGAAATTTAAAAACATACAAAACAAATTTTTCATGTTAATCCTTACGATTAATTTGTATTATTTTTGACGATACGAATTATTTTGTAACTATTCGAATCCTTTTATAAATATTCGAATCCTTTTATGAGGATTCGAATCCTTTTATGAGGATTCGAATACTTTTACGAGGATTCGAATCCTTTTATGAGGATTCGAATCCTTTTATGAGGATTCGAATCACCAGCATTTGGATTCGAATACGAATCCTTTTAAAAAAGTGTAACGAATCCGGATCACGAATTCAGTTTAACTAAAGTATTCGAATACCTCTTTTGAATCCTCTAAAAGGATTCGAATCCTGAATGATTCGAATCCTGCCCAGCTCTGCTATATTATTATTATTATTATCATTATTATTATTAATATTATTATTATTATGATTATTATAAGTGATTCGTTTACGAACAATTCATAAAGAACGAATCACTTTTAAGAAATGATTTGGTTGATTCGAATCAAATAAAAGATTCGAACTTCCCATATCTAGTATACAACTATTTTTTTTTTTGATTGGCCAACCAGATCTGGTGATTTTTTTATAATATTTGATTATAAAAAAAAATCACTAGATCTGTTTGGCCCATTAAAAAAACCGAATATATGTATTAAGCGTAAAAATAAATACCACTTTCCCGAAAATGTTAAAACGCCCACCATATATATATTTTTTTGGCTACTGACTTGATTTCATGAGTGTAAGTAGACAAAGAATGAATCATTTCTGGACTACGTCGATGTTTAAATCTCTTTCCCTCTCGAGGAAAGGAAACGATTTAAGTTTACAAGACGTAATAAACACAATTAGTTGATCCTTGCTGGACGTCCTAGAAACAGGATAAATCAATTAAGCTCGCGCCCCGAGCATCCATTCCAGAAATCCTCTCTTTTGTTTTTATTTCGGATTCATTTAAGTATTTCGAAAACAAAATCAATCTAATCTATTTTCAAAGTTACTACCTTGAGTTAATTCATTGAAATTGTAGTTCAAAATAATTGGAAAAATAAGCGTGAAAATAAAAAAAAAATAGCAATAAAAATCTCGCGATTGTTTGTCTACTTAATTTAATTAAGAACTCAAGCTGCGTCCAAACAAGGGTAGGGCGGGTAATCCGAAACTGACTCACCTGATAATGCTCCGGAATCGAGAGGGGTGGGTTTTATTGATTTAATGACTAATGTTTGTCCTAGAAATAGAAAATAGGGACACAGGAAATAAGACTGTAGGGTAATAAATCAAATGACAGACAATTATATACAAAAAATTGAACTCTTTTCATTAGATTTTTATAAGACCAATAACAAATAAAAAAATAAACAATTTAATTAAAACACTTAACTTTGTTTTACCATTTTTATTTTTACTTTTCAGTGACTATAGTTTCGACTACAAGCTAGTCATTATCAAACTTAGTGCCTAAAATTATGTGTACATTGCTTTTATATTACAGCATCAAAGGATTATGTCGGTCTGGTCATTAATGAGGGGAATTTTCGGATTAGCCTTCAATTTTGTGAATTTCCAGCGCTTCCAGTAAATCCATTCTTCGGCCTTTATCCGACGAATGGACTACTGAAAGCATGCTGTTTTCAGTGCAGATATGGTTGTTTTCCAATAAATCTCTTGCAAAGGTGGACCTGTTGCTTTTTAAACTTAATGAGTTCAAATGCTCTTTAATTCTTAATTCACAATTTCTACCAGATTGACCACTGCTCCTTTACATGTTTCGCACGTAATTTATAAATACCGGATTTTTTGTTTTTATCTATGGCTAAAATAAACGTAGTAGACAATGTTTTTATTAGCAAAGGAAGCGTGTTACTCAAAAAATTGGCGGTAAATGGCGCGGAAAAATTCCCTGTATAAATTACACCGTAAACGCCGCGACAGGATTTTTTTTAAGTAAACATATCATGATGAATACGCTGTGAACTTTGGGGCAATCATTGATTTTATAAAAGCGTTCAATTTAAAGGTTCTAGCGAGCGTTTCCACTCCTTGGGTAAATAATGGGCCAATACCCGAGCCTTGTGGTACCCAACTAATTTTTATAAAAGTGTTCAATTTTAAACTCCTACACTCAGTAGGACTCTTTGATTAAGAATAAAGTAAATTATTTTTTAATATTTTGATTAATTCAAAATTCAAGAGTTTCGCTAATCAACCAATTAGTACTTCCAATTGAAAATTGTGTTAAATTTGTATATTTTACAACACTCGTAATTTTGTTATTAATAATCTGTGAACACATACAGTACAAAAGCAATAGCGCGAAGTGGCCGGGTTTTCCCATCCCCGAATAATAATTCATAATAAACATTACGAATTCAGTGCGAGGTTAATCGCGCCGCGCTCGCCACCCCGAAAAAAAGCGTTATAAAAGGAAATTACTGGGGGTTCGAATCGTATATCATTTATATTACAGCGTGGAAAATTGTTTTAAAATTGATGGCGAACATTATACATATATTCAATGGAATAACAAACCGCTTTCGTAAAAAAATATTATCAAAGGTTTTAAGGGTTTATTTAAATCTCATTTTCAGTACATTCGTACATACAGCCTTTTTTTGATTTTACTCTTTTTTCATTTGTATAATAATAATAATAATAATAAATTTTATTTTTCCAACAGAAGATACATTATACTATTTCTTAAAATTATTGTTAGTTTGTCACTCTGTTTAATAGAGATAGACAATAGTTTTGAGAAATAGTGAAATACAATTGACAATAGAGGAAAACCAGAAGAAAACGACTGTAATAGGTTAAAGGAGTTTTAAATACATTTTCAATGGAGCACTTTTTACGGATTAAGGAAAGCAACGTCATGAATGTACGTATAACATTTTTCCAGACAAATAAATGAACATGAAATTAGAATCATCGCTGTAACTACAATTTAAAATAATATATATACTGCAGTATATACAGTTCGTTTACATGATCAAATTGTGTAAATTTTATTAAAATCGTGCAATAAATACTTGGTGTTCTGATTTTTTTGAAAGGCAGTATATACTGCAGTATACATATTTTGCGAGTATTTGGAAGCCATCTTGGCCTAATAGGAAGGAATAACCAAGGACGATCGAGTATACAGTAAGAAGGATCGACAGATTGGAAGATTTTGGAGTGGTTGTAGAGATCGCTTACGTCACAAATGCGCGCTACATTTAAATGTGGTTACTTCATGATTTAGATAATTACAAGTAATTACAGTAACTGAATATTAATTCTTACCATTAAATTATATTAATAATATAAATATTATCTCAGATAAAAGACATAATTCGATTGGGAAATAGCATTAGCAACATAATGTATTTTCATATTTAATTCTTCGTAATATTGCAACCCATGTGTACTTTATGCATATTTACTTTTATTGTATTATGATATAAATGTCCAATGTAAAGGCATTAACAACTAAAATTGCAAAATTGGGCTGGCTTAACCTCAAATTTTATAAGTATATTTATATATTGGAGTGACAAAATAGTTGTTCATACAAAACGGATTATAATAAAGCTGAGAACTCTAATATTTAAATATAAATTTTAATAACGTTTAATTGTTAACCAATGTAATCAATTAAATTATAAGGATATTTAATGTTACTAGTAGTTTGACATATTTTTTAACATTAAATAATTCAAATATTTTACTTATATAAATATTTCACTATTTTGTAACTTCTAATTCACAGCCTTAATTTATAATAAACTTTAAGGCCTGCCAACTCTAACTTACTCCAATTGAATAATTCCAGGAGTAAAAATAATAGCAATTTAATAAAATAAAACTCTTTAAATTTGTTCGTATAACATACTATAAATAATTAATACTGTTGTATCCTTTCTTCACACTTTGTTTTCTAATGGTTAGATATATATTTCAAGTGCTAAGCACTCATTTTCAATAACAACTAATTCTTACAACTGTTGCGCGGTTTCTTTATACCTACAGTGGATTAAAGGGAAAAACCCCAGATTAAGGGAAGACCTTTGGGTGGGTTAACAAATTTTATTGCGTGTTGTTTATGGAGGTAACAAATTTAGAAGCGGGTTATTTAAGGGACTAACATCGAAGTTCAATAAATTATTTTTATTTTTACGCATTTCTATGGCTTCCAACATGTTTAATTGATACTTATTGGACTCTTTTAGGAGTTTCATATTGTTGATGTTGAATTTATGACCTGTTGTAAAGTTATGGTGTGCAATTGCAGATTTTTCTGGATTCTGGTTTTTTATGTGATAACTGTGTTCTTTGAATCTAATATTTAAATTGCGGGTTGTTTGGCCGATATACACTTTCTCACAGTTATCACATTTTATTGAATAAATTCCAGATTTTTCAATGAATTCTCTTTTACTAAATGTGTTTCCTAAAAGTATACCACTCTTTGAATTTGTGTATTGTGCTGCCGTGAGGTTGAATTTTTTAAATAACTTATTTATATGATTATTTAGTCTAGGTACGTAAATGACTCTAGCATATTTAATAGGCTGTTTTTCTTGCTCCTGCAAACTCGTTATTGATTTGATCTTGTGATATTTTATGCTCTTATTAATTAATTTTTGAATGGTATTAGGGTTATAATCTAAAAATTTTGCTATTTCCAATATTAACTTAAATTCTGCTTTCCTGTTTTCTTCTGAAAGTGGTAATTTAATCGCTCTGTCTATCATACTTTTAAATGCTGAAAGTTGATATTTAATCGGTGTCGAAGATGATGAGTGGATATAATTAAACGTATGAGTACCTTTTCTATATATATTAAAATCTAGTTTATTGTCGTTTCTACGTACAAGAATATCAAAAAAGGGGAGTTTTCCATTATTTTCAATTTCAACTGTAAAATTTATACTGGGATAAAGGTAATTTAATTCTGATTTTAAAGTATTAATGTTAGTGGTGTTTTTGATGATGGCGAAAACATCGTCTACGTATCGGTACCAAATTTTAGGGAAATTGTCAATGGAGTGTTTGGCTTTATTTTCTAGGTGGTTTAGAAAAATATTCGCTAAAAAAGGTGACAGGGGGTTACCCATGGCTGTGCCAAAAGTTTGTTTATAATATATATTATTAAATTCAAAAGTGTTACATTCCATGACAATTTCTGTGAGTTTAATGTATTGGTCTATTTTATTTCTTGCAATCAGATTTTCCGTTAGTATGTTTTCAAGGATTTTTAATGTTTCTTTGATTGGAATACTAGGAAACAGTGATTCTACTTCGAAAGATAATATTTTTTCGTCTGGACCTATTTTTACGTCTCGGAGTTTATTACAAAATTCAATTGAGTTTCTAATGGAGCAATCGTTCTTAATTTGTAATGTTTGAAATTCTTTTACTACCCATTTTGCTATTTTGTAGGTGGGTGAATTTATGTTGGAAACTATGGGTCTATATTTATTACCTGTTTTGTGTACTTTAGGTAAACAGTATAATCTAGGTAGTTTTGGATTTCTAACTTTTAATCTATAAGCCAGATTTTTATCAATTAAAGATGTTGGAGTTTTTAATGCGTTGTTTATTTTAGTGATATATAATTTAATTGGGTTTTTTGTTTGTTTTATGTATGGACCTGAGTCTAACATTTTGTTTATATCACTTAAATAATCCGCTTTTTTAGCAATTACGACGCTGTTACCTTTGTCAGATTTTAAGTAAAATAGGTCCTTTTGTTTTAATGTTTTCACAATTTCTGTTTCTTCTTGCTGTTGTTTGTAGTTTGTTCGGCCTGGTTTCTTCTTTGTAATTTTTTCTATCGTCTCTTTCGCTGCGATCCGGAATGTATAGGCATCTTCTGGCTTCAGTTGTGATGTTGCTGATTCGATGTCATTGATGATGTCTTCCATAGGAATGTGGGACATGGGAACCGAATGTTTCAAACCTTTTTTAAAAAAATTAATTTCATTTTCGTTGAATTTTTCATCTGATCTATTATATATAAGGGTTTGAGTGAGATGTGCTGTTGTATTTTCACTTTCGTTGGTAATGTTTGGTTTTTGTTGATCAGTTAAAGATTTGAACTTCTTATGCAGAGAGGTGGACTTCTTCTTCATTTTAACATTTATTACTGTGTTAATTTTCTGCAACGATTCGTCCCATATTTCCGATGTTGTGTTCTTTGCCAGTTTTAGATGGAGAGGATATGCTTCAATTTCCAAGATGTTACGTTTCGAGTGTAGGTATCCGATTTCAAACTTTAACCACTTCACTTTCATATCGAATACTAATTTTGAAATATCTTTGTTGTGTTTACAAGTTTTGACTTTTATGAACTTTGGAAAAATCTGTTTGTGAAGGCACTTCTGTAGGAAATAAATGTCGGCACTTATTAACTTGATCTTCGTTTTTAGTTATGACTGTAGTTTCTATTATATAATACAATTATACAGGGAATTTTTCTTTTAGGTAAATATGCATAAGCTGTAAGTCAATTTCTGACATTCGTTGTATTTTAAAAGAGTTCAATTTGAAGCTTTAAACGAGTGTTTTCCACTCCCCGACTAAGCATAAAGTAAAATTTCGAGTTTAGAAAAGCCCCGTGAAAATTTGTTGAGAGTCGCGCAGCGACCCGAGACAAATTTTTTGGGCTTTTCTAAACTCGAAATTTTACTTCATGCGCCAGGCGTATAAAACACGAATTTTAAGCGAAGTTCGAATATACATAAATTTCACAATATTTTAGTGTTCGCGCGTGGCGCATGAAGTAAAATTTCGAGTTTAGAAAAGCCCATAAAATTTGTCTCGGGTCGCTGCGCGACCCTCGTCAAATTTTCACGGGGCTTTTCTAAACTCGAAATTTTACTTCATGCTTAGTCTGGGAGTGGAAAACACTTGTTTAAAGCTTCAAATTGAACTTAAAAAAAACAGGGAATATCTAAAGATTTATAGAAAATAGGCTGAACTTGGAACACGTATACTGTAAAGAAAAGCACCCTGTATAATGTAAATACATATCAAATATGTTTTTATTATAACCTAATGAATGTCAACATATTTTTTTAATTTAATTACAGGTAACACAAACTATTATTTTAATTACACTTAACGTTAACACAAAGTCCTATTTTAATAACACTTACACCGAAACCGGAAAGAGAGGTTATGATAGACTCAAAATCGTAACCAAATACAACGTCATTGTTCTCTTTCGCACGAACTAGAACCTGCAGGAAAAGGGGTGGGAGAAAACATGGAAAGATACAATTCTGTCATACCTTTTTAACACATATGTGTTCATATGTGTTACGCCCATTGACGTACCTTGGAAATAACATTAAAACTTTCTATATTCATCAACAGACAAACAAATTGGGGGTCCATCTTTGATGAATGATCAACTCTTTCGTGCAGTTGGAGAGAAAATTCATGAAAATTGAGAGTATACAATTTCTGCCACGGCCGTAGCCAGGGAGGCAGGTTATGGAATTTCACCCCCGCCCCCTTTCCCCTCCCGCATTAGTTTTCAAATGTTGTTAACTAGCTGATTTTATGTAAAAGGATTAAAAAAAAAAATAAAAAAAAAACTGTTCAAGTGATTTTTAAATTGTTTTTTTTGTTAATTTTGGGTTTTACGTCATCTATTTCCGCTGCTAAGGCCAATCATGACACCGGAGATTAGGTCTACAGCTATCCGGGAATTTTGCCGAACCCGGTGGGAGTTCCAACCCACCAGTAGGGATCTTTAACGTGCACGCAACATCCAGGCAGTACACCGGTCCTACATGCATTTAACGTCATATCCGAGAAGACGGAGTGTTTGGCATTTTTATCCTAACCTATATAAATGCCAGAGCTGGGTAGGATTCGAATCATTCAGGATTCGATCCCTGGATTCGAATCCTTTTAGAGGATTCAGAAGAGGTATTCGAATACTTTAGTGAAAACGGATTCGTGATCCAGATTCGTTACATTTTTTTAAAAGCATTCGTATTCGAATCCAGACGTAGATGATTCGAATCCTTATAATAGGATTCGAATCCTTATAAAAGGATTCGAATCCTTATAAAAGGATTCGAATCCTCATACACGGATTCAAATCCTCCCAAATAATTCGAATCATCGCTATTAAGGCTGGGATTCGAATTCGATTAATTCAAATAGTTAAATATTCTAATATGAATATTTAAACACTAAATTATTCATATTTGAATATAAATATTTACATTTTCAATAATTAAAATATTTGTAAATGCATATTTGGTTATTTAATCATATAAAATTTCCAACCTTAATAGTATATTTTTAACTTCACTTGAAATCAGTGTTTTATACGCGTGGCGCATGAAGTAAAATTTCGAGTTTAGAAAAGCCCCGTGAAAATTTTCTACGCGGGGCTTTTCTAAACTCGAAATTTTACTTCATGCTTATTCTGGGAGTGGACAACACTCGTTCTTAGGAGTTTCAAATTGAGTGATCACTCAAGATTACTAAGTATATTACCATTTTACAAAGGCTACAGCTCGAAGGACCAATCATGATCTTCGGAGACCAAAGGACTACAGGGAATCGAAGTTTTTTACAAGAAAACAACGAATATCTGAAGGTTTACAGCATGGATAGGAAAGAAAACATCAAATTTTGAAAAAATATCGAAGTTGGGTTGGTTTTCAGTGCGTTTTTAACTTCACTTTTAATCAGTGTTTTATACGCGTGGCGCATGAAGTAAAATTTCGAGTTTAGAAAAGCCCCGTGAAAATTTGTCTCGGGTCGCTGCGCGACCCTCGACAAATTTTCTACGCGGGGCTTTTCTAAACTCGAAATTTTACTTCATGCTTAGCCTGGGAGTGGACAACGCTCGTTTGAACTTTAAATTTAACTGTTTTATAAAATCTACGTATGTAATATAATAAATCATTCATTGAAATCATAGAAAACGATGCAAAATTTTACCTAAAGAGAACTTTTAGAGTTAACTTTATAATTTTCTCGGCTATTAATGGGTGAATATTCTATTCCCCAGAAAAACCATATTTATTTAATATTAAAGTTGCATTTAATATTGATGAGATATGATAATTGATTTTAATATTAATAAGTTGGCAAATCTGCTATTGAGCGATGTGCGCATGTTCTTTTTATTTTTGTATTTGTGTGTCCATCCATCGTCCATTATTAAAATAAAAACAGTATTGAGTTAAACCTAAATCGAGAAACATCTTATTATTTACTGACCTAAATCCTATTCTTTCTAAATAAAATAAAAGTGTTAATTCACCGGCATTTACGTTACAACATATTGGCGACGAGGATAAAAAGTGAAACTAAATAAAATTAAAATGTCGATCGGGAGATTAAGCGAATTCGAAATTGGTGTAAAAAACTGGTCAACGTACATAGCACGTGTTGAACAATTTTTTAAAGCGAATAAAGTCGCAGATACGGATAAAGTGGCCGTATTAATCACAGTCATAGGCGACCAAACGTATGAACTTATGGAAAATTTGTGTGATCCGAAAAAACCGGAAGAATGTACATACGCGGTGTTAGTGGAAACAGTGAAAAAGCATCTTGAACCAGCACCGTCAGCCATTGCCGAACGGTACAAATTCCGCGTAAGAAAACAAGAAGAAACGGAATCAATTTCGGATTACATCAGAGCATTGAAGAGTTTGGCCAGGACATGTGATTTTAAAGAAACATTGAAAGAAAATCTTCGTAATCAATTTGTGTATGGGATTCGCAGTGAATCAATTAAAATTTGCCTGTTTTCCGAGGGCGACTTAACTTATCAGAAAGCCGTAACTCTTGCAACCACGATGGAGCGAGCGGAGAGTGATTCGCAGGTGATGCAAAAAACGACCTCTGTGCATCATTGGGAGAGTCGAGCATCAGCATCATCAGCAGCAGCCATGCCGGGTGGAGCAGCGACGAAAGCAGGGAAGAGGGTGAGCAGTGTTGCCAGCAATGGACCGTATAAAGGAAACAGCAGGCGCAACGCCGCCTTCGCCGCACCGAATGCAGCGGGCCACAGCAGGAACGTCACAACACAGGGATTCAGCCCTTCACAGCGCACGCAAGTAGTATATTCAAAATGTTATCATTGTGGTTTGACAAATCATAAAAATGCTGATTGCTATTTTAAAAGGGCTATTTGTCATAATTGTTGCCAAGTGGGACACATTAAATCTATATGTAAATTGGTAAAGGGTAATACTAAATCAAATCATTTCTTGGATAGAAATTTAAATAACTCAGACTCAGATTAAAATTTATTTACAATACAAAATAATTCGGGGCCTATTCAAACAGAAATTAATATAGAGGGTAAATGTTTAAAAATGGAAATAGATACGGGGTCAGGTGTGTCGGCAATTTCAGAAAAAACTTATATAGAGTATTTCAAACAAAAAATAATTGAAAGAGATGATAGTAATTTTAAATCATATAATGGAAATAAAATTTCAGCATTGGGATATATTCGAGTAAATATTAAATATACTAATAAATATTTTTATAATTTAAAATTATTTATTATTCCCAAAGGCGGACCACCATTGTTAGGTCGTGATTGGATTAAAATTTTGAAAATATCCATAAAACATGATTTAAGTATTTTTAATGTAGTAGATAATTCGATAGAAATGGAATTAAATAATTTAAAAAAGGAATTTACAGGAGTATTTAGTAATGAATTAGGTACATTTAACGGAGGAAAACCAGATTTAATTTTAAAAGAAAATAGTAAACCTGTATTTTGTAGAGCTAAACCTTTACCTTTCGCCATGAAAGAAAAGGTAGAAAATGAAATTAATAAATTAGAGAATCAAGGAATTATATCACCAACAGATTATAGTGAATGGGCAACTCCGATAGTGCCAATAATTAAAAAGGACGGTAATATTAGAATTTGCGGTGACTTCCGCATAACCGTAAACACACAATTACATGTAAATAAATATCCTTTGCCGAAAATCGAAAATATATTTGCGAATTTAAGTGGTGGAACCTTGTTTAGTACTATTGACTTAAGTCAAGCGTATGCTCAAATTGAATTAACTGAACAATCTAAGAAAATAGTAACAATAAATACACATAAGGGTTTATACGTGTATAATCGGTTACCATATGGTGTTGCATCCGCACCAGGTATTTTTCAAAAGATTATTGATCAAATGTTTTCAGATACACCCGGTGTTTCAGTTTTTCTGGATGACATACTGATAACTGGTAAAGATACTGCAGAACATTTGCAACGATTACAATTAGTTCTAAATAAATTAAATAAATATGGTTTAGTAGTTAGGTTTGACAAATGTCATTTTTTTCAAAGAAAAATATCCTATTTAGGCTATGAAATCGATGCAAATGGTTTACATAAATCAAAAGATAAGGTTGAGGCCATAATTAAAGCAAGAAGTCCAACAAATATTGATGAATTAAAGTCTTTTCTCGGTCTTGTAAATTATTACGCAAAATTTATCGAAAATTTAAGTTCAAAATTACATCCCTTACATAATTTATTAAAAAAGAATATTAAATGGCATTGGTCTAAGGATTGCGAAATTGCTTTCAATAAAATTAAAAGCGACATGACGTCATCAAACTACTTAGCACATTATAATTCAGAATTGCCTGTGACGTTGTCATGTGATGCAAGCTCGTATGGCTTGGGAGCAGTTTTAGCACATTCTTATCCTGATGGGACGTATAAGGTTATTGCCTATGCTTCACGCACCTTGAATAAAAGTGAAATTAATTATTCTCAGATTGATAAAGAGGCACTGTCAATAATTTTTGGAATAAGAAGATTTCACCAATATTTGTATGGACGTTTTTTCACCTTATTAACTGATCATAAACCTTTGCTAGCTATTTTTGGTAATAAAAAAGGTATTCCAATAATGGCAGCTAGTCGTTTGCAGAGATGGTCAGTGATTTTAGCAGGTTATCAGTATGATATTAAACATGTTAGTTCCAATAATAATTGCGCAGACGCATTGTCAAGATTGCCTGTAAATTTACCGTTAAATAATTTAAATAATGATGATGTAGATATAGGGAATATATTATATGTAACAGAAGCTACCAAATTAAATCATAAAACAATAGCGTTAGAGACGAAAAGAGATTTGATATTAAATAAAATAGCAGGATTTTGTTTACATGGGTGGCCAAATCAAATAATAAATGATAAAGATAAACCATATTTTATTCGAAAAGATCAACTTCACATTGAGCAAGGTTGTGTATTATGGGGCTATAGAATTATTATACCTTATAATTTACGTAATTTAATTTTAAAAGATTTGCATAGTACGCATTTGGGAAGAAATAAAATGAAATCGATTGCAAGGCCATATTTCTGGTGGCCAAATATGGATGAACAAATTGATAATATATGTTCAAAGTGTAACACTTGTAATACTTTCAGACCAAATTCAGTAAAAGTATTTTCATCCTGGCCAATTCCTGAAAGGGCGTGGTCACGCATCCATATTGACTTTTTAGGGCCATTATATGCTAATAAATATTTAATTATTACCGATGCGTACTCTAAATGGATAGAAGTTTTTAAATTACATAACACTACAGCTGAATCAGTTATATTATGTTTGAGATCTCTATTTGCACGATTTGGACTTGTTGATACGTTGGTTTCAGACAACGGACCTCCGTTTACATCGAGTGAATTACATTATTTTTTACAAAGGAATGGTATTGTGCATAAATTTTCTCCACCATACCATCCTGCTAGTAACGGAATGGCTGAAATTAACGTAAAAACAATTAAGTTGGCATTGAAAAAGGCATATTTTATGAAAGAAAATTTAGATACCGCATTATTAAGATTTCTGTTTGATTATAGAATTGCAAAACATTTAATTACAAAGTCCAGCTAAATTAATGTTGGGACGAGAATTAAAAACTCGTTATAATTTATTATTACCCGATACAAAAGCACTAGTAGAATTTAAAGTTCAAAATAGACTAGCTGATAATAGCAATCAAGCATACTTCGAAAATGGTCAAAAGGTATTAGTGCGCGATTTTGAAAAACCCGCTCAGCCTGTATGGAGGGAAGGAGAGATCGTGGAAAAGTTCGGCAATGTGACGTATGACGTAAAAATTTGCTGACGATAAAAAAGTGCGAAGACATTCGAATCAGATTCGCGTAAAGACAAGTGAAAATCAAATCGCGAGTGAGCAGAAGGAGGACACTGTAGAAGAAATTGCGCTTGATACTGAAAAAATAGAAAATAAGTTGGTTGATGTTCAGTCAGAAAATGTTGAAGATTCAGGAATTCATGAACCACCTTATTTTCTAAGATCAAAATGTAAATAAAAATAAATAAACCAGCTTTTGGCAAAATATATATTTTTTAATTATGTTTAGTTTTAAGGGTAAGGGTGATGAGATATGATAATTGGTTTTAATATTAATAAGTTGGCAAATCTGCTATTGAGCGATGTGCGCATGTTCTTTTTATTTTTGTATTTGTGTGTCCATCCATCGTCCATTATTAAAATAAAAACAGTATTGAGTTAAACCTAAATCGAGAAACATCTTATTATTTACTGACCTAAATCCTAATCTTTCTAAATAAAATAAAAGTGTTAATTCACCGGCATTTACGTTACAACAAATATAATAACAAACTGTGAATAAATCGACAATAATCTAGAAATATCGAAAATATCGACATGTAGAAAATCTTGACGGTCCACTCCCAGACTAAGCATGAAGTAAAATTTCGAGTATAGAAAAGCCCCGCGTAGAAAATTTGTCGAGGGTCGCGCAGCGACCCGAGACAAATTTTTACGGGGCTTTTCTAAACTCGAAATTTTACTTCATGCGCCACGCGTATAAAACACTGACTTAAAGTGAAATTAAAAACGCACTGAAAACCAACCCAACTTCGATAATTTTTTCAAAATTGGATGATTTCTTTCCTATCCATGCTGTAAACCTTCAGATATTCATTGTTTTCTTGTAAAAAAAACTTCAATTATTTTATTACGCCACGCGTATAAAACACTGATTTAAAGTGAAGTTAAGAACGCACTGAAAACCAACCCAATTTCGATATTTTTTCAAAATTGGATGTTTTTTTTCCTATCCATGCTATAAACCTTCAGTTATTCGTTGTTTTCTTGTGAAGAAACTTTGATTCCCTGTAGTCCTTCGGTCCCCGAAGATCATGATTGGTCCTTCGAGCTGCATCCTTTGTAAAATGATAATAAACTTAGTAATCTAGAGTGATCACTCAATTTGAAACTTCTAAGAACGAGTGTTGTCCACTCCCAGACTAAGCATGAAGTAAAATTTCGAGTTTAGAAAAGCCCCGCGTAGAAAATTTGTCTAGGGTCGCGCAGCGACCCGAAACAAATTTTCACGAGGCTTTTCTAAACTCGAAATTTTACTTCATGCGCCACGAGTATAAAACACTGATTTAAAGTTAAGTTATAAATGCACTGAAAACCAACCTAACTTCGAAATATTTTCAAAATTGGATGTTTGCTTTCCTATCCATGCTATAAACCTTCAGATATTCGTTATTTTCTAGTAAAGAAACTTCGATTCCCTGTAGTCCTTCGGTCCCCGAAGACCATGATTGGTCCTTCGAGCTGCATCCTTTGTAAAATGGTAATAAACTTAGTAATCTAGAGTGATCACTCAATTTGAAACTTCTAAGAACGAGTGTTGTCCACTCCCAGACTAAGCATGAAGTAAAATTTCGAGTTTAGAAAAGCCCCGCGTAGAAAATTTTTCGAGGGTCGCGCAGCGACCCGAGACAAATTTTCACGGGGCTTTTCTAAACTCGAAATTTTACTTCATGCGCCACGCGTATAAAACACTGATTTAGAATGAAGTTCAATAACACATATATCATAATTAATTAAAATCATTATTTAATCAGATATTTAGTCGGTAAATGAACATTTTTCTTAATAGAAACTGATGGAATAAAATGTTACTGGTTGCAAATGATAGATTAAAATTTATTTTTAAAGGATTTGTATCCGTGATTTAAAAATGAGGGTTCGAATCTTTCATTCGAATCAAATTTTTCACTTACGAATCCTTTATTCGAGTATTCGTGGTTATAATCATATTAGGTGATTCGGATTCGTGATTCGAATCCTGTTTTTGAGGATTCATCCCAGCTCTGATAAATGCAGACAACTTGTTAGGCCGGTATTTGAATCCCGGTCCGTGGCGTGGCAGTACAACACTCTAACCACTACACCACCAGATAAATAAAGTTACCAAGAACCAAAAAAAAAGAAATGTTATGTACATATTAAAACATTTAATTTTGCAAATTTTATATATATATACTTTATTTACCCCAATTGATTTGATTATATTATGTAATAGTTTATTTTAATTGTATGTGTTAACCTTTTATTAATGTTATGTATATACACATAGTTATAAAAATTGTACATAGAGATTTTATTATATTTATAGATTGTGTAAGCCAAAAATGGCAAATCGAATTTTATATATACTATATTTATTTATGTAATGTAAAATTCAAATGATTAATAAATGACTATACACCACCAAGCTGCCCAAGTGAATTTTAATATTAATGAAACTATCTCAGATTTTTTTCAGATTTGCAATTTTCGTAATGCATAGAAAAAATCAAGATTTTTGTACAAAAAAAAATATTTTCCCCAAATACCCAAAAAATTCCCAGACACTCTTACTAACATTGGAAATAATCTGAGCTATTTATCTCGTAATTTTTTCGTACACTCAACATTTTTCTAACATCATCCTTAAATTTTAATTACGATTCGCATTCCCTTTAACAATTTATCCGGTCATAATCCTCGCCCGGTGAATTTTTGATTAAATCCGTAACGCAATTTTCCGACCCCGGCTCGTTCATTCCTCGAGATTGGGCAACGGGATGCAATTTTCAATTTCGCCGGAGAAACAAGGTGCGAAACGGTGCAGTTTCCGTGAGGAAAATTATGATTGAGACTCGTTTTATGGAATTACAATCGATCCCGCGTTTTTGTATTCCCCGGGTGGGAAAAGGAGGGGGTCGGAATTTTCCCGGCTAAAAATTACACCGACCAGAAACGACTTGGTCGCAAACGTGTTTGCGATAACTTTGACGGGGCCCGTAATTGAAATTGATTGTTAACGAATGCAGCAACAACCGAATTGTAATTGAAATTGATTGTTTACAAAACGAGCAATATGAAAAAAAAATGTTTTTCAGACGAAAGGTAATTTAATTATTTTGTGATTTAAATATTACATGTTTTTTTTTGTTGTTGCCGTAATTCTCTTTATTTACGTATAAAACAAACAGAATTACAGCAAAAAAATACCTTCCGTTTTATGTATTAATTAAAATTCTAAATTTTAATTTACCTCGGGAATACAATTACCTTCCCCTTATTTCCATTTCAATTTAAAGCATTTTGATAACCCATCAGTGCCAGAATACTGAACTCAAATTCAATCTTAATTTTTTTCTGTCATTCACATCAACCTAAACTTACTCGAGTCGATTTACCTTCTCTTAATTTTTCTCTTATTCACATTGAACTAAACTTCCTCGAGGCGATTTTCCTTTACTTGATATTTCTCTTATTCACATTAAACTAAACTTCCTCGAGGCGATTTACCTTCTCTTATTTTTTCTCTTATTAACATTAACCTAAATTTCCTTGAGGCGATTTTCCTTTTCTTAACGTTTCTCTTATTCACATTAATCTACACTTCCACGAGTCGATTTTCCTTCTCCTAACTTCTTTTATTTACATTAACCTAAACTTCCTCGAAGCGGTTTATCTTCTCTTAATTTTTCTCATATTCACATTAACCGAAACTTCCTCGAGTCAATATTCCTTCACTTAATTTTTCTCTTATTCACATTAACCTAAAATTAATTAACCTAAACTTCCTTGAAGCGATTTTCCTTCACTTAGTTTTTCTCTTATTCACGTTAACCTAAACTTCCTTAAGGCGGTATTTCTTTTGTGTTTATCGCAATCATAGATGATTTACTGTTTCTAAATCAACTAGCAGCGATAATTTATTAAAAAAAAAAATAATAGAAAAACGAAGTAAATGTTTGGCTCGTGATAAATTTATCATCGGGGAAAAGCGCGCTGAAAAGTGCAACTATTAATAAATCACATTTTCAGCAAAGGGAAATGAATCGGACGAGCGAATCCCTTCCAACCGGAGGTGATTTATTGATCAGATCCAAACAGAAAATGAAAAAAAATAAAAACACGTTCAATAAGTCTCGATTAATATTTGAAAAAAAGATAAATCTGTAAATATACTGCTCAGAGTTTGAAATAAAAATAAATACACAAAAGTATTAATGTAAATGTGAAGACCACTTCAGCATTTTTTCTTCAAGAGTTCAGTTTGGTGTTTTTAACGAGTGTTTCCACTCCCAGGTTAAGCATGAAGTAAAATTTCGAGTTTAGAAAAGCCTGCAAAATTTGGTTTGGTCGCTCCGCGTAGCGGAGCGACCAAACCAAATTTTTCAGGCTTTTCTAAACTCGAAATTTTACTTCATGCGCCACGCGTATTAAACACTGATTTCTGGAAAAGTTCAAAATATACAGTTACATGAAATAAACATTAATAATATTTATTAACGTGTAATGAAACTTAAGCAGTATATTTTGAATTTCACATTGAATCAGTGTTTTATACGCGTGGCCATAAACTAAAATTTCGAGTTAAGAAAAGCCTGAAAATTTTTATTTGCCGCTTCGCTCGTGCCACCCGGCAAAACCAAATTTTCGGGCTTTTCTAAACTCGAATTTTTACTTCATGCTCAACCAATCAGTGGAAACACTCGTTAGAAGTTTCAATCTAAACACATTTATAAAAGCTAGTGGGGTATCACATGACGCGAGTATTGGCCCTCTTTCGTTTCTTAAATGTGACTTCATGCTTAATCAAGAAGAGGAACATTGTGTTTAGAATATGATGAGTTAGTTAATTAATTACAACAGGCTGTATAATTTACCCTTCGTTAAGCCATTGGTTAGCTAACAGAGCTGGGACAAATCCTCAAAAACGGGATTCAAATTACGAATCCGAATCACCTAATATGATTCAAATCACGAATACTCGAATAAAGAATTCTTAAGAGAAAAATGTGATTCCTCTATTTTTGAATCACGGATACAAATCCCTTAAAAATAAATTTGAATCTATTATTTGCAACCATTAACATTTTTAATAACGCCGTCAGTTTTTGTTAGCAAAAATGTTCAAAACCAAATTATTTACAGACTAAATTTCTGATTAATTAATTATTTTAGTAAATGATAATATATGAGTTCTTAAACTTAATGATAAATCAGTGTTTTATACGCGTAGCGCATGAAGTAAAATTTCGAGTTTAGAAAAGCCCCGTGAAAATTTGTCTCGGGTCGCTGCGCGACCCTCGACAAATTTTCTACGCGGGGCTTTTCTAAACTCGACATTTTACTTCATGCTTAGTCTGGGAGTGGAAGACACTCGTTAGTTTAAAATACATCACATTATAGTAAAAAGTATCAATAATAAGGTGTATTGGAATATTGAATAGAATAGATTTAATATTTACAATTATTTATTGCTGTAAATTATTGCTTAGAGGCCCCTACCTAAGATTGATAATATTGCCAAGACTAGTTTAATTACGGTTTTTTTTTTTTTTTTTTTTTAGGGTCAGGAAACGGAAGTTAGGGTTATTTCTGCCCTAGCACCGCAGCCGTGTGGCTTATTGTACTTCTTCCGTTACCGTAGTTAATCAAAAAGCTCTGTCTCCTTGGCTAGTCCCAGCAGCCTTTCGATCATCTTTCCCTTCGGGAAGTGGCTTGGATTCCCTTGGACAAGGTTTGCTTCCCTCCAGGTGGAAAGTGCCTCGCACTCGAATAGTACATGTGAGGCGTCTTCATCCTCTTCCAGGCATAGTCTGCATATTGGATCTTCTGTGAACAGTTTCATGTTGTTAGATGACCACCCAAGTGCTAGACGGACTGTCGCCATATAAAGACTATCTACCCTAACGTTCGTGGGAAACAACCCCATTATATAGTATCTTAAGTTTAGCAGGTGTACTAGACACCCTTTTTGTATTACATTTCATTATTTTCCATTAAGTGACTTTTACCATTAGTGTCGTAGATATATGTATATTTATTAGGTACCATTCTCTTTTAATTTCATCAAGTAACTTTTACCATTAATGTCTTAGACCTGTATTTATTAGGCACCCTTAAGTCTGAAAGCCTTTTTCTGTATCGACGATAGGTAAATACCACCCTCGTGGGAACGTCCCCAAAAACGGGCCTCTGTCTGTCCTCACGCGTGTGGTCTTACCTCCATATATATACCCTTTCTAGAACTTAAGCAGTTAGTTAGTACCCAACCGTCATTCTGAATACATGCTGTATTGTAATTATTGTTATAAGAATAAAGTTAAGTTAAGTGTTTAAGTGCAACATTGACTTTTCACTCCCGGTATCCAACATATTATTGGTGTCAGAAGTGGGATAGTCGGGACGTTCATCCGGTTCGCGAAATAAGCCAACGAATTCGTCTTCCCAGAGGAAACTCCTGGTGCAACATAAGAAGATTTCAGGCCCGATCCAGAGAACGGCGATCAGCAACATTCCGACTGTCTGAAAATATTGGAACAACGGTGAGTCGCTTTTTATTCAGTCTTGCATCCTTAACTCTTTTTTCCTAAACAAACAAAAACATCATGCCTAACTCCGAACAAAATGACAATGCTAACTCACTTTCACTTGATTTCTTAATTAAACTTATTCCGAATAACTTCGACGGAGATAGATACAAAATAAGAAGTTTTATTAAGCAAGTCGATTCGGTTTTCGAACTCGCTAGTGATCAACAAATACCTCCACTTCTTTTATTTGTCAAAAGTAAAATTACGGGTAAAGCTCGCGAACAGATCGATATTCACTGCAACTTAACCACATGGGAGGATATTTCAGAATTATTAATTAATTTATATCAGGATAGGAAATCTCTTGATCAATTACTTGAAGAGCTAACTAATATTAAACACGAACAACATGAAAACGTGTCACAATTCTACCAGAGATTAGAAGATTTAACTTCCCGTACATTAGCTATTATACATTCAACCGAAAATGATAAAGAACGCCTAAAAGGACGCCTCCTAATGATTGAAGACATTGCATTGAACCGTTTCATCTATCACTCGAATCCTAATTTATCTCAAATGTTAAGGTATCGCGAATTTAAAACTATTAACGAAGCGCTTACCGCAGCAATTGCCGAGGAAAAAGCGTTGAGATTAACTTACAAGTCCATTGAAATAAAATGTAAAACTTGTGGAAAAAATAATCACCTTACAAAAGATTGCTTCCGCAATAAACCTCAAATCCGCACGAAATCTATACATTTCTCTAACAATTCTCATAACTATCAAACTCCTAGAAATCCAGCGAATCAACAAAAACAATGTAGATATTGCAAAAGGCCAGGTCACGTACTCGAGGAATGTCGTAAAAGGCAATATAACAATTCAAAAAAATCAACATCACAAAATCAAAATAATCAAAATGCGTCAGTAAATTTTCAGGAGCGACTGATAAATCGAGTCCCTCCTCCTATACCAAACCAACAAAATCAAATCACTCAAGCACTGGAACAATTCCATTTATAATGAATTCAAACTTGCATCCAATCGCAAATTCCGAAATAAATTCTAATTCAAACTCGCATGCAATCGCAAATCCTAAATCCAAATCAAACATCCAAGAGAATCAATCTCTAATAAAAATTAAATCAAATCCTAAATCTAAGTTGCATCCCATAACTAATGAAGATACAAAATCAAATGTTGAAACGATCCAACACGTAAATATTTCTAATTCATTCTTCAGTTCAAATGATTTAATTTATGTTACATTTCAATCTGACATGTCCAATTGTCCAGATAAAACGATTAAATTATTAATCGACACGGGCGCTTCCATATCTTTAATTAAAGCTATGAGCTTATCAAAATTCAAAATCCACGATAAAAATCCAGTTGCTCTTAACGGATTAGCACCAAACATTCCAATTTACACCTTAGGTGAAACCGAAATCAACCTCCAAATTCACAATAAACGAATAAAATCTAATTTCCAAATCATAGATGCAATCACTAATATCCCTTTCGACGGCTTACTAGGCGACGATTTTCTAAGAACGCATAGCGCAAAAATCGACTATAGTTCTTTTTCTCTAATTCTAAATTCAATTTCTATTCCAATTCCAATTCATCGTAATACGCCTCAATCATCATCAATAAATATTACTGTTCAACCTCGAACGGAAACTGTCGTCAGAATCAACGTAAATAATCCACTCAACCTCAAAGAGGGTATAATTATTAATCAAAATCTCGCAGCCAATCAATCTCTTTTAATTCCAAATTCAATGGTTTATATCAATGACCAAAATCAGTGTTTAATTACGCTAATAAACAAATCATCAATAAAACAAATTGTCACAGTCCCTTCTATATCAATTGAACCTATTTCTAACACTCATTCAATCTTTCAAATAAATCAAAATTGCATAAACAATCCTGAAAGAGAAAAACTACTAAATCAAAATTTAAGGCTTGATCATCTCAACTCAGAAGAGAAAACTTCAATCACGAAAATTTGTCGAGAATTTAAAGATTTATTTTATTTACCAAACGATAACTTAAGTTATACAAACGCTACTTGTCATAAAATTCCCATTACAGACCCGCTTCCAATTCATACAAAATCTTATCGATATCCAGAGGTACACAAGAACGAAGTAAATAAACAAATCGAGAAGATGTTAAGTCAAGGGATAATAAAACCGTCCACCAGCCCTTGGTCCAGCCCCTTATGGGTTGTCCCGAAAAAACTAGACGCCACAGGCGAACGGAAATGGCGGATAGTTATCGACTACCGCAAATTAAATGAAAAAACGGTCGGTGACGCCTACCCTTTACCTAACATCGAAGATATCTTAGACCAATTAGGGCACGCACAATATTTCACGACGCTAGATTTAGCCAGCGGATTCCATCAAATATTAATGGACACTGATGATGGTCCAAAAACTGCATTCAGCACCCCCAATGGCCACTATGAATACACGAGGATGCCTTTTGGATTAAAAAATGCGCCTAGTTGTTTTCAGAGGCTAATGAATAACGTACTCATGGGGCTCACTCACAATCAATGTTTTGTTTATCTCGACGATATTGTCATTTATGGAGTCTCACTCGATGATCATAACCGTAAATTAAAAAACATATTCTCTCGCTTACGGCAGAACAATTTAAAACTACAGCCAGACAAATGCGAATTTCTGAACAAATCGTGTCAATATCTAGGACATATAATTTCAGACGAAGGTCTTAAACCTAATCCTAATAAAATAGAAGCTATTAAATCAGTACCTCGTCCACAAAATCCGAAACAGATCAAAATTTTCCTAGGCATGATCGGCTACTATCGCAAATTTATTAATAACTTTTCCACAATAGCCAAACCCCTGACGGTGTTATTAAAAAAGGATGTCGAATTTCATTGGAAAGATGAACAAGAAACAAGCTTCCAAACCCTAAAAAATAAATTAATTCGAGAGCCTATATTGCAATATCCAGATTTTACACAACCCTTTATCTTAACTACAGACGCCTCGAACGTAGGAGTCGGTGGTGTTCTTTCACAAATGAAAAACGGAGAAGACCTCCCAATCGCCTATTACTCCAGGTCATTAAATAAAGCGGAAACAAACTATTCAACCACGGAAAAAGAACTTCTAGCTATTCTAAACTCCACAGAACATTTCCGTCCTTATTTATATGGAAGAAAATTTACCATATACACCGATCATAGGCCATTACAATGGCTCTTTAACATGCAAAATCCCTCGTCACGGCTCGTTCGTTGGAGACTTCGTCTCAGCGAATATGAGTATGAAGTAAAATATAAACCTGGACGCATAAATTCAAACGCCGATGGACTTAGTAGATTATTTCCTGAAACAGGAATTGTTAACTATGTTAACAGTGATTCTTATGGAGAATTCATTAAATTCCATTATAACAATCAAGAAGTGATTATTTATGATAAGGAAAATCGACCACTAACTTCAATAAAAACTCCTATAGTAATGTTTTGGTCTCAGGATCTCGATGAAAGTAATCCATACTCAGATTTTATTCAAAGTCATTTTAATTTAGAAAATATTAAACCAACCATAAACGGTTGTAATAAACTGAGTAATTCTAAACAAACTGTCTATTTACTATTCCCTACTAATTTTCACTTCGATAAACTCGAATACAAGAACATTTTACATTGCTTGCAAACATTTAGAAAAACGATTAAAGATAATGAATTCACTTTAATACCACCAGATCATCATAATAACATTAAATTACCGCAATTGTATGAAATGCTAAAATTTGTCTTTAAAAACAATTTAATAAAAATATACAACACAACTAAAATCACTCCAAAGAATCAAGACGAGATAAAACAAATATTAATTGACAATCACGACAGCAAATTCTCAGGACATTACGGATTCAACAAAACCTATTCAAAAATTAAAGAACGTTACTATTGGCCTTCAATGAAATCAGACATAAGAAAATACATTAAGAACTGCCAGTCATGTCAGATTAATAAAACCGATTTTAAACCAACAAGACAACCTATGGAGATCACATCTACGTCAACCGAACCACTAGAACGTTTAGCATTAGATATTGTAGGTCCCCTACCAATAACAGAAAATGGCAATCGATTCATCTTAACAGCCCAAGATGATTTAACTAAATTCAGTTTCGCCGAACCAGTCCCCAATCACGAATCTAAAACAATTGCTAGTGCACTCACTCGAATAATCACATACTTCGGAATTCCTAAAACTTTATTAACCGATCAAGGTCCAGATTTTATGTCCAAATTAATTAAGGAATTAACGCGACTATTTAAAACTAGACATATATCCACCACACCTTACCATCCTCAAACTAACGGGGCATTGGAAAGATCACATCTAACTTTAAAAGATTACCTAAAACATTACATCAAACCTAATCAGTCTGATTGGGATGAATACATCCATTTTGCTATGTTTAGCTATAATAGTTCTACTCATAAATCGACTAATCATACCCCTTACGAACTATTATTTGGTCATAAACCATATTTGCCATCTTCCATAACACAGGAACCTAAACTACTCTACACTTATGATGATTACGTCAAGTCACTACAAAACAAATTAAACAATTCATTCAAAATAGCCCGCGAAAATATAATAAATTCAAAAAACTCAAGCAAACGTCTTTACGATAGAAAGAATAACTCGTGTGAATTTAAGGTAAACGATAAAGTCTACATTAAAAACAAATCAACTAACCCCAAACTTTCCAAGAAACTTTGTCCGAATTTCAAAGGACCATACAAAATAACACGAATCTTCGATAACCAAACAGTAGAACTGCAATTGAAAAACAAAAAGGTAAAATATCATAAAAACTTACTGAAACCTTCCTCGTTTTCAGATGACGACGATTGTAATCTTGATCCTATCGATCCTACCGATCCTGGTCCATTGTAATGATCTCTATCAAATATATCAATTAAACCAAACAAGCGGAATTTACTACAATAATTTAGGAAACGCTAGAATATCAAATTCAAAAATAACATTACTATCCCATTTAAACATTTCTTTCTTATCTGAGGCTCGCGGAACACTTGAGAATTCAATCCTCAAATCAATAAATCTTTGTGGTTCTCTATCAAAAGGCAATAAGAATTCACATTCGTCAATTTATTGCGAACAAAATTTAGGAAACATTAACGATCAACTAAAACTAATTTATAAAAAACAAGAAATATTGAATCATTATATTGGCAAAGAAAACAGGAAACGCCGTGGTTTAATAAATGGCGTATCTACAGCACTACGTTGGCTAATTGGTACACCCGATGCCAATGATGCGAAATATTATTCCGATAGTATTCACTCGATAATAGACGATAGACAGCAAATCAACGGTCTCTTAAAATCACAAATTCAAGTAATTTCGAGCACGATTCGAAATTTTAATAACTCTTTTGTTGCATTAAAGGAAAACGAATCAAAATTAAATAAAAATTTATTCAAAATTGCAAATCTTGCACAAAACAATCAAGGAAAAACCAATGATTTAGAATTGGATTCAATCATTATTCAACATATTTCAACATTATCCAGTCTTGCAAATAGAGTAATGGAGGAATTTGATAATTATATTCACGCCATTAATATTGCTAAACATGGAATTCTATCTCCGGAGATTGTCACTCCAAAAATCTTAATTAATGAGCTATTGAAATACAAAGGCGAATATGAACTTCCTTTATCACCATCTTATAAAAACGCTCTAACTTACTACAAATTAATACATTTAGATGTCATTGTTGATGAGCGAAACATTGTCATATTTGCATTGAATATTCCGTTATTAGACAAACTATCCTACACTATTTTTGAAATGATCCCGTTACCTATGCAACATCAAGATCCTCTAATATATTCCTACATACAACCTAGTTATCGATATCTCCTAATATCACAACCAAAAACCTTATATAACCTTATGCAAGATTTGAATAAATGCGACGAATTCATCAAAGGATCGTTCATCTGCCAAGGAGTCTCCACCACAAGAAGAACTGAAATCGCCAATTGCGAAATCCAATTGTTGTCGCCGCATCTCTCCAAGATTCCAGAAGAATGTTCAACTAGAACCATCAGAGCCGATATCCAGACTTGGAAATCCATCCGGAATAACGAATGGATATATGTGTTGCTGAAATCAACAACGTTAACAATCCTCTGTGATGACCACATGGAGGACGTAATTCTTAATAAAACAGGAATCATCCGATTGTATCCCGGTTGCAAGGGATACACCGATTACTATGTTCTCGAAGCAACCAGCGAAATGTTCTCCAACATATCCGTCGACTACGTTCCAAAAATTAATATTTTGCAAGACGAATGCTGTGTCGACAAGAAAATCAACGATTCCATACCACTTCGAATACAACCCATTAAACTATCAAATATCGACCTCACCGAATTAAAGTATGCAGATAAAAAACTCAACGAATTCGACGAGTTGTTAGACCACGAAATGAACAAACCGTTCATCGTAAAACATACTAGCTGGTATACACTAATCCTTAGCCTGCTAGGTGTTACATTAACGCTAATGTTGTGTTGTAACATCTGTCGTTGGTGTGGATGGTGGAATTTGTTAAGACGTCTTTGCTGCTTCACAAGGAATCCAAGGAATGGAGAATTGATGCCACCCATTATAAAAAACTTCGTCAATTGCAACTTCGAATCGGACCTCCGATCTGAACGTCAATATCACACCGGAGAAATTGCAATTTACGAACGTGCCTCCGAAGAAATCGAACTTCAACCACCTCGTTACAATGCAGTAACGGCCTCAGCTCCCAGACGAGACGACAGGAGTTTCCCAAAATCCAGACGCAGCACCGTTCCTTTGTAGGACGAAACCTGTGTCTTCCCCCCATCTTTCGTCTTCAGCGGGGAGGTGTTAGATGACCACCCAAGTGCTAGACGGACTGTCGCCATATAAAGACTATCTACCCTAACGTTCGTGGGAAACAACCCCATTATATAGTATCTTAAGTTTAGCAGGTGTACTAGACACCCTTTTTGTATTACATTTCATTATTTTCCATTAAGTGACTTTTACCATTAGTGTCGTAGATATATGTATATTTATTAGGTACCATTCTCTTTTAATTTCATCAAGTAACTTTTACCATTAATGTCTTAGACCTGTATTTATTAGGCACCCTTAAGTCTGAAAGCCTTTTTCTGTATCGACGATAGGTAAATACCACCCTCGTGGGAACGTCCCCAAAAACGGGCCTCTGTCTGTCCTCACGCGTGTGGTCTTACCTCCATATATATACCCTTTCTAGAACTTAAGCAGTTAGTTAGTACCCAACCGTCATTCTGAATACATGCTGTATTGTAATTATTGTTATAAGAATAAAGTTAAGTTAAGTGTTTAAGTGCAACATTGACTTTTCACTCCCGGTATCCAACAATGTTATGCAGGTGCTTCCTTAGAGTACAGTGTCCAGTTATCAGTCCTGTGACTATTCTAAGGTTGTTTCTACTGAGTCTGAGGGCCTCAGTTGCTAGTTCTTGGCAGGGTTTTTCCATCAGTAGTTTACTGTGTCTATGCCCTGTCAGGTTTTTCCAGCGCTCGGTGTGTCTTTCTAGGGTCCACTCTTTTGCGCTTGGTCTTATTGATTTGTTGGGAATCGGTAGCATTGGTTCTGGTCCAATGTAGGGTCTGCGTGATCCAATCTTTGCCAGCGCATCGGCTTTCTCGTTGCCATCCTCCCCTGTGTGCAGTTAATGACGGTTACGAAATTATCAATATCCAATATTCCAATACACCTTATTCAAGTGGACGGATAGAAATGAACTCGATTTTAATTGTTTATAACAAAAACCATACTTATAGAAAAATGTTAAATCTGTTGGTTATTTGTTTAAGGAACAAATCTATTTACAAATTGAAAATAATGTAATAGGTCAGTAGGGGTCATGTGCACATATTATTTTTGACGAAATTAAATTAAAATATTAATACAAAAATCACCCAAGAAAATAATAAAGAAAAATCAACATCCAGTAAATACGAGAATAACATTAGTCGATCAAATTTTTTTTTATGTGAAAGAAATAACAAATGCAGCATCGCCTTAAAATAATAAACAAGTACCGGCGCGTGGAGAAATGCTAAGACATACAGAAAGATTCAGTTCAGGGTTTAACGAACGCAAACACAACAAGTGTGCAGAGTCAGGGAAATTACGTTGACGTCAGAGAGGGATGGGTTTTGTGACCAAATATGGTAGTAGATAAAGTCTAAGCAACAAAATTTGGGGAGGGGAGAACTTTGAGAGCAGCAAAGAAACAATTATAAAAATCAGTTAGTTTTGGGACAGGGACTAGGACAGTCAGTATTTGAATTTAAATGGGGACAGTTGAGAATAGGAAGTTTCAGTGGGATGTGAGTTAGTGAAGTAATGTTGATAAAAAGAGTTAGGTATTCAGAATAGAGTTAGAAAATGGAGAATGGAGTTAGGGATAACAGCGCTGGAGAGACTATCACGTAAGAGTAAAATTAATTCTCCATCAAAGTTAAAATCAAACAAACAAAACCAGCGAAATAATTTAAACATCTGAGAAAAGGGGAAGATGGGGGGGGGGGGGGGGGGTGAGAGTGAGAGGTGTATGGTGGTTGATGTGTAAGGCCGAACTGAGCGAGAAAACGAGGTATGTCCTACTAACTAATCGACCCAGTCGATTAATGTGTAAGGCCAATCCGAGTCAGTATTGCGCTAAGTGTCCTACTAACTAATCACACGAGTGAGGGGTGTATGGTGGTTGATGTGTAAGGCCGAACTGAGCGAGAAAACGAGGTATGTCCTACTAACTAATCGACCCAGTCGATTAATGTGTAAGGCCAATCCGTGTCAGTATTGCGCTAAGTGTCCTACTAACTAATCACACGAGTGAGGGGTGTATGGTGGTTGATGTGTAAGGCCGAACTGAGCGAGAAAACGAGGTATGTCCTACTAACTAATCGACCCAGTCGATTAATGTGTAAGGCCAATCCGAGTCAGTATTGCGCTAAGTGTCCTACTAACTAATCACACGAGTGAGGGGTGTATGGTGGTTGATGTGTAAGGCCGAACTGAGCGAGAAAACGAGGTATGTCCTACTAACTAATCGGCCCAGTCGATTAATGTGTAAGGCCAATCCGAGTCAGTATTGCGCTAAGTGTCCTACTAACTAATCACACGAGTGAGGGGTGTATGGTGGTTGATGTGTAAGGCCGAACTGAGCGAGAAAACGAGGTATGTCCTACTAACTAATCGACCCAGTCGATTAATGTGTAAGGCCAATCCGAGTCAGTATTGCGCTAAGTGTCCTACTAACTAATCACACGAGTGAGGGGTGTATGGTGGTTGATGTGTAAGGCCGAACTGAGCGAGAAAACGAGGTATGTCCTACTAACTAATCGACCCAGTCGATTGATGTGTAAGGCCAATCCGAGTCAGTATTGCGCTAAGTGTCCTACTAACTAATCACACGAGTGAGGGGTGTATGGTGGTTGATGTGTAAGGCCGAACTGAGCGAAAAAACGAGGTATGTCCTACTAACTAATCGACCCAGTCGATTAATGTGTAAGGCCAATCCGAGTCAGTATTGCGCTAAGTGTCCTACTAACTAACCACAAGAAAAAAATAACTCGATTATGAGTGGAACGAGGTGAAAGGTCGTTCCGCTCATTAATCGAAATTGAATGGCGATTGATGTGTAGGGCCGATGTGAGAGATTGTCCCACTAACTAATCGCAAGTGTGTCGAGTGTGTGATGCTAACTCCGAGATGGTTTTTGTGGGTTTCCCATCTCATAATGCGAATGCAGGGGTTAGTTAATTTTGCTCCCACAAGTAGAGTCATACATTTTTTTGAGTTTAACCAAATGCACATGACTTCTAAGCATAAACGTTGGGTAATATATTTTGTGAATATAAATAATATAAGACATATCAATTCATTAGAAATGTCATGAAAGGTCAATAAACTTTGCATACGTTAAGCTCATATCCTGTTTTATTTATTGTCCACACATCCTCCTAGTCAAATTAAAAGAGAATAAAGACACAGTATTTACGATAATGCATATTGACACAAACAACGAACCTGGGAAATAAATAAATGGTTACTACATACACAACACAACGTAAACCATAATACAAATTATAAATTTGTATAATACCTAGGGTCGAATCATTACATTGGTGCCGTGACCAGGATGTTTGTGATGACAATAAATGTGTATTACATAATTTAAAAAATGCTGTGTCGACTTGTGGACAAGAATATTTCAGGTAAATGAGTTTAACATTAAAAAAAAGGGGAAGAAACGTTTAAAAAGGTACAGACAATAAAAATAAACGTAATTAATATTTAAAAATTATCAAAAAGCACGCATAGCGATTTCAAGATGAAACGTGTTGGTATTTCAAGTTCAAACACTGACCTATATCCAGAAGATAGGCGCGTAAACAAAAAAAAGGTAGAGTAAGCATAAAGAAGTACCACGGAAAGCACAATCCGAAATTCCAGACACAAATAAAACCCAACGCGAGTAATTCAAAAATCAAAACAAACGTGTTGGTATTTCAAGATCAATCGTTGACCTACATTTTAACGATAAACATACACTTCAGGATATGAAGAATACACAAAAACGATGATAATGAAAGAATTTTGGAATGCACAAAGTACGCATTATCAATCCACAAATTTACGTAAACAAACAAGGTAGAAAACACGGTGATGTTAGAAACATCGAGGTAAAATAATAATAACAGGTAAATAAGATTACATAAAAATACACGTATAAATGCATGCTAAAATGCAAGCCTAGAAATCATTATAATTTATTTTATTAAATGAAGCTAATATTAAAATAAACAGAAACATAATAGTATCACAGAACAACATGTGCACTTTAAAATAAAAAGGTAAACGAATAACAAATTACAAACAAAAATAATCCTCGCTCACTTCGCAACTAACAAATTACCAATGAAAATAATAATTAAAGTTATAAATAAAATAAGCCATTACGACACTAAAAAAACAAAGAGATAAACAAAAATTGTAAGGTAAACAAAATGTTTATAAATGCTATAATACATTTTCAAGAGCAAACAATGACCTGGTTATGTTTGAAATAAACGTCCGACAAAAAAATATCGAAATAAGCATGAAAGAGACGAGGAAAACGTTTAACGTTCTAGAACGCACAAGGTACTAAACGAAAATAAATAACATACAAATAAATACTTCGAACACAGGTAAAACCTAATTAATGACTAAAAAAAATATATATAAACAAAAGGTAATCGCATAAACCAAAGTAAAATACAAATTAAAATAAGGTACAAAAAAAAGACAAAGAAAAACGAAACAAAATATATAACAATCGGTTTAAAATAAAACTAAGCAAAATATAATGATAAAGAAAGGTAAAAATCATGGCCATGATAAAAAAAAAGTGAAAAACAAAAAAAAAAAAACAAAGGTAAAAAAAAAATATATTAAAGGTATTTACATTAAATAAATTACTCAAACATACAAAAAGAAACAACACAAAGGAGGAAGGTAGGAAAGGAAAATGGCACTTCATTCGCACAATTTCATATAAATCATTCAATGTAACAATTACATTATGATTCTTAGGTACGGACCAAACAAACAAATTAAATATAGTAAAAAGAGAAAGGAAAGAATTGAGTTCGAATGTGGTGTTCTAAGTTTAAGCTTTGTATGAGTTTGATTCCAGGAAGCAGTGATTCGAAATCAAAAGGTAACAACAACGACCAGGCCAAATCAATCGTCAAGTAGAAAACGGAAAAGTGATTGAAGCGGGGGTGAAGAGTTTAAAAAAATGAAAGCAACTAAGTATTAGCAACACCGAAACCAGCGCGAAGAAGAAGCTAAGTCTACAATGGGCGACGAGAAAACAGCCAGAGTGGGCAAATTAGTTACAGATCCGAGATTGAAAGCATCAAGAATGCTGGGAGCGTCATAACAAGAGCAGGCAACCATTCAACTCTGCCAGGCAGATTCTCAGGCTACAAGCATATCAAAACTGGGGGCGATGGGTCATCTAAATTAAGTTTTGGCTCCAGAAAAGAAGCACTGCCACTTCAGCTGCAAATTGAAAGTCAAACATCAAGAAAGCAGGGAGCGTCAAAATCGGGCCAGAAAGCCATCAAGGACTTCACTCCTTCGTACGGACTTTTCGACTACAAGCATATCAAAACTGGGGGCGATGGGTCATCTAAATTAAGTTTTGGCTCCAGAAAAGAAGCACTGCCACTTCAGCTGCCAATTAAAAGTCAAACATTAAGAAAGCAGGGAGGGTCAGAACAGGACCAGAAAGCCATCAAGGACTTCACTCCTTCGTACGGACTTTTCGACTACAAGCATATCAAAACTGGGGGCGATGGGTCATCTAAATTAAGTTTTGGCTCCAGAAAAGAAGCACTGCCACTTCAGCTGCAAATTGAAAGTCAAACATCAAGAAAGCAGGGAGCGTCAAAATCGGGCCAGAAAGCCATCAAGGACTTCACTCCTTCGTACGGACCTTTCGACTACAAGCATATCAAAACTGGGGGCGATGGGTCATCTAAATGAAGTTTTGGCTCTAGAAAAGAAGCACTGCCACTTCAGCTGCCAATTCAAAGTCAAACATCAAGAAAGCAGGGAGCGTCAAAATCGGGCCAGAAAGCCATCAAGGACTTCACTCCTTCGTACGGACTTTTCGACTACAAGCATATCAAAACTGGGGGCGATGGGTCATCTAAATGAAGTTTTGGCTCCAGAAAAGAAGCACTGCCACTTCAGCTGCCAATTCAAAGTCAAACATCAAGAAAGCAGGGAGCGTCAAAAATCGGGCCAGAAAGCCATCATGTACCTTACTCCATCGTACGGACTTTTCGACTACAGGAAAATCAAAACTGGGGATGATGGGTCATCTGAAGAAATGTTTGATCCAGAAATTAAACACTGCCGCTTCAGATGCCAATGACACCACCACTACATCTTAACCGCTACGAATTCATAACAAAAATAATCTAAAAAAAAAAAAACTATAACTTAGCAGAAACACCGCAGCAAGATTTAACATCAATTATAAATATGTTTTAGAAGTTGTTACAAATCTAAAGTTAAAAGACTCAAGGAATCTGGGGAGCTCGATCAAGCAGATTCTTCACTCGTCGTAAATAATCAAGGATGATGGACCTGCCGGAGGACTTCTTAAGACAAGAATTACCGTACTTCAATTTCAACAACGGCAGTTCTTCATCAGGAGCCCGCAAGGAAAAAAGGGTCAAGGTCACGATGTTCCAATCTGCTACCGAAACGTTGACTTCGTCCCATCAACAAAGCACGAAAAAAAAATGGGAGTATATGATAAATCATAACCATTTAAGTACAAGTAATTTTAACTTCTTTCACAGTCAAAAAAAAAAAAAAAACACATCAGGAATAGCTTTTCAGGCACAGTATTGGCATTTTACATTAAGATGGATTCTCAGATTTCTTTCTCAATTTCAGAGTCGAACCGGGAGATTGGGGGCGCAGCGTTAAGGATGGTGAGCATTTCAAACGAGGGGAAGTCGACAACTTACTAGAAGAGGATTCCTGACATGACGCCAAAAATAATAATATTGTAAAATAAGGGAATTTTAAAAATCTTAACATTCTAAAAGTTCATATTTTTAAAAGGGGGCGAATGTAATAGGTCAGTAGGGGTCATGTGCACATATTATTTTTGACGAAATTAAATTAAAATATTAATACAAAAATCACCCAAGAAAATAATAAAGAAAAATCAACATCCAGTAAATACGAGAATAACATTAGTCGATCAAATTTTTTTTTATGTGAAAGAAATAACAAATGCAGCATCGCCTTAAAATAATAAACAAGTACCGGCGCGTTGAGAAATGCTAAGACATACAGAAAGATTCAGTTCAGGGTTTAACGAACGCAAACACAACAAGTGTGCAGAGTCAGGGAAATTACGTTGACGTCAGAGAGGGATGGGTTTTGTGACCAAATATGGTAGTAGATAAAGTCTAAGCAACAAAATTTGGGGAGGGGAGAACTTTGAGAGCAGCAAAGAAACAATTATAAAAATCAGTTAGTGAGAGTGAGAGGTGTATGGTGGTTGATGTGTAAGGCCGAACTGAGCGAGAAAACGAGGTATGTCCTACTAACTAATCGGCCCAGTCGATTAACGTGTAAGGCCAATCCGAGTCAGTATTGCGCTAAGTGTCCTACTAACTAATCACACGAGTGAGGGGTGTATGGTGGTTGATGTGTAAGGCCGAACTGAGCGAGAAAACGAGGTATGTCCTACTAACTAATCGACCCAGTCGATTAATGTGTAAGGCCAATCCGAGTCAGTATTGCGCTAAGTGTCCTACTAACTAATCACACGAGTGAGGGGTGTATGGTGGTTGATGTGTAAGGCCGAACTGAGCGAGAAAACGAGGTATGTCCTACTAACTAATCGACCCAGTCGATTAATGTGTAAGGCCAATCCGATTCAGTATTGCGCTAAGTGTCCTACTAACTAATCACACGAGTGAGGGGTGTATGGTGGTTGATGTGTAAGGCCGAACTGAGCGAGAAAACGAGGTATGTCCTACTAACTAATCGACCCAGTCGATTAATGTGTAAGGCCAATCCGAGTCAGTATTGCGCTAAGTGTCCTACTAACTAATCACACGAGTGAGGGGTGTATGGTGGTTGATGTGTAAGGCCGAACTGAGCGAGAAAACGAGGTATGTCCTACTAACTAATCGACCCAGTCGATTGATGTGTAAGGCCAATCCGAGTCAGTATTGCGCTAAGTGTCCTACTAACTAATCACACGAGTGAGGGGTGTATGGTGGTTGATGTGTAAGGCCGAACTGAGCGAGAAAACGAGGTATGTCCTACTAACTAATCGACCCAGTCGATTAGTTAGTAGGACATACCTCGTTTTTTCGACCCAGTCGATTAATGTGTAAGGCCAATCCGAGTCAGTATTGCGCTAAGTGTCCTACTAACTAACCACAAGAAAAAAATAACTCGATTATGAGTGGAACGAGGTGAAAGGTCGTTCCGCTCATTAATCGAAATTGAATGGCGATTGATGTGTAGGGCCGATGTGAGAGATTGTCCCACTAACTAATCGCAAGTGTGTCGAGTGTGTGATGCTAACTCCGAGATGGTTTTTGTGGGTTTCCCATCTCATAATGCGAATGCAGGGGTTAGTTAATTTTGCTCCCACAAGTAGAGTCATACATTTTTTTGAGTTTAACCAAATGCACATGACTTCTAAGCATAAACGTTGGGTAATATATTTTGTGAATATAAATAATATAAGACATATCAATTCATTAGAAATGTCATGAAAGGTCAATAAACTTTGCATACGTTAAGCTCATATCCTGTTTTATTTATTGTCCACACATCCTCCTAGTCAAATTAAAAGAGAATAAAGACACAGTATTTACGATAATGCATATTGACACAAACAACGAACCTGGGAAATAAATAAATGGTTACTACATACACAACACAACGTAAACCATAATACAAATTATAAATTTGTATAATACCTAGGGTCGAATCATTACAATAATAAAAAATTGAAAATAAAGGGTGTTTCAGAATGTTTTTCGTTTTTAGATGTTAAATAAAAAACAATATCAATTAAATCTCGTTATATTTATTGTTAAATTAAAGATCAGTTCTTGAAGTTTATTTATGAAAAACAACCGTTTGCAAATGCGCACCATTCACTTGTTCACACTCATTTAACCTGGAGCTAAAATGTTCAATCACTCGCTGGAGCATCGCTCTTGGAATAGAGTTGATTTCTTCAGTGATTCTTTGCTTCAAAACATTCAGGTTGGGTGGCAATGGATTGTAAACTTTTTAGGTAGCCCCATAGGAAAAAATCAGCAGGCGTTAAATCAGGGCTCCTCGGTGGCCAGTTGATGTCTCCTCGGCGACTTATCACTCTTCCAGGGAATAAATCGTGAAGAGCAGCTAATGAGTCATTTGTAACATGAGAAGTGGCGCCATCTTGCTGGAAAAAGGTGTTGCGGTTGTAGCCCTCTTGGTTTTGCATTTCTGTAACCAAAAATGTCCGGATCATATGGCAATATCGATCAGAATTAACGGTCTGAGTTCGACCACGGTCATCCTCAAAAAAATAAGGACCGATAATTCCTTGACTTGATATGGCAGCCCAAACAACAACTTTTGGCGAGTGCAAGGGCTTCTGATGCAGCCCAGTATCTGCAATTTTGTTTATTCACGTGACCGTTGATGTGAAAATTAGATTCGTCGGAGAACCAGATGTTATTGAAACTCGTAAAACGGTTTTTCATTGTCCTGCAGAATTCGACTCGTGTATCAGGATCATCAGGCTTCATTTCTTGAACAATAACAATTTTATAGGGGTGAAAATGTAAATCTTTCAAAATAATGCGATAAACCGTAGAAGTCTTCAAATTAAGAGAAGCTGCGCGCAATCTCAACGAGAGTCAGCCATAACAGACTGGCGAACGCGGTCGACGTTTATGTTCGTTCTTGATGTCCTTTTGCGCCCAGACGATTTGTCCGGCATTGTATTCCCAGTCTCTTCAAACTTGCGAACCCAATTCTTAATTAAATTGGCACTTGGCACATGTTTTAAGCTTGTTAAATTAAAATTTGTCCTGTAGAGGCGACGAACAATAGTATAGGAATCGTTGTTTTTATAAAACGCTCGCACGCAAAACGCGCGCTGTGGTCCAGTGAAACAATTCATGACTACTAAACTTAACAAGATGGCCAAGCGTTTGAGACCACTCCCCTCCCCCTGCTACCTGCGGTTGGCGCGAATTGGTCAATTCAAAAACGAAAAACATTCTGAAACACCCTTTAATTAAAAATATAAGTTCTCAGTCTCTGAGTAACTTTAATTTCCTTAGCCTTCAAGTTTCCTCAGTTTTAGTTTGTTAGCCACTTCAGTCATCAGTTTGCCCATCCTCAGTCGTTGACTGAAGACTAAGAAGATCTTCAGTCTCATCAATCCATAATTTACTCATTCTTAATCTCAAAATATCTTCAAGTTTCCTGAGTTTTCACTTTTAGATTGTTAGTAATCAATTTCCTCAATCTTTAACTTGAATCTTTTCAGTCTTCAGTCTCAGTCTCGTCTGTCATCAATTTACGCATCCTCAATTTCTGAGTATACTCGGTCTTCACTCTGTCTCTTCAGTCCTTATTTTTTCTCGTCTCTAAATACCTGTCATTCCTAGTCTGAATTTCTCTATTCTCAGTCTCTGAGTAACTTTAATTTCTTTAGCCTTCAAGTTTCCCCAGTTTCAGTTTGTTAGCCACTTCAGTCATCAGTTTGCCCAACTTCAGTCGTTGACTGAAGACTAAGAAGATCTCCCCGTATCATCAATCCATAATATACTCATTAGTAATCTCAAAATATCTTCAAGTTCTGAGTTTTCATTTTCAGATTGTTAGTAATCAATTTCCCCATCCTCATTCTTTAACTTTGATCTTCTCAGTCTTCAGTCTCAATCTCGTCTGCTATCAATTTACGCATCCTCGATTTCTGAGTATCTTAAATCTCTAAGTCTACTCAGTGTTCACTCTCAGTCTCTTAAGTCCTTTATTTCTCTCTTCTCTGAATATCTGTCAATCGTCTACATTTCTCCAGTCTCAGTCTCTGTTAGTCATTTCAGTCATCAATTTTCATATGCCCAGTGTTCACCCTCAGTCTCTTCAGTCCTTATTTTCTCTCTTCTCGGAATATCTGTCAATCGTAGTCTAAATTTCTCCAGTCTCAGTCTTTGTTAGTCATTTCGGTCATCAATTTCCATATGCTCAGTGTTGACCCTCAGTCTCTTCAGTCCTTATTTTCCTTCTTCTCTGAATATCTATTAATCGTAGTCTAAATTTCTCCAGTCTCAGTCTCTGTTAGCCATGTGCTCAGTCTTACTGAAATTACTTCAAAAGAATCGCTACTTAAAAGTATACCCAAAAAGATCAATTTTATTAATTTAATAATGTTTTGTTATAAACACGTGACAAGAAAGTATGGTAACTAAGTGTACAAATATTTGTTTTTGTTAATTATACATACAGATTGTCCCAGGAAAGGCGAAAGACTTTTTTATTTTCAACTTTACGAGAAAATATTACTTTATATAAAATCATCTAGATGTTTTTACAACAGAATGTAACCATTTTTCAAAAGTTTATCATATACAGGGTGTTAATAAAATATTTAAAACTTCTGACGAGTGTTTTCCACTCCCAGACTAAGCATAAAGTAATATTTCGTTTAGAAAAGCCCCACGTAGAAAATTTGTCGAGGGTCGCGCAGCGACTCGAGACAAATTTATCCTCAAGTTTAATAACTCATATATCATCATTTACTAAAATAATTAATTAATCAGATATTTAGTCTGTAAATAATTAGTTTTTGAATATTTATATTAATAAAAACTGACGGCCATATTAAAAATGTTAATGATTGCAAATAATAGATTCAAATTTTTAAGTTTAAGTAACCGAATATGCATTTACAAATATTGAATTATTTGCAAATTTTAAATTTTTTGATAATTCAAGATTTGTTTAAAAACATATTTAAATATGAATCATTTTGTGATTCAAATATTCATATTAGAATATTCGACTATTTGAATTAATCGGATTCGAATCACAGCCTTAATAGCAATGATTAGAATTTTTTGGGAGGATTTGAATCCTTTATAAGGATTCGAATCCTTTTACAAGGATTCGAATCACCTACCTTTGGATTCGAATACGAATCCTTTACAACAAAATCTAACAAATCCGGATCACAAATCCGTTTTCACTAAAGTATTCGAATATCTCTTTTAAATCCTTTATAAGGATTCGAATCCGGGAATCGAATCCTGAATTATTCGATTCCTGCCCAGCTCTGTTAGCTAAATAATTAATTACAGTAATTAACGACATAACGAAGATTCAACATAGAGAAAAATTGAATTTGTCAATAGTTTGCAGAATATTTACAAAATATAAAAACGAAACGCGTCTATAGATGGCTTAAGACAGTTAATATTCATTCCCTGTATTTTTTTCAATTTATTTCAATTTCCTGTTGTTTCATTTAGTTTGACTGATATCACATTTTGCATATAACTTATGCATAGAACAGTAAAGCTGTCGTGTAACTCAAATATTCATTGTATAATTCAATATCTGCCGCGGTATTAGCTCGAGTAGTAGTTGTTTCAATGAATATTTGGAGACTTGTCTCTATGAGACTACATTTTTTTTCAGAAAGTCGATATTAATTTCAATTCGTTTTTTAATTTTGAAAATTAACGACCGTCTCTAAAATTAAGGAAGGGGAAATCATACGGACCAATGTTAGAAGTTTTCATTTAAACGCTTATATAAAAACTATGGGGGTGCCACAGGCATCGAGTATTTGCCTTTTCATTTTTTTAAATATTTATATAGATTTGTTTATATGGAATGAATTTAGATAATACAGTACACGAATAGAACTTCAGGATTTTTTAAATCAAGAAGTGGAAACACTTGTTAAAAGTTTTCACACAGAGCTCGAGTATTGGCCCGTTACTCTTCTATAATATTTATATGGATTTTCACTAGAACTTCACGGTTTTCTAAATCAAGAAGTGGTAACACTTGTTAGAAGTTACAAATTGAATGGATGACTTATTTTGAATATTATTCTATATGCACAATATTTATAATTTCAATTAATTAAATCCGAAATTAATATCAACCACGCTTAATGCATTTTACCAAAACGTCAACATTCATTAATATGAATCCCATGGGGTGGGATTCATCATAATATTTTATTTCCGGTATTGAAAGCGACAAATATAATTTATCAATTCGATCCGTGAGCTCATTACTTGTCCGTGTAATTAAATCGTAAATAATTGAAATGCCGATCGCGTCGACAAGTGCACAGTTTGTTTTGTCCATTATCGATCCGCATTATTCTCGTGTCGTCAATCAAAAGGAATAATTTCGCGCTAATCCCTTCGGAATGCGGAGAGGACGGTTTTCGGTGTATCCGTGCATGCTTAATGGAGGAGGGGCATTGTGGGTAAATCAAGTTTACTTGCATGTGCTCGATTCCCACGGGATTCCCATTGTTCTGGTGTATTTGTTGCTAATAAATGGATGTTTGACTTAGACATTAAATATTTAGATTAATGGGTGTGATTTTAACTTGAAAAGAATATATTAAAAATTGTGTACGTTCAAATATTTTTAAGATTTTTCAAGGGGTTAAGCCCCCAGGGGGATCCTGACCACTATCTTGAAGAATTGGGTTGCTTTTTTTAGCAGTGATTCTGGTATAGGTAACGTAAACTACAGGGTGGCGGAGACCAGGTTAGGTTAGGTTTCAATGGCAGCAGTTAGACAGCTTACTTAGGCCCAAAGGGCCCCTTGTGATACCATAAGGGTGTAAAGGAGTCAGATCTCCCCTCCCTCCCCACCTATACAAACTAATCCGAGCACCTAATGAACCCGATCAGATTTCTCACATCATTCGCGTAGTGCATACCAAGGTACTTGATTATTGTCCCTTCAAGAATAGGGCATTGTCCCAGATAATGGAGTACCGTCTCTTCCTTCTCCACATCCAGTCATCCTCTGCAAAAGTCGTTGTGCTCAAGACCTATCTTTTGTGCATGTCTGCCTAGGAGGCAGTGGCCCGTGAGGATGCCTACCGCCTTCTTTATGTCAATTCTGTTATGTGCAATTAATCTGTTGCTGTTTATAGTATCCCGTATAGGCCATAGCTGCCTTGTTATGAGACACGTATCTTCTTCTCTCCACCTATGGTTGACCGATGCTATCATTTGGTCCCTAAGTAGTCTCTTGCATTCCACAAGAGGAATGTGGGTTGAGAGTTTAGTAGACAGGTTCTTCATTCTTGCCCTCTTCTTTGCAAGGTCGTCGGCAATTGAATTCCCCCTGATATCACTGTGACTATTTAACCCACATGAGTCCCACGTCACAGTTATTTGTAAGCCTATTTAGCGATTTTTCACAGTATCTGACCACCTTTAAGGTGCAGTGCGGACTATTCAGTATCTTAATGGCAGCTTGGCTGTCAGTAATGAACCTGATGCCGTTCCCCTGAAGGTAATTTTGGATCCAGTCTACTGCCACTCGGATGGCTATGACCTCTGCCTGAAGAATGTTACAGTGGTTTGGGAGTCTAAAAGACTTTTTGAGGTTGAAATCTTGTGACAAGATTCTTTCCTCTACTCTGTTTTCAGACTTGGAACTATCCGTAAAGAGCCAGATGTCCTTGCCTTGAACTATCTTGCCCTCTAACCATTTGGTTTTGTCCGGATAGAGGTGGAGAACTTATTTTCAAAATTAAGTTTTTGAATGCAGCTGTCAGTCTTCAGGGAGATATTGACAAGCTCATTCAAGATCCTTCCATGGCTCTGTTTGCTAGTGCTCCATATCCCAACTGAGTTGAATCTGATCGCTGTGGTAGCTGCAACATATCTGCAGTAGAGGTCTACTGGAGCTAGATTTAGTATTATATCTAGCGCTTTGGAAGGGGTGGACCTGACCGCCCCCGTTATGAGCGATTCGACGGCCCTCTGAGCCTTGCCCAGTGCAGTTTGGTAGATTTTTTTGTCCATGGCAGTCCACCAGACTGCGGCCCCGTAGAACATAATGGTCCACTGGAGCTAGATTTAGTATTATATCTAGCCCTTTGGAGGGGGTGGACCTGACCGACCCCTTTATGAGCATTTCGGCAGCTCTTTGAGCCTTGCCCAGTGCAGTTTGGTAGATCCCTTTGTCCAGGGCAGTCCACCAGACTGCAGCCCTATAGAACATAATGGGCCTTGTAGATCCAGTGAACAACGGTTGGTTTCAGTCCCTAGTCCTTGCCCATTGCTCTTTTACAGGACTATACCGCGACTAGTGCTTTCCGTGCTCTCTCCGACTAAGCTTCCTGTCAATTAAAATACCCAAATATTTAGCTTGCTCTTTTACCACCAGTTCCGTGCCGTTTAGAGTAGGAACTTTGAAGTCGGTGGCGGAGACCAAGTGACCACATTTTAAATAGACGACATAGCTTTAGTTTTCGAGATATCCAGATGAAAACAATCACAATTTGTAGCTAATGAACGGACGTTTTATTGTAATACAGAAGAAACATTAATTATAAATCATCTGCCCTCCCTGAGGGACAAGAAAGAAAAATATATGACAAACATTGACGCAATAAGTTGCTGTCTCTTTGTTCCCGTTGCCGATTCTACATTCTTCTTTTAAGTTAGATTAGGTTAAGTTTAATATTAAATGAACATTAAAATCTGGACAGACTTATCCGACATCGCTGCATCATTTGCTCTCCCTGCGGGGACAAGAAAACAAAATATATAGACAAACATTGACGCAAAAGTTGCTGTCTCTTTGCTCACGCTGCCGATTTTGCAATCTTCTTCTAAGTTAGGTTTGGTTAGTAGAAAGGTTTTGCAATGTTATACATTGCGTAAGTCTCTTGGTAGAGAGAATGCAGATATTTCATAATTTTACTTTCATCAGCGATATTTTATTGCTACTTCAGTTTTAACATCGAAATTTTGGAGGATTTTTATGAACGATTTGAGTAATTTATATATTTATTTATTGAATAAACGTATAAACTTTTACAATTTTACAAAAATTATATTACTTCTGGACAAATATATTAAAATAAAACAACTAACAATAATAATATCGCATGCATGCTGAGTTATAGATAAAATATTATTAAATTAACTTAACTAGAAAAATACAACAAATAATGATATTTAAAATTACATCTGGCAACATGGTTAATGGATAGAGAAAACCTCGCTTAGGTTGCACTTTTGAATTGTACAGTGGGACAGTCAAATGTGTTGCATTAGATTTATATAGTAACTTTTAAACAATTAATAATGTCATAATGTTATAGTCGTGTGCGACGCTACTTTTTAGCTACTGTGTACTTACCGCTCGGCCAAACTAACCCAGTGAAGAAGGGGGGGTTTTCAAATCAAAGATTTAACAAAAAGGGCGCCACGTGATTATGGGCGGCAAGGTAGCTAAACATAAAGGAAAATCACGAACCCAGATTTTACTAATACATATGTTCAATTCCCCATAAGTAAAATGCATAAATGAAATATAATAAACTATTTTATTTCCTGTAGATCGAACAACACAAAAAAAAAATTATATATATATTTCAATTTAATATATGAAAGAAACGAATTGAATTGAAAAAAATAAACTATTAATTTTAAGTAAAATATGGAATAATACCAAAAATAATTTTCGTAATTCATTCAAATTAATTACAAACCTCGGTAGATAAATATAGCTATATATACCCTTACAAAAATCATACAAACTCAAACCGAAATAAACATAATAAATTTAAATTCAAAGCATAAATTAAAAATATTGAATTATCTGTAATGACTTTAAAATACACGTTTAAATATTCATTAAACGGCAAGAATTATCTATTCTTTTATTTTATTTTTTTTTCCTCAAACAAAACAAAAATTATAAATTGAAATGCAAAGTATAAAGTGAGAGTTAATTATTATTTTTCAAAATCAAAGTTTCCCAATTAAATTAATATTAATGTAGATATTAAACATCAACAACAAAAAAAATAATCCTTTACGTTATTATTTAATTTTTTTTCTCTTTTTAAATTCTCATTCGAACAATTTACAAAACACGTTATGCATATATACCCAAATAAGTAATTGTAGAATTTATCATTAGAATTCGAAGTTTTAAATTTAAACAAAAAAAAAAATCTTTATGTAAATACAAAAAAAAAATGTACTTATCAAATTTCACTCGAGTCCAAGGGGTTGAAACCAAACGAATAACACGGGTAAGACAGATAAGACGAACGAAGGACAGCTACGACTTCTCCCTTTCCCGAACCAGAATCACAGTACAAGTCTTCGATGAAGTATTTTTCTTTCGGAATCCGGAACTAGAATCTCCCACGTGATCTCCACTGCTTATCAGCAACCACGGTCAAAATGGAATTCGAATCGAACCGGACCAAAAGTACATCAATCGAAATGTATGATTGTAAAACAACCACAATTAAAAACCTAAGAACATCCCTACGAATTAGAAATATACTGATAAGAAGAACAATGCTTACCTCTAGGTGAAAGTGAGGTTTTCTAGAACGGCACGCTTTTTCTCTCCGCTTATAGCGTAGTAAATTATTATTTGCCAAATAATTCACTTTTGAAATTAAGACAAATACGAATCCCTCTTGAGGAAACCACAACGGTTTATAATTTATTAATCTTAATTTACGCGTGTCGAACTGGACGTGTGAAACGTATACGCCTGAAGAGTTAAAAATGGACGGGACAGAGCGCAGTGTAAAAACTCCTCCGCGACACCGAATACAATAGAACAAAATCAATCGCAAAAAATTCCAATATTTACATTTAAATGCGAAAATAAAATTGCCTATGTTAATTCCTTAGAATTAGAATAAATTGAATATTAATTATTCGTTTTACCAAAAATTAACGTAACGTGTTACAAGAATCGACATTAAACAGTGTTACGAGTCAAAATACGTCAAAAGTGGCTCGAATATTGTACGTCTATAATTGTTAAAAGAAAAAAATGTATTCATCCAAATACGCCGAATATAACACAACGCAAAAACATGTTATAAACATCTGAATATATCATATGTGACATTAAAATATCGGAATATATCAAAAATCTATTCAACATAAAGTGAAATTGTTTGCTATGCTGATGAGAGATTATTCTCGAAACGCGTTTATAGATGGCTTAAAACTTTTTCTTTAAGATAGTGCAAGATTATTGCAATTATTATTCATTACCTATTATTTCTTTTTCAATTTAATTCAATTTCCTGATTGTTTATTTAGTTTTTTGAGAGAACAATTTGACCTGATGTTACATTTTCCATATAAATTATGCATAGAACAGTCTGTTGTGTAACTCAAATATTTATTGTTTAATTCAATATGTGTCGGGTTATTAGGTCGGGAAGTAGTCGTTTTAATGAATATTTGGAAAAATCTCAAGAAGCCTAAATTTTTGCAGAAAGTCGATATTATTTTGAAAGTCAATTTGATTTGTCGTTGTCGACGTGCATCAATTTTGACGTTTTGTTTTTCATTTCTTTGTTTCGACAAGCTTCGGTGCACTCGACGCATCTTGCGAATTTCAAATAAATTCGAATATCGATACATTTTTGGTGAGCCTTTGAAATAAAGTGTTCAATTTAGTGGTCTCACAACTTTAATTTACGGTACAATATTATCGTTTTCTAGATTGACTAATTAAAAATGGTATTTTTTAAAAAACTCGGATTTTCAGTTGCAGCATGTAAAAGTAATATACCTTATTCTGAAAAAAATCAACTAAACCTCAGATTTACTTTTATTTATAACACATCAACTCTATTTGTTTTAAAAATAAATTTAACAATATAACAAACTATATAATAAGTGTATGATTGATGTCTAACGAGTGTATTCCACTCCCAGGCAATTTGGCTCGGGCGCGTAGCGAAGCGAAGCGACCGAGGCAGATTAGGCTTTTCTAAACTCGAAATTTTACTTCATGCGCCACGCGTATAAAACTCTGGTTTAATGTGGAATGGTTTTTAACTAATTAACAAGTGAAATTTGTTTAGTATGTGAATCATCAATTTTTTAAATGACGGAGAAAGTGCTACGAGGGATACATCATCATTTTTTGTATTTGTTTTGTATAACTTTAGAAAAATACATTTATGAAACAAAATAGTAATTCAAATCCCCTCTCATCACCAAAAGCTATCTATGCCACTGGTTTACGATGCAAATTTATTGAAATTAATTTTTCGTAAATATTTATTTCTGATTTGATTATGCATAATATTAAATATTTCTATTATTTGCTGTTCGAACTCTATTTATTTTAGTCATAAATGTTACAATAAAAAAACTACAAATTAAGTTTATGATTGATCGTCTAACAAGTGTTTTCCACTCCTAGGCAAAGCATGAAGTAAAATTTCGAGTTTAGAAAAGCCTGAAAATTTGGCTCGGGCGCGTAGCGAAGCGAAGCGACCGAGCCAAATTAGGCTTTTCTAAACTCGAAATTTTACTTCATGCGCCACGCGTATAAAACGCTGATTTAATGTGAAATGGTCTTTAACTAATTAACAAGTGAAATTTGTTTAGTATGTGAATCATAAATTGTTTATATGACGGAGAAAGTGCTACGATGGATACATCATCATTTTTTGTATTTGTTTTTGTATAACTTTAGAATATTACATTTATGAAACAAAATACTAACTCAAATCCCCCCCATCACCAAAAGCTATCTATGCCACTGGTTTAAGATGCAAATTTATCGAAAATAATTTTTTTTAAATATTTATTTCAGATTTGATTATGCATAATATTAAATATTCTATTTATTTTAGTCATAAATGTTACAATAAAAAAAACTTCAAATTAAGTTTATGATTGATCGTCTAACAAGTGTTTTCCACTCCCAGGTAAAGCATGAAGTAACATTTCGAGTTTAGAAAAGCCTGAAATATTGGCGCGGGCGCGTAGCGAAGCGAAGCGATCGAGCCAAATTAGGCTTTTCTAAACTTGAAATTTTACTTCATGCGCCACGCGTATAAAACACTGATTTAATGTGAAATGGCTTTTACTAATAAACAAGTGAAATATGTTCAGTATGTCAATTATCAATTGTTTAAATGATGGAGAAAGTGTTACGATGGACACATCATAATTTTTTGTATTTGCGTTTGTAAACCTTTAGAAAAATAAATTTATGAAACATTAATATGAAATTTATTTAGTGTGGTCTAATAGATAGGTAGATAGGGATTATCTATTGTGGATCCCTATTATCTTAGGCGACGCGTACACGTGCTCGAGCTTCGCCTCTTTGATTAGCCCTATTAACCTTGACAGTGAGCCTTGGGTGTAGCTCTCTGCGCTTGGTTTAGTGTTGCCCAGCTTTAGGTATCTAACCCTTGTTAGGGCTTCACATTGGCACAGAATGTGGAGAGAATCCTCCTCTTCTTCCTGGCAGAATCTACATATTGTATCCTCTGCCAAACCTATTTTGCTCATGTGTTTGTTGAGCCTACAGTGTTCTGTCAGTAGAAGTACTATAGCTTTAAACGTTTTTCTCTCTTGGTTGAGATCGGTCGTGAAAGTCGGCGATTGTTTTTTGAGGAACTGTTACGCCTGTATCTGCCCTGGTTTGTTCGATGGATACAACATCACCAGGTTTGAGTTTGTGTCTCCGTCCATTTTTTTTATGGATTTTCTGACTGTGGCTTTTGCGATACCGCAGCAGGGTTCCGGGCCAATGAATGAGCCTTGTTTGGCCAGTTCGTCTGATTTATCGTTCCCTTGATGACCCTTGTGTCCTGGGACCCATACCATTGTCACTCTTTCGCGACCGCCTATTTCGTTGAGAGCGCTTACACAGTCCCACACTAGCTCGAAATCGACCTGTGTGGTGCTTAGTGCCCTTAGCAGCGCTTGGCTGTCCGAGAAAATATCTATTGATCGACTTTTGTTGGCTTGTCTTGCTATTTCTCCAATGCAGAGGTAGACCGCGATCGCCTCTGACTAGAACACGGTGGTGTCCCTCGCCAGACTGATTGAAATCTTTGTCTCGGGTTTTGTGCTGTATATTCCGGCTCCGACCCCTCCATCTGTCTTCGAGCCGTCAGTATGCCAGTTTGATTCCGCGTTGGTAGGTGGGCCGTTCTCCCAATGCCTCTACGGGATCATCACTTTGTATTTCCTGTCGAAATTATATTTCTTGACCATGGTATCGCTTGGCATTCCTGTTGTGGTGTTTGTCTTTAGCTCGTCTTCTAGCCTTTGGTACTTTTTCTGGTGTGATCGGTGTATGGCAGCCTGTCCCCGCATTAGTCTGTATGTTACGGCCCTGGCCTCCCCTTGAATGAAGATGTGCAGTAGTGGTAGGTTCAGGATCATTTATATTGCTGCTGTCGGGGTAGTGCTTAGGGCTCCTGTGACTCTGAGACATGCTAGTCTTTGTGTGGTGTTCAGGAACCTTATCGCCCCCTGTTGCTCCGTCCTTGTCCACCACACTACTGCCCCGTAGGTTTTCATGGGCCTGATCACCCTTGTATATAACCAGAGGGTCATTTTGGGATCGAGCCCCCAGTTTTTCCCGCACATTCTTCCCAAATGCCATTGGGGCTTTTTGGCGGTTTTCGTGATGAGCGTCCTCCACGTCATTTTGTCGTCGAAGATTACCCCTAGGTATTTCGCCTCCTTAGCGAAGGGAATTTTTGTGCCCCCGACCGTCGGTGGTCTTAGGCCTTCTAGCGCTCTTCTTATTGTAAACACGACAATCTGTGTTTTTTCGGGATTGACCGTCAGTCGTTCCCGTCGACACCAGTTGTCTACTATGTTTAGGGCCCTTTGTGTTCGTTGTGAGATAACTCCTGCGAACCGGCCTCTGATGACTATAGCCAAGTCATCTTCATATCCTAGGCAGTGGATGCCTTCTTCGAACAGTTTCCTTAGTAAGTCGTCCACAAGAGTTGCCCATAGCAGTGGAGATAGAACCCCTCCTTGCGGGCAGCCTCCGCCGGCTCTAGCTTCAATGGTGTGCCCTCCTAGAGTGGATATAATTGTCCTTTCCTCCAGGCTAGCCCTTATCCATTGGTAGAGGCTTGGCGGGGCGCCTTTTCTTGCTTGTGCCTCTATAAGCGAGTTGGTTGTGACATTCTTGAACGTCCCTTCTATATCTAGGAATGTGACCACAGCTAGCTCTTTGCCCTCCACTGACTTTGTGATGAGCCTGTTTAGGTCGTCCAACGCCGACTCCGTAGACTTTCCTGGCTGGTAAGCGTACTGACGGTTACTGAGGGGATCTTTCCCGAGTATCTCGTCTCGTAGGTATCTGTCAAACAGTCTCTCCATTGTTTTCAGTAGGAATGAAGAGAGGCTGATAGGTCTATAAGATTTCGGTGTTAGATCTGCTATTCTACCTACCTTAGGCAAGTAGATTACCCTTACACTTTGCCACGCCCTTGGTACGTGTCCCATGCCAGACAGGCTCTGAAGATCTTTGATAGATGCGGCACCAGCTCCTCTATGCCCTTCTGTAGCAGGATGGGATAAATCCCATCCATCCCTCTGTGGCTAACCAGAGATTTTCTGAGGAAACATACCTCTGTTGCAGCACTTCCATCCTTTGCCATGACTTTGTGGATTCTCGAACATGCCGGAGTGTCTTAATAATAATGGGTTTAATAAATATTCTTTCAAGAGATTTCGAGTTCGATTGAGCTTTTTTAGGAGGGCTTTAATTAATTATAAAGTCGCGGGAAGTTTTTAATATATATAAATTCTTGTGACTTTCGGGGCTTTAATGAAAAGTTATCTCAACTCAAACGGGTTCGGATTTATTGAATTTTCAAGTTATATCCGGCGATTTATCGCTCCGCTGAATAAATCCATATCGCGAATAATGTTCCTGTTTTATTCGAAATGCTTCGTTTGATCCGGCAGTTTATGGCACGACAAAAAAAAACAAACAGGAAGTGTAATTATCAACAAAAGCACTAATAAGCTTTATTAGATTTTTTTCTTAATTAATTTAACCAGTGACAATTTTTATTGGTGGGGCTGCAGACATAAACATACAGCGATTTTTTTTCAAGTATTACATATCCCGATTCAGCGTATGCATTTTAAGCCATTCGTTGTTTTTTTTGTATAAGTTCAAATTGAAGCTACTGACGAGTGTGTCCAATTCTTGATTAAGCATGAAGTAAAATTTCGAGTTTAGAAAAGCCTGAAACCAAATCAAATTTTACTTTATGCGCCACGCATATAAACACTGAAATATTGTGAAATTCAAAATTTTCTTAATTAGCAGTATATTTTTAAACCTACCTTAGCAACTGTAAGAAAAATATCGATCAACTACTTTCGAAACCTCGTAAATCTCGATTTAAAAAAAACCCTGGTAACTCAGATATCATTAGTTTACCGAAATTAGTATAAACATCTACTTACAATACTTATTAAAAATCGCTCATGATAGAATTATACGTACCATAAAAAAAGGTGGATTACGCAGCTCATATAATTTCTATAGTATTGTATAGCTTTAGCAGTATATTTTTAATACTGATTTACCCTGCAGGGTCATTAAATAATTATTAGGAGTGAATTTACCGACTTATACAATACATAAACAATAACATTTCTAATGATCGACGAACAACATCAATTAGCGAAATGCGTGTGTGTGTATGTATATTGTACGTGCATATCGGTTACAATAAATAGAAACCGCGTTGGGAATTGTGAATTTAATTAATTCTAGCTTGTACTATATTGTATTTAACAGCAATAGAGAGAAGGAGAGAGAGAGAGAAAGAGAGAGACAGAGAGAGAGAGAGAGAGAGAAAGAGAGATTTAGTTCACATTATTATAACCCCTCAACTATCAACTATTTGAACCTCTGAACTATACAAAATATATAATTTAAAATGATATGACATGAAATTAGCGCAGAATCCTATCGACTGCGCCAATTTCACATGTCTGTCATTATAATTCAACCTAACTTTTAGTATTTGTAATTGTTTAATGATCAAGTTTAATCGATGACCCAAGCGATACCTATTGCAAAAAGTAGGTTTAACAAATTAAAGGTTTTATTACACAAAGTGTCGGTCGGTAGAGGTATGCAATAAAAAGCTGAAGAGAGAGAATTCATGAAGGGTAGCACGTTTGAGGAGTGGCATTGAAGAGAGAGAGGGAACTAATAGTAGATGAGTGAAGATTATAAAAAGTGTCTATGGTGTGGCAAAGGGTTAGATACGTGGGATGATTCGATGATTGTAAAAACGTGGAAGGCGTGCTGAGTAATCGAGAAATACACATTTTGAAAGAAGAGGGTACTAGTGAAATTGGAATGGAAATTGACATTTACAAGAAGTTGATGAACAGCAGAGCGGTGAAGTATCGGCGAATATTAATTATGTATATTATTATTATTAAATTTAAAATAAGAATTAGTTACTGTAATGCCAAATAAAGGTTTTTCCTTTTTCTATAGAAGAAACCAATTGTAACATCGTTGTGTTGCAGCACTGTTTGTTAAAAACAGTAAAAATCTAAAGAGCATTTTATACCCGGGATCCATGGCCTCCTCTGAAGTAGCGTGCGTTTACTCAACACATTTGTACTGTCTTCAAAGGCCTATAATAGCAACATATGAAATTGGCGCAGTCGATAGGATAATGTGCAACTGATTATACGGGGCAAACTATCAGGAAAAAGAAGTTCGGGAAGGCGACGGACCTCGTGGCTGAGAGAATTTGAGGGAATATTGGAACCATTTTCTCAAATTCTTGAGCTACGAGGTCCTCCATAGACCTCTTCAGAGCAGCGGTATTAAAAATTAAGATTGCCACTATGATAGCCAACCTCGTTTAGGAGAAGGTTCCCCAAGAAGAAGGTTCTCATACAACTTGCATTTGGCGCAGTCATATCAAGAATCAAGTTGACTGCGCCAAAAAAAAGTGGAATGAGAATGTGACGTCTTGCAAATACAAGATAAGATGTGACGGATTTTCGTGCATGATTCTGAGGATTGAATTTAGATAGTAGCTGAGAATTGTTTTTAATATGTATTTTTTGGTATTCAGTTGATAAAAAAGTATACTTGTAACATGGTTGTGTTCCAGATAGAGATGTGCGAAATGGCTCTTTTCAGTGAGCTGGTTCAAAAGATCTGACTCACATTAAAGAGCTGGTTCAGTAGTAAATGCGTATTCATTTCGTGTGATTACACTACAAATGTGCTACATATTTCGAACTGAGTCACTTGGCTTACCAGCTCACTTCATTGAGCTGACTCTTTGAGTCGATTCGCTCAGGAGTTACCCATCTCTAGTTCCAGCACTAGTTTTTAAAAACGGTAATAATCTAAAAAGCATTTTATACCTGGGATCCGTGGCTTTCTCTGAAGTTGCGTGCGTTTACTCAACTCATTTGCACTGTCTTCAAACGCCTATAATAGCAACATACGAAATTGGTGCAGTCGGTAGGATAATGTGCTAATCGCATGTCTTAATTTTATAAATGATCTTGAAAATGCACTGTTTTTCAGGAAAAATTCATTAAGTACACTGACGAAAGACCCTTAATTCTGGTCTGATTAAAATTGCGCCTGGTTTTTAGATAATTCTGCGAGAGCTGTCATTCGTTAAATCCGATATACTAGAGTAGACGCGAATTCTAATTGCGAATTAAGCGACAGGGCTGGAAAAGGAGGAGGGAATTACTCACCCGTCGTCTATTACATTTCCTGTTTTCATCTGTATCTTCCTAACTGATAAAGTGCTTAACCTTTAATTTCGCATGATTTTTAATTATGCATATTTTAATTTAAACACACAAAAAACAATTTCGAAAATAAACGGACGTAAGAAATTTTACTTATATGTATCGAAATTCTGGATAAACTAAGCTGGTTCTTATATCACTTTGTGTTGCGCAATCGACAGGATTTTTAAGCTAAACAAGAATCCTGTTGACTTCCAACTTAAAGACCAAACAAACACAAGAATATTACTCAATCGCTTGAAAAGTCTGGATAAACTAAGCTAGTGTCATACTACTTCCTATTGGCGCAGTCGACAGTATTTTAGCTAAATGATACTACTGATGACTTCACTTAAACAACTTTTAAACTAAATAGACATAATAATATTACTTTGCTTCTAGGTGATTTAAACCATCATCCAGGAAACAATCAGTTTTAACAACTTGATATTCAGTAGTTGTTCTGATCTGAAAAAGTTTATAGCTGCAAATAGGAATTTGCACACACAATAAAAATCCGTTGTAAAAACCCAAACAAGTTTATTGCGAGAAATGAGCACTTGCGCACTTACACGATAAAAATCGAAATTACCATTTAAATAAAAAAAAATCCTGATAAACATTTTACTACCTATTTTACTTTCCCCCCTTCAAACACAAACACAAGCACACTCTAGGAGCGAAAGTAAATCAAATAGCCATTAGCCTCCGCCGCCGCACAATGTGCCAAATCGGAGCGCGAGCGCCAGGGGGGGATTTTGAGGAAAAAAATTAAATTAAAAATTTCGAGAAAAAAACATATCCACTCCATTGTAGATACATGTAACCCTTCTAATCTTGCATGTTTATATTTTTCAACCCCCTATATTATTAACAATTAACGCTTAAAGTTGAGCGATTTAGAAAACATCAATTTTACGGCATTTCACTCGCAAGTTTAAATAATTTATTACATGGATAGTAGGCGTACTATCAATATAACATTATACACTATTGTTTATAACATAATACTGTATATTATGGTTGAAAAATCAAGTCTCTAAATATTTTAGAACAAAAGTTAAAAAAAAATTGAATATGAAATATATTTTAAATATAAATTTTAACTTTAGAAAGTGTTATAAAAAAAATGTCAACTCGATGAGGTCTGGGACTATCACTAAAAATTAGTTCTATGTTTTCTCTAACTACCCTCAAAATTTCGTATCTCCACCGGTGCGTTTTTGGGGTTTTTTTAATTTTTTTATTTGACGCCACCAATTAAAATTGGGTCGGGCGAGGCCCGTGTGCGGTGAGTATCGTGGAGTCGAGCGCGCGCTATTCTCGAACAGCCCGCAACATGATTTGTACGTTGGCCCCGAACAAAAAATAATAGAAACGCACTTAAAACGCACATGTAAAAATTCAAAAAAAAAATAGGGCAGTTACAGAAAATATTAACAAATGTTTATATGATAGTCACAGTTCTTCCAGTTTGCAATCTTCTAAAAAAAAATAATATAATAATAATTCAAGGCAGAAAAATTATATACAATTGTTATAATCATTACATAGGTTGTGACTTTCACCAAAAAATGTGGTATGTTTTTAAATGCCCTAAAAACTTCGTATCTCTACATGTGCGTTTTGTGTCAGGTTTTTGCGAATGACCGAGTCGATTTTTATCGGTTGCGCCTAATAAAAAATACAGCACCTCAAAAAAACGTACAAATGTGAAAAGTATCTTCTGTAGTTTAAAAATAATTTAATCTGTTGTTTAAAATATGAATTTTTAATCAGAATATACATTACATTTTTCTGATTTTGCACAACGAAGTTATGTATTTTATACTGTTTTATTTACTTACTTTTTTAAAATGAAAATTTGTCAGTATCCTCATCAGTCTGTTCGTCTTCACTGTCACTTGTGTCCGTTTCACAAATAACTAATTTTTTAGCGTCTGCAGGTAGTTGTTTTTTATGAATTTTTACATCGCTTCTCAAAGAAGAAATTATTGGATCAGAACATACAAGAAGCATATTAAATAAACCTCGAATTGTATTAAGCCTAGAGTTTTTCCTAGCATGGTTTTCTCTAACTCTCTTATATATTTTATTGGTTGCTTCCTGTGCCTCTTCCGAAAGTTCTCCGATTGGTAAAAGACATTGTCCAATTATTTTGCTCCCGTGAATTAAAATTTTATGGACACTATGAGGCATTCTATACCATCCATATAACGAGGTGTAAAGTCGGCCCGGGCCGTATCTTCTGCATATTTATCAAACATCAATACATTTATTTTACGAGAACTCGACATTGTATAAAATCTGTTCAATAATTCTTCATTCAATTCAGTGATGACAGCTACTTTCTCATAATTTCGAAAAAATATTCGAGCAACGTTGCCAGTATTTGAAGTACCTCCTCCTTGCACAACAATATCAACCCTTATCCCTAACTCTTTACGTAATAGTTTTTGTATTCTAGTTTTCCGACTAAATATATTATTTTTCTCTTCTATCGTACATCCGTGAGTAGTTGTTTTCTTCAAATCTAATTTATAAGAGATATGAAGAACACATTACATGAACTTAATCCATGCATGGAGGGAAGAAATACCATAATTTAAATTATCTTCGATAATAGGAATATTTTTAATTCTTTCAATATCATTCATCTCCTTCGGAGAACATTTGCATATAAAATAATTTGAGCTCGGAGTATTTGTTAAGGTATTTATAACTTTGCCGTCGATCATTGTAAACAACAAATTAAATTTTACCTCTACATGGTTACCATTAATATAAATTTGTTGTTTTTCCAATAAATTTACCTCTTGCCTCATACTCTTAACTTCATCTAGAATAAGCTGTTTTGTTTCTTTAGCATAAATAAATTTTATTGGTCTACATAATTTAATAGATGAATGTTTTTCGTTTTTCCAAATAACACTTTCATCAGAAAATAATCTAAGTGGAACCAGTTAAAACACAAAGACACTCTTCTCTGTAATTTCTTCTTCATCTGTACTGCTATCATCAGATGGCTTTTGCATATAAGTAGAGTGCCCTGAGCTGCCATCGCAACCATGTTTACACAACAAAATTAATTTAATAAATGATGTATCTTGAGGAAATTTAATTGTTGATATTAATCTACATAAAGTATGCTCAAGAAGGCTCTGCAAAGGTACTGATGCTCCATTTTGAGAAATAGAAATATTAGCTGGGTAACACATTGTCTTCATTATTTTAATTTTATTGTAAGATGGTAAAAGGTCTTTTGCTCCATGAGAACGTAGTTTTTTTCTTAAATTTTTATAACTTGCTGCCGTCATTTTTGAATCAATAAAAATTGATAGAGCTTCTTCATCTGTAAATTTTTTTACAGTTTCAACTTCATTTGTTTTTAAATAAGTTAAGACTTTTTTTATTTTTTCCTGTGAATCCGAGGAAGCACTTTCCACTTATTTGGCCGCTGGTATATTTCCTTTATCGCGTAAAATTTTTTTTGCTGCTGAAAATATTTGTTCTGGTGTATTTTCGGTGATCAATAAATTAGTTTGTCTTCTTTTAGATGTATTACTTTGTATTGTGAACTGTGTACCTGATGTACTTGGTATTGGTGAAATATTTTCTATATTTTCAAAGAGGTTTGTATTTTCAATTAAGGCAGAACCCTCGTTGTATTTAAAAGGCAGCAGTAACCAATTTCTATTTTTTTTAATGAAATTGATATGAGATCTTGAGCACATTTTCCACTTTCTATTAAGAGTACTGCAGAAATCCTTAACTTTTTTAAGAATGTCATCATTTTCACTATTGTTTTTCGTCGAAACATTTTCAATATATTTTATTAAATAATCAATGGTATTGCTTGACTGAATAAGGTTTTTAGGTTTTAGTTCGTACCATACCTTATATAAATCACCGTTTGTAATTTTAATTTTCTCCATTATCACTCAGCGTTTTGGATTAATTAAATTACACTAACACTAAACACTAGTTTAATTAAAGTAAACTATTAAACACTAAACTAAACTATTTTATACACAAAAAAACACTAAATCAAAGAATGAGTCAACAAATTAAATAACACTTAACACTAACTTAATTAATAACTACTTTATAATGTTCAATCGTTCGCTTAGGGATCAGAAAAATATGTGAACTGTTGGAGACTTCGTTCAACACTAAACGCATATTTTGCTTTCAAGAAAATTAAGAAAAATCCATTTCAGATACTTAAACCGTAAAAACTGTGTGACAAGAATGCCATTTGTTACGGCAAATGACAGCTCCAATCGGACCCCTAATAAAAATGTAAACACATATATCAATAAGAAAAAAAACCCATAAAACTATTTTTGTAAATGTGATTTAAATGGTGCAAAAAATACTCAGAGAAGAAATAATTTCACTATGATATATACCTGTATATTAGAAAAATTGTAGATTGTGAGGATTATGACTATTATATAAACATTTGTCAATATTTTCTGTAACAGCCCTAATTTTTTTGAATTTTTACATGTGCGTTTTTATTATTTTTTTGTTCGGGGCCAACGTAGAAATCATGTTGCGTGCTGCTCGAGAATAGCGCGCTCGACTCCGCGATGCTCACCGCACACGGGCCTCGCCCGACCCAATTTTAATTGGTGGCGTCGAATAAAAAAATTAAAAAGACCCCAAAAACGCACCGGTGGAGATACGAAATTTTGAGGGTAGTTAGAGAAAACATAGAACTAATTTTTAGTGATAGTCACAGACCTCATCGAGTTGGCATTTTTTTTATAACACTTTCTAAAGTAAAAATTTATATTTAAAATATATTTCATATTCAAATTTTTTTAACTTTTTTTCTAATATATTTAGAGACTTGATCTTTCAACCATAATATACAGTATTATGTTATAAACAACAGTGTATAATGTTATATTTATAGTACGCCTACTATCCATGTAATAAATCATTTAAACTTGCGAGTGAAATGCCGTAAAATTGATGTTTTCTGCTCAACTTTAAGCGTTAATTGTTAATAATATAGGGGGTTAAAAAATATAAACATGCAAGATTATAAGGGTTTCATGTATCTACAATGGAGTGGATATGTTTTTTTCTCGAAATTTTTAATTTAATTTTTTTCCTCCAAATCCCCCCCTGGCGCTCGCGCTCGGATTTGGCACATTGTGCGCCGGTTTCGCGCAAACTTGATAAAACTTTTGACTTGCGTCTGCCCGGACAATAAAATAAGTATCCGGGCGAATCTGCCCCCTATGCACCTTATTTATTAGTATCGGCTCGGCAAACAGAAACTTTATCCTCCCCTCACCCCCCCAACAAAGCGGAAATCTGGGCCAAGTGGGAGAAGTCGGGCGCGAGGACAATAAAACTCAAATCGAAAATCATTACCGACTTCCCGAAGGAGCGGAGGACGGACTGTAAAGTTTGGAGATTAGGGTTGGGTGATATTTATTAACAACAATAAAGATGTGGGATACGGGTTGCGAGAGATAGATAGAGCAATGAATTATTGGAAGGAATATTTATTTGTTTCGTGTAATCCAATATAAATTTAAGCAGTAAATATTCAGCTTAGTTCAATATACTTAATAAGTTGAATTCCCTCAACTATTTTATTTTATTAGTATTTTAAAATACTAGATCTACATTTTGGGTACTGTGTACCCATTATCAATACCAAACTAGTTATTCTATTTTTTAAATAATTAGTATATTTGGCGCAGTCAGTAGGATTGCATTCAGCTCAGTAACATTACTTAATAAGTTGAATTCATGCTTCATGCTCCAGGCGTGTAAAACACTGACTTATTGTAAAGTTCAAGAACATACATAGGAATTTTTTTAAAGTATACTCACATATCCTAAAGAAAATTGTTTCAATTTCGCACAATGTCGTTAGATAAAATAAACATTTGTCAATTAAACGTAAGATAAAATATGTATATTTCGAACGTCTTTGTACATACGTTTTTTATACGCGTTTTTTAAATAGTTCAATTTGAAGCTTAAAACGAGTGTTTTCCACTCCCAGACTAAGCATGAAGTAAAATTTCGAGTTTAGTAAAGCCTGAAAATTTGGTTCGGTCGCGTAGCGCGAAGCGCTACTCGGCCAAACCAAATTTTGAGGCTTTTCTAAACTCGAAATTTTAATGTATGCACCACGCGTATTAAACACTGAAAGCACTGAAATTGTGAACGAGTAAACTTCGCCTAAAATCAGTATCTTATACGCGTAGCGCATGCAGTAAAATTTTGAGTTTAGAAAAGCTTAAAAATTTGGTTTGGTTTTCTAAACTCGAAATTTTACTTCATGCTCCGTTTGGGAGAGAAAACACTTAAAAAATCATATATTTGGCGCAGTAAGATTTTAAGACATGGATTTTACTACAAAGTACAATTTTCTGTCTTTGAATACGTATTTATTGTTTTTTATTGGAGTAAACATATAATCATCATTCTCTTGGTTTTATATTTTGGGCGTGTGTGTGTGTGTGTGAATTATTCGTAGTTGCCTAAATTATAAAATTTTACTGCAAATAGGGTGATTCGGCCCCGTGCCGTTGTTAATGCGGATGCTGATGTTTATTGGGGCGAAGGGCTTAAAAGCTCACCGTTTTCAAGTCGTAGCTTTTAATGTGGAGGGCATTAATTAATTAACACCTCCCCCTTTTTACCAGTGCTGATCAATTTCCATCAAGCGACCTCTCATCATAATGAAATATATTTATTGAATAAAAGCTCACCGCATTTTATTTCCTTACCCCTCTTTCCATTATTCAATAAAATATATTTTCTGTTTATATTTCTAAATAATTTAAAATAAAATAAGTTCAGAATACGCAAGCTTGCATCGCCATGATAAACAAAATTTGAAAACTCACTTTTCTAAAGCATATACATAAAAAATAATAGAATCCTTGTTAGCTGCGTAAAAACATTAAATGATAGTATTCGCCATTCAACGGTTAAACTCGAGACTTCGAACCACTAGGCTATCGCGTGAATGATTTTTTAAATACTTTGCTACTCAACAAGAGAACATAAAAATCCTGTAAACTGCGCCAAACCAACGTAGAAAATAAATAAACATAAGAAATGTTCCTCAATCGCTTCAAAGCTCTGGATTAATTGAGCTGGTTCTCATATCGCTTTGTATTAGCGCAGTCGACAGGATTCTAAAGCTAAAGATAAATTTTAAAGTTACAGTGCGTATTGATTAACTTGAATGTTAGGTAATCAGAATGATGGTATCCTTACGACTGCGCCAAGTAGATAACAAGAAATAATTATTGTTATGTGTTGTAAGCCTTGTGGTTGACAGGATTCTAAAGCTGAACAAGAATCCAATCGATTGCGCCAAAACAACTTAGAAACTAAATGAACACAGACATTTTACTCAATCGTTGCGAAAATCTGGATCTGGTTCTTATATCACTATATAAGAGAATACAAAAAGCGACAAACAAACAGACAGAAAGACAGACAGACTTATAATAATAGGTTATTGCTGTTAATACTGCTGCTGCCAGTATTAACACATAAATATAATAGAATAACGAATAAAAATGTGTGTTTGTCTATTATCACCTTCTAAAAATACGTGTTTGCAATTTATTTCAAAATTGATATTGTTAGTGAAAATTTTAAAAGAGCCACTAAAAGCCTCTTCTCGGAAGTTCGGCCGAGTTAATCGAAAGAACACACACACACTCTCTTCGCTCTCTCGCAAACTTGTCGACTTAAGTAAAGCCCCCTCGACCTTGAAATTCCTCTCAATCGCACGAACTTTTGCAAACAGTGAAAAGCAATTACAATTAACCAAAAAAAAAATAAGTTGACGAACCAGCGACGATTAAAAAATTTAAAAATAAAAACGGAAGCCGTCAATTATGTTCATGTTACCGTACGGGATCGGATTTTGTGTGAACTTTAACAAGCGTAAGGTTACTTAAGTTAGACTATAAATCAACACTTTATCTTTTTGTGTACATAAGAATTTTATTGACTTAAAAAGTGGAAAATTATAAATCATCAATGGAGGAGTTACTATTTCTATTACATTTATTAGGAATAATTTCCTACTTTACAATTACAAAATAAATACAGGGATTTATTCTTGTAAATATAATTTGCACATACAAATCTCCATTATCTTCAATAGGTATATTAACATATGAATCCTATTTTCCCTAAAAATAATTACATTTATTCATAAACGCGGGCCGTGAGATATGAAAATTTCTCTCTTAAAACCAATTATAATTCCTGCTGAACGGGACCTTTTAAAAGCTGCGGGGGCGAATTTTCGGTTATTCCGTCGCCCTGGCAGCTTTAACGAGATTTGCGAGATTTCCGGACGAGACTGCAAAATTAATATTTGACTTGCCACCGGAAACGATCTCACCTAATAATTAAATGTTTCACTATTATCGCAATTAAACGAAACACCGACTGCATTTTAGAATTAATTCACACTTTAAATATTCATCCTGAAATATGTAATGATTCGACCCTAGGTATTATACAATACAATTTATATCTTGCATTATTATTATCACACACTCGGCACATTTGAGATTAGTTAGTGGGACAATATCTTATTATCATTTAATTAAATAACACTTTTAACATTTTTGTATTCACTTTTTTATTTTTAGGTCCTTATATATACTTAAAAAAATTATGAATCAGGTAAAAACGCGAAGGAAAAAGTGAGGAGTGTACATCAGTTCAGTCTAGTCGTTTAATAGCGGATAAGGACGTCAATGTTAATTTTAAGTACTTGGTTTGAGAATGGCTCACTGACGAGTCGAAACTAGTCACCGTAAAAATAAAAAAGTTAAAAGGTGTTATTTAATTAAATAGTTAAAATAAGTAAGTAACCGCCTCCACCACCAAATATTTTATTATCATATCAATGTGCTAAGTAATTTGCGTATAGTTAGGGGAACAATCTCTTACACTGGTCATACACCGATTAGTTAGTGGGACAACCTGAAACCTCGGTCGACACATCAACCGCTTATTCGCGGTCTTACCTTATAATTAAATGTTTCACTACTTTCGCAATGAAATGAAACATTGACTGCACTTTGGAATTAATTCACAGTTTATATATTCATCTTAAAATATGTAATGATTCAATAGCGCAACATGTAATTAATGTGTCGACCGAGGTGTGACTAGTCCCACTAACTAATTGGTGTAAGAGATTGTCCTACTAACAATCACAAATGTGCCGAGTGTATGATAATAAAAGATTGTCCCACTAACAAATCGCAAATGTGCCGAGTGTATGAATATAATAAGCTATCTATCTATATACCGGTTTTATAGCGTCCTTCGCCTTCCGGTTCCCAATTTCCACCGCTTTCGGTCTTCGGTTTCGTTGTGACATGGATCGTTGTATTCCACTTATCCATGTTATTTTCGGTCGTCTCCTTTTTTCCTTTCCGTTGGTATCCACTTCATTACTTGTTTGGGGAGCCGTTTGTCGTCCATTCTTTTTACATGGCCATACCATATCAGCTGCCTTCTTTGAATCTCATCGAGTATGTCTGATTTAATTCCCGTATTCCCAACTTCCTGTTGCACTATTTATGAAATGAAACACCCACTGCACTCCACAATCAACTCAATGTTCAAATATTTATCCTTAAATAAGTAATGATTCGACCTTAGGTATTGTGCAAATTTATAAATTGTATTATTATCATCACACACTCGGCGTATTTGCGATTAGTTAGTGGGACAATCTCTTACACCGGTCATACACCGATTAGTTATTGGGACGACCTGGTACCTCAACCGACACATCAGGCGCTGCTCGTGGTCAACTTAAGAGGAGGCAAATGATCCGAGGTACAAAAAGTGAGGTTAAATTCTCTTGATCTACAAGGTGTGGCAGGGAAACTTGCTGATTTGAATTGGGCGCCGATGAGCGAGACGTGGTCAGAAAAGGGTAGAAAGGGTCGCATTCGATAGAGGGTGTCTTGAAGTTTTGTTACCGCTCAAGCCAGTTGTCGTCATGCGTTGGACAAAGGAGGAACGAGCCAATCTGCATGTGAAGCGACCCTTAATTTGCCTCACGACGCCCTCGTGTTTTTCAGTGATGAGGCCCATTTCCACCTTTCCGGCTGCATAAACAAACAAAACATGCGTTATTAGAGTGGTGCCAATAACCGTGAACTTCACCCACTTCGTTGTGAACGTGTTACTGTGTGGTGTGCATTGTCGAGAGTTAGGATAATTGGGCCTTACTCTTTCGAGGAAGAAGAACACTCTGTTACTGTGAATGCAGTTCGCTACAGAAAAATGATTGAGGCATTTTTTCTCCCAAAACTTGAAGAAATGGAACTTAGGGACTTATGGTTCCAGCAGGACGGAGCCACGGTACACACAGTGAGAACTTCAATGGAACTTTTGAGGAAACACTTCCACGAGCGCCTAATCTCCTTGAGGGGTGACGTACTGTGGCCGGCGCGTTCCCCCGATTTGGCTCCCTGTGACTTCTCAAATCTATTGTTTACAATGACAAACCACAGACCTTGCAACACCTGAAGGACAACATTCGCAAGCCATCGCCAACATTCCCGTCGATATGCTCGAAAAAGTGGAGCGAATCTTCAAAATGAGGGTGGATCAGTGTATCGCTAATGAGGGCCGCCATTTGTCCGATGTCATTTTTAAAAGCACTTGAAACGAAAATTCAGGATGTGTACAATACGATAAAAAAATAATTAAATCGATATGTGAAATACTTTTTCTTTTATTGACCTTTCAAATCAGCAAGTTTCACTGCCGCACCCTGTACATGTTGTTGTTCAATGCCCGTTATGTCATAGAACATGGCTATTGCCAGATAAGTCTTACGGGTAGATCATGCGACCTATTAATACCGAGAAGCTTGTTAATTGACCTATTGACGAGTATGAGCATCGCCTGTTCGGCCCATTTGCAATTAATTAGTGGGACAATCGCTATTAATTGGTGGGATTAGTTGCTATATTAATTTTCTAAACTCGAAATTTTACTGGCTTTAATTAGTGGGATTAGATGCGATGGTCAGCCCTATACATGTAATCAGACTTAGTCGATTAGTTAGTGGGACAATCCCTCGCTTTTCACGCTCAAGTAATCGCACATTGACTCTGCGTTTAAATAACATTATTTTTATCATTTGTTCTGGTGTCGATGTCTGACCCTCAGACATTTGCGATGTTGCGAACTTATTCCCTTTTGTACAGGGAATTTTTTTTTAAGTATACATACAGGAACATTTTCTTTTAATTATACATACAGGGAATTTTTCTATAAAGTATATATACAGGGAATTTTTCTTTCAAGTATACGTACTGTGATTTCTTTTTTAAGTATACATACCACGAATTTTTATTTTAAGTATACATACAGAGAATTTTTCTTTTAAGTATACATATGTATACGCTTTTTTCAAAATAAGTTCAATTTGAAGCTTTAAACGAGTGTTTCCACTCCCAGATTAAGCATGAAGTAAAATTTCAAGTTTAGAAAAGCCTGAAAATTTGGTTTAGTCGCGTAGCGCGTAGCGCTACGCGACCAAACAAAATTTTCAGGCTCTTCTAAAATCGAAATTTTACTTCATGCGCCACGCGTATAAAACACTCAAAACACTGAAATATTGTGAACAAGTGAACTTCACTTGAAACCAAAGTCTTGTACGCGTGGCGCATGAAGTAAAATTTCGAGTTTAGAAAAGCCAGAAAATTTGGTTTGGTCGCTCCGCGCTTTGCGCTAGGCGACCAAACCAAATTTTCAGGCTTTCCTAAACTCGAAATTTTACTTCATGCGTAACCTGGGAGTGGAAAACACTCGATGAAAGATTCAAATTGAACTCTTTGGAAAAATAGTTTTGTATTATTATTGATTAAACTCATTCAATTTATTAAAAATGTATCTTTGTAGTAAACAATAAATAAAATGTAACCGAATTGAATTGCCACTATTATTTCTGTCTTGTTAGATAATTGAATATATATTTGTTTGTCACGGGGGAGTTTTTTTTCTTCTCTCGATAGGGTTTCCATGTTTTGGGGATGGAAAAAAAGTGGCGTAAATAATGGGCCAAAGTGCGTGTGTGCATGCGAGGGGCCATCTCGCATTTCAGGCTGTCGTTGGAGCCTGAAATTGCCCTTCGGATCGTTTAATATCCACCCCACCAGCTCGTATACGACCTGCCTCTCTCGCCAATTAAATTAAAATAACACTCCAGCGTGTGCTAAATTTTAAATTAAATTAACTCATTAAATATAATATATAATAAAGATAGATATAGAATCAATACATAAATAATCAGGCGATTCAATTTTAATGTTACAGTTTATATTGATTAACCTGAATGTTATGTAATCATAATGATGGTATCAGCTTAATTTATGCTCGTAAAAACAATAATGAAATTTAGTTAGTGATAACTTGAAATAAAACATTTGAACCTTTCTTCGCAAATTTATTCTTTACCAGATGTACATTTCGGACACAAAGTGACCATTATCAATGGTTTGATACCAGTAAGAGATGTTCAGTAATTTTTGCACTAATAGATGTAATACGAAAATAGTTTGATGTCATCAGATTACGTGTGTGTAAAGAGATAGAAATCTTCATAATATGACTGCAATGGTTTTTTGATAGAATGTGCGGAAACGTATGTTCCGGTATGCAGCTTTAAAATTTTAAGGTTAAACGTCACATTTTGACAATGTCTTCGTAAAACTGAATCTGCAAAAACCCAGCCACAAATCATTTTAATTAATGTGCAGAATCGTTTCAAATGTGAGTTTAAGTGGTGTAATTCCAATTTCCACATCTTCTAAATAGTTCCGGTATTTACAAAAATAAATAATGCATTTATGTTGATTTTGTGTAAGCTCAAAAGAAAATGTTAGTTGAGTCGAATTCGGCGCATTCAGTAAAATTTTCAAATAGTCATCGGATTAATCTGTTAATACAGGAACTCTTTCTTTTCAGTATACATACTGGGAATTTTCTATTAGGTATATGCATACGTTTTTTTCAAAATGTTCAATTTGAAGCTTATAACGAGTGTTTTCCATTCCCAGACTAAACATGAAATAAAGTTTCGAGTTTAGAAAAGCCTGAAAATTTGGTTTGGTCGCGTAGCGCAAAGCGCGGAGCGACCAAACCAAATTTTCAGGCTTTTCTAAACTCGAAATTTTACTTCATGCGACACGCGTATTAAACACTGAAAGCACTAAAATATTGTGAACGAGTAAACTTCGCTTGAAATCAGCGTCTTATACGCGTGGCGCATGAAGTAAAATTTCGAGTTTAGAAAAGCCTGAAAATGTTCAGGCTATTCAAAACTCGTGGAAGCACTCGTAAGAAGCTTCAAATTGAACGATTTCTAATAATAATCGAATGCCTAAACAATGACTGCGTATTAAGGGGGATATGTATATCTCAAAGGCACATTTCTTGTATGTATTTGTTTAATCTGATTAAAATTAGATTTGTAGGTTATGTAATAGGTTTGCAGGTTATGTAATTATTATGGTTATGTAATATTGAGCTTCGCGCTTTCAATAATAATCGAATGCCTGAACAATTACTGCGTATTAAGGGGGATATGTATACCTAAAAGGCAAATTTCTTGTATGTATATCTTTTAATCTGATTAAAATTAGATTTGTAGGTTGTGTAATATTGAGTTTATGTCAACAAATTAGATGTGTAGGTTTCGTAATATTGATTTTATGTTAAGCAAAAATGCCTCGTAGCAAAACAAAAAAGCAATTGGTTGCTATGGAAACATAATAAAATATGTGTATATTGTTCATATGAGTAATTTATCTCTTTTTTTATCGTAATACAAATTCCAATGGTATGTTTCAATTGTTTTATAAGTGATGTACGTTTTTCTCCTTTCCACTTTTCCCACGAGTGTGTGTTTTATCTTTCTTTTATACCTGATCTTAGATGATTGATTCATGAATGTTTTGAGGAAATATTTCAAGTTGGAATTCTAACAGTTTTTTTCTACTTTGATGATTCCAACAAATGTGAAGCCGGGTGGGTTACAAACAAGGCCGTTGATCCTCCATATACCCCCTGTCATAGGGGGAAGGTACCCCAAATGCGCTTCCAGCTAGTTCAGGGGTTTGGGGATGGAGAGCACGAGCAACTAGTCCTTAAAACACCAATCCAAACAACAAATTTATTTACACAAAAAAAACACAGCAACAAAAAAAAAACCAACGCACAAAAAAAACACAGCAGTAAATATTAATTATTACGTGGGCGTAGTGGGTGTGGACAGTGGCAGCCTGGTCGTCAGAGGTAATGAGTGGCGGCAGCGAAATCTGGACGAAAACAGCAAAGTGCGGTATTCGACGATAAGGTCCGCTTCGGAAAAGTCCGGATGTATCCGGAAGGCGTCGAAGGAGTCTGGAGAGCAGAGCTAAACACTGGGCGGCGTCGGAAAAGTCCGGTAGGCGTCGTCGGGAGTCGAACGGTGTCGGAAAAAGTCCGGAGGGTTCCGGAAAGATCGACCAAAGGCTGCTTTGGCAGTATCGAAGACCGGAGCGGTGACAGGCGGCACTGGGAGCAATTCCGGTTTTTCTGATTAGTGCACTTGTACTAATCAAAGAAAAGTTACACAAAAAAAACAATTTGAAAAGTACTTAAACACCACAGATTTGTTGCCGCTTTCGTTACTGGTTTACCGCTGATGAAGGAGTGCCGTCCTCCATTATTTAACTGCGGAAAACGAGGGTGGAGACATTTAATTTTTGTTGCCGATGATTGAAAGAATCGCCGGTAACACCCCCTGGCTACGGCCTTGTTTTGAGGTGAATACATCGAGGAGGCAAAACTATGTAGATGTTTTCATAGCGTTTAAAATCCTATGAACTGCGCCTAATAAATCAAAATTGACTGATGGTATTCTCGTGATTTTTCTATGTATTTATTTAAGAGGAAATAAACTGATACTCCATGAAAACATCTATTTATTTCCACTAAAGTTTCGTGCAGTGACATTAATAGAAAAGTGATAAGTGCGACGCCAAAAAACACCGCCATAAACGAAGAATGGCAGTGGCGGCAGTTTACGAACTTTTGTGCGGTTAAAAAATTCACAATCAATAGGTAAACAACAATATCACAGTTGTCGATAATGTTGAGAGACTTGCATTGTTATATTCGTTATATTCTCTCACTAGATATAACTCGTGATGTGATTAATTATCGATGATATTTTGTTGTTGAAACCGAAGCAGCACATTCAACTCGTGCTGCGCACTCGTTGAATCTGCAGCTCGGTTTCAACTCCAAAATATCATCGATAATAATCATACCACTCGTTATATTACGGCTAAAAAGTATCGCACTTTTAGTACACACTTCTATTTATGAAGAAAAAACGACATGCAATGTTATTTTTCTTTTGACAAATCGGTGGAAATTTTCATAATTTCGCAATTGCATGTCGTTACTGTATGAAGCGAGGGCTCGTTGCACAGGACCGCCCGTTATTCAACTGTCGTGATTTATCGCCCCCCAGCGGCACTTTCGCACACCCTAATATAAAGTGGAAAAAACGCTTACACGGCAATAACACATTTTCTGATAATTTAGAGGGCCGTCCGCGTCCCCTGAAATTTTTCATTCCGTAGAGTTTCACGACGCGTCGCCAGACGCTGAGGAATTGACATTTTCAGGCTTTCCTAAACTCGAAATTTTATTTCATGCTAAATCTGGGAATGGACTCACTCGTTAGAATTATACTTGAATGGAAACAAATGAATTATGTTTTATTGACTTTAATTCATCAATATATTCAATTTTGTAAAAAGGAAAATATAATGTATCCGTTCGCCGTCATAACTGTCACAGAAAATCAATAAAAGTCGAAAAATTGATGAAACAATAAATGCTGAGTTAGATTACTGTCAACTAAGATTATATAAAAATCCACACAAAATTCTGTCATTTGACTACATTGACTACACTGAATGTACTAACTACGCATTGACTGTCATTTGACTATACTGATAATACTGACAAAATATAGACTGTTTATATCTTGACAATATTAACAATTTTCGACATGTTCGTCGATTTTCAAAGTAATTTAACTGTCGAATTCGACGAAAAATGTCAATGTTCGCACGTCCGACCAATTTCTCAACAGTCGCGTTAATATCAAGGGCAATCTTACATCAAACATCGACGTGAGTTGAAAATTCTCATCTCACTGCATAGAATGCGCAACTATTTATATTAGTTTCTTTTTTATCATGTTCTGGCATAATTTTTAACACATTTGTAACGTTTGACAGTTGACGTTAATCGACAGTTGGGTGTGAAAAGCCGACATTTGCATTTGTCAATAGTAACAGTTGATATTAATCTATAATGACACATGACATTTACACTGCCAATGTCGATTTTGACTTTATTCTAGATATTTTTTGTTTGTATGTTTTTTTAATGTTTGGGGGGGGGGGCAATCAAATTTTGTATGGATCTAGGGCGCTTCTTACTACAAATCCCTGAAAACCGGTCAACAGATATATTGATTTATCGTAAAAATAAGCTCACCGAAACTTTATGGTAAGTTGCCGTTTTTGTTACCAATATTTTAAAAAATTAGTAAAGTTAATGTATATTCAGTTGTCACGATTTTCCCGGAGCAGTCTAGAATGTTCAGTATTAGACTCAATTTTGTGCAACTAGATTTTTTGTACTGAATTTAAATAGAAAAACGTGTTTCCATCAAACTCAAGTAATATTAAAATTGATTCCGTGTGGATTTACTCGGCGGTGAACTTTAATCCAGTTTTGATCGAGTAGTTTATCCTCCTTCAATTTCAAAGTTCTTAATTTTTAAATTAAAAATCCAAACTTATTATTATTCAATCCAGATGATTACTTTTCGATTCAGAAATTTCACTCTCGATAATACGAAATCCCCCCTGGGCTCGCGGCAAATTATGAATTATTGCCGGGCTCCGCTTCCACCGATATTTCGGCAGGTAAATGTGTGTGTGCGTATTCGCGTTAATTGCGCATTGTCGGCAACCCGGGGGTCCGTGTCCCCGTTTTCTGGCACCCAAAAACCGCCGACGGTGCTCTTAATGGACCCGCATTTCTCAACAGTAATTGTTATTATCATCCCGATCATGATTATCCGGCAGCCGAGCTTCATTTCGTAATCATTTTTCTCCTGAATAATTACGTGAATCCGCACATATTTTACGATAACGAAGTAAATGTACAACATTTTTAAAAATAAAATTGATATAACGCTTAATGTTAAATGCAAATAAATTTATTAATATTAATTTTATATAAGTGAGTTGGCGCAGTCGTAGGATATTTACTATTTAAAGAAATAGGCAGTAGATGGCGTTTGCGTCAGGCAAATACATTTATTAATACTATTACATAAAAATTGAGTTTGTGTTCAGTATTCCGGCACCAGATAATTGACGATGCCACTATGGAGCATTAGATGGCGTTAGCTATCGAATCCATTAATTATTATATAAGTAAGTTACTTGGCGCAGTCGGTAGGATATTTACTATTTAAAGAAATGAGCAGTAGATGGCGTTCGCGTCTGGAATTTTTACGCATCTCGGTGCTTACTTATACTCTAAATTGTCAGGGATTCGGTTTTTTTAAAAGTATTCAAATTGAAGCTTCTAAGGTGTGTTTCTACTTCTTGGTTAAGCATGAAGTAACATTTATTTTAAGCATAAACAGAATGTTTAGGATTTTCTCAACAAGAAATTTTAGATCATGCGAGATGCGCATTAAACCCTGATTTCAAGAGAAGATTCAAATGTACTGCTTTCTCATACTAATTTAGCAGTATATTTTACAATCTACTTAAAATCTCTGGTTTGTGTCGCGGAGCGACCAATCAAATTTTCAGGATTTTCTAAACTCGAAATGTTACTTCATGCTTAACCAGGGATTGGAAACACTCGTCAGAAGCTTCAAATTAATTTTAGAAAAGAACGAATGCCTGAAAAATTAGGTTATTTATACTTAGAAGAAAAGTTCCCTGTATGTAAATTTACTATTTTATTCATCCCAGCAATTTTTTCCTCCTAGTATTTACATCCATTTATTATATGCAATAAACAGCGTGTATACATTAATCGTTAACAATTAATGTACACACGCTGTTTATTGGAGCTCCAATTTAATTTTAGAAAACAACGAATGCCTAAAAAATTGGGTTATGTATACTTAGAAGAAAATTTCCCTGTATGTAAATTTACTATTTTATTCATTCCAGCACATTTTTTCCTCCAATTATTTACACCCATTTATTATCTGCAATAAACAGCGTATGTACATTAATCGTTAACGATTAATAAAAACGGTTTTATCGGACGTTTAAACGCCCGCCGCCGAATCGAATCGATTCCTGATGAACGAGCGGCCTATTTATTTGGATAGTTTTAACCCCGCAAACTCTATTTACACGGCGGCAATTATCCGTTCCACTAAATCAACCCTAATTATCGCCATTTGCCTACCCGTGCCTACGCCTGCTTGCCGTTAATTGCCAGCCGACGAAACGACGACTGTTCCGTGATTGAATGTACTGACTGACAGCTCAATTGTTGTGTGCTTGTAAATTAAACACTTGGCGCACTAATTGATTTCGCTAATTCGCCAGTGTTCTACATTGTTTCTACAAGAGATGTTAATAGCTTTAACTTTATAACGTCAATCACAACCGATAATTTTAATGTACGGATAAGCATGATCGAGTGAATTGGCGCAGTCGTAAGGATTTTTATGTAAACATATTTCTTTGTGAAATCTATAGGATATTTATTTGATTATCCGTAGACACATTACTTAGCGCAGTCGATAAGGATATTTATGTGATTATCCGTAGACATTTTTCTTTGTGCAGTCGATATGATATTTATTTGATTATCTCTAGACACATTACTTTGCGCAGTCGATTAGGATGTTTAAGGTTCGATGCACGAGAGGGGTCCCATGGTTTCCTTGATTTGTAGTGCTTTCTGCACCAATACATGTAATACGAAAATTGTTTGATGTCATCAAATTACGTGTGTGAAAAGAGACAGAAAGCTTCATAATTTGTCTGCTATGGTTTTTAGAAGAAACATGCGAAAACGCATGAAACGCATGAAGCATGAAGTAAAATTTCGAGTTTAGAGAAGCCTGACAATTTTCAGGCTTTTCTAAATTCGAAATTTTACTTCATGCTTAGCCTGGGAGTGGAAAACACTTGTTTAAACTTCAAATTGTCCTCTTTTAAGAAAACAACGAATATTTAAAAACCTACAACGCGTAATTGGGATATGTATACTCAAATGAAACAATTCACAAGAAATTATGATATAAAGTTTTTCTAAATGAAAGAACACTAATATACTCGCGATTTAAACAGTATGACATTGTCATGTAGCGTTTAAATTTGACACAACTAGGAAAAATCGATACAACTGTCGACATACTCTCTAAAAAATTTGTACCACATATTCCACATCAATGAGTCATAGGACACCTCTCCCGAATTCTACTATATGTGATTATCCGTAGACACATTTCTTATATACAGTACTTTAAATATTTAATTACATACTGTATTTAAGAATTGCAAGGCGTCAAGCTATGAAAATTTCAGGACCAGTAGTTGCTTAATCTCCAAAACTTGCAAACCAGGTGCAACTCTGACCGACATACCGGATCTCCTCTCGCGCATCCAATAAATTAATGTTTAATAAATACCTTACTCGCTCGTTCAAATATTAACGGTATCGAAAAATTGCCGCGTCTGATTTTGTCACGTGTCTGATCTGATTAAACTTTAACCGGATCGGTGGATGCTGTGAATTTTCGGCGTCGCGACGTCCGTCATAATCCTGCCGCGTTGTAATGAACTAATTAAAATTGTTTCGGAGTTGATTAGGGTCGCGTTGAGGTCGCCATTAAAACGGAATTGCTGAAACTAGGGAGAAGGTTTTTTTTGAAAAGGGAAAAAAGTGAAGTTACCCTCGTGAATTTTTTATGATACTAGGAAGGAAGGTAAATTGCGGGTAATTTAGGAATATATGTCTCTTCAGTTTATGAGTGGGTAATTTTTTTATTGAAGATATATTTGGTTGTTGGGTATTTTTCTATATGTGTTGAACTAGCATAATTTCCGAGTGTCGAAAAGTACTTACTCCTTTACCCTAATAAATTACCGGACAGAGCTTTATGACACCCTGCAGACCCCCGAAAATCTTGAGGTTAACCGCAAGAACCCCGACCATCTAAGTCTTTAATGACCGTGGGTGAAACTGGATGCTCCTATTCAAATTTAGTTGGGATGCTATCAGTGGCGACTCGTCCATAACGGTTGAGAGGCATTTATCAGAAACGCGTATATAGTTGAATATTGATGACTTCCGTCAGTTTCCAATAATTTACGTAAATTTTGATGATAATTCTCCTGCTCCTACTTTAGAGCCCATGCATGAAGCAGTAGGTAAAATACTTACCGTATCCTACCGACTGCGCCAATTAACTATGGCCATATAATTCTACCAACGGATCCCAAGCGTTTTGTGTACTTACATTTGAATTTGTCACAGTCTTCCCAATGGTTTTATATTCCCTTACTTACAACTAATCCGATAATGTATTCAATTCATTTATTGTGTCAATAGCAACAGCTTTACACTTGTCAGTACATTAATTGCTTATTATAAGTATATTAATTCAAATTAATTCTAGAAGAGATAAATATAGTGTATTAAAAAAATTATATAAAACAATTAAAACAATTACGAGACTACACAGTTATTACGTAAACATTTTAAAAACAATTACAAAAAATTACATTTTAAATACTATTAATAATAATAATAATAATAATAATAATAATAATAATAATAATAATAATAATAGCCTTTATTGCCCAAACGGAAAAACCCAATACAGGACAAAATCAAAATAATATAATAGATTCAAAAATTACAGTAATAACATTACAGATATAGAAAATGTAAAATATAGAAATAAAGAGAAATAAAAAAAGAACAAAATATAACAATAAAAAAAAATAAACGCACTTAACGATAAAATGATAACATGAAAATGATTATTATTAATGATTATGATTATGATCTCTTAACATTACAAAAAATGTTGTCGAAATGTTTATTACCATTTATACAAATATGAGAGATGGGCGCTTTTAATAATATGTTAGTTCTGGCTATTGGGGTATTAAATGTAATATCTTGACGTGATGACAAGCGTGGAACGTTCAGTTTAACCATTGCGAGTAACTGTGGCGAATCAATAATGTTATTAACCAACTTATACATAAATGTGCCGCTGAAAAGCTCGCGTCGATCAGATAGTGATACAACATTATGTGTTTGTAATAATGTTGTATAATCCACAGTATGATCAGGATATGTACCAGTCATTTTGAAATGTAAGAATTTTAAAAATCTTTTTTGTACTCGTTCCAGCATTAGCGACTGATTAGTGTAATGGGGATACAAGATTATGGAGGCATATTCCAAGCGACTTTTGACTAACGCATAGTATAAAACCTTAAGTAACTCCACATCATAAAAATACTTAGATGTGCGCATTAAGAAGCCAAGCATCCTAAATGCTGAAAACGAAATATTACAAATATGCTCAGAAAACGATAACCGACTGTCAAACACAATACCAAGATCTTTAAATGTACGTTCACGAACTAATATATTTTCTTGAATGAAATAATTAAAACAAATAGGGTTCATGATTCTAGTATATGTAACGGTAACACATTTATTAATCAGTTGCAGATTGTATCCAGGTTCTGCTGCAATGCAATGCAATCATGTTCACTGTTAATGACGTTATATATTTTAATATCATCAGCATATGCTAATATTGGACATTATATTGATACAATTAAGTCATTGATAAATATGTTAAACAGCAATAGACCTAAATTAGAGCCTTGCGGTACACCTGAGAGGGAATTAAATTCGTAGGATTTGAACCCATTGAAATAGACATAATTTCTTTGCATATTAAGGTAGGATGAAATAAAACTTATAAAATCTCTTAAGAACAATGGTGGCATAAATAAATTAATAATATAGTACAATTATAAAAGAAAAATGTTGTATATACTTGAGTAAGTATATACAACATTTTAGACAGTAAAAACATGATAAAATAATAACAGATTAAAATAATAATAATAAATATCACAGTCTACATTGTAAAAACCAAAGTTTAGAAACTCCTTGCAGCTGTAAAATGCATTTTGGACTAATATAGTATTTATATATCGCTTTAGTTTTGACGGAGACAAGTCTTTGATTTTCTATAGCAATGCATTGAAGAATTTCACACCGTAGTACCTGACACCAGTCCAAGATTTTGATAATCGTATATAGTTTTGGTATACTTTCTCACTTTGCCTTGTGGAGTACACACTTGCACTTGGAAATTGTTCGTATTGGTGTATATGTTTCTTTATATATAGTATGCACTCTTGGACATACAAACATGGCAGTGTTAATATTTTCCTGTCGATGAATGACCGTTGACAGTCTTCCATATAGCCAAGATTGTCGATGATTCGCAGGGCTTTGCGCTGTATGCCAAATATTCGATGCCGAATTGTCGAGTATCCCCATATAAGCAACCTATACAGTACATGAGAGTGGAATAGTGAGTAGTATACTGTTACTAGTTCCCAAGGATACGAGGTAGATTATTTATGTATATTAAGAAGAGCAATGGTCCTAGGATAGATCCCTGGTACCCTATGCAGGATAGGCTATGCAGACGAGCTAGTACCATTGAAGAGGACATGTTGTTTTCGGTTTAATAGGTAGGACATTATAAATCTGCAGCTATTTGGTAAAAATATAACTTCCCCAACAGAATTGTATGCGATCTACAATCAAAAGCCTTGGAGAGGTCAAGAAAAGAGGCTTTATATACTTCCCTTCATTCGAAACTGTCGTTGATCATTTCAATTAACCTGTTTACCGCATGGGTTGTAGATCGGTTTTGACGGAAGCCATATTGTTCTTTGCAGAGTAAATCATTGCCTTCGAATTAGTCTGCCAGTTGTGATTCAAGCACCTTTTCATAGACTTTTGAAAATATTGGAAGCAGTGATATCGGTCAATAGTTATTAAAGTCCGGTATATCTCCTTTTTTGTGTTGAGGTATTACGAAACCTATTTTTAGTGCGTCTGGAAAAACATTTGTTCGTATGGATCTGTTTATAAGTTTGGTTAGTGGTGAAATAATCGTCGAAAGTACTGATTTTATAACGTCTACTCTAATACCATATACATCCCTAGATTGACTGGGTTTCAATTTATTTATAATTGCACTAACCGCTGTCGTTGAAATCTCATTAAACTGAAAAATATTAACCTGGTCTGTATAATCGTTGCACATCAGCAGAATTGGATCTTTTTCCGCCAGGGCTATGGAGTTTATAATTTTAGAGGAAATGTTTGAGAAAAAATCATTGAACTCATCTGCAGATGTGGTGAGGTTACAACTGTATTTTGATTGTATGTTTCTGTTCGAATTAATTATTTTCCAGACAGCTTTTGGTTTGTATTCTATTCTATCCAAATATTTATTATTATTGTAACGTTTCCATGAATATATTTGATGTTTATATGTTGACAGACAGTCAACAAAAAGGTCACTTGTCGACTGTCTTCTGATTCATTGTCGAATTAGTTGTAAGTAAGGGAATATAAAGCCATTGGGAAGACTGTAACAAATTCAAATGTAAGTACACATTAAGTATACATTATTGCAATCCGCTCTCTTCCTAAAACATTTTTCTGTAAAAAAAAGTGAACGGTTTTTTTTACTAAAGGGAGATAAACTATAGAAGAAATCAGGAAATAAGGGTAATAATTAGGCGAAACCTCAAAGTGATAGTTACGCCGAGGATCGCCATTGTGAGGTCACGCGATCGAACCCCGGTGATTACAGGTGTCCCTTTTGTATAATAAAATCATAAACTAGGTCGGCAGGATACAATTATTTTCAATTTATCTAAAGCCACCATAAATTACACACGCCGAATTATAATCACATGTCATTTCAACTCTAATGCACGAATGCACAAATGACATTAAATAATATGTGTACCTAGGTATACAGATGAATTTACATAAGAACGAACGGTTCGCAAACGAAACGGTGTTACCGGCAGCACGGAATTCCAGTAAATTCGTCTGGGGATTTTATTTCCATGGAGCTGGGGGGTGGGAAAACTTGCGACCGTTTGTGTGGAAATTAAAGTGGAAAAGCCTTATCTCTCTGGCTCTCGGAGAGGATTCCTCGTTGCACTTTTATTTGCTCGAGGAAAGTCTGTTCTATGCCAAAAACCACCACAAATGCGCAATTTAATTGAAATAATAGATTTTTCAACACTTATCTTGATTACTTCATCTCATACGATAAACACGTAATAGTCAGCGTCGGCGCAAAGCAAGTGCAGAGTGTACACCCGGCCCCGCGCTTTAGTGACTATAGGTGACTATAGGTCGTCAATTGTTTGTGCAGAAAAAAAACTGTTGAGTGGAATATTTTGAAGTTCTCGGCATAGGACAACAAAAAACAACCTGAAATAATTCAAATTCAAAATTCTGCCACCAAGAATTGGCAATTTTATTTATACTTATGTTTGAACGGCAACGTAACTGCCAGTCTAAGGTGTCAAATTGTTTAGAGGAAATGGCAAAGCTATACTGATGAGAGATGAATCTCGGAACGCGTCTATAGATGGCCTGAATAATTTGACCCAAATTGTTACATTTGCAGTAGGTTACTGTATGTAACAGCTAACACTTGTTGTATAATTCAATGTCCGTCGGGGTATTAGCTCGGGAAGTAGTTGTTTTAATGAGTGTTTGATATAGTCTTTGTAAGTCTAACTTGTAGATTGCGAAAATAATCGCACTTTGAATTCAAAACTATTAGGATTCGAGAAAATAAGCTTACGCTGCTTATAGTTTACAAAATTGTTGCACCCGGCCCTGCAATAGGCTGCGACGGCCTTGGTAATAATAATTTACAAACCGCGTGCGGAAAAACTGTTGACGCACAATTTTCGCACCCGGCCCTGCAAAAGGCTGCGACGGCCCTGGTAATAGTAATTTACAAACCGCGTGCAAAAAAACTCTTGGCGTACAATTTTTGCTGGTAATAGTCATTTACAAACCGCGTGCGGAAATACTTGTGACGCACAATTTTTGCACCCGGATCTGCAAAAGGCTTCGACTGCCCTGGTAATAGTAATTTACAAACCGCGTGCAGAAAAACTCTTTACTTTCAAAGCTCCCCTCTTTGAAAAATATTATATTAGGCTTCCACAAACTTTTTTAATAATATTATACCTAGACGTTAATGATTGCTCAGTGGACTGAACAATGTATGCAAATAACTTACCTTGTTTGAGAGATGGTGAAATTTTGTCTGTGTGTACGCTGAATTCGGAATTCGCGTTAATTGGCCCGTATTGGCGATTAATAAAGCCGGAATTGGGGGAAGGGGGCAATTTTCATAAATTTTGATTAGTATGCAAATGGGGGGTTTCCCCCTGCAGGTCGATATGTGTATCAATTTGCCGGCAGAGCTCAATACTCGGGTCGTTAAGTCCGGGGCCTCGCCTCGTTACCGACTAATTACAATTTGCGTCGGCTTGAAGAGCTTTAACTTTAAGTCTATACGATACACTTGCCAATATACACATTGAAGTAATATAGATTATAGTCACTAGGAAATTTATATTATCATACAAAAATCATTTTGGACGCTATATTAAGATAAAATAACGTTTACAAAATAGGGTATTAGGGAAATGCTTAAGGCAGCATTCGCCTAATACTCGTTTTTTATACGTTATTTTATCTTTAAATGTCACCAAAAATGATTTAAGTATGATAATGCGAATTTTCTTTCAATAAAAAATGTATACATTTTGTACAATGTATACAAAACGAGAAAATTCGCATTATCATTCAAAAATCATTTTGGACGATATATTAAGATAAAATAACGTACGCAAAACGAGTATTAGGCAAGTGTTTAAGGCCGCACTCGTCTAATACTCGTTTCGTATACGTTATTTTATCTTTAAATGTCGTCCAAAATGATTTTTGTTTTATAATGCGAATTTTCTTTGAATAATGAATGTAGGTATACATTTTGTACAATGTATACAAAAAATAGAAAACTCGCATTTTCATACAAAAATCAGTTTGGACAACATTCATGATATACAAAACGAGTATAAGGTGAGTTCGGCCATAATGCACTTGCCTAATACTCGTTTTGTATTCTAGTTTTATTTCTTTATCACTAGTTGATGTTAAGTTAAGTTGAAAATGTTAATTTCTATTAATCCTAACTATATTTACTAATTATAATTAATTATTATAAATTGCCGTTAGTGGAAAAACAGATTAACTATTGATTCTGACCATATTTACTGATAATAGTTATAATTAATTGGTACTGCGCCAAGACATTAACGCATCACCTGAGAAATTCTTAGGTATGTTAACATTTTGTGCTTTGTGTTTATTTCATATAAAAAAAATGTTTTGTAATCTGTCAAAATATACTCAAGATTCAAAGTATTTATCGTTATTTCAAAGAGTCAATCTTGAAATACACAGTCATAGTACACATTTCTAATTTTTTTAACAACTTGCAGGTAGTCCGTTAATTTCTTGGAACAGTGCAACATTCAAAAAATTATCGCATCACCTAAAAATTTCTTAGATATGTTAACATTTTGTGCTTTGTGTTTATTTCATATAAAAAAAAATGTTTTTGTAATCTGTCAAAATAAACTCAAGATTCGAAGTATTTATCGTTATCTTAAAGAGTCAAATTTAAAATACACAGTCATAGTACACATTTCTAACATTTTTAAGAATTTGCAGGTGGTCCGTAAATTTCTTGGAACAGTGCAACATTCGAGGTATTCTTTTTAGTAGTATCTTTTTAATCCTGCTTTAGCAGTTTATTTTTAATATGGATATAGTAGTATATATATAAATTCACAATATTTCAGTGTTTTATGCGCGTGGCGCATGAAGAAAAATTTCGAGTTTAGAAAAGCCTGAAAATTTGGTTTGGTCGCGTAGCGCTACGCGCTACGCGACCAAACCAAATTTTCAGGCTTTTCTAAACTCGAAATTTTTCTTCATGCTTAGTCTGGGAGTGGGAGTCAACCCAAATTTTTACTCTTTTCTAAACTCGAAATTTTTCTTTCCAGCTTAATCTAGGAGCGGAAAACACACGTAAAAATATTAAAGGCTTTTAAAAATGATATTGACTGTAAAATTTAACTAACTTTAAATTATATATTTATCTCTTCGATCATCAAACACTTTCTAAATTCTAAACATAAATCTTTCAGAAGAGAAAATCCATTCCGTTCGCATAAACACACATCATCCCCCTATCCGATTTTATGTTTTTTAATAAGATCCATATTTGTGTGCATAATCCAAAAACGAACGTTCGCTGTATTAATAATCCATGAATTTCCTTCGGAGAAGGGTCGCTTCTTGGAGGGCTATTTTCGGATGTTATTATTTATCCAATAACCCGGGGAATGGAAGCGGGGGGCGGCGGGGGGAGCAAACGGGCGAGGGCTTTAAAAGTTTCCACTAAACATTTGATTAAAATTGTTTTCGCGGAATTAGGAGGGAGTTAATTGCACGGAAAAAATAGGGGGAAACAAATCCAGTTCGGCTGAGATTGAATTTGTTCTTGTATAAATGATTAAATGGCTTCAGAAAAATACTCAGTTTTTCTTTGTATATTCACAAATATTTCAATATTTTGTTCAAAAATTGTTAACTAATAATAATAATAATAATAATTAAATAAAACACTGTTTATCACTTTGTTTGTATAACAATTGGTTTATTTGGTGACTATAGTTTCGATACTCACTATCACTATCAAACCGTTAGTAACAAAAAACTACAAAGGAACATTATTTATATTTGCAAATTTTCTAATAACAGCGTTAAAGAGGGGGGTGTATTTAAGGTCAAGCTGGTCGTTATTTATGGGAATTTTCCAATTAGCGCGGGCTCTGTGAATCTCCAAAGACTCCAGGAGGTCCATCTTTCTACCCTTCTCGGCAAAGTGAATAACTGAAAGTACATCCTCGCCAAAAGAATGGTTATTTTCAATCAAATGTTTGGCGAAAGATGACTTATCAATTAATCTATGCCGAAAAGAGTAAAGATGCTCACTGAGTCTGGTCTTAAAATTACGACCAGATTGACCTATATACACTTCCTTACAATCATTACAGGTTAATTTATATATTCCTGATTTGTAAATACTTGGTATCTGAGTCTTATGGTTAAAAATATGATTTTTAATTTTTGTAAATGGTTTCATCGCTATATTTAATTTGTGTTTTGCTAAAATATTTTTATTTTGTGAGTTATATTTCCAAAGTAAGTAAGGGAACGATATGTTGCATGTGTTTTAGGTTCGATTCCGGCATATATGTATTTTCTAATAAGTTTAATTTTGTATTGATTAACTATTTTATCCACTATTGACGTAGTATAGCCATTTGAAACGGCTATACTCTTAATAATATCTATTTCTTTTTTAAAAAAGGTTTCTGACAACGGAACAATAAAACCTCGGTTTACCATGGAGTTGAAGGCAGCTAGTTTATGTTTATAGGGATGGTTGGAACAGTTAGGAATTACACGGTCTGTGAAAGTAGGTTTTCTATAAATATCAAAAGTTAGTGAGTGTAATTCCTAACTGTTCCGACCATCCCTATAAACATAAACTAGCTGCCTTTAACTCCATGGTAAACCAAGCTTTTATTGTTCCGTTGTCAGAAACCTCTTTTAAAAAAGAAATAGATATTATTAAAAGTATATCCGTTTCAAATGGCTATACTACGTCAATAGTGGATAAAATAGTTAATCAATACAATATTAAACTTATTAGAAAATACATATATGCCGGAATCGAACCTAAAACACATGCAACATATCGTTCCCTTACTTACTTTGGAAATATAACTCACAAAATTAAAAATATTTTAGCAAAACACAAATTAAATATAGCGATGAAACCATTTACAAAAATTAAAAATCATATTTTTAACCATAAGACTCAGATACCAAGTATTTACAAATCAGGAATATATAAATTAACCTGTAATGATTGTAAGGGAGTGTATATAGGTCAATCTGGTCGTAATTTTAAGACCAGACTCAGTGAGCATCTTTACTCTTTTCGGCATAGATTAATTGATAAGTCATCTTTCGCCAAACATTTGATTGAAAATAACCATTCTTTTGGCGAGGATGTACTTTCAGTTATTCACTTTGCCGAGAAGGGTAGAAAGATGGACCTCCTGGAGTCTTTGGAGATTCACAGAGCCCGCGCTAATCGGGATATTCCCGTAATTAACGACCAGTTTGACCTTAAATACACCCCCCTCTTTAACGCTGTTATTAGAAAATTTGCAAATATAAATAATGTTCCTTTGTAGTTTTTTGTTACTAACGGTTTGATAATGATACGTGTAGTATCGAAACTATAGTCACCAAATAAACCAATTGTTATACAAACAAAGTGATAAACAGTGTTTTATTTATGTTCAACAATGTATAACGAAGTAGAAGCCTCTATAGTCAGTGAATAATAATAATTGCCAAATCTTAACGTGCATTTCTACAGGTCCTATAAATTTAGAACTTGAGCGTGGGAATAATAATAAGCCCCCCATTATTATTGTCACACCCCATCTTGCGCCTGCAGGTGGGTTGTATTTGTTGTAGGTACATTTCCATTATTCGATAAAATAATAAAAACTATAACATGACCTGTAAACTAAAAAAGACTGTTATTCCTTACTTTACTTTTTATTTGTATCGTTAGATGTACCTTTCGAGAAACAAAGTTCTCATTATCAATAACAAACTTTGTTATTGATAATAAGCACTTTGTGTCTCGAAATGTACATCTAACGATACAAATAAAATGTGCAGTAAGGAATAACAATCTTTTTTAGTGTAATAATCACTTCACGTAAACTCAAAAACATACAGTTATGACCTGTAAATAACTCTAAGGCCCAGTTGCACCAAAAACGCTTGTGCTCGACCGCCCTGGCGGTGCCGCGGATGGAGGCGACCAATTCCCGAAGCCCAGCCGAAGATCTAAACAGGAGCAACAATGTATTTTTACCGCGGAGATAAAAACACTTTGGAAAACACTCACGTTTTCTTGTGGTCCCTGCTTAACGCGGGCTGAGACATGCTTCGGAAGACCTGACTGATAACAAATAAATAAAGCAGATAAATCAATTGGATCAGATGGAATGATTAAGGCTCAGTTGCACCAAGAAATGTTGAACTGATTCATCTCTGAACTCGTGTTCAAGATGACAGTTCCTATTGTTATAATGTCACTTTGAACTCTAGTTTAAAGATCAACGTATTTGTTGCAACTAGCCCTAAATGTAACTAGACTGATGTTGGAATACTTACAAATGCGATGTTGCCACATTCATTTTATCGATGTGACTATAGTCAACATGATAGGTTTGCTCGTTTATGCTACACTAAGTTAGCCTGAGTTCAGGTTTGTAACGTTAGCTCGTTTGTGCTGCACTAAGTTAACCTGAGTTCAGGTTTGTAACGTTCGCTAATTCATGTTAGTGCAAATTAATTGGACTTGATATTGACAACGGCAGATGTGTAGTGTAGAAAATGCAAGTACAGTGCAACTGAACTCGTTCAGTGCAGTTCATATAACGAACAGATTCCGCTTCTTAAAACTGCTTATAAATTTTACTTTGATTGCCAAGTTAGCGATCAGGACTAGAATTGGGCTCTAACAGTTTGCTCCACTACTTGTTACAGTAGCTTGACCAAATGGCTCAAAGGTACCCGTAAATCAATACGATTTGTTGTGTTCATAGTTTGGTGCGAACCTCGCTGTCATCTCAAAGATTGTTACATTTGTATGACTTCCACCGTCGGGTTCTCTAGCAAAAGTAAGCATATAATTGAAGGGTTTAGGGGAAAAACTAAATTGAAATGTCAGAACTCTGTATGTTTCATAGGTTACTTATTTGAACTGTTTTGTGTTGTAGGCGTTCACTTTGTGGTACATCTTAAATACACTTGTAAATAAAACACTTTTTACTTGGTTTAACCACTACATAGTGGTTAAACAAAGTAAAAAGTGTTTTATTTACAAGGCTATTTATTTTGTTTGTCGTGAATAACTTGTGAACCATTTGTTTATTTCCCATTAAGTTTACCTACGTGAGAATACAACTCATAGCCTATTAGAACGAATTTTCAACCAATGAGATGCAAGGAAAGCCGTAGGTACATGTCTATCACCGCGATGATAAAAAATAAAAGAAGCGGTGATAAGTTGTCCTGTCATTCGAAATGTCGAAATAGACGGAAATCGCTAAGGTAAAGTTTCGTGCAGTGATATTAATAGAGAAGGGGAAAGTGTGACTCTAAAAAACACCGTCATATACAAAGAATCGCAATGAAGGCAGTTTACAAACTTTTGTGCGGTAAAAAATTCGCAATCAATAGGGAAACAACAATATCACAGCTGTCGATAATGTTGAGGGACTCGCATTATTTTATTCGTTATATTCTCTCACTAAATATAACTCTTGATATGATTAATTATCGATGATATTTTGTCGTTGAAACCGAAGCAGCACATTCAACTCGTGCGGCGCACTCGTTGAATCTACAGCTCGGTTTCAACTCCAAAATATCATCGATATTAATCATACCACTCGTTATATTACGGCTGAAAATATTTGTTCCAAGCTACACAATGGCGCCAAAAACGATTTTCTGAACTTTTTGGACTCATTTGGTTTTTCCCCTTAACCCTTCAATTATTTACTATCCTAATATCCCGTCAGTTCTAAGACCAGTTTCACAAAGTAAATCTTTGCCAATCCCAGTGCCCTCAGAAATCTATACTCTAGAGCAGTGGTGGGGAAACTTTTTTTAAGACGGGCCATTTGTAATAACTAGACAATCGTAGCGGGCCAAAGAATAATGCTTAATCGTAGGTAGGTAGTTTTTATGCGGGTCGTCACATTACGAAGTAAGAACGCGTTCAAACATTCTCACGACGGCACTCTTAAATGGGCCGGATTAAACCTTTCCGTGGGCCGGACTTGGCCCGCGGGCCGTAGTTTCCCCATCACTGCTCTAGAGCCAGAAACGAATTTGGCAGACTTTGAGCAACAGCCTGGACTTTCAAATCAAAAGGCCACCGATGATCAAGAGTGGTCAGCTGATTTACCCTCGTTACTCAGTCGTAATTCAATGATCTCGTCAGGGATTTGGAGATAATCTTAACTTATTCGATCTCGACTTCAGCAGTGGAATCTTTTAGAGAATACAACTCACAGCCTACTGGAACGAATTTTCAACCAATGAGATGCAAAGAAAGCCGTAGGTACATGTCTATCGCCGCGATGATAAAAAAACGAAAGAAGAGGTGATAAGTTGTCCTGTCATTCGAAACGTCAAAATTGACGAAAATCGATGGGGTAAAGTTTCGTGCAGTGAAATTAATAAAGAAGTGAAAAGTGCAACTTCAAAAAACACCGTCATAAACAAAGAATTGCAGTGGCGGCAGTTTACGAACTTTTTCGCGGTTAAAAAATTCACAATCAATAGGGAAACAACAATATCACAGCTGTCGATAATTTTGAGCGACACGCATTATTTTATTCGTTACATTCTCTCACTAAATATAACTCGTGATATGATTAATTATCGATGATATTTTGTCGTTGCAACCGAAGCAGCACATTCAACTCGTGTTGCACACTCGTTGAATCTGCAGCTCGGTTTCAACTCCAAAATATCATCGATAATAATCATACCACTCGTTATATTACGTCTAAGAATATAACTCAAGCGTCACATGGCTACATTTCCTCTAATCAGAATTGCTTATTTCCATAGATACATGTTATCACAGCGGTGATAGTATTCTATCACCTTGTTTTGGTCGTTGCTACGAAAAATATTACAAATCTGACAGTCGATAATTAATAATGTCAACCGGGCGATGGGTATGGTTTCCAAGACGGAAATATAGTGAAATTCGTTATATTCTCTCATCGAATATAACTCGTGGCATGATTAATAATCGATAATATTTATTCGCGATCCGGAGCAGCTCTGCAGCTCTGTTTCACTCATGAATATTATCGATGATAATCACACCACTTGTTATATTACAACTGAAAAGATCACGCGAATCATTGTCAGTGGCACATTTTAAATGCAAACAAAAGTCAAGGCATGCTATAGAATACAATTTTTCGCTGGTATGATATAAATATACAGGAAATTTTTCTTTCAATTATACATTACATAATTCTATGTGTAATGCTTCTAGTATTTGTTTTTTTTAAATAAGTTTAATTTTAAGTTTAGAACGAGTGTTTTCCATTCCCAGACTAAGCATGAAGTAAAATTTCGAGTTTAGAAAAGCCTGAGCCTTTTGGATTTGGACGCAAAGCGTCCAAATCCAAACTCAGGCTTTTCTAAACTCGAAATTTTACTTCATGCGCCAAGCGTATTAAACACTGAATGCACTGACATATTGTGAACAGGTGAACTTTACTTGAAATCAGCTTCTTATACGCGTGGCGCATGAAGTAAAATTTCGAGTTTAGAATAGCCCCGTGAAAATTTGTCGAGGGTCGCGCTGCGACCCGAGACAAATTTTCTGGGCATTTCTTCAACTTCACTTGAAATCAGCTTCTTATACGCGTGGCGCATGAAGTAAAATTTTGAGTTTAGAAAAGCCCAGAAAATTTGTCTCGGGTCGCTGTGCGACCCGAGACAAAGTTTCACGGGGCTTTTCTAAACTCGAAATTTTACTTCATGCTCAGTCTGGGAGTGGAAAACACTCGTTTTAAACTTAAAATTGAACTCTTTATAAAAACAAATATAAAAAATCTGTTGGTATTAAATAAATAAATAATCAGTAGTCATTTCCTCCAGCATTGAAATTCCGTCGATACAAATTGGAAACTTTGGAATATTAATAAGAGATTTGAATAATTGCGAATGATACCGACATGATGGGTTAAATTGGCCAGTTGATGAGGATCCCTTTCCAATATTCCGCTGACAAGGATCACTCTTTCTCTCCATCTCTCTTTCCCATTTTAAACCCTTCAATTTTCGCTAGATGCACGCTCGCAGCCGGAGGGGCCTAACTCTCAAGAAATGCATGTTTTCATAATGTTTTTATAGAAAATTGTCTAAAGTTCTCTATATCTTTTCCAGACCCTAGCTCACATTTTGCCCGATCTAAGCTTATGGTCTAATTTTTCTTTTAAGTATACATACCCCGATTTGTACACTGTAAAATTTCAAACATTCGTACTTCAATAAAAGCGATCAATTTGAAGATTCGAATGAGTGTTTCCACTCCCAGATTAAGCGTTGCGCTGTGTGACCAAACCAAACTTTTAGGCTTGTCTAAACTGGAAATTTTACTTCAAACGCTACGCGTATACAACACTGATTACAAGCGAAGTTAAAAATACCGGGTGCTCGATACAAAACGACCAACGCTATAATTCTGTTATTTATAGATCGATTTGAATAAACTAAAAAACAAAGTCAATCGCAATTTCAATACCATAAATTGACACTAATTATATATTTTTTCAAAATTAACTTATAGCCAAAAAATGGTCAATTTAAAATTTTTAAATGACTGCATACACTCTTCTTATTTTATTATATTGGACCTTGTTTTTCTGAATCCAATTATGTGTTAATATTAAATTATATTTATACTAGAAAAAAATTATAATCAATCTTGTTCACATAATTTTTTGGCAATGCATTAAAATTTATAAATAGAATTAGTATGTATAATAAGCTTAGAACATTCAACACAATTTGTCTAGTATTGTGTTGAATCTAGTATTTTTGAAACTTTACAATATTTTAGTGTTTAATACGCGTGGCGCATGAAGTAAAATTTCGAGTTTAGAAAAGCCACGTGAAAATTTGTCGAGGGTCTACGCGGGGCTTTTCTAAACTCGAAATTTTACTTCATGCTTAGTCTGCGAGTGGACCGTCAAGATTTTCAACATGTCGAGATTTTCGATGCTCTAGATTTTTATCGATTTATTCACAGTTTGTTATTATATTAAACGCAACTTGAATATTTAATAAATACTGCTTAGGAATAAAATATTAACCCTAACCCATTAAGAGCCCAGCAAATTATAAAGTTAACTCTAAAAGTTGATTTTAGGTAAAATTTTGCATCTTTTTCTATGATTTCAATGAATGATTTATTATATTAAATAAAATAAATTTAAAATTTAAAGTTTGAACGAGTGATTCTACTCCCAGTTTAGAAAAGCCTTAAAATTTGGTTTGGTCGCGTAGCGCGTAGCGCTATTCGACCAAACCAAATTTTTAGGCTTTACTAAACTCGAAATTTTACTTCATGCGCCACGCGTATAAAACACTAAAATGTTGTAAAGTTATAAATACACTTAAAAAATGAGTAATAATTAAAATATTGAAATAACAAAATATCTACATTTTTCCTGTACTTTTATTCTACATTAAGTTGTAACGTAGGCACTTATTTGTTGTTTCGTTATTATTAATGGCATAACCTCACAATAAATGACATTTAATACTTTTTTTACAAGGCACACTAATTATAATTTTTAAAAAATATAATTTTAAATAGAAGATTTAAAAAAAAATCGACAAAACATTGAACAAAAACAAGAATATGTATACTACTAAAGCAGCGTGATGTATATTTTAAACTTTACAATATTTTAGTATTATATGAGCGTGGTGCATAAAGTAAAATTTTTAATTTAGAAAAGCCTGAAAATTTGGTTTGATCGCGTAGCGCTACGAATAATGAAATATGAGAACTTTCATAAATATATTTTTTTTATTGTATCAGTATGTAGAATGAACAGATTTTACAATTTGCTCCACGGTGGAAAGATTTAATTATTCGACAAGCGTTTCTAGATAAATATTTTTGATTCATTACCGGCGTTGATGTTACTTTAATTTTAATTAATTCCCGGGGAACCGGGCGATATATACACACAATTTTTTTTGCGCCAGTTTTTCGCTTCGGTTATGAATTATTAAAATAACCGGCGGGCCCTTAATTCTTCCGCCCTTAAAAGCAATCCACTCCTTCCCTCCAACCCCGGCGTCCCCGCTTGTATAAAACTTTGAGCAGGAGATTTAAAAATAAATATTCCGCCGTAAAAAAAATAATCCCCGCAGCCATTAACTGTAATTAGGGGATCATCCTAACCATTAAATAAAAAAAATGTAGCGTGATTTTTTGCGTCTTGCTTAAAGAAAGAAAGCTGAGATTCTTTGATTATTTTTTAAAGTAAACACATAAAATTAATTGTTTTACATTTGAGGATCTTAGACGCGACGGGATATAAGTGCCAAATTTGTAAACATTGGAGTTACAAGTGTGAAGATGGGTTTTAGATAGATTCATCCATCTTTTGGCAACAAGGTTTTACCGATGTTGGTAAGAAACACTGTCCAACAAATTTTGACTTTTTAAAAGTTGATTTCGATCTGACATCTGATTTTCTATAATTTTGATCTACTGAATTTAAATCCTAGTATCATTTTGCCCTATCACGTAAGGTTTTTTTTTATCAATGTTGAAAATAAATTAATAACAAATTTGGTCAAAATAAACGCTACTTTTATTGATACAGAGACAAAACAAATTACAATTAGTAAACTAAATTGAAAAAAGTCTTAAACAATCTTTAATTTCTTTTCTTCTAGAACATCTTTCCTTCTTGGATGAAAAACTTCCTTTAGTGGATTTTCTTCTGTATTCCAGGGCCGGATCGTCCCTTTTTATTGACCAGCAGTAATCAGCCATCATTGAAATATTCCACTGACCTTGATACCTGCGTTCCATTTCTTTCATGTCTTGGTGGAACCTCTCACCTTGCTCCTCACTCACATCACCAAGATTTTCAGGGAAGTAATCATGATGCGAGTGTAAAAAGTTAAGTTTTATGTTCATATTACATCCCAATTCCATACATTTCTTTAGCATGTTTTTCACAATTTCCTTGTAGTAACGATCTTTGTTGTTTCCCAAAAAACCTTCAATAACATAAGCAAATGAAATCCATGCATCTTTTTTAGTGTCGGTTATGGTATTTACAATTTCTTGATCTTTCGTTAATCTCCTTATTAGAGGACCGACAAAAATTCCTTCCTTTAATTGTGCATCTGAGGTAGCGGGAAATTTTCTAAAAAGGTATTTAAAACAGTCTCCATCTTTATTTAAAGCTTTAACGCATTGTTTTATTAATCCTACTTTAATATGCAGTGGAGGTAACAAGATTTTTTTGTGGATCAACAAGACTTTAGCACAGAATATTTTTTGATCCGGCAGTTAAATTATCTTTTCCTGTCCAGTCCCTATTCTTCCAATGGTGATGTCTACTTCGACTGTTCCACTAATACACAAAACATGGTTACTTTGTATACTCTGACTGCTGTCCTAGTAGAAGTCCCACAATTTTCAAATGCCCACATATTTTCCAACTATAATCATTGTATTTGATTTTTTCAAGCATTACTTTAAGATTTTCTTAGCTTTCCGTCATTTGCACAGAATGGGCAATTTAATCTCTGTGGCGTAGCAATTTTTAGAATTTCATTTAATTTTTATTCGCAAATATTTAAAAAAAACCATAAATATGACACCTAGTAAATTTATTAAAAAATAGTGCGTGATGGAAACAAAAAAATGTTGATTCTTTATTAGATTAGCCGCCAAAACTTCAATAGAATGAACAAATCAAAATCAAAAATTTTTGTTGGCCTGTGTAATAGATATACCCTGAAACTTAACTTTTTTCAAGTAATATCTTTATATATGAGTGTGGTAAGTAAGGTTTTCCGTATAACATTCTAACTTATTTAAATGTTTCATTAAAACATGTTAAGGATTTATATCAAACCATATTTTTAGCTTTTTCAATCAGCATATATGCCGTAAAATTAAATTCAAAACAAAATAAAAAAATAAATCTTAATTTACCCCAGTATAGCTAGAGAAACACGTACGGGATTTTAAAAATATTTATTATTGTGTAATTAGCGAGCATTTGAAGTTAAAAGTTCAATTTTGACCTTAAAAAGGGCATTAAGTTGTAGATATAAAATCTAAAATTCAACTTATTAAAAACCCCGTACGTATTTTGTTGTGGAATGTTGTTTTAAAAACACGGCAAAAATTTGAATTGAAAAAAATTTAACTTATTTGAGTTCGTTTCGAGAAATAAGCGCGTTTTTCTCAAAACGAACTCAAATAAGTTTAATTTTTTTGAGTTTTCAGTAGTCGTTTCGAAGCAGTTTGAAACCCTTGGGGATATGCAAACAAATTTAATGAAAACGATTTCAAGCAGGTATAAAACTTTTTTCTCTTTATTCCAGAGAATTCAAAGTATCTTTTGAGATAATAATAAAAAAAGACATTTTTAATAAACTACAGTGTCTTAACCCCTTAACAATCCATTATATTGGTCACTTGAGTTAAATATGCAGTCTACTTTGTTTATTGTTGAGCATATATTTAATACTAATCTCTCGAATGTTTAATATATTTTAGTTTTTGTAAGTATATATTAGATATGGGTCGTTCGTGAATAATTCTTTCAAAAAGAACGATTCTGTACGGTGATTTGAATGAACTGATTCCGTATTTCAAGAAGATTTGATTCGTTAATGATTTATTAACTCGAGACGACCGGCCGAACGATTTTGGTCGAGCGAAATCGTATTCCCGATTCGGATTTATACATGCGGTCCGCGTTGTAGATGCGATCTGAGTTTGAATCCGCCCGAATCAGATGACTAATGTGTTCGCTCGAATCCGTGCACAACTGCAACGCCGCTTTGTACATGTGATCTGAATCTGAATCCGCCCGAATCAGATGATTAATGCGTTTGCTCGAATCCGCGCACAACTTCAATTCCGCTTTGTACATGCGATCTGAATTTGAATCTGCCCGAATCGGATGACTAATGCGTTCGCTCGAATCCGCGCACAACTGCAACTCCGCTTTGTACATGCGATCTGAATCTGAATCCACCCGAATCAGATGACTAATGCGTTTGCTCGAATCCGCGCACAACTTCAATTTCGCTTTGTACATGCGATCTGAATCTGAATCCGCCCGAATCGAATGACTAATGCGTTTGATCGTATCCGTGCACAACTTCAATTCCGCTTTGTACATGCGATCTGAATCTGCCCGATGACTAATGCGTTTGCTCGAATCCGCGCACAACTGCAACTCCGCTTTGTACATGCGATCTGAATCTGAATCCGCCCGAATCAGATGACTAATGCGTTTGCTCGAATCCGCGCACAACTTCAATTCCGCTTTGTACATGTGGTCTGAATCCGCCTGAAACGATTCTTCACGACTTGCAGAATCGAACCCGCTGCGCCAGCCTTTATTGGTATTTTGTACGACTCGACGCGTAATTTTATCAGCTAATCTTTGTTCTCTACTTATTCTCTACTTATGAGACAACCCACAGAATATTTTCAATATGAATTGATGCCACCGAAATTAGCTTTACTACTGAAAAGGCAACATTATTTGATAATTAAAAAATAAATATAATAAAACATTTTGAATTATAGTTAAATTTGTATAAATTTGCTCTATTTTTTATAGACACATATCTCGAATAAATTTATCGTCTTTGCTTAAATTATACAAGTCAATTCCCTTAAAACTGTATTCGCTCGTTTAACTGATGTTATTGGGTCGGTCGTCTATCTCGGCGCCGTTCGGTATGGAACGAAGATATATTATTATTATTATTATCATTATTATTATTACTATTAGTATTATTATTCAATTTTGCGCGTACTTAATTGACGGTAAGTAAATGGTCACGGTTTATGAAACAAGTGTTTATCGTCACTATAGAGGGAGATTAAGGCGAGAACGAACTATATTATTATTATTATTATACTCAATGACATTAGAAGCGTAACACCAAGAAGGAATGATTTTTTTGAATTCATATTTGAGCAACAGAGTGACTATATTTAAAGCATACATTGATAACAATTTCAACCTTGTGCCTTTTATATTTATTGTGAAAAAAAATATATTTCACTTTTTCATTTTTGATAAAACTATTTATATGAGCTGTTTAGTACCGATGTTTTTAGTTTTGTGTTTCCGTTGAGTGTGTTAAGCTTAAATAAAATGCCACGAGTCCGAAGACGTCCACAATATCACCATTTGAGCGATTTTGACCGGGGTCGAGTAGTTGCTTATCGAGATGTCGGTATGTCCTATCGCGAAATTGCCCGCCGTATTGATCCCACTGCAGCAACTGTAATACGTGTGTATCAGGCAGGCAGAAGAAGGTAGAGGAGCAAGAAGAAGACCAATTGGTCAACCAAGGCGTACCACAGAACGTCAAGATCGGCGCTTAAGACAAATTGGAGAAGAAGGTAGGCCCGTTAGTATGCGAACCTTATATCGCTGCATTCAATCCTTTGGGCTTCTTTCGTACCGTCCAAGATTAGTGCTTCCTTTAACAGCGAGACACTGTCGCCAAAGGTTGGACTGGTGCAGAGAACGGCAGCATTGGAAGGCAGAATGGCACGATGTCGTATTCAGCGATGAATCACGATTTTGTCTAGGCACGCATGATGGCCGTAGAAGGATACGACGCTACCGTAGAGAACGACCTGATCTTAGGTTTGCTATTGAGAGGCATGTACACAGGACTGCTGGAGTAATGGTTTGGGGGGCTATTGCTTATGGTAGTCGATCACCTCTTGTATTCATTCGTGGCAGTATGACAGCTGCGCGTTATGTTGAAGACGTCATACGACCGACTATGTTGCCTTATTTAGATGGCCGCCCAGACGTACTTTTTTAACAAGATAAGGCACGTCCCCATATTGCTCGTCGAACTATGAACTTTCTTAATGAAGCTGGTGTTAATGTTTTGGCGTGGCCGCCCCGTTCGCCGGATTTAAATCCCATTGAACATGTGTGGGATATCATGGGAAGAAGAATATTCCCTTTGCACCATCCTCCACAGACTCTAGCACAGTTGATCGATGAAATTCAAGTGGCTTGGAACGAGATGCCTCAAGAAGACATCGACCATCTCATTTTGTCGATGCCCAGACGTCTACAGGAGTGTATACAGCAAAGGGGTCGCCAAACACATTATTAATTTTTTTTAGATTGTTTTTTAATAAAATTTCTTGAAAATGTAATCATTTTATTCTTGATGTAAGACTACCATACTGGCAAAAAATCAAGTTAAAATAATAACTCCTTCTGGGTGTTACGCTTCTAATGTCATTGAGTATATTAGTAATTCGTTTACCAACGATTCATAAAGAACCAATCACTTTTAAGAAATGATTCGGTTGATTCGAATCACCTAAAAGATTCGAACTCCCCATATCTAGTATACATATCATGACTTGTACATTTTCAGACATACGATGTTTTTGAAAAGCCTTTAATTTGAAGTTTCTAACGAGTGTTTCCACTCCCAGCTTAAGCATGAAGTAAAATTTCGAGTTTAGAAAACCATTAAAATTTGGTCGCATAGCGCGTAGCGCTATGAGACCAAACCAAATTTTCAGGCTTTTCTAAACTCGAAATTTTACTTCATGCGCTACGCGTCCAAAACACTGATTTCAAGTGAAGTTTCAAATATATTACTTTACTGATTAAGCGGTATATTTTAAACGTCACGTTATATCAGTGTTTACTGCGAAGACTCGAATACTTTTAAATATAGCCAGAAGAATTTAAAATAAAAATTCATTTATAAACTTGGAAAATCTGGAATAAGATAATTAAGTGTTTTTAAAATTGCACACTAAATCAGTGTTTAATACGCCTTGCGCATGATGTAAATTTTCAGGCTTTTCTAAACTCGAAAATTTACTTTATGCTTAATCTAGAAGTGGAAACCCTCGTTAGTAGCTTTACATCGAACACTTTTCCGAATCAACGAATGCCTGAACATTTATAATGTTAATATCGAAATACAAGCATTCATTAACTTGATTGTTGCGTATTTAGAACAATTTGCGCTTACACTGTATTTTGTGTTTACTGTCTCGTTTTAGTTTTGTTTGGTGCCTTTTTATATTTTGTATTAATCCAGTATATCAATCGGTAATTGGATTCGTCCGTTGGTTAAATAAATAAATAAGTATGAATACTTAAAAGTAGACTAAAAATAGGTCACTCCTGCTACTACATAAAATTCTTTGTATACTAATGTGACGTTGTGTATATTGAGTTGCCTGTAATTACCAGCAATGTAGGCAATTAAATATACACTGAACGTTGTCACATATTAGTGTAAGCAATGAAATTAGTGAAATAAATATTTCGGGCACTTTTTTCACTTTATTCTAGATCATAGGTTCTCAACCTCATTTTGCCCACCTCCCACTTTAAGAATTTTTTTTCTAGAGCCCCTTAATTTTTTTTACTTACCATCTGTCGCGAATCTGAAACAGCTAATGCCATGATTATATTTAAACGTGTAATAGTATGCACCCCCTAATTTTCTTTGGGTTTTCTACTGCCCCCCTGAAAGCTTAAAACGCCCACAAGTGGGCGGTATCGCCTACGTTGAGAATCTATGTCAGTGGCGTAAACCCTAATTGTATATCACTTAATAAATAGGATAAAATATTTATTGAGCGATATACATTTATAGAATATGATTATGATTATGTGGGATAAAACCAATTTGCACGTTTCCCTAGGATACATATCAATTCCAATAATTATCTGTTAACACCGTGAAATTGACATAGAGCGGGGGAACGCGCTCCCCCTAGCCCAGCCCGAGTTTGCAATTACGGAATTACGTGAGATAATAATCGTTATCATCCCTCGCACATCTGCCCTCTGCCCTTTCAACTATAACGCCGCGTCATTCCTATTTGGCCGACAACTTTTAAAATATCTCAAAAACTAAGAGTGCTATGACTAAAAGTAAATAAACAATATATCTTCATTTTGTTATTATCTACAACTTTTATTTGAAAGAACTTTTTGTTTGATGAACATTTAATAAAAAAATGAGAAAAAACTGAAAAACGCTACGAGTAAAGTACCACTTCCGGTTTTCCGATTTTCACCAAAAGCTTTTCAGTTCTTTCGATTGTGACAAAAAGCTGAAGTTTCAAGTTTTATCTCGATATCTTTAGCGGTTTTTGCGGTACAGCGCACACAGACTCACACACAGACACACAGCCAGACATTTTTCAAAAATGGTCTTATTCGACTCAGGGGACCTCGAAACGGATATTTCCGCAAAAATTTTTGATTCGAAAATTTTCACGAAAACAATACTTTCCCTTTGTATTACATACGGGGGAAAGTAAAAAGCCATATGATTTTATTAAATTTGTCAAAATCAACAGGCATCTTAAAAATCACAAAACACGTAAACATTTATAAATCTAACTTAAATATTGACAAAAACAATGAAAAACAATTTAACAAAATGGGGGTTTCCCACAGAAGAAAGATATATTAAAAGGTCAGGGAAAAAAATCTTGAATCAGGGAAATGGTAACATTAATATTAAATAATTGTTTTTTTACTAACAATTTTTGCTTCAATTTATTTCATTTTAAATTTTTGTTATTATATTTGTAAAAATGGATTTCCGTTAATAAACATATTATTATTATTTCTGATTGTGGCTACCATGTCAGTTTTACTTCAAATAATGTTAAACAAAATTTTGAAAACTAGATTATTATTTTTAAAAACATTTTCAGACATTTAATGTTATTATCGAAGCAATCAGTTTGAAGTTTCGAACGAGCGTTTTCACTCCCAGACTAAGCATGAAGTAAAATTTCGAGTTTAGAAAAGCCCCGCGTAGGGTCGCGCAGCGACCCGAGACAAATTTTCCCGGGGCTTTTCTAAACTCGAAATTTTACTTCATGCACCACGCGTATAAAACACTGATTTAACGAAAAATTTAAAAACACACAATACAAATTTTTCATGTTAATCCTCACAATTAATTCGAATTATTTTTGACGATTCAACTCCTTGTGTAAGTATTCCAATCCTTTTGTAAGTATTCGAATCCTTCTTTTATGAGGATTCGAATCCCCCGCATTTGGGTTCGAATACGAATCCTCTTAAAAAAACGTAACGAATCCGGATCACGAATCCAGTTTAACTAAAGTATTCGAATGTCTCTTTTGAATCCTCTAAAAGGATTCGAATCCTGAATGATTCGTATCTTGCCCAGCTCTGCCATGTATGTAGCACAACACTTCGGCGTATAGTCGAGAGCATTCTACAAGTTCCAGATCACGAATCCAGTTTAACTAAAATATTCGAATGCCTCTTTTGAATCCTCTAAAAGGATTCGAATCCTGAATGATTCGAATCCTGCCCAGCTCTTCCATGTATGTAGCACAACACTTCGGCGTGTAGTCGAGAGCGTTTCAAAAGTTTTTTTTTTATTATTGTCGTAGGAATGTGTCCGTTCGGTCAGAGGTTGAATTCATTAATTATTGATTTCAAGAGATTTATTTCATTATATATATGTAAATTGCATAAATAACAGTCAGGACTTTACAACACATTCACACTACATCCATGGACCCGGATGGAATAATTTATTACTCATAAATGATTCCACCGGACGGGACTCGAACCTTTGACCCCTGAGCTCCTACCCACTAGGCCACTGAAGCCCCTAATCTAGAAATTGTTCTCTAGAAAGTTCTAGAACGTTCTCGATTACACGCCGAAGTATTGGACTTTCCGTGAAGATTATTTTATTAGAATTAGAGTTCTGAATGTGTACGATGTGGATTATTTCGGTATAAATTTAGCTGCAATGATAATATTCAAACGAACCGCGACTCTAATTACAGTAGGCCGTGACTGCGACGCTAATGCCCGACGCCACGTTGACGTTTCACCCAGCAGCCCGCCCGCGGATTCATTAAACCAGCCTGCGGATCCCATTATCGCCCGATTTAATTACCTAACCCTCGACCCGACACACTATTTGCTAAAATGACACACAAACTGTATTACACAAATAGGACACTGATGCATCACAAAATATACATTTTCAACTAGGATTTATGTAATGAATAATGTGTTATCCATTTTCAATCTTCATCCAAGTTATTTTATCAAAGCTATAATCCAGCGAGTGTTTCAGTATTTTTAGAGTGTAGCATAAACGAATTATTTATCGAAAAATGAGCGGTAATGATTAAATCAATATCAAAAAATAGTGATATATCCATCATAATATTTTCCCCATTTAACGTCCAGTCCCAATCAGCAGGGCCTGATGAACAGAAGGACAGGACAGAAGGATAGAAGGACAGAGCAGAAAAACAGAAGGGCTGAAGAGCATAAGGGCAGAAGGACAGAAGGGCAGAAGGATAGACTGACAGGACAGAATCACAGAAGGTCAAGGACAGAAGGACAGACGGACAGGACAGACTGACAGAAGGACAGAACAAAAGTACAGGACAGGATAGAAGTACAAAAGGACAGGACAGAAAGACAGCAGGTCAGAAGAAGAGACAGAAGGACAGCAAAATGTATAAATTGAGTCGCCTCATGCTAGGCGCCAAAATTCAAGATAGTATCTAGTACTTATGAAGTTGTTAAAGAAATTATATAATTTGTGTCTGTAAGTTTTGTCTTTTGATGCCGATCTCTGATTTAAAAAAAAAACAGAATTTTGTAAAGAAAGAAGGAAAAACTGTTGAACGAGCATCGCGGCGCGTTCCCCTTTGTATAATTCATATATTATTATATATAATTACGATAGTATGTAGGTATGTTTGTTAGAACTGACCGAGATTAATATTAAGTGTTTTCTTGTTGCGAGGCCGCACATTCCACGGCACGTGTGCGTTTACGGCCGTCAGGACGCCACGGGTCCCGCCAATTAACCCGCCCCTGCCTCTTAACGGTCTCGCGAGTGCCGAAATGAAAATGAAAATTAAACAACCCTCTAGCCTAGTCGCTTTGTCTGATGAACAGAAGGACAGGACAGAAGGATAGAAGGACAGGGCAGAAAAACAGAAGGGCAGAAGGACAGAAGGACAGGACAGAAGGATAGACTGATAGAAGGACAGAATCACAAAAGGACAGGACAGAAGGACAAGGACAGGACAGAAGGACAGACTGACCGAAGGATAGGACAGAAGTACAGAAGAACAGGACAAAAGAACAGAAAGACAGGACAGGACAGAATGACAGAAGGACAGTAGGAGAGAAGAAGGGACAGAAGAACAGAAAGACAGAAGGACAGAAGGACAGAAGGACGGAAGGACAGAAGGACAGAAGGACAGAAGGACAGAAGGACAGAAGGACAGAAGGACAGAAGAACAGAAAGACAGAAGGACAGAAGGACAGAAGGACAGAAGGACAGAAGGACAGAAGGACAGAAGGACAGACGGACAGAAGGACAGAAGGACAGATGGACAGAAGGACAGAAGGACAGAAGGACAGAAGGACAGAAGGACAGAAGGACAGAAGGACAGAAGGATAGAAGGACAGAAGGACAGAAGGACAGAAGGACAGAAGGACAGAAGGACAGAAGAACAGAAGGACAGAAGGACAGAAGAACAGAAGAACAGAAGAACAGAAGAACAGAAGAACAGAAGAACAGAAGAACAGAAGAACAGAAGAACAGAAGAACAGAAGAACAGAAGAACAGAAGAACAGAAGAACAGAAGAACAGAAGAACAGAAGAACAGAAGAACAGAAGAACAGAAGAACAGAAGAACAGTAGAACAGAAGAACAGAAGAACAGAAGAACAGAAGAACAGAAGAACAGAAGAACAGAAGAACAGAAGAACAGAAGAACAGAAGAACAGAAGAACAGAAGAACAGAAGAACAGAAGAACAGAAGAACAGAAGAACAGAAGAACAGAAGAACAGAAGAACAGAAGAACAGAAGAACAGAAGAACAGAAGAACAGAAGAACAGAAGAACAGAAGAACAGAAGAACAGAAGAACAGAAGAACAGAAGAACAGAAGAACAGAAGAACAGAAGAACAGAAGAACAGAAGAACAGAAGAACAGAAGAACAGAAGAACAGAAGAACAGAAGAACAGAAGAACAGAAGAACAGAAGAACAGAAGAACAGAAGAACAGAAGAACAGAAGAACAGAAGAACAGAAGAACAGAAGAACAGAAGAACAGAAGAACAGAAGAACAGAAGAACAGAAGAACAGAAGAACAGAAGGACAGAAGGTCACAAGAACAGAAGGACAGAAGGACCATTTTTCAAAAATAGTCTTAATTAACTCGGGGATCTTAAAATGGATATATCCACTAAAAATTTTCATTTGCTTTTTTTCGCGAAAACAATACTTTCTCTCTGTTTCACATATGGGGGAAAGAAAAAACCTTCGACAGAAAAAATCTGGTATATTTCAATTAGGCGCACCATCCATTCGTTTTTTTATTACCAGAACGCCTTGTTTTACAGGGAAAGTAAAAAGTTTTTTTTTTATAAGTTTTCTCTTGTCTTGTTTAAACTTTGATAATTAAACAACAATAATTAATTGTCAATTGTTTCAATGTAAAACGAGTGTTTTCCACTCCCAGACTAAGCATGAAGTAAAATTTCGAGTTTAGAAAAGCCTGAAAATTTGGCTCGGGCGCGTAGCGAAGCGAAGCGACCGAGCCAAATTAGGCTTTTCTAAACTCGAAATTTTACTTCATGCGCCACGGGTACACAACACTATTTTAATGTGAAATGGTTTTTAACCAATTGACAAGTAAAATAGGTTTAGTATGTCAATTATCATCAATTTTTTAAATGGCGGGAGAGTACTATTTTGGATAGATTATTATTTATATTTCAAAATTGCACACGCTAAATTTACTAATACAAAACAAATAATGCACACCAATTTGTGTTTATTCTAAATTTGAATAAAAATTTAAAAAAAATATAGATCATTTTTATTTTATGTGATACATTTTACAACACAAGAAACTGCAAAACAAGTTTCTGGTTAATTGTCATATCCAGATTTTTAAGCTTTTCTAAACTTGAAATTTTACTTCATGCCTAATCTGGGAGTGGCAACCCTCCCCAGATTAAGCATGAAGTAAAATTTAGAGTTTAGTAAAACCTAAATATTTTCATTTGCCGGGGCGCGCGAGCAAAGCGAGTCGCGCCCTGGCAAATCCAAATTTTTAGGCTTTTCTAAACTCGAAATTTTACTTCATGCGCCACGCGCATACACCACTAACTTCAAGTGAAATCTTCAACCAATTGGTTAGACTAAAATAGATTTTGTATTAATTATTCAAATTATGGGGAAAGTGCTATGATGGACACATCACCATTTTTTTTAATTTAGCAAAACGAAATGTAATCGTCTTGTTGTCACCCCCTCAGTGATGGCACCGAAATTTTCAGATTTTTCATAACTTAAAATATGTACACTTCTGTGCAATAAAATTAAGCACAGAAATATGTTATAGTTTAATAATTACAAAAATATGTAATATGTCAAATTCCTTAATGTCAAATTGCTGCGTCGGTTAGACAACAGTTCAAAAATTCGGATTCTGACTGATAAAGAACATGGCTTTTCTATTTCGGCTTTGTTGTATATTTTAATTTAATGTTTGAAGTATTCTGCAACCAAGAATTGGCAATTTCATTTATACTTTTGTTGTATATATTATAAGCGTTTTTTTTGTTTAAGTCTTAGTTTTGGTTTTTTATAAAGGTGTTATTTTCAAGTTATGGTGTTTTATTATTTATTGAAACTGCTGCTAGGCAATTAACACAGACCCGAATTATACAACTAGAATATTGTAAAAAATAGTTATGAGACTTGTGCTTAATTTTACTGCACAGAAGTGTACTTACTTATTATAAAGTTGGAAAACCTATTAAAACATTCTAACATTCGCACATTGCATTAATTTTTCAAAGTACCAATATAATAACATATGCAACTTGTTTAAAAAATCAGAGCCTTAACGAATTTACTTCGAATAATAGCCATAAAACTTCGCACGTATATTTTGTTTAAACGGTGGTTATTTAATTTTAAATAGAAATAGGGAAATTATACCTGTAATTCTCCTTTTTTTTATTTAAAATTAAATACACGCCGCTTAAAAAAATAAACACCAGCGCAATTGTCGCGTTCTATCATCAGTTACCCAGTGTGGGTTTTTATTTAATGGAAAATGATGTTTTTTTTTTTGTTGTTGTTTTTCCTATAAAAAAAAGAAATTAGAGTTTGTGACAATTCCACGTGCGCTTAATTATACATGCGATAGTATTGTTCGCGTCTGCCTCAATTTCCTGTTGCTGGTTGGACGCTATTCATGCAGCCATTTCAATTTCCACAAACAGTCGGATGCTTAAATTAGAAAAAAAAAAAGAAAATAAACTAACAATTTTCATGATTATTTAAAATTGTAATTGCATTCTCTAGCCGGTGGCTCGCGGACTTGAGCTTATGATAGTGAGTTTTAGTCAACAATCTCAATCTGAATTGAATTTGTGTTCACTATTTCCACACCGGATACCCACAGACACGTTTCGGACTTAAAGGTCCTCGTCAGTGTGGTCTCCATCCAGTGCTGAACATTTCTCACTGTATCAAGCCAACATAACGAGGATCTTGAAGTTCGAAACGCGTCTGTGGGTGTCCAGTGCCGAAATACTGAACACAAATTCAATTTTGATATTTGTTTTCTGGTTTCATAAACAGAGTTCTGCTCGTTCGTGGACAAAACAATGACCTGTATATGTACTTTGTGCATTCTTGTCATTGACGATGCCGCTATAGAGCATTAGATGGCATAGCTATTGACATTTTTTAATAATCTCAATTTGGCCAATGTGTTGAGTTTCGAGCAGATACAAAGCCCGCCAGAACTTTTTCCGGCTATTCTAAACTGTACATTTAATTCAAGTTTAATCAAGGAGTTCCAACACTTGTTAGAAGTATGAAATTGAACTGGAGAGTCGACTGGTTTTGCAGTTGTGGCCGATTTTGGATTTGCGCGACACTCAACTCATCATCGGTCAGGTTGAGATTGGGCCCGTTCATCAAAATGTTCAACATTCAACATGTTTTGATTTGTTTGTGATGTATGTTGGGATCTAATGAACGGTCATCCGGTTGGTCTATTTTGTACGATTGCAAAAATCCCAAACACGTTCACGATTAACAGTCCGGTCATCAGTGAATACCCCAACAGTTGGCAGTAAACTTATAATAATAATAATAATAATAATCTTTATTAAACGGAATCACCAATTCACAAATATAAAATACCAACATTTTCACAATATATTAAAAACAAACAATAATTCAACTACACTAAAATCACGCCCGTAATTAATGATATAATATATTCCATTTGTTTCTGGATCTCGCCTAGCTATGGAAAAGTGACAGTTTAAGTATTGTAAATGGGGCTGGTTGTGTTTTAAATCAGGTTTTTTAAATGTCACTGTCAGATGTTCGATTTTAAGGTTATAATTTCTGACTATTGTGATCTTACACTGTTGCCTGTTTTACAAATTTTCAGATATAAAAGGATAATAATATGCAGTTTTAAGATTAACAAAATTTACTACTTGGTTTTTGTACATACAAACACAGCAATAATATTGTATATAACAAATATAATGAATTCGGCTCTGCAAACTTATTTTGTCATCCATTTGTATTTCTCGCTTGGGTCTTCCCGTTAACACATTTTGATCAACTCCATCCATCCACCTTAATTTTGGTCATTCTCTCTTCTGTTGGCCCTCAGTATTTTTTTGTAGAATTGCAAATTTATTCCCACCCTCTTGTGATACTGATAATTTTCATGTCAAACAATTTTTAAGCCCTCATTCCACTTTTATTATTTAGCATTGCAACACTAGATTAATTTGATTTAATAATAAAATGCTCGAAGAAGCGACCGCGTGGCGAAATAATTGTTGCAAGATTAACAATAAACCTCTTGAAAATTAAAAAGAGGATTACTTATGATATCATAAATTATTGCAACACTGTTAAAATAAGGAATCAGGAGTGGCAATTAATAAAAAATGTAAATGTTGATACTGCAACATAACAACACGAAAGCATGGCTAGGCGAGATCCAGAAACAAATGGAACGGTGTATACAATCAATTATAGAAAATTAAAAATTAAAAAAAAATCATACATAACTTCCCCAAACTTTAACAAAATAATACTTATGCAATTAAACTGAATAATAATAGTTATGCAACTAACTAGAAATAGCACCCTGCCAATAGAATGACCGCAATTTCAAAATAAATGTTTTAACTTCCTTTTAAAAGAAACAAAATCAGTGCCCAAAATGTCAAAAGTGTCGCTTGCGTTACAATGATTAATGCATCTCATAATTCTATTAAGAGGACCATTGAAAGTGTAATTATTTCTGCATCTACTAATAAAAAACACATCCTTACTTCTACTTTTAGTTAAATATGGGTTTACATTAAATTCTACCAAACTAAGTAACTTAATAGAATTAATCTCGCCAGAGACAAGTTTATGAAAAAAACATAAATCCAGTTCAATCTTCCTAGATCTTAATGAATCAAGGTTTAAATTATTTAATAGAATATTTGGGTTTTGATCTGGAATGCCGAATTTGAATGAAACATATCGTGTAAATTTATTTTGAACCCTTTCCAGTTTAGTAATATATGTACTATAGTATGGAGACCACACCATACTAGCATATTCCAATTTTGATCTAACCAAAGAGCAGTAGAGTAATTTAATGGTTGATAGATTAAATTTATTACCGTTCCTAAATACAAAACCGAGGGTTTTAAGTGCTTTCTTAGTAATTTAATCAATATGCTGATTGAATGTCAGTTTAGCGTCAAACATTACTCCTAGATCGTTAATGCACTCAACTTGCATTAAGTTGGAATTGCTTAATTCATAACTAAAATTAATTGTAGTAGACCTTCGTGAAAATTGAATGAATTTACATTTTTGAATGTTTAAGGCGGCTAAATCATTAATATCGCAATATTGCACAAGCTTATCAAGACAACACTGAATATGACACTGATCAGCAGGACATTTAATTGATTTGAATAGTTTTAAATCGTCTGCAAAAAACAGATATTCGCAATTTATGAATGCCTTGCTTAAATCATTTATAAATATAAGATAAAGGATTGGTCCGCAATGGGTTCCTTGCGGAACCCCAGAAGGCACATGAATAGGTTCTGATAGACAATTAGCTATTTTCACAATTTGCGATCTATTACATAGAAAATAATCAATCCATTTAATAGCGGTACCATGAAACTCAAAATAAAGTGTTTTGCTTGTTAATCAATAATTTGTGGTTAACTCTATCAAATGCCTTGGAGAAGTCAGTGTAGATTGCATCAACTTGATGTCCCTTCTCCAAGGCATCTAATATATAGCTTTGGTACTCCAATAAATTTGTAACTGTGGACCGTCCAATACAAAAACCATGTTGTTCCTGAATAATTATATTCTTAGACAGCCACTTTAACTGACATGAAACAATTTTGTCTAGGATTTTTGGAATAGCTGATTGGTGCGCCACTTCCCTATAATTACTTTTTTCTCAGATTTATGGATAGGCATCAAAAAGCTATGCTTCCATAAATCAGGGAAAACCCCTAGAGCTAGTGACCTTTGAAATATTATATATATATATAGGTTTTGAAAGAGAGCACACACAATTACTCAAGAAGTCTCCAGGAATGTCGTCAGGCCCACAGTTAAAATTATTTGATAATAGTGATAACTCATCATAAACGTCCGCTATATTTATAATGAAACCTCCACAACTAGCCTTTTCATCAAGAATACGCATTTTCACTAATGGCTTATCAAGTTGTGGTGATCTATAATTAGAAGCAAAACTATCCGCAAAAGCGTTAACAATTGAATTCGAATTACTGAAGATAACGCCGTTCAAAGTCATTATTCGTGGAAAACCATCTTCCTTTTTCAGCTTTGATACGTGTTGCCAGAACTTCCTAGGTTGACTATTTATATTTAACTCAATTTTTTTTATATATTGATTCTCTAACATTTTGCAGCGATTTTTACATTCTCTTCTCAATTCACAAAAACGTTGCCAATCTTCATCGATTCCGTGCTGTTTGTACTTTGCATGTAAAGCTTTCTTCTCCTTAGTCATTTTAATTAGTGAAAAATTAAACCAACAGGGGTAGTTGTTCACATAAATCACTTTCATGGGTACATACAAATTAATTACATAATACAAATGTTCATAAAATAACTGTGTAATCTTATTGATATCACGTTCCCCGAAGAGTGCATCCCAATCAATCAAACTCAAATATTTATTAATTTCTACATAATTTGCATTCTTAAAAAACCTAACAGAATGAGGGGGAGTGAACGTTTCTACATCATCAATATTGGCTGTAAATGTCACCGCTGTATGATGTAACGAGTTTTTATCCAACAAGTCCGTAGCCCCCTCCACTGAAAGTTCATTAAAATCGGAAAAAATTAAATCCAGAATTATTCCCCTTTGGTTACAGACATTGTTCTTCTGCTCAAAGTTAAAAAACTATATGCATTAGTTAACACATCTAATGAATTATTTGAGCTTGATTGAACTGATAGTACCAAGTTAGAATTATTCCAAGATTTAATGTTTGGGATGTTAAAGTCACCGCATATAATAAATCTGGCATTACTGTAGTGCATATTGATCAATTCCAAAGAATCACAATGTTGGTAATATTTATCAAGGTTAGAGCTGGGAGGAATATAACTGCCGCCTATAACAATATTAGTGCCGCCTATCGTCAATAAGACATAAAGCTGTTCCACACGAACCTCAGAGATACTCAATTCAATCGAACAAATATCTTTTCGTATACATATCAATATACCCCCTCCTCGAATTTTAAAACTATTAAACTGATTTGTATCTAACATATAAATATTATAATTAAACAAATTAAGTTCACTGTTTAATATTTCATCATTAAGCCACGTTCCAATGAGAACAATGACGTCATAATTACATACATTTATATTTACTACTATATCTTCAATCTTTGTACTTCCAATTGTTGTCTCTGATGAACGGGCTCATTGTTGAGTAATACGTACATAGTACTAGAAGCAAACAAAATATTGTGAAGAAAGTGTTGGTTTTATTCAAAGTTTATTAATTTTACAAATGTTTATGCGTTTTCATTGTTTTGTATGTTATGTTTTGCAAATTAAAAGAACGTAAGCTTATTCTTTCAAATCCTAATAGTTTTGAATTTAAAATATTAACTCGTTAGATATTTCAAATTGAACGCTTTTATGAAAACTGAAACGGTATTATTAATTACTAATAACCGGCATCTATTAACTTAAACATGTCCTTTTTTATTTTTTTGTAAGTAAGAATTCTTCAGGTAGAATCGACCCGTATTATATCGATGTGCTGATCGTCCTGTTTACTGCTTTATTGCTATCCTTTTTTTTTTGGTTTCATTCGACATGCGGGCGATGTTGCAGCAGGCAGTTACACCGGCCAGTAATCCTCGTCTAGCCGTTGATTTCTTCTTCTCTTTTTCGAAAACATGTGGGGCAGGTGCGAGCGCGTGTCGTTTCTCTATGCTTCAAGTTAATAAAATAAAACACAGCCCGCATGTATAATGTTTAGTTATTAGACACACTTATAACTTTATTTTTCCTGCGGATTATTTTAATTTTACATTCTTTGCGCGAGAGCGATAAAGACGGACGTTTATTCGCAGTACGTGAACGCCTGTATTTTTAATACTGGGAATAGTTGTGAGGCATTTATATTCCTGCTGGAAGGACGGTAAGAGAGGAAACAGATCGGGTTCGTACGTGCCCTAATAATCCTGACCCCGGGTATTGTATATATAAGGAAAGGAAGGGATGCGCTTGTTCGGGACCCAAAATTACCCGCTTTTTAAACATCTGCCAACTAAAGTAATAATAATAACAATATCTCTATATTTCCAAGGTGTTATATATGAGTGGTCTAACTGCAAAACTCATATTTTCCACTTTTTGTGAAAACTCAGTTGGAGGTTTTTTTTATGTTCTCCATGTTAAGGTACACGTGGTTTTTGCAATTCGCCAAAAGTTTCAAAAGTTCAGAATGTGAGTTTTGCAGTTAGACTACTTATATATGTACACCTTCCCCCTGTAAATTTGTTTATTTCTTTTAAGGAGAATCTATAGCTTAGAACTAGCGCAGGCAAATAATGCAAAAACTGTTTAAGAAATGGTGATGAACACATCATTGCACTTTACCGCCATTTAAACAATTGGTGATAATTAACATACTAAACTTATTTTACTTGTCAATTAGTTAACGACCATTTCACATTAAAACAGTGTTGTGTACGCGTGGCGCATGAAGTAAAATTTCGAGTTTAGAAAAGCCTAATTTGGCTCGGTCGCTCCGCTTCGCTACGCGCCCGAGCCAAATTTTCAGGCTTTTCTAAACTCGAAATTTTATTTCATACTTAGTCTGTGAATGGAAAACACTTGTTTCACATTAAAACAATTTACAATTGATTATTGTTGTTTTATTATCAAAGTTTAAAGAAGGCGAGAAAAATCTTATAAAAAAAAAATATCGAGTTCTATCAAAGTTCGAGATTTCAATAATTAGTGCAATTTTCTAAATATTTTTCACAAATTTGATTTTATGACTATTCTTCTTATATATTTGATAGTTTCGGTGATTTTCGTAAACTATAATAATAATAATAATAATAATAATAATAATAATGCTTTATTGCCCAACAGACTAAGTACAGTCCAATAACAGAGCAAAATACTAAATCTAAATTACAAACTTAAAATACCATATCATACATAATATATATATATATATATATTTATATATATATATCTACGTTTTAACATATATATATATATATACATATATATATATAAACATAAATACAAATGCACAAAAAAAAATTAAAAACCTAAATAAAAAAAAATAATAATAATAATATAATAATAATAATAAATGTAAATTAAACTGAAAAATATTGCACAACACTTTCTTTAAAATCATCCAATGACTGACCAAAAATATCGCAATCTCTTTGGAGTTCATTGTATATTGTACACATTTTAATGAGTGGAGAATTTGTGTGATGGCGCGTGTTAGGAACAGTGTACCTGAAGGTATGGCAGTTTCTCATAGACGATCTGGGTACATTAAAGTAGATGAGTCATCTACGTAATTATTTAGCAATTTATATAGGTAAAGTATGGAGCAAATTTTATGATTAGAATGAAAAGAAATGAAGTTGTTCTCTTGTGTATTCCCCTCCATGGCCTACCAACCCTGTGTGTGTGTATTTTAAAGTCGCTACTATCGGCCCAGTAACGTGAAGTCAGTGGTTTGTAATTTTTTTAATTTATTTATTACTTCCTGATATTCCTGCTCCTTTATTCACATAAGGCACTCACGGTCGTGAATATTTTTATATTATAAATAAATAAAACACAATGACTAATTGTGATGCTTGTAATCAATTTATTCCGCCTATTAAAATAAAAAATTGTACGAAATCTGCTGATGGTAAATGGACCTGCCCATCTTGCCACAATGGAACAAATACCCCATCAAGTCTTACCGATAAAGAAAACACGCTAAAAACGGAAATTATATCTGCTATGAACGTAATGTTTCAAACTCACTTTCAGTCATTTTCTAATGAAATTAAGGAGCAAGTTGATGCCTGCACTAAAGGCATTTCTTCACTAACTCTCCAAGTTAGTGAGTTAAAGGCTCAAAATTTATCACTCAGGTCTGAATTAGAAACTCTTAAGAGCTATTCATCACAACCGGAAGATATTGTAACAGAGATTGAAGATAGGTTAAGGAGATCCTCGAATGTCATGATTTTCAATCTAAAGGAGTCGGAAAATACTGATGCAAAGATTAGATGTCAAGAGGATTTACACCGTTTGAACGAGATTATCCAGGATAATAGTGTAATCAACCTACTCTCTAATGTATCACCTTTAAGAGTTGGAAAATCTGGAACCCGCCCTAGGCCACTTAAACTTCGATTTTCATCTCAGAAGGAAGCCAATATATTTTCGAAGCTGTGTCGGAATTTAAAATTAAAGGACATTCGTGTGGCGCCAGATCGTACACCTATGCAAGCCCAACTATTAAGTGATGCTCGTGCTCAGTTAACGGAAAGGGAAAAGATGGGTGAAACTAACCTATCCATCAAATACATTAAAGGTCTTCCTACAGTCATCGCTACGCAGTCTTGAAATGTGCTACCAACAGGAAACATCAATGCGTATTATCAAAACGTCCGAGGCTTAAACACTAAACTTAGCTCATTCTACAATAGCGTCTGTACTCACAATTTTGACTTAATTTTACTTACTGAAACTTGGTTAACCTCTAATGTCAGTGATAGCGAACTATTTAATAATCACTATAAAGTATTTAGAACTGATCGCGACACAGCTCTAACGGGTCGATCAAAAGGAGGCGGTGTACTTCTTGCGGCCAAGCAGTCCACTAATATAGAAATTCTATCTTCTGAACACATCAAGTCCCAAATTCCTATTATTGATTTATTAATATGCAAATACAAAATTAATTCCAATTGGTTGTATATAGTCTTAATTTATATACCACCTGATACACTAACTTCTGACATAAAAGTATTTTTCGATCTTTTAATGGAAATAAATTTTAATGACAATCCTGTACTTCTTGTTGGCGATTTCAATTGTCCATTACTGATGTCAAGTAATGGGAACTTATCTGATAAAGCTCTCATTATCTCAAATTTCTGTACTTTTCTAGGTCTCCATCAATATAATAATATTAATAACTGTGTCGGGAACATCTTAGACCTAATTTACTCTAACAATGAATGTTTTATAGAAAGAACAATTGATCCCCTGGTTCCAGAGGACTCATATCACCCTGCTATTGTATTTTCATTAAAATTATCTTCTATGTTATCTCCTATTAACAGTAATGTTACTAAACTTAATTTTAAACGGGGAGATTATAAATCTCTTTATTCGCATTTATGCACTATCGATTGGAATTTTATATCAAATTATACTGATGTCAATTTAGCCATAGACGAATTTTATTTAGTTATAAACAGTGCACTTTCGAAGTATATTCCTACATTTAAATTAAAAGAAAAACGTAAATACCCTCCATGGTTTGACAATGAAATTATCCACCTTATTAAAGACAAAAATAATCTTAGAAAAAAATCTAAAGCAAACCCATCATCCTTAACGGCATTTAAGAAAGTAAGGGCACTCGTTAAAACTAAAATTAATTCCGCCCATAGAAATTATATCACACATATAGAGTGTCAACTCACCACTAATCCTAAACAATTCTGGTCTTATATCAATTCTAAAAAATCCAATCCATCGCGCATTCCATCAAAACTAGTATATGAAAATAAGACTTATGAAACACCCGAGGATATTGCCAATGGATTTCGTGATTACTTTGAATCAGTTTTTATATCACCCTCTGATATTGATACTGACACAACCACTATAGACCCCAGTAATATTCCCTTCTTCTTCTTCACTCCCACATCTGAAAAATCTGTCTACACTCTATTAAAAAAACTACCGAATAAATACTCCGCAGGTAATGATGGGCTACCAGCATTTTTCCTAAAAGATTGTGCTACTGTTTTATGCCAACCGCTAACTCTCATTTTCAACTTGTCTATGAGGACTTCAGTATTTCCCAACAAACTAAAAATTGCATCAATTTGTCCCATACCTAAAATGTCTAATAATCTCAGTAATGTAACAAATTATCGTCCTATTGCCATACTATCCCATATTGCAAAAATATTTGAAAGAACAATATATGATCAAATTAATGCTCATGTGTCTCGGTGTATATCACAGCAACAGCATGGTTTCGTTTCAAATCGATCCACTGTAACTAATTTATCTATTATTATACATGAAATAGCGGAATGTCTTGACTCAAAGGGTCAAATTGATGTAATTTATACGGACATGTCGAAGGCCTTCGACAGAGTTGATCATGAACTATTATTAGCTAAACTTGATTCCTTTGGGTTCGGTAAAAGTGTATCCACACTTATTGGTTCCTATCTTGAAAATCGCGAATCATATGTTACCCTAAATAGTTTCAAATCCGACTCATACTTTCCACGTTCTGGTGTGCCGCAAGGCTCTATCTTGGGTCCATTGCTTTTTAATTTATTTATAAATGATCTTTCGAAATTGTTGACATGTAAACATCTATTATATGCTGACGATCTAAAAATTTACTGAACAATTGGTACCCTTGATGATTGCCTCCACTTGCAGAACTCACTGGATAGTATCTCGAACTGGTGCACTGTTAATAAACTGAACTTAAATAGTGATAAATGTACATTCATGTCTTTCACAAAAAAATCCAAACCCATTGTATTTTCGTATCTAGTTAGTAATAAAACCCTCGAGCAAGTCAAATTCTTTAAAGATTAAGGTGTTATCTTCGATAACAATTTCACATTCAATCCCCATGTACAGTCCCTTACAAAGAGCGCATTTAGAGCACTAGGTTTTATACATCGGAACTCAGCCAACTTACGTGATCTTAGTGCTTTAAAGGCGTTATTTAACACTTACGTTCGGTCCAAGTTGGAATATGCGTCCTTAATATGGTTTCCGCAGAATCAACAGCAGATACGGCTTGTTGAAGGGGTTCAACGAAAATTTCTCAAATTTCTCTACTTTAAAAGTGAAGGTTGCTACCCTATTAGAGGGTATAATCATATGTTGTTGATTGAGAAATTTAACGTTGAATTACTTCACTGCCGACGCCTCAATGCAGGCATCGTTTTTTTGCACAAGCTAATGCGCCACAAGATAGACTGTTCTTGCCTATTGCAACTGGTGGGACTGCATATTCCAACTTTTAACAGTAGGTAAAAACCTACATTTAGCATTACCTCATTTCGAAATAACTTTGGAGCAAAATCACCCGTACACATTAGCTGTAACATATTCAATAGTTTGCCTGTCACTTGTGACATATTTCATGACTCATTAGAATCAATTTTGCTCTGTGTTTAATTGTTAATTTAATATGTAACATAAAAGTTAACATTTTATTGTTTAGGCATATCATTTATTTTGTTTATTATTATTTGTTAAGTATCATATTATTCTACTATATTATTGTACATATTGCCTTGTAATTAGGATTTTTCCTGTTGGGTAATAAATAAATATTATTATTATTATTATTATTATTATTATTATTAAGTTGAAATGCTTAATTAAAGTAGGATAACTTCCTCTATCGGGATATGTGCCATGCGCTGAAAAGAACAAATATTTTAAGAATTTTTTTTGGATCGTCTCTAAATAGTTCACGTATGTATCATACATTGGCGACCAAATCGGAGCACAACAATTTAATTTGCTCATTATAAATGATACGAACAGTTTAATACAAGTACCCATGTTATTGAAATGTTTGCTGTTCCTTATAATAAATCCCAACAACTGATAACACTTTTTAACTAGATTAACAATATGTGAATTAAATGTAAGTTTATTGTCAAAAATTACACCTAGGTCCTTTGAGTCGTTTATTCTTTCCAGCACATGGTCACCCAGCACGTAAGGGAAATTTGTTACAATTGATTTACGAGAGAATGTCATAACAGAACACTTCTTATAGTTTAAGTACAGTTTATTATTTTCACACCATACACACAGACTCTCCAGATCTTTCTGTAGGTTGATACAGTCATTTAAATCAGTTATGGAGTTAAAGATCTTGAGGTCGTCTGCATAAAGTAGACAATGTGATTTGATAGAACCAACTAGATCGTTAATAAATAAAGTAAATATCAAGGGTCCAAGACTCGAGCCCTGTGGAATACCACTAGTTGGTGTATACTGTTTTGATATAGATCCTTGATAGTAAACAAAGTGTTGCCGATTTGACAGATATGAATGAATTACACTGACTACATTTGCGTTTATATTAAACGTTTTTAACTTTTCAATGAGAATGCGGTGTGACACCGTGTCAAATGCATTACTGAAGTCAGTGTAAATCACATCAATCTGAGATTTATTATCTAATGATGACGAAACAAATTGTGAGAAATTAAATAAATTGGTAGTAGTTGATCTACGCCGCAGAAAACCATGTTGTTCACTAACAATTTCACTTTGCACTAAGAAACTTATATGCTCGCCGAGAATTGACTCCAAAGTTTTAGAAAAATTGTTTACGATGGCAATAGGTCGATAGTTTTCAGCGTCGCTCTTGTTTCCAGATTTGAAAATCGGGCATACGCGCACTTTTTTCCAGATGTCCGGGAAGGAGCCATATCTAAGGATTAAATTATATATGTGTGTGACTGCAGGTCCGAGAGCATTCGCACAGTCTTTCAGCAAAAACGACGGAATTTTATCAAGGCCCATTGTTATTTTAGAGCTTAATTTCTTTAGGTGTTTAGTAACTAAGCCTTCTGAAATTTGTAGATCTCCCATATGAGTAAAATTTTCCGGGATGTTGATGTTACTGCCCTCACTGATATGAACCGAATTAAAGTGATCGGCAAAGCAGTCTACTATGTCTGACGCAGTAGTGTATTCCGTGCTTTTATAGGTTATAATCCCAGGGATTCTTGAGTTTCCTCTTGACGAATTTATATAAGACCAAAATTTAGATGGATCTGAATTTACTCTCATCTCTGCTTCTTCGATATGTTTCATTTTGGCTTTTTTAATTAACTTTTTCAGCTCGTTTCTTACGGAATTAAAATTGTTTTTATCATTAATCAACCTGGATCTGTTATAAATAAGACGCAACTTGTTCTTTTTTTTAACGTATAAATTATTAACTTATTGAAGTATGGGGGATACTTTGTAGTTTTAGTTTTGATTCTAAATTTCGGTACATACAGATCCAGAGCTTCGTACACATTTGTATATAAAACATTGCAAGCATCATATTATGTTAAAAGCTATAACTGTTTAAAAATGGTGATGTGTTCATTTCACTTTCCCGCCATTTAAACAATTAATGATAAACTGATAACTGACATACTAAACTTATTTTATTTGTCAATTAGTTAAAGACCATTTCACATTAAAACAGTGTTGTGCACGCGTGGCGCATGAAGTAAAATTTCGAGTTTAGAAAAGCCTAATTTGGCTCGGTCGCTCCGCTTCGCTACGCGCCCGAGCCAAATTTTCAGGCTTTTCTAAACTCGAAATTTTACTTCATGCTTAGTCTGGGAGTGGATAACACTAGTTTCACATTAAAACAATTGACAATTGATTATTGTTGTTTTATTACCAAAGTTTAAAGACAAAAGAAAATTTATAAAAAAAATATTGAATTCTATCAAAGTTCGAGATTTCAATAATTCGTACAATTTTCTAAGCATTTTTCACAAATTTGATTTTATAACTATTCTTCTTATATACAGGGTGTCCCATTTTAATCTTAACAGGGGAATATCTCAAAATGAGTGCGTCCAATCGAGAAAGTTGCCGAATGATAAGTTTTGTGGTTCGAAGGGGGGCTCTGATTCTACCATAAATTTCACCCCCCGACCCCCAAGGGGTGGATAATAGGGGTGACTTTAAAATCTGAAATAGAAACCCCCAATTTATATTGCAGATTCAGAAAGAGCATAAAAAACTAGGTGGGTTTTACCTGAGAACTTGTTTGTTATTTATTACAGGTGGCACTGTAATCAACAAAATTTGATTTTCTTCGATTAAACATAAAACTAGTGTTTGGCAGACAATTAATTCTTAAAAAATATTCAAGTCACTTAAAATGATGAGCGTTCATTTTAAGTGACTTGAGAATTTTTTAAGAATTAATTGTAGGTGGGGAAGGGTGCAAAGTTTGTTGACTCCAAAGAAACCCATAATTTTTCATTGAAAATCAAAAAACATAAAACATTTTGTCAATACTCTCGAAGATACTCTCTTTCACATCAGCCCTTTGTATGATTTGTGTGTTATTACTGGTGACCTTAATATAGATTTTTTAACAATGAACAACAGTTTAACATACCTTATGGATGTTCTGGAATTTTACAAATTAAAGCAGATAATCTGTGAACCTACTAGAGTAACTAACTCATCTGAAACATTAATTGATATTTTTTGTATTTCAGATGAAAAGCTGGTAGTCATCAGTACTGGAGTTGTTAACGTACCGGAAATTAGCGATCACAAACTGATCTATACAGTACTAAAAATAAAAAATAATGAAATACAGCAAAAATTGGTAACATTTAGAAATTTTAGACACTTTAACTACAATCATTTCTTGGGAGATTTATACTCCGTGCCTTTCTTTCTAATTTATGACATTAATAATGTTGATGATAAAGTCAACTATCTAATAAAATTTGAAATAAAAACACTTGGTTTGTTTCACTAACGTTTTACTTATTATTCCGACTAGTTTCGGCTTCTAGCCATTATCAAGGAATGTACAGAGAATACTACGATACGCGATATTTATATACAAAATCAGGTAATAAGGGCGTTCATTATAGGGGAGATCCATAGCTCATCATTCTCATTGACCACATGTTTTCCCGATTTTATTGCTTTATTTATCTCCAAGCCTTCTCTGAAATTCAGAATACGACCCTTATTGCCTGAGAACATTGTGAAAGATATCAACTATCTAATATTGCAACCCTTAACTCTATTTGATACTCATGCACCGTTAATGGCTAGGATATTCTCTAAACCTTGGACACCTTGGTATACCGGCAATTTAAAATTTATGAAATCGCTTCAAAATAACGCTTTACGACAATATAAATCTAATCCAACCGCAGCTAAATGGGAATATTATAAGTCACTAAGAAACTTCACAACAGCTTCCATTAGAAGGGAGAAGAAAGCTTTTTTAGAAAATGCTCTTAATACTCGAGATTACAAAACTACATGGCGAACATTAAAATCAATGGGAATAATTAAAAGAAAGGATACGCATAATATTCCGACATTTCTAAAAAAATCCCGATGAAATAAACTCCTATTTCGTTGACTCTATACCTAAAAGTGGGAATAACAACACCCTTAAAGAGTATTATAAAAAAACCCAATTATCCAATTCTTCTTTTAACTTTCAGCCCGTAAGTGAAGAATCAATTAGTGAAATTCTAAATAACATACAACGTAATGCAATCGGTTGTGATGGCATTGGTATCAAAATGATACAATATTGTTGTCCGCATATTTTGCCACAGATCATTGATATAGTAAATATGTGTTTAGAGAAAGGTGAGTTTCCGGCACTTTGGAAAGAGGCTATAGTTACCACAATTCCTAAAATTAAAACCCCCCTTCAGCTCAAGGATCTGCGTCCTATTAGTGTGCTCCCAGTTATGTCCAAAATCTTAGAGAAAGTTGTTGACCTTCAGTTAAGAGATTACATCGCTTCTATAAACCTCTTACCTCTAACACAATCAGGTTTTCGCCCTAAGTATAGTTGCACAACCGCATTGTATAATATGTGTGACAACATTATTAGAGCTACGGATAATGGCATGCTTTCTGTGATTGTATTGCTAGATTATAGCAAAGCATTTGATACAATCGATCACGATACGATGCTACTTATCCTAAGGCATATTGGGCTAGCTGAAGTGCCTGTAACTTTTTTCAAAAATTACTTAAGAAATCGCACTCAGCGGGTTAAAGTTGCAGAAAATCTCTCGAATAGCCTACCAGTTCCCTCAGGTGTACCCCAGGGATAATTATGTTATTTTTAATATATTCTTCCTTTCTTCATAAATCTATTAAATTCTGCGAAACCCACTCCTATGCTGATGATACTCAGCTGCTTTATTCTTTTCATAGCTGCAATACAGTGTTAGCGTGTAGTAAAGTCAATGAAGACATTTCAAATTTAGTTAAAGCCTCAACAGAACATAGTCTCTATGTTAATCCTGACAAATCGAAATTAATTGTCTTCGGCCCAAAAAAAGCTAGATAACGCCTTATGCAAAACAATTTATTCAGAGTAACGATCAATAATACTGTGCTTCCATATAGCAATGAAGTCAAGAGTCTAGGGGTTACCATTGACTACAGGTTTCGCTTCAAATTACATGTAAATCAATGTATTAGAAATGCCTATAGTAACTTAAAAAATGTATACAGTAATCGCTGCCTCTTATCTATCCGATCAAAAAAAATGTGGTGCGAGTCGCTCGTCTTATCACATTTCAACTTTGCGGATGTCCTCTATGATCCATGTATTGATTGCGTAGATATTATGCGAATACAAAGAGTGCAAATTGCATGTATGCGCTTTATTTTTGGAATAAGGAAGCATAACGGAATTAGTCATAAACTTACGGATCTAAATTGGTTAAATATGAAGAACAGAAGATATTTACATAGTGCGTGCTTATTTCAATCTATTATAATTAATAAAAAGCCGCCCTACCTCTACAATAAAATAAAGTTTCGCACAGACGTTCATAGTCTTAATATTAGGTTTAAGGGAACACTAACACCCCCAAAATTTCGTTCAGCTCTTTTTATGCGAACGTACTCCTATGTAATTACAAAAATATTTAATAACATTCCAGGTAACTTTAAGACTACGAACGTCCCATTTTTCAAATCTAGACTCAGAACTTATGTTCAGCAACACGGTTAATACTGCTGTGTAATCTAAAATATATCATTCGTGTCTTCAATTTTTATTTCTAATGATTTTTATTTACTTTTTTTTGTTATATTGAATCCATCACATTTGTTACGGTAATTTATTGGTTGAATGGAAGATCAGCCGCACTTCGGTTGCGCTGAATTCATACCTTTTTATTTTCCGCCTGGTAGGATCATTTTGTAAAATATTCATTGTAATGTTAGTTGTAATGATTGTAAACAACCTGTTGATTTTACTTGGTGAAAATAAATAAAACCTAAAACTTAAAACTAAAATGACAAAGTAAAGTTAGGGCAGGCGCATCTTCACATCTTGTGAATGAGTGAGAAAAGTGAGGGATTAGAGGGCGAGACAGAGAGAGGTTCTTTGAAATTTGAGATGGACATTTTCAGCCCAAATTTAAATATCTCTTAACCATTTTTGAATAATTGTTCACCAAAAAATTGTGTTGGTAGGAAATTCCTAGTAGATGGAAATCATGCAGTTGTTGAAACAAAAGTTTTCTGTGAATAAAATGCTTAAATTTTGGGCTTTGATTTGGTTTTCAAGTCACTTATCGTTCAACATTTTTTTTTATTAAAGCAAGATTTAGGTAGGATTTAATGTTTTATTAGGTGTTCAAAGTGACCGCCATTGTTCCCAATACAGATATTTACTCTTTTTTCAAAGTTTCGCACAGTCGCTTCTAACGTAGGAGGGGTTATAGCCCTGCACGCTTCCCTTATGCGGTCTTTCATGTTTTCACGTGTTGTTGGCGTGTTACGGAATACAACACCTTTGATGTAATCCTACAAAAAAAAGTCTGGCGCTGTTAAATCCGGTGATCTGGGTGGTCACTGTACGGGTCCTCCATGACCAATCCACTTTTGCGGATATGTCTCGTCAAGAAAATTTCGCACATGTCGAGCCCAATGTAGCGGCTCGCCATCATGCTGGAACCACATGGTTAATCTGGTCAGGAGGGACACGCCATCTAGAAGCGCAGGAAAGTCTAATTGCAAGAAACGCAGATATCGTTCCCCATTCAACGTCTCTTCAAAGAAATGAGGACCAATAATCTGCGAATGGACGATGCCGCACTAAACGTTGACACTCCAACGATGTTGGTGATCAATCGATCGAACCCAATGGGGGTTTTCATCACTCCAATATTGGCTGTTGTGCCTATGAACAGACATAACGTAATCAAGTACACATAGTCTTTTTTCCATCTTCCATAAACGCATTGGATACATTGGATAAACACATGATTAACACTAGAAGCACAAACTTATTTTGGCGACTTTGACATTAAATATTCTGAAACTACTTACACCAGTGTTTCCCAAACTTTTTGGGTTAGCGGCGCCCTTAATGTATCACTTTTTCCGCAGGCCCCAAGTCAAAACATTTTCGCCGTGTGTTTAACACCGTGCGCGGTGAACCGGCAGCGCTAGGCAGGTTCAACTACCAGCTTATTTTCGCGACGCCCCTGTAGCTCAGCCGCGGCGCACAGTTTGAGAACCACTGACACACCAATTTCTAAAACAATTTGGAAAACAATTTTCCTGCTTGTTTAATGTTTTGAACGTTTCATATGTTTTTTTATTCAGCGAGATATGGTACAGGTGGTGTTTGACCAATTTTAATAGACGGTGGGCTGTAGATTTTGGAATACCAACCTCCTTTTCGATTTCTCGAATGCTCACGTGTGGATTTAGGTGAACCAACGCGAGCACGGTAAGCAGTTTCTCATCAGGAACATTGTCGTTATCAAAAGCCGTCTTCTGTCTCTTGCGGCCGAGATCACCTTCACGAGCACTTCGCTCAGCCGTGGCGCACAGTTTGAGAACCACTGACACACCAATTTCTAAAACAATTTGGAAAACAATTTTCCTGCTTGTTTAATGTTTTGAACGTTTCATATGTTTTTTGATTCAGCGAGATATGTTACGGGTGGTGTTTGACCAATTTTAATAGACGGTGGGCTGTAGATTTTGGAATACCAGCCTCCTTTTCGATTTCTCGAATGCTCACGTGTGGATTTAGGTGAACCAACGCGAGCACGGTAAGCAGTTTCTCATCAGGAACATTGTCGCTATCAAAAACCGTCTTCTGTCTCTTGCGGCCGAGGTTACCTTCACGAGCACGTCGCTCAGCCGCGGCGCACAGTTTGAGAACCACTGACACACCAATTTCTAAAACAATTTGGAAAACAATTTTCCTGCTTGTTTAATGTTTTGAACGTTTCATATGTTTTTTGACTCAGCGAGATATGGTACGGGTGGTGTTTGACCAATTTTAATAGATGGTGGGCTGTAGATTTTGGAATACCAGCCTCCTTTTCGATTTCTCGAATGCTCACGTGTGGATTTAGGTGAACCAACGCGAGCACGGTAAGCAGTTTCTCATCAGGAACATTGGCGTTATCAAAAACCGTTTTCTGTCTCTTGCGGCCGAGGTCACCTTCACGAGCACGTCGCTCAGCCGCGGCGCACAGTTTGAGAACCACTGACACACCAATTTCTAAAACAATTTGGAAAACAATTTTCCTGCTTGTTTCATGTTTTGAACGTTTCGTATGTTTTTTGATTCAGCGAGATATGGTACGGGTGGTGTTTGACCAATTTTAATAGACGGTGGGCTGTAGATTTTAGAATACCAGCCTCCTTTTCGATTTCTCGAATGCTCACGTGTGGATTTAGGTGAACCAATGCGAGCACGGTAAGCAGTTTCTCATCAGGAGCATTGTCGCTATCAAAAACCATCTTCTGTCTCTTGCGGCCGAGGTCACCTTCACGAGCACGTCGCTCAGCCGCGGCGCACAGTTTGAGAACCACACACCAATTTCTAAAACAATTTGGAAAACAATTTTCCTGCTTGTTTAATGTTTTGAACGTTTCATATGTTTTTTGATTCAGCGAGATATGGTACGGGTGGTGTTTGACCAATTTTAATAGACGGTGGGCTGTAGATTTTGGAATACCAACCTCCTTTTCGATTTCTCGAATGCTCACGTGTGGATTTAGGTGAACCAACGCGAGCACGGTAAGCAGTTTCTCATCAGGAACATTGTTGTTATCAAAAACCGTCTTCTGTCTCTTGCGGCCAAGGTCGCCTTCACGAGCACGTCGCTCAGCCGCGGCGCACAGTTTGAGAACCACTGACACACCAATTTCTAAAACAATTTGGAAAATAATTTTCCTGCTTGTTTAATGTTTTGAACGTTTCATATGTTTTTTGATTCAGCGAGATATGGTACGGGTGGTGTTTGACCAATTTTAATAGACGGTGGGCTGTAGATTTTGGAATACCAACCTCCTTTTCGATTTCTCGAATGCTCATGTGTGGATTTAGGTGAACCAACGCGAGCACGGTAAGCAGTTTCTCATCAGGAACATTGTTGTTATCAAAAACCGTCTTCTGTCTCTTGCGGCCAAGGTCGCCTTCACGAGCACGTCGCTCAGCCGCGGCGCACAGTTTGAGAACCACTGACACACCAATTTCTAAAACAATTTGGAAAACAATTTTCCTGCTTGTTTAATGTTTTGAACGTTTCATATGTTTTTTGATTCAGCGAGATATGGTACGGGTGGTGTTTGACCAATTTTATTAGACGGTGGGCTGTAGATTTTGGAATACCAACCTCCTTTTCGATTTCTCGAATGCTCACGTGTGGATTTAGGTGAACCAACGCGAGCACGGTAAGCAGTTTCTCATCAGGAACATTGTTGTTATCAAAAACCGTCTTCTGTCTCTTGCGACCAAGGTCGCCTTCACGAGCACGTCGCTCAGCCGCGGCGCACAGTTTGAGAACCACTGACACACCAATTTCTAAAACAATTTGGAAAACAATTTTCCTGCTTGTTTAATGTTTTGAACGTTTCATATGTTTTTTGACTCAGCGAGATATGGTACGGGTGGTGTTTGACCAATTTTAATAGACGGTGGGCTGTAGATTTTGGAATACCAGCCTCCTTTTCGATTTCTCGAATGCTCACGTGTGGATTTAGGTGAACCAACGCGAGCACGGTAAGCAGTTTCTCATCAGGAACATTGTCGTTATCAAAAACCGTCTTCTGTCTCTTGCGGCCGAGGTCACCTTCACGAGCACGTCGTTCGAGTGATTGGATGGTAACATGGGACGGACATCTCCGATCCGGAATCCGACGCCGATATTCACGCTCAGTCTCACGGTAGTTTCCCTCCGTGTGACCGATACACATCATCATATCGATAACTTCGTTCGGTAAATAACACTGGTCGGCATGAAAATCGGCCCTGACACCATTTCTGCAGATTCTTATGTAACATGACCTCCTGAATCCGAATATGACCCCCGTTTTCCCCCATCACCCACCGTTTTCGGGGGAGGCCCCCCACCTATTTTTATCACTTTTCGATAATTTGGAGGGATGAAAAGGATTATTTTAGCCTTTACGTTTCTTCTGAGGGGCTAGAGAGGTGAAAAGTTCCAAAACATGAACATTTGTAGCAAGGAGGTAGATTTGAGGGGGGGATTTGCCCCCTTAAATTATAAAAAAATCCTTAAAAATGATCGATTTTTCCTTTTTTTTCGCAGTTTTTTCACTTATTTTCTACATATTCCAGCTTCCATCCCCCCTCATCCTTCCCCAAACAATAAAAATATATATCAACAATAATAAAAATATATAGCAACAATAATAAAAATATATATTTCATCAAGACATCTCTAAGTTCGAGAGGAGATTTTCGGGGAAGTGGAATGCGAGCATGTTAGCAGAGTACTGCTGGTTTTTGATACGAGAAACTTCTACCTCAGGGTACAAAAGGAAAGTAAGCACCAAATGAAGGTACTTATCTTAGTTATTTATTATTCTTTACCTTTATTATTTTACATTTATTATTTTACTTTTTATTTATTATTCTTTACAGCTAAAATAATCCTTTTCACCCCTCCAATGGATGGGGGGAGTATTGAGAGCGCCAGCGTGGTACAGTGAATCATCCGAACTGTTGCTATATATTTTTATTATTGTTGCTATATATTTTTATTATTGTTGCTATATATTTTTATTATTGTTGCTATATATTTTTATTATTGTTGCTATATATTGTTGCAATAAATTTTTATTATTTGGGGGTGTTTGGGGGAGGATGAGGGGGAATTGAAGCTGGAATATGTAGAAAATAAGTGAAAAACTGCGAAAAAAACGGAAAAAATTGATCATATTTAATGATTTTTTTACAATTTAAGGGGGCAAATCCCCCCCAAATCTACCTCCTTGCTACAAATGTTCATGTTTTGGAACTTTTCACCTCTCTAGCCCCTCAGAAGAAATGTAAAGGCTAAAATAATCCTTTTCATCCCTCCAAATTATCGAAAAGTGATAAAAATAGGTGGGGGGGGGCCTCCCCCGAAAACGGTGGGTGATGGGGAAAACGGAGGTCATATTCGGATTCAGGAGGTCATTTTACATAAGAATCAGCAGCAATGGTGTCGGGGTTGAAAAAAAATTTTTTTTGCAGACCAGTGTAATCCGACATTGCGAAAAAATAGGGTACGGTATTTCGAAAACGTTCAAAAACGACTGACTGACAAAACTTTAATTGTTTTTAAACAGCCACCCAGATCACCGGATTTGACGTCGACAGATGTTTTTTTTTTGAGACTACATTAAAGACGTATTTTTTAAATCGCTTGTGAATTTTTTAATCATCAATCGTCAGCCAAACACTAATTATATGTTTCATCGAAAACAATCAAATTTTCAAATTTTGTCGATTACAGCGCCACCTGTTGTAAATAACAAACAAGTTCTCAGGTAAAACCTACCTAGTTTTTTATGCTTGTTCCGAATCCGCAATAAAAATTGGGGGTTCCTATTCAAGATTTCAAAGTTACCCCTATTATCCACCCCTTTAAGGGTCGGGGGGTGAAATTTATGGAAGAATCGGAAATCCCCCTCAGAACCACAAAACTTTTAATTCGGCAACTTTCTCGATGGGACGCACTCATTTTGAGATATTCCATTGCTAAGATTAAAATGGGACACCCTGTATATAAGAAGAATAGTCATAAAATCAAATTTGTGAAAAATGCTTAGAAAATTGTACGAATTATTGAAATCTCGAACTTTGATATAACTCAATATTTTTTTTAATTTCATGGGTTTTAATCCAAGTCCTTTCACTTCTAATTTGTTGCTATCTCTCCTTTCATTTTAAATTGTATTGTTAGTTGGTTTGAAGAGAATTTGACCTAAACGTTACATATACTTTAATGGAGCGTTGTAACAAATCAAATTAAATAAGATTTTAAATATTTCATTGTATAATTCAATATCCGGAGGTGTATTTGCACGGGAAGTAGTTGTTTCAATGGATATTTATCGTCTTAAATTGTCTTATTAATTAAGACACTGTTTGCATTTTCACGAATAGTTTTTTCGTAATTTTATATATTATGTTTAAAGTGTGCAAACTATAAGAAGCGTAAGCTTATTTTCTCGAATTCAAATAGTTTTGAATTTGAATTTAACTGGTCTATAATTTCCAGTGTGGTTTTTGTCTCCTTTTTTTTAAATATTGGACTTATTACTGCCGTTTTCCATCTTTCAGGAAAAATCATATTTTTTAAAGACATATTATAAATGATGGATAACGGCTTGGCAAATACGTATTTGCAATCTTTAATCAAAAAACATGGAACACCATCATCACCACATATCTGTGAATTACGGAGCTGATTTATACTACTTACAACCTGATTTTCTTGAATAATAGGCATCAGAAGGGTTTCACGGTTGTTATAGGTGCCATCGATATTATTAACAGACCCTTTTACTGTGAACACGTTCGAAAATATATTTGCGAATGCACTAGGAATTCGTGTTATACCTTTTTCTAAATTTACAAATTTCCACAAATCATTTGGTTTAGTCTTGAGGTTAGATTGAATTGTAGACATATAATCATTATAAGCACTAGATATTTGATTTTTAGTCAGACGGCGTAACCTTGTGAACTCATTATATAAGAAGTTTGAGTTAGATGTTTTCCATTTACGATGGACATATTTTTTCAATGCAATGTTACGCTTAATTTCAACAGTAAACCAAGGTGGAAATGTTTTCTTATTGGCATATTTCACTAATGGAACAGAATTTGACAAGGTATTAAACAGTTTTGCCTAGAATGCTTCACAGGTTTCGTTAACATCTAGAATTTTTTCAAGAAACGACCAATCTACATTAATAAAATCTTCATAGAGTTTTACATAATTAGCTTTTTTAAAGTTAAATATTAGATTATTATTAGAAAGAAAAGAATATATATTATCGTTCATAACTGAATCAAAGGTAATACATAATGCAGGGTGATGGTCATCCTCCGTTACCATTGGGTGATCATCTCTTACAACGTTGACAACGTTATTAAAATTGCATAAAATTAGGTCTAATAATCTATTGTTAGAATTGCGTACGTTATTCAGCTGCTTTAATTTTAGTAGTTGTACAAGATTAGATAATGCTAAGCATTTTCCATTATGTGGTGTCGAGTTGTCAAAATAACTTGGTATATTGAAGTCCCCAAGAATCAATATCGGTTGGTTTAAAAGATGTAGCGAAACAGTTTCAAAGAATGTGTCTACTTCATTAATGGAGGTATCCGGAGGTATATAAAGAACCATAACGTAGAAAAAAGATGTCCGTGTGAGCATTTACATAAAACAAAATCAATTAAAGGCACCAGGTCATCAATGTGCGAAACATCAACATTCTCAAATGAAATTTTGTTATTAAATGCCACCAAAACTCCCCCACCAGTTGTTCTGTTCGTAGTTTTATTATTCCTATCACTTCTTACGACATTAATTACATTCGTAAAATTGATGATAAACTGATAACTGACATACTAAACTTATTTTACTTGTCAATTAGGTAACGACTATTTCACATTAAGACAGTGTTGTGTACGCGTGGCGCATGAAGAAAAATTTCGAGTTTAGAAAAGCCTAATTTGGCTCGGTCGCTCCGCTTCGCTACGCGCCCGAGCCAAATTTTCAGGCTTTTCTAAACTCGAAATTTTACTTCATGCTTAGTCTGGGAGTGGAAAACACTCGTTTCACATTAATACAATTGACAATTATTTATTGTTGTTTTATTTTCAAAGTTTAATGAAGACAAGAGAAAATTTTAAAAAAATATATTGAGTTCTATCAAAGTTCGAGATTTCAATAATTCGTACAATTTTCTAAACATTTTTCACAAATTTCATTTTATGATAATGCCATATCCCGCACGCTTCATTTTTCGAGTGGGTCAATAGCCTATATCTATCTTATGCTTAATTCTAATGAAAGGCCTACATACGCTCAATAAAAAAAAACATGCAAAATATTTTAAGACTTTGGTAAATAAATATATTTTTATGAGAGGTAAAGAAGCACTAATATTAAGAGCCTTTTATGTCAGTTAGAGTCTGGGAATTCGACGCGTTTTAATTCGTTTTAGCGCTATTTGAAGTTATGTACGGTGCTGTAATATAGCGTCTTATACGAGAAGTGAATTCGCGATGAAATTCTCGCTCGTTATTGAGATGTACGATCGCGTAAAATTCCTCTCTCGAACTGCAAATGTGTGCTAATATTAGACTTCTGTTGTTGAAGTATCGATAACGGTAATAACGAGCTTCTCCTTTATATTATTTCCTTTAAAAACATCATTGGCGAGAATAAAATAAGAAACTTGATGATGGATAGTGGCTATCATAAATATAAGGAATTTGAAGTTAATTATAAGACTTTTTGTCAGTTTTTACATACCACAATATTATGGCGGTATTTTCAGGCAATTATTGATTTTTTCTAAGAATTCAATTTGAAGCTATTAACGAGTGTCTCCACTCGTTGATTAAACATAAAGTAAAATTTCGAGTTTAGAAAACATTTGGTTTGGTCGTGTAGCGCTGCGCGACCAAGACAAATTTTCAGGCTTTTCTAAACTCAAAATTTTACTTCATGTGCCACGCGTCATAAACACTGATTTAAAGTTGAGTTCAAAATATACGGCTTGAGTTTGATCTCACGTTAATAAATTTAACAAATAATTATTTCGTCTAGCCAAATCAAAATGTTAACAGTTTTCTTGTGGATATGTAAGTGTAATTTTACGCTTTTACGCGTGGCTTTTCTGAACTTAAAATGTTACTTCAAGGAGTCTCCAGACACTCGTTAGTAGCTTCAAATTGAATTCTTAGAAAAAATCAATAATTACCTGAAAATACCGCCAGAATATTGTGGTATGTAAAAATCAATAATTGGCTAAAATTATCGCTCCACTTCGCACTTTTTGACTCTAAAGGATCCTTCGTTTCAAAACCAAGTGCTGAATTAAAATACGTAATGTGTGCACATTCACTAAACTCGAACACTAAACTATTCCCGAAATTCCTGCTTAACTTTTGAAAAAATCGATTTAACCCCTCGCACAACACACCATAGTTTTTTTTTGTTTCGTTCATCGGTTCAACATTTTAGCGGTTGTGTTTCGGCTGCGTCAGTCATCTTGATTAAAATTGTTCGGAAAGCGCATTTAAACAGCCGTTTTCCACCCTCCCATGGGGGAAATTTAACGTTACGTTTGTGTTTGCGTTTGTTCGCGCGACTTCATTTAACATTCGCCGGGGCGAGAGAGAGAAGGGGGTTAATTGTTTCGGTTTAATTTCATCGCCCAGTTTATTAATCGAGGACGAAACTTGTAACCCAACCGACACAAAGCGAAATACAAATTTTGTACAGACACAATTATATTTATTAAGTTAAAGATCAGTTGGTACAAACAAATTTACAAAGTGTTTCATTTGTAAAGATCAGTTGTTCAGCAGAGACACTGGAAATGGTTATAAAAAACGAGTGTCTATAAACTGTTGGCATCTCGGTTGCTTTAAAAACAAATTACATATCTTAGCTTATGCCATACGAAACAGTGAATCTTAGAAACGTCAAATACATTTAATTATATGTCATTGGGTACTGTTACCGAGCTGAATTTAATTTCGACGTATGTTTCTGAAGTCAGAACCTTCTGGGGTGCCTACAGTTTATAGACACTCGTTAAAAGTGTTCAATTGAATGGTAGATTCAGGTGACGCTAAACTTCAAAAAGTTTATTAAAAACCGTCCCGAAGAAAGGTTTCGCATTTGTTTCCCGTCTTCATCAGGACACAAAGGATCAGGATATTTTAGACTTTCTCAAACCAAAATTCCCTGAAGTAGTATGCACCGCAATTCCATCTAAAAAACCTGAATACTACTCTACATTTAAAATAATGGTAGACCTGCACCACTTTGAACCCTTATTGGATCCTCAGCAATGGCCCTCTGGAGCATATGTTTGCAGCTTTTTTCACAAACGCAACATAAAATGTCCGGAAACTTGATACAGAATAAGAATCATAAATATGGTCGGCCGATAAATAAAAATGTAGGCGAGGCTATTGATTTTAACTTATTTAGTTTAAATATACAGTCAATAAAAAACAAAGTTACTGAACTTGAAGCTTTAATTTATGATAAAAATTATAATGTATTATGTTTAACGGAACATTGGCTTACTAATACAGAATCAGACTCAATTAAACTGGAAAATTTTATCGTTGCAAGTCAGTTCTCGCGTAACGTGTCAATTCATGGTGGTGTAATGATATGTGTTAGACATGATTTACCTTTTGTGGTCATTGATTATCAAAATCAGTGTATCGAATTAGATATTGAAATAACTGGCATATTATTGACTAATTGTGATGTGATAATAATTAATGTGTATAGAAGCCCAAGAGGCAATTTTAATGTGTTTGTAGAAGTGTTAAATGAAATTCTTCTTCAAATTGATTTTATAAAATTCACAGTTGTGATATGTGGAGATTTCAATGTCAATTTTATTACTGAAAGCAAGGAAGCGTATGCACTAAAAGACTGCTTAAGTAGTTTTAATTTGTATGACACTGTGCATTTTCCAACCCGCAAAAAATCGTGCTTAGATAATGTTTTTACTAATAGAAGTCTCGATTATGTTGGCGTACAACCGGTATTAGTTCCATTTTCGGATCATGATGGAATTCATTTTAATATTAGCATCTGTTTCAGGAACTGTAAAGATGAAACTGTTACCTTCAGACCCTTAACAGCGATAGGAAAACATTGTTTTTACGAATTATTGGAGAGAGTGAATTGGAGCATACTTAATAATGCGGATATAAATGCAAACTGGTCAGTATTTTTACAAACTTTAGTTGAAAATTTCAATAATGCATTCCCCGAAAGAAAATTATTCAGCAAAAGTAATAGGTTAAGCAAAATTAACTGGTTCAATAATGATTTAAAAGTTATGAGACACAACCTATACCTCATTCATGAAATGTGCTCAATAAACAATAGTTTTGAATTAGTAACGCTCAAGAAAAAAATGCGCGCTGATTACAAGAATGCCTTGTCAGTGGCAAAAATTAAAGCCAATGATATGTATATTCAGTCATCCTCGAATGCTCCTAAAGCTATGTGGGAAGTAATAAATAATAACTCGAAACGCCCTGAACCACTAAATTGTGATATTTCAGCTAGCCAATTTAATATTCACTTTACAAATATAGCCAAAGATATTTTAAGCAGCTTACCAATATGTGATAGAGATCCTATTTTATTAGCCACTACGAGTATTAAATGTGATGTCCCCTATTTAAATTTTGAAACCGCTTTGCAAATAAAAAAAGCAAGGATGTGTATGGATTTTCAATGCACATAATTAATGAATTCATCGACGTCCTAATTGAACCATTAACAAAACTTGTTAATCAATCAATAACATCTAGTATATTTCCGAACGTCCTCAAGTTAGCAAAAGTGATACCTGTTCACAAGAAAGGGGATAAAAATGAAATAAATAATTACAGGCCTGTATCTCTACTGCCAGTGTTTTCGAAAGTAATTGAAAAAATTATGTTTCGTCAGATGATCTCCTTTCTAGATTCTAACAAACTTCTCTCTAATTCGCAGTATGGCTTCAGAGAGGGAAAATCAACTACTGATGCCATAATCGACTTTGTAGATAAAGTTAATTCTTGTTTTGAGAAGGGTGAATATGCAATGGCCTCGTTCGTTGACTTGAGTAAGGCCTTTGATTGTGTTTCTCACGGTATACTGTTAAGAAAATTGTACTTGTATAACTTTAAACCATGTGCTTCTAGACTTATTTTATCGTTTCTTTCAAATAGGCAACAAATAGTACACCTCAATAAATCACTATCTGAAAATCTACCAATTAAACATCGGGTCCCGCAAGGGTCTACGCTGGGACCATTATTATATCTAATATTCAGTAATGATTTCGACAATTACATGAATAATATTGACGTAGTACTTTTTGCTGATGATGCGAATTTAATTTCCTCGGCAAAAGATATCAATGTGTCTTTCGCAATGAGCGAAGCAGCAGAATCAAAAGCATCATTGTGGTTCACTGCCAACAACCTCTGTCTTAACGATGATAAAACAGTAAGGCTTTTATTTACATTAAAAAAAACACGAAATTACCGCTATGCAAAAATCTGTCAAATTTTTAGGACTACACATTGACGATAAAATAGGTTGGGACCACAATGGAAATTAAATAAGTAAGAAACTTAACAAGTCAATTTTTCTTTTAAGAAATTTAAGAGATAATGTTTCAATATCAGTTACCAAAACAGCTTATTTTTCATTATTTCACTCACACCTCTCGTATGGGATTTTGGCTTGGGGTCATTCATCTTCAGCTCAGCGTTTGTTTGGCTTACAACGGAAAGCTATACGAATTATATCACGATCAGGTTATAGGGATGATTGTCGAGATATATTCGTAAGCTTGAAAATATTAATGCTTCCTTGCTTATATATTTATAAATGTCTATTGTATGTAAAAAAGAATATTGCAAAATATCCCTGCCACAGGTTACATCATGGACATAACACGAGAATTAGGGACAAGTTATGCCCCAACCCCTTAAGACTTCATCGTTCTAGATTTCGGCCAAATTATTATTCCATCAAGTTTTTTAATGTGTTGCCAGATCAAATTTCCAAACTCCCTCTAAATAAATTTAAAATATGTGTTAAAAATGTATTATTAAACGGCGCCTTCTATAACTGGCAAGAATATTGTAATCATGATTTTAATCGGTAAAACAGTTATTTATGGTCATTACAATCTTACGATTTATAGTGTTTTAATGTTTTTAATATTAACTGAATTTTAATGTGTTCCCCAAAGTGTACTGCGTATATATTTTCTGTTAGTTCATGTTAGGTATTATATGTCTTATATTTATCTAATGCATGATATACATATTGATTTATTTTACTAGTTATTAATTTAAATTTTACTTATCAAGCGGTTAGTTATATTAAATAGCCGCATTTATGTTCCATTCACTGACGTATGTAAACCTTATGTATCAACATGAAAATAAATTATTATTATTATTATTATGCAACACAATGTACAATTGCATTTACCCTTCCACAAAATAGCGCCCTCTGCTTCAGTTGTATTCTATCTCTGCCAATGTTACACAGTATTGTATCCCTCTGGGCCGGTATTCCTGTCAACTGTCAAATTCACATGTTAAATCCCTATCTAAATGACAGCTTTCATACGACTGAATTGTACGACCAATTTCGGGAATACCGGCCCTGTTTCTTACTGCAACGCGAAAAATACAAGAGTTTCACTTCTGTATAATTCATCATAACTTTTTTTTTTCTAAACTAGAGTGGAATTCAATTTAGCTTTTTAAGGAATTTTTCTGGCTCACTATGCGGAACCCTCAGTTTAAAATTCGCCCCAAAGTCACGGGAAAACGCGCGGCGATAAAACAAAAGGTCTTTCGCTCGTTTCAAGCCCTGAACGTAGAGGTTGCTGTAAATAAATAAACAACTTTTCCGTGCTTTAATTCAAATCGTGCATCGGCTCTTCCGCTTTATTGGAATACTTTCCGTTCCCTTCCGCAAAACGGTGAAACGTTCGAGTCGTGCGGATATTGGTTTAGTTAATGGTTTAAATAAATGTTAAACAGTTTTGGTTTTGCGGCTGAATGATTGAATACAATTTTCAAACAATGAGCGTAGAAATAAATTAAGCGATCCAGTGATAATTCTTGTTGTAACTAGTTTGTTTTTATTAAAACAAACTAGTTACAACTTAAGCGTAGCAAGAATGTTCACTGGATAAAGATGCTACATTGAGTGAAATGTCAGAATCTTAAAATCTCCGAAAATATTTATATTAAACTACACATTGCGCCAAAACTTTAAACAATAACTCATGACCTCTGCTTTTGTTAACAACAATAATTTACATATCCAACAGATGAAACTTTACAATTACAGTTTCTCTAATTGCCTCTTCGCACTTAATACGATTTAAATTATGCCGACTGAGCGCTAGTTTTATTATTTATCGCGCTCGCCAAGGAAATTAATATGTCGGTTTCAGTGCGCGCCTCTTGCGCTTTATTTCACCGGGCAAGTTGTGGCAACAGTTGCCCCCAAAAGTTTACTCTTCACCCCATTAATAATTCTCACCCACTGTTTAACAACTATTAAATGGATAATATTGAAAAATACTCTTAGAAATTTAGCAAGGGAAGATTTAAGGTAGAATTTAGAAGAACATTTTTATGAAGAGTATATAATTATGTGATTTATTTTTTTCCAGAAAAAGGATTTCAACAAGCGATTAGTTTAAAAACTTGTAGCGATTGTTTCCACTCCTTGGTTAAGCATGAAGTAAAATTTCGAGTTTAGGAAAGCCTGTAAATTTGGATTTGCCGGGGCGCGTGAACGAAGCGAGTCGCGCCTCGGCAAATCCAAATTTTTAGGCTTTACTAAACTCGAAATTTTACTTCATGCGCTACGCATATAAAACACTGATTTCGAGTGAAGTTCAAAATATACACCTTATGAAACATAGGAAAGCGAGCAAAGCGAGTCGCGCCTCGTCAAATCCAAATGTACGTTACGTTAAAACATTAAGAATTAAAACGCATTCAAGATTCGAGCGTTTTGAGCAATTTGCTTTATTAAACTCAAAAGCAAAAAGCGCTGCGTGTAATTCGAACTTCACTTGAAATTAGTGTTTTATACGCGTGGCGCATGAAGTAAAATTTCGAGTTTAGAAAAGCCTGAAAATTTAGATTTGACGAGGCGCGACTCGCTTCGCTCGCGCGAATCCAAATTTTCAGGCTTTTCTAAACTCGAAATTTTACTTCATGCTTAACCAAGGAGTGGAAACACTCGCTACAAGTTTTTAAATCCAATCCAAATTTTCAAGCTTTTATAAACGCGAAATTTGGTTTGGTCGCGTAACGCTACGTGCCACGCGACTAAAGCAAATTCTACGGGTTTTTTTTCTAAACTCATAATTGCTTAATCAAGGAGTGGAAACACTAGTTAGTAACTTCAAATAAAAACACAACAACAAATGCCTAAAAAATACAAAGGGATATGTATACTGTATTATTTTTACATTTGAATCACATTCATAATTCGTCAAGTGCCATTAATTCAAGCTCACGTCATCCACATTTCCTTTCGCCTCTCAAAACTGCCCTCCATCAACAAAGAAAACTCCTTATGAGAGTGTGTCCTTTTCCCGAGAGGGTCGACATAAAAAACCGTTGGTCGGCGCTTTTCTCCGTCGCATTGTCCGTAATCTTTACACCCTTAATTCATCTCCACCGGGCGAATAAAAGCACTGCTCCCAATAAAGAACTACCTGCATTTTTGGGAATTCCTAGAAGACCACCTTGGTTCATTCAAAGAAATATTTCCTTTAGGCACAAACAGGTTGTTATTTGAGTTACATTATGTGGTAACAGTAAATAACGATGAAGAAAAATAATAGCACTAACTGAAAAATTACCTGTTCGTTTTTGGCTAATAGTGATTGAGATTATATTCAATCTGATAATTTTTATATAAAGAGTGTCCCAACAAGAGTGGAAAAGGTCAATTTTAAATAAAACACGGTTTTTTGTAAAAACCGAAAATTTGATTTAATCATAAAATAAACACGTGGGAATTATATATGAAACAATATATCTGATAAATACCTTCCTCGGCTTTGCTGACACATTTGCGTTCTTTTGGTGAAATTTTCAATCTCGATTTGGAATAACTCTCCCTGGATGTCAATGATACAGTGTTTAATCTCCTCTTTCAAGGCTTAAGTGGTGGCCCAAAGGAATTCACACTGCCAGGAAATGTCAAGGGGCACCGTCCTGTTGGAACCACATGTCTTTGAGATCCACACCATGCATTTGAGGCACAAAAAACTGGGTTATTATACCCCAATACCGTTCCTCATTAACTGTTTGTGCATTAACGGAAGCGTCATCGAGGAAAAAAATGACCCAATGATGCCCCCACACTAAAATTCACACCGAACAGTAACACGTTTGCGATGAATTTTCTTCTCGTCAAACACATGTAGGTTTTCGTCACTCCAAATGCGACAATTTTGCTTGCTAACGAAGCCATCAACATGAAAATGGGCCTCATCGCTGAAGATGATTTTGTTAGAAAAACTCATCGTTCACTTGTTGTTGTCCAATGATCCAATTGACAAATTCTATTCGCTGTGTACGGTCTGTAGGCTTAAATTGTTGAGTGAGTTGGATTTTATAGGCATGAAGACGGAAATCTTTTGTGAGAATTCGCTGCATAGTGCTTCTTGAAATGCTCAATTTTTGATCACGATGCCGAACGGATGTTCTCGGACTATCGATCACACTCTGGCGAACGGCCGTGATGTTTTCTGCTGACCGACCCGGATGAGCACACGTCGATGGTTTGACATCACTACGATTACAGATGTCAAACTATCGACACATACCCAGTCTCCTCAAATTTGCTGGTTATTCTCTTCACAGTTGATGCACTTTAAATATTTTGCCACCAAAAATTGGACGCAATTAGTGAATCGTGGCAGTCAAACTTTCACTGTTATTTAATTAATGTTTAACAATAAAAATACGTTGTTGTTTTGAATCGCGATCCATTTTTAATAATTGATTTTTGTTAGTCCGCACTTTTTTCTTCTAAAAAGAGTGGTCAATTTAAATTTGACTATATTTTTTTGTTGTGCTTTGACTGTTATACTTTTATGACAGTTCAAAGGTAGATAATCCATCTTCGAACTGTGATAAGGACTTGACATTCAAAGCACAACAGAAAGAAAGGGGTCAAATATAAATTTGACTTCATTTTTTCTGTTGTGGTTTGACTGTAAAACCCTTATGATAGTATAAAGGCAGATAGTCCACCATCGAACTATCATATGGAGTCAAATTTAAATTTGATAAAATTTTTTTTGTTGTGCTTTGACTGTAACATACATACTTTTGTAAAAGATCTAAAAGGCCGTGAATAATTGGAAGTTGCAAAATGCAAATGTTTTATGTAACTTCCATTGATTTTTGTCAGTCCAAACTTTTTTCTTCTAAAGGGTGTCCCAAAAAAGTGGAAAATTTAAATTTGACCCCATACTTTTGGTTGTACTTTGACTGTCAAACCCTTATGACAGTGTGAAGGCGGAGTATCTGCCTTTGAACTGTCATACGGGTTTGACAGTCAAAGTACAACAAAAAAAATGGAGTTTTCCACTTTTTTGAGACACCCTTTAGAAGAAAAAAGTTCGGAATGTCAAAAATCAATGGAACTTACATAAAACGTTTGCATTTTGCAACTTCCAATTATTCGCGGCCTTTTAGATCTTTTACAAAAGTATGTTTAACGATTGGTTTCCTCAACTTTTAATCCTAACACGTTTAAATACCATCATCTTAAATCAGAAGCTATCAGGATTATTTGAATTTGGCGCTTAATTGTAAGGTGAATGACCTACATCTAACTCCACTCCATAAGTTAGCATACATGTCATTCACTTCGCAATTAAGCGCCAAATTCAAATAAGACTGGAAGTTTTAACACTGTTTTATGTGCATATGGATACGTTCGTATAATATCTTTTAATGAATACATTTCTCGTGTTGTAAACAAAACATGAAATCGGATGCAAAGTGTGTTCAGTTCACGTAACGCATCCGTAACGATTATCTGTCGCGTCAAGTGACCAGACGGGGAATGTAAACTCTATAAACTCCCTCAGCAGCAGCAGCAGCCTTGAAGTTTCCGACCTCAAAACGTGCAAAGAAATTTTTCTCAGGAGAGCCGAGTACATAAAACGCGTGCCGCGCTTTCAATATTAATGCATTTCGGACAAGAAGATTTGTTTTAACCCAGATATGCCTACTGTCCTCTTAAAGGGACATTTCACTTTTTTTTTTGTGAAATTAGTCAGACATAATAATTATAATATATAATTTGACAATATTTTCCATGGCACTTTAGAGGTTTTTTTTATGGGACAATATATTTTTGTCTAGTCTTTTTCAATGCTATGAATTTTCATTTTTAGTGATTCGGAAACGATAAACAAATTTCATTATTATGATGTAAATTAAATTTAATAAAACGAACAAAAAATGGATGGCTCAAATAATTATGCACAACTTTTTTTTTAAAAATTGTCGTTTTCACGAAACAAACGGCAAACGACCTTTTTTTAACAACGCTGATTCGTATAGTCCGTGCATTTTCAGACATTCTTCGGTTTAATAAAGGCGTTAACTTTGAATCTTCTAACTAGTGTTTTCGACCAAACCAAATTTTCAGGTTTTTCTAAACTCGAAATTTTACGTGTATAAAACACTGAAATCTTGTAAAGTTTAAAATATTCTAGCTTTGATAATTTCGTTCGGTTGGAATACATACTAATTCTAATTCTATTTATTTGAACAAAAATCTAAAAAACGGACAAGGATTGATTTTCTCTTGAATAGTGCTAGAAAATAAGATACAAATCTTAATTGTTGTGAATTTTGTTTTTGAATAACATCGGTTAACAGGTTCAATTACCTGTTCTCTCTTTAAGAGAGAACACAAAAGAAATTTCGGCGTGAAAAGGGTTCCGTGTAAACGTCGAGGAATTTTCTCGGCCGGCTTCTCCGAATTTAAAAATTGCATTCAGATTTCTGCGACTTGTTACGAATGACATGACAATTTCTCAGTAACTGAATAAAGCATTGGCGTAACTTTGAATCTTTTGCCCGAAGGCAAACCCAGATTGTTGCCTTTCAAGATCGAAAATTAGTTAAACATTTTTATTAGTATTAACTCGGGAAGTGGTTGTTTCAATGAGTATTTGATATAGTCTTTGTAAGACTAACTTGTTGTAGATTCCGAAAAAAATCGCACTTTTTTTTATATATTTACTGGATATTGGCCTCAGACCATTCCACCATTTCACCTTTATATTTTTGTATTCAACTATATTCAGACGCCACAAACACCATTCACACATATCCATGGACCCAGGTGGAACCATTTTGTACTTTAAAATGACCCTACCCAGCAGGGCCTCTACCCACTACTCCACCGGGGTCCCCAATCGTACTTTTATTGTTTAAAGTATTCTGCAACCAAGAATTGGCAATTTCATTTATACTTAAAGAAAAATTAAGTTTGCCAACAGTTTACAGAATATTAATATTATAATACTAAAATTAATATCAACTTTCTGCAAATATTCATTGAAACAACTACTTCTCGGGCTAATACCCCAACAGATATTGAATTATACAATGAATATTTGAGTTACACCACAATTCGACAATATGTCGTGTAACTCAAATATTCATTGTATAATTCAATATCTGTCGGGGTATTAGCTCGAGAAGTAGTTTTCATGAATATTTGGCGACTTGTCTCAATGAGACATTTTTGCAGAAAGTCGATATCAATTTTAACTCTATTTTATATTTCATTTATACTTATATTTTTGTTTAAATTGTCCTAAACATGTTAAGCTAACTTCCAACAAAAAATTTCATCCAGATTTACAGACTTTATTACGAAACCCCACTTTTATTGTTAATTTCAAATTTCCATTTCGAAATAGTGCATTCCCATTGCTGTGGCATTTTCTGCGGTAATCGAGTTATTCGGTGGACATTCGCGCACTCAGATCACTTCGGTAACGAAGGTACAGCGCGAATTTACAAATCACTGATGCAATTATTGTAAATTCGAAACTTTCCCGGGCGGCAAACAGTTATGCATGCATTTCTGGGCCCCTCTCTTTCCCGCCGGGATTCCGGCTTTTCCTGAAATATTTAGCGCTCTCCGGGTGAACTGAGTAAAAACAAACAGCCTGAGAGGAACCCAACATTTTCACAGTAAAATACGTACGAAGAAAATCGATGAGTGTAACTGAAATGTAAGCATATTATAAACATATTTACAACTGAGAAATTTATGCACGTATATTTACTTGTAAGATGAAATAATATTTTCTAAAACAAATATCAACGTATTTTTGTTACGAAAAAGCTAACTATACAGGGTGTCCCCGAATGGTCTGTACAACGCTCTGCCACATATTCTCTGAAACAAAATAAGACGATTTAACTTAACTTATCTCTATCCAAAAGCCATCTACGAGGCCTCAAAGATATTATTTTTTTTTTTCATTATTTTTCAAATATTTTTATTTTGGACCTAGGTAAGAAAACCTAATTTGGCACATTTAATTACATTGATACCATGCACTTTTTGCGATATGTTTCTTTATCCTACGTTTAAAGTAAGTGGTCAAATTAGGGCCATCGACTTCTTAAGATACCTAAATATTTTTATTCAACAGATCAAATCATAAGGAATACTTTTTTTCTGCAATATCATTCAATTTTACGTATTTTTGTCTCTTATAAAATTTTTCTATTTTCCCCACAAAACAATATTTTTATTTGTCAAAAAAGTAATAAAATTATGAACAATATTTTGCTTCTCAAAACAATTAACAAAGTAGAAATAAAGATAGGTACCTAACAATAAACACAAATTTATTAGTTTCACAACAAATGTTCAAACTGATTGGCATTTTCAGCAATACAACAATTTACACGTCGCAAAAAATTAAAATGGACACGTTGTAAAACACCAACATTGTTTTTAACTGTTTGAAACGCATTCTGTATTCGCGCCCATAATTCGTCGTGCGTATTTATGGGCTTACCATAAACAATAGATTTAATAGTTCCCCACAAAAAAAAGTCCATTAGGGTGATATCCGGGGAACGTGGAGGCCAAGGCACTGGTGCGTTATTGCCTCTCCCAATCCATTTATTGGGATACTTTTGGTTTAAAAAAGTACGCATTGGTAAAGTGAAATGAGGTGGAGCCCATCATGCATAAACCACATATCACGCCTAAGTAAAAGCGGCACATCCTCCAGAAAGACTGGCAATTCCTGAAGATGTTGTAAGTACTGTTCTCCGTTTAAATTTTGTGGTAAAATTACTGGTCCTACAATAATATCATTTACTATACCGGCCCAAACATTTATTTTAAATTTCCGTTGGAAATGCATGGTTTTAGTTGCATGTGGATTATCTTCGGAATAAACATGCTCATTTTTAAGATTTGTTATACCTCTTCGGGTAAAACACGCTTCGTCTGTAAACAAAATTGTCTTGGCGAAATTCAAATTGTCAATTTGGATATTAACAATAAATTGGCAAAACTGAAGTCGCTTATCGTGATCCTGAGGCATTTGCTCTTGAACTTTTTGAATGTGATATGGGTATAGCAGTTGCTCTTTAAACACCTTATGCACAACATTTTTAGATACGCCTAGTTCAGCACCTAAACGCCGGGTACTTTTAGATGGATCTTCATCTATCCGTTCTAAAATCTCTTCTTCAACATCCACAGTTCGTACAGTGCATCTTCTACCACAATCCCTCGCAGAGTATTCTAAACGGCCAGTTTCTCGAAGTCGCCTTTCTACAGAAGCAAATGTTTGATGGTTTGGTATTCGGCGATTTGGAAATCTTTCACTGTACACTCTTACACATTTGCGGCCATTACCTTCACAAAACCCAAAAACTAAAACAATATCAGTTAATTCATTAATTGAGTACATGACTAACGTTGTCACAAAATCACCGATAACTGAATTTCACAGGTGTCTCAATTTCTATTTTTGTAAATAAAGAATCAGTTTTTTTTTAGAATTTTATTTCTTTGTTGTTTTGACAAATAAAAATATTTTTTTTGTGGGGAAAATAGCAAAATTTTATAAGAGACAAAAAATACGTAAAATTGAATGATCTTGCAGAAAAAAAGTATTCCTTATGATTTGACCTGTTGAATAAAAAGATTTAGGTATCTTAAGAAGTCGATGGTCCTAGTTTGACCACTTACTTTAAACGTAGGATAAAGAAACATATCACAAAAAGTGCATGGTATCAATGTAATTAAATGTGCCAAATTAGGTTTTCTTACCTAATTCCAAAATAAAAATATTTGAAAAATAATGAAAAAAAAAATAATATCTTTGAGGCCTCGTAGATGGCTTAGGAACCACTTTTGGATAGAGATAAGTTTAGTTAAATCGTCTTATTTTGTTTCAGAGAATATGTGGTAGAGCGTTGTACAGACCATTCGGGGACACCCTGTATATATTTTTAATATTTATATAAATTGTACATAAAATTTTGATGGGCCAGCACCAGTTTTTAGATAGCACTGCTCAAAAGGTTTATTTTTATTGAACATACGATATTTGAGGGTGGAATAATTTTGATTCTCACGCGGACAATCAGATTTGGATGAATAATCCCCCTATGGAGGTATCGTACTTTGTTTTTTTTTTTTTAAAAGCAGTATGGAAAATGCTGCAGCATTACAAAAATTGGAAATGGATTTGGCGCCTGCAGCGACCTAAAAGAGTGTGTTCAGTCGCGCGCGAGCACATTTCCCATTCCGGCCGCTCTCTTTTATTACTATTTTTCGGCCCTCGTTTATTTTATTTTCCGCTGTTGTTCATTCCGGACGTGAAAATGGAAACGTGTAAACGGTAATCCCCGGCCCCTCTGATCTTTTTCGCGAATGTGCATTTCACGTGTGATCACATGTAGAAATATAGAGTGGGTGCACTTGTTATCAAAGCCCGCCTAAATGCTCTTTTACACTCCATTTCTTTGTAAAGGTAAATTTAATTCAAATTCAGATTTATTATTCAGTTAAATTATAATGAGGGCATCAATGCATCAATAAATGCATCTCGTAGAAATACAAATTGAATCACTTGTAAGCAAAGGGGTGTAAGTGACTGATACAGAATTTAAGCAATCCAGTTTTGAAGTGGATTTACAGAAAATATACTGGGCTTTTCTAAACTCAAAATTTTACTTCATGCTTAGTCTGGGAGTGGAAAACACTCGTTTAAAGCTTCAAATTGAACTTAAAAAAAACAAAGAATATCTAAAGATTTATAGAAAATAGACTGAATTTGAAATACGTATACTTTAAAGATAAACTCCCTGTATGTATGTTTTTATAAAAGTGTTCAATTTGAAGCTTCTACCGAGTGTTTTCCACTCCCAGGCTAAGCATGATGTAAAATTTCGAGTTTAGAAAAGCCCCGTGAAAATTTGTCGAGGCAAATTTTCTGGGCTTTTCTAAACTCGAAATTTTTCTTCATGCGCCACGCGTATAAAACACAGATTTCAAGTGCAGTTCGAATATACATAAATTTGACAATATTATAGTGTTTTATACGCGTGGCGCATGAAGTAAAATTTCGAGTTTAGAAAAGCCCAGAAATTTTGTCTCGGGTCGCTGCGCGACCCTCGACAAATTTTCCACGGGGCTTTTCTAAACTCGAAATTTTACTTCATGCTTAGTCTGGGAGTGGAAAACACTTGTTTAAAGCTTTAAATTGAACTTAAAAGAAAACACGGAATATCCGCAATTGTATCAATTCCATAGTATGTCATTATTTTTATTAAATCACATTACTTAGAGATAAGTAAAGTGTTAAGTGTGAACATTCATAAATTTAGAATTTTTCCCTCTATAAAAAAGTGACATACATTTTGTCTCTAAAATAAATAGGGAAGCCAATATTTGAGCACTTTAAAATTAACATGCGATTTCCTATGTTGCGTCCGCCAAGTCAACACCCGGTATATGTATTTTGTATATAAAATATTAACAGAGACAATTGCAGTGAAAATTATCATTGTTTTCAACAATTTGTTACAACATAATATTTTTACTTTCCCCCTATGTAATACAAAGAGAAAGTATTGTTTTCGTGAAAATTCGAATCAAAAATTTTAGCGGAAATATCCGTTTTGAGGTCCCCTGAGTCGAATAAGACCATTTTTGAAAAATGTCTGTCTGTCTGTCTGTGTGTCTGTGTGCGCTGTACCGCAAAAACCGCTAAAGATATCAAGATGAAACTTAAGCTTTTTGTTACAATCGGAAGAACTAAAAAGCTTTTGGTAAAAATCGGAAAACAGGAAGTGGTACTTTACTCTTAGCGTTTTTCAGTTTTTTCAGATTTTTTTAATAAATGTTCATCAAACAAAAAATTCTTTCAAATAAAAGTTGTAGATAATAACAAAATTAAGATATATTGTTTATTTACTTTTTGTCATAGCACTCTTAGTTTTTTAGATATTTTAAAAGTTGTTTGTTTTATCCAGTTATTGATGTGTAACAGTGTATGTGTCGATACAATTGAAAAATGTTTTAAATAAAAGTTGTAGAAAATAAAAAACTAAAGATTTTTTATGGACTCACTTTTTGTCATAGCACTCTTGGTTTTTGAGATATTTAATAAATAGTGTTTTTTATCTAGTCATTGATTTGTGTCAGTGTGTGTGTTGATACAATTGGAAAATGTTTCAAATAAAAGTTGTAGGTAACAAAATATTAAAGATATTTTGTATCTTCACTTTTTGTCATAGCACTCTTAGTTTTTGAGATATTCAATAAATAGTGTTTTTTATCTAGTCATTGGTTTGTGTCAGTATGTGTTGATCCAATTGAAAAATGTTTCAAATAAAAGTTGTAGTTATCAAAAAGTTGAAGACATTTTGAAAATAATAATGCTACAAATATTTTAAAAGTGATTGAATACGCAATTTACGGGGGAAAGTACTATGATGGACACATCACCATTTTTTAGAAATAATTTCATAGCCTTATAGAGAATAATTTTTTTATATCATATGTGTTAATGTATTTTATCATACAATTATGAAGCAAATTATTATTGTTAATAATAAATCAATTATTTTTTTACATGATGCGCTTAATTAAAATAACTTAAATGTTTTATTCCATTAAAAAATAAATTATTTAATATAAATAACTGAGCAAAAAATAATCAAAGCAATTTTTTCCTCTTTTATAATTTACAAATTTCATGAAATATTTCACTTTAATAATTTAGAAAATTCAAGAAACAATCCGCTGTTATAATTTAGAAGAATCATTGTGTTTTTTTTTTTTAATTAAAATATTTCCGATATTATGTGTATGCATTCCACTTTCATTCAAAATTCTTCAAATATTTCAATTTTCTCGGCAGAATATTTCATTGGATAAATTTCTAAATATATTTGTTAAAATATTTAAAATTTCTTTTCAGAATATTTAAGTGAATTAATTTCTAAATACAATCACTAAATTGTTTATTTAAGTTTCGCTTCGGAATATTAAAGTGCATTCATTTCTACATAAAAAATCAATTGATTGTAACTTAATTTAATAATAAAGATTGATTTTTACATACGTTTTAAATCAAAACATTTATTTAAATATTTCTGCAAATATTTTGTTCTAAAAAATGTTTTAAACTAAATCAGTGTTTTATACGCATGGGCATGATGTAAAATTTTGAGGTTAGAAAAGCCTGTAAATTTGATTTGCTAAGCAACCAAACCAAATTTTCAGGCTTTTATAAACTCGAAATTTTACTTCATGCTAATGTGTGAGTGGAAAACCCTTGTTATTGTTAATAAAATCAAATAAAAATACTAACATATGTAACTAATTAATGTTGGCAGTGAGTTTTAAATTAATTTCTTCTTGAATTATTTGTTTACAAATTAATGAAGAAAACTAGAGACTAAATCTAATTGAATTATTCACGAATTTAATTATAAGTTAATTCCTTGTTGGATTATTTTCTTTACAAATTCATGAGGAAAATTAGAGCCTAGATCTAATTAAATTATTTACGAGTTTTCAATATAAAAGCAATAATTATCAATACTTTTTTTAAAATGTATTTACCAAAAAATCCCTTTTTATAATAAACATTTACAGAATATTCGATAATTTTTCCTAAAAATAAATGAAAATGATAAATGTTTTTTATTATTTTAAGGACATATATATTACGAACATTGCTCATTTTTTTGAAAAATTGTCATAAAATATTGAACGATTAAAAAAATGTAAGAATTAACTTAGAAATAACTGCTCTTTAAAACTTTAGAATTAAAATATTTTAATCGCTTTATTAGAATTTTTTAATCAAAGTCAAATTTTTTGAAAAAATGCAAATTTTAAGGAGACTTAAGTTTGAAAATTAGAAGAAAATATTGAATTGGTAAAACAATTTCAAATTCTTAAAATTCGCTTACAAATAATTTCTTGTAAAAAATACAGGGTGAATCACTAAGCGGAAATCGGTCTATAGTGGGCGTATCGTTGAAAATACCAAAAAAGGGTCACATAAAAGTTGTTCAGAATCAAGTTTTTCATAACCCAAAATAATTGCTAAATATGGCGGCCTTACCGTAAATAAACACCAACTTCGTTATTTTAAATAGAACACCCTATATATTTTTACATTTTTGGATTTGCTCGATAAAAATAAACATGAGTTTTTTGATAAATTTGACGATTTCAGAGGATATACTGAGTAGCATATGGAAGCGCCATGTCTCTTTGCCAATTAACAAAATATAGCATGTCCTCTTAACTATTTAAGGAACTTATTGTATTGACAAGTATAAGGCTAATGCCAGTAACACAATAAATTATTATTATTATTATTATTTAAAAAAATCTGTTTCCCTTGCATCTACTCAATTTTTTTCAAATTAGCATATACACCCCTTTGTAGTAAGGTCGGAAATTTACATGTTATTTGGCCATAAGAACGAACAACGATTAATCTTCCACAATAATGAAAATAGAGTATTGAAACTTATACATATTGTACATTGAAGCTTTGCGAATAAATTAACAGTATTTTTTTTAAGTTTCTTAGATTCAATATAAATTAAACAATAGATCACTGCCAAATGATCACATAAATCCGTGTATTACTTCCATAGGAAACATTATTTTTTATTCATATTGCTTTAATTTATTGAGGTAATTATTATAAACATATTGTATTAAATAGATTGATCTAAAATAAATGATAAATAAAATTAATCGTTGCTTAGAAATCTCTATAAGAGCAATGTAAATTTTGATTATATTTTCAATAAATAGGGGGCAGCATCGTGCCTTTTAAGTAATATTTTAAAAATTTACTGTGATTTCTAAAAACATGTAAAAATAAATTAGGTTTGATATGCAAAATTCGTGTACATTTGCCGGGACGCGGGCTCCTGGCTCCCGACCTTGAGTAGCAAATGTATTTTTTCTCACGCGGACCATTCATTCATTCATTATGTTATTGATACACAACAAAGAAAGACATTATCAAAATATTTACCAATACATTTTGTAAATACAGGGTGTCTCCTAAAAAACGCCGCAGGCCATAACTTCTTTATTTATTGAGCGATTTCATAAAAACAAAAAACAATTAAAATGGCTCCACCAGATCTACAAAGAAGCCTTGATTTGAGTTTTTTACCAACCTCCAACTGCCAAACAGCATACCTCGAAAACAAAAAAAACAGCTATATTATTCCTAGATATAAAAAAGGCCTTTGACTCAGTCTGGCATCGAGGTTTGCTGTTTAAGTGCAACTCCCTGAATATCCCATTACACCTAATCTATCTCATTGATAATTTCCTAAACAATCGACTCCTTAATCTCCGCGTCCAAAATACCATTCCCCGGCCCTTTATTCCTCAACAAGGTGTTCCCCAAGGCTCTCCATTATCTCCGCTCCTATACAATATCTATGTTCATGACATATACAACCCCAACCCACAGTACCCTAATCCCTCAGCATATTTTCTGCTCTTTGCCGATGACACTGCCCTTATAACACACCAACCCACCCTTCCTAAAGCTTTCTCTACTCTCCAAGGGCTAATAGATTCGCTATCTCTTTGGTTTGCCAAATGAAGAATATCCATTAATCCCAATAAATCCTATCTATTCATACCTTTCCACAGACCGATCAATTCCCCATTTAGCATAACCATATCAAACACCGTAATCAGCCCATCCCCTGCATGCAAATACCTTGGCATCACTTTCAACCCCAAACTATCCTTCAAACTCCATTCCCAAACCATGAAAACGAAAATTCAAAATAGGGCGCGGCATTTCAGATCGTTTACCTTTCAAAATAAAGGGATTACAACAAAAATAGCTGTCCACATGTATAATATGATCTGCCACTCTCTATTAGAATATGCTTCAATCCTCTTTCTTAACCCTCGTCCCTCAATATTAAATAACATCGAAGTCGCAGAACGATCAGCCTTTAGAATCCTCACAAAAATCAGACACAACAATAACCCACTCCACAACCCCTCCACAACCTTATTGGATGAAAAAACAGAAATAATCCCTATCCAACAACGACTTACCCAACTATCCCAAAAATTCGCATCTAACCCACACATCCATGACATCCTTAATCACCTCTGTTTAGTACGAAACCCCAATATTTCTCCCAAACTCAACAACCCAGAAACCACCATTCATCAATTCATTTCATCTCACATGAATCATAACTAACTGACAAGACAAGGACAACTACAACCCAGGCTGAAAGACTGATGGTCGATAGCCAAGGATCGTAAAACAAAATATAAGTATAAAAATAAACAAACTGTAATTTTTCTGAGTGCACAATAAAGATGTTTATATATATATATATATATATATATATATATATATATATATAATGATCAAAAAATCAACTTGAAAAACAAAAAAACAAATGAATAAAAATTAATAATGTGTTGGGCCTCCACGATTTCCCAAACACTAATTAACACGTCGAGGCATGTTAGAAATCAGGCTGTCAATATCGACTTGGGGTATTTCATTCCAAACTTCGATAATTTGACCTCTAAGTTCCATTACAGTGTTAGCGGGGCGCTGTAAGTTACTTATTCTAACACCTATCATATCCCAAACATGTTCTATTGGCGATAGATCTGGAGAACGAGATGGCCAAGGTAACAAATTGATTTCGGCACTATCAAAAAACTGTCTTGTAATGGCCGCTATGTGAGGTCGAGCATTATCTTGCTGAAAAATGGGGTTCTGCAAGCCATTTACATAGGGCACTAACACTGGCCGTAAAATGTTGTCAATATACCGAATCGCGTTAAGACTTGCTTCTAAAAAAACTAGAAGAGACCGACTACCATATGATATCGCCCCCCAAACTATAACTCCCTGTGTAAGAGCCGCATGTCTTTCAACAGCAAATTGAGAAATTCTGCGTTCACCGCGTCGACGTCTCACTCTTCTGCGACCATCATGAGCCCATAAACAGAACCGAGACTCATCGCTGAAGATAATGTTATTCCATTCATGGGTCCAATGTTGTATTTCCCTGCACCAATCAAGTCTTGCTCTGCGATGCTGCAGAGTAAGAGGTAGACACAATTGTGGACGGTAGGATCTTATACCAAAACTGCGGATTCTTCTGTAAACAGTAGCCATGGATACTCTTTAGCCATTTATTGCCAACCAGTCATTTCCCAATGCCCGCGACGTTGTAAATCTGTCCCTTAAAGTTGTAAGACGAAGAGCTCGATCTTCACGCTCAGTGGTGCTTCTTGGACGTCCTGATCCAAGTCTACGTCGATTCTCCCCAGCTTCGGACCATCTAGACTAGCAGCGTACGATCACCGATACACTACGGCCTACCCTTTCAGCAATAGCACGAACCGAAAAACCCGCTTCTCGCATTCCAATAATGCGACCCCTTTCAAATTCACTTAGATGATGATATTGTGCACGCCGACGAACACGGGGCATCTTTTTATGTTTTACAAACTAAAACGTCAAACTACTCAAAGGCTACTTGGATATTAGAAGCAATTACATTAAAAAATCAGCAGCTCTTCATAATGGTGAAATCAAGGAAAAATACCATTAAATAGTAACCAAAACAATTGATTTTTTTATCATCGATGCAGTTCATTTACATGATCAAATTCTGTAAATTTCATTAAAATTGTCCAATAAATACTTTGTGTTCTGATTTTTTTGAAAGGCAGTATATATATATATATATATATATATATATATATATATAGTATATCGGGCAATAAACTGTTAATATTGTTACCCATCACTTGAGTTATTTTACCAATAATAATAAATTTGGCTGACAAAAACAAAAAAATCGAATCTGAGATACAGTCTCACTTAGATAACAGTTATTGTTTCATGTGTTCAGTTTTATTTTTCCATGGCATATTTAAAAAAAATCTATGACTCCAACTAGTTAGGGGTCATTTTTACCACTCCATTTTTACCACTCCATTTTTACCACTCTATATTTACCACTATATTTTTGTACCACTATATTTTTTTCCACCATTTTATTACCATCATATTTTATTACAAATCATATTTTTCCTGATTTACATCATAATTAGGTACATCCAAATTGGATGTTGTGACCAACGGCCCTAAGATACTTAGCAATAAATTCGTCTTCGTCTTTACGAGTTTCATAATCGCGCACGATGTTGGAAATTCGTTCTTCCGTTTTGACGCTGGACAGATTTTCAGTCCTCTTAATTTTTCTTCCCAAGTCCAACTCTCGAAGCATCGTCTCAGTATCCCCTTGCTCCTTCTGCAACTCCGCCAAGAACGCGTAGAGGCTGGGATGATCCTTGCCGACGACTACTGCGAACCGATTGTGCCACCCCTCGCTCATGTTGTTAGTTCTTGACTTGTTCTGCAGCACGGCCTCGTACATGTTCCACAGCCTTGGTGGGTACCTGAATAAATAATCGATAAGAAATCACAGTATCATAGTATCACATATCATAAAATACCTAGGTGCAGTTGCACGACGTCTTCCTCTCGCGGGTCTGCCTCAGACACATGTCAAACCAGGAAATCAAAAATCAAAAATAGAACCGAATGAATGTTTTATACAGACTTGTAAATACTTCAGAAATATTTGTAAGATAACTAATGGTAAAAAATGAGTAGTAAATAATATATGGTAGTAAAACCGGATTTGTAAAATGAATTGGTGGTAAAAAATATATGGTGGTAAAAATGGAGTGGTAAAAATGTCGTACAATCCTCCAACTTTATGTTAATAAACATTTTTTTTTACTAATGAATATTGCATTAAAGCCAACTTGTTGTACACGTTTAGATTTAGAAAAGTAACCTCTATCAGAATCAATTTAAAAAAATATACGTGGCCATTTGAAAAAAAAAAGTTGACTATCGCTGACATGAAATTTGATTTGGTAAAGAAGTGAAATTTGGGCTTGTTTGTAGATCTTGTGGAGACATTTTAATTGTTTTTGATTTTTTATAATCGGTCAATAAATAAAGAAGTTATGGCCTGCGGCGTTTTTTAGGAGGCACCCTGTATAATTGCATTTCTATGTTTTGAATAGTCAAAAAATGTCAGTCAATGTTGATTCAAGTCCTGAGTTGGAAAGATTCCTTTTTCATTTATTATTATTTGTATTGTTTTGTTTTCGTTGAAATTAACAATTTTTAATGATTTGCAAAATGTTCGGGGTCTTGTCAATTTTTGTTATTTTGTAACACTCGAATTTTTAACACTAATTTGTAACACTCTTTCGCGTCGATGTTGGGTTTGTTCGTGGAATTTGTAGAAATAGACCCTGAACTTATCAAACTTTTAACACTTTGTATTTGAGTCAACGATAATTTACAGTTATAGAAAATTAATCTATCTAATCCCGAGTTTATGAAGGTTCTGCCTTTTGAAAAACATTCAAACGCTTTTAAAGACCTTCCCCACCCTGCGGTCAATTAGCAAGAAGGGCCTACGTGACCCAACACGCATAGGATCGGAAAACGGCGTAATTAAATAACATCATTAGGTTTAGAATTTGAATAATATTTGCTTTTAGAATTATTGGTTTTGAATTATTAGGATTAGCGTTCACCGTCCCCGATTTTATCTGTACCTTACAAAGTAAACGTAGTGCAATAGAAATTATAATTAAAATAAAGATACTTTACAATTTTCGACATTATAAAATATTGTAATTGATTTTTATAAAATTTATATAGAATAATAGTAGAAATAATAATTATTGAGCTCCGTGAATTTAAAAGATTTTCAAAATTTTGAAGTTCATTTTCAATTTCTATTAAATTTCCAACATTTTAGTTAATCTTTAACGCTTTTCGTAACTTTTCTAATATATCCTTTCATTTTTAAAATTCTTAAATTGTTTAAATTGTTCTTAATTTTAAAAATTTAGATACATTTCGTCAATTTTCCAGTTCTTGTGTTATGAAATTCCACGGTTTTCTTTAATTTTCAAAATTTTTAAAATGTTGATGCTATTCATGAATTCCCGAGATTTTTGTCTTATTTTGAAACATTATCAATTTTCGTGAATTTTCGAAACTTTCGTTAATTTTCATGAATTTCCACGATTAAAGTTAGTTTTCATAATCTCATTTTTCGTAAATTTTCAATGTTTTAGTCAATTTCAAAAATCTAAACACTTTTCGTAAATTTTCAAGATTTCCGTTAATTTTCAAAATTGCGAGGGTTTTCGTGAAGTCTAAAGATTTTCGGTAATTTTCAAAATCGAGAATTTTCAAGATTTCCGTTAATCTTCAACATTTTCATACAAGTGTGAATTCCTAAGAAATTATCAAAATTTATTATACATTTGTAGTAATTATTTTAATTTATCGAAAATTTTCGAATAATTACTTTAGACGTTATATTAATCGTCAACGATTAATAAACGTTTTGCAGAAAGGCCTCATATTTTTTTGTCAAATAAATTTCTTTAAAATTTGCGAACCTGAATATTAACGAAATTCTTAAAAATAGAAAAATTCATGAATACCGGATTTTGTTATTAAATTAACGAAAATCTAGAAAATACATGAAAAGCGTCAGAGTTTTAAAAAGTAACGAAAAGAGCCAAGAATTTAAAAACTAGCAATAATCTTGAAAAATGCATGATTTTTGTCAAAATTTAAAAATTGTTATAGATCTTGGAAATTCAAAAATAGTTTGAAAATCAACATACGTATTGAAAAATTCACGAGTCGTCAAAATTTTGAAAATTAATTAAAAGCTTCGAAATTCACGAAAATTGACAAGATTTTAAAAATTGAACAAAAACTTGTAAACCCTCAAGATTTTGTAAATTAATTAAAATATTGTAAATAGCCAGTAATTATTTTTTAAAGAAAGTTTTCCACTCCCAGACTAAGCATGAAGTAAAATTTGTAGTTGAGAAAAGCCATTAGAATTAGGATTTGGACGCGTAGCGTCCAAATCCAAATTCTAGGTTTTCTCAACTCGAAATTTTACTTCATGCGCCACGCGCATAAATACACTGATTACTTGTTAAGTTTAAAATATTTAAAACATTTTTTATTATAGATTTTTATTTTTAACATATTTCAAATTGTTGTCATATTTCAATATTTTTTGACATTTCATCACTCTTTGACATTGTGTTAGTATTTTATCAAATTTAAACATTTCATCGATTTTCGACAATATTTGATTTTTTCAAAATTCTGGCAAATTTAAACATTTATACTTCGACATTTTATCACTTTTCCATGGTTTTCGCACCACAGACAGAGCATAAAATTCTAGATAAACTCATTAAACTCTATTATTATTAATATACATCAATTATATTTTCTTAATTTGTATACACATGCTTATATGTAATATACATTTATAATGATTGTAATTCATAATTATATAAGTATAAATGAAATTGCCAATTCTTGGTTGCAGAATACTTCAAACATTAAAAGTGCGATTCTTTTCGCAATCTACAAGTTAGTCTTACAAAGACTATATCAAACAAGTAGGTTACTGTATGTAACAGCAAACACTTGTTGTATAATTCAATGTCCGTCGGGGTATTAGCCCGGGAAGTAGTTGTTTCAATGAGTGTTTGATATAGTCTTTGTAAGACTAACTTGTTGTAGATTGCGAAAAGAATCGCACTTTTAATGTTTCATAATTATATAATAAAAATAAGTATTGAAAATGAGACAAGCTAAAATAGTTGAATGTTTGTCGATTGAAATTAAAATCGTGAATATTTATTTATTCAGATTACTTGTCTACTGAAATTGAATACTCATTTATTCGCCCGGCTCTATCTATACAACCAAAGAACGCACTCCGCACTCATAATTTTTATTATTCGTTGGGATAAAATTAGGCAGGCACGATGAACCGATACACAGACAAAACTACTTTCAGCAATTTTGCTATCTCTGCGCCATCTCGTACCCCAGAAACACACTACCAGCAAAAATTGGCCCTCTTAAGTGCCTCAATTATTCAATCTAGACCAGGGGTCTCCAAATAACAATTGATTTTTGTTATAGTTTTTGTAAATGGTTATAAAATTAGTTGGATCTTGGCTCATTTGGTTATGTAGAATATATTAGTAGGAATTTGTTGTTTTTTAAAAAGCGGCCAATTTGATGTTTCTAACGAGTGTTTCCACTCCCAGGTTAAGCATGAAGGAAAATTTCGAGTTTAGAAAAGCCTGAAAATTTGGTTTGGTCGCGTAGCGCTACGCGCTACGCGACCAAACCAAATTTTCAGGCTTTTCTTAACTCGAAATTTTCCTTCATGCGCCACGCGTATAAAACACTGAAATATTTATTGTGAAGTACAAATTTTACTCTCAAAAATTCTAATTTTTGAAATTAAAGAAGTCTGGAAATTTGGATTTGTACAAATTTCTAGGCTTCTCTAAACTCGAAATTTTATTTCTTGTATAATCAAGGAATGGAAGCACTTGTTAATAAAGGTTATTATTATTATTATTTTTAAAGAAATAACTTGTTAGAAATCTCAATTTGAACGCTGTTATAAAAACTAATGAGGTACCACAAGGCTCCAGTTTTACCCCCTAATTCTTCATGAAATTTCGTTCAAGCTTAATCAATTAGTGAAAACACTTGTTAGAAGTTTCAAATTGCCAAAAAACAGCGATTGCCTAATCTTTTATTAAATTTAAAATAAATTTGTTTTACATTTAATGCATGTAAAACAAATGTATTTCCAATAATAATAAAAACCTTTATTACCCAATAGGCCAAAAACCCAATTACAGAGTAACAAGTATAAACATAAAATAACAATCTAGCAGCGGCAACTCGCAGCCTAACTTCAGGGTAGGCCCAAGGTAACATGTATCCGTTATTGAAAAAAAAAACAGCTATTTTATCCTTTATTATTCCTAAAAGTGTAATTAAAGATGGTAAATAAATATAAAGGATAAAGTCGCAATCCAAATTTATACAATATTTTGTAATGCCCCCCTTTTTCTGGCAAAATTCATGTGATTTAAACTAATTGCCTGCGAATGTCGAGTAAAAAAAATTATGGACCATCGGTGAAAACAAAATGGTGGGGGTAGTCAAATTTGTTTAATGTGTGTCAAACTTTGCACCTTTCTTTTTCTCTCATTTAATTATTTTTATTATCACTCCATATTTCTTTTAAAAAACAATTAACCGGTATAAATTTTGCTATATTTGACATTACCCAATTTTTGATTTGTCCCAACATTTTATGTCTACCAATGGTACATGGGAACATCCAAATGTATAAGGCATATTAAAAAAAAGGTTGGGAAACACTGCTCTAAATTATTACTCTGAGTACACTATATAAATGTAGTAATTACTAGTGATGGGCAAAATCGATCAAAAAAGATCGATTGATCGATCCTTGCAAGCGATCGAGCCGCTCGAGCTTCTCGTGCCGCTCGATCTTTTTGATCGGCTCGATCTTGTCGATCGTCCCAATCTTTTCGATCGGCTCGATCTTTTTTGATGTTTGTGCATTTCATAATTTTTTTTTAAATTAAAAAAAAGAAATTATGTTTATGTTAATTAACCTCCTAACCCTCTCCACAAAAACAATCATTTTACCGTTTTTTTTGGTCAACTAAATCATGATAACATGTAAATTCTTATAAACATTGCAAAATATTTTTTTAAGTTTGTGCTGTTGAGTTTTTATTAATTTTCTTAAGAGACATTAAATCACTGTAAAAGATAATCACCATTTATAATAAGGATTTTTTTTTTAATTTTACAAAATTTAAGTCGTAGGTAATGGTATTTTCTTTTTACTAAATAATTTGTATATAGTTTTCTAAAATATTGATAGGAATTTTAGGTATTTTATTTTGTTAATTATAATATATGCAAAAAATAAAATTTTGTGGTATCTGTACATTATTTTTATTTTATAGAAACAGAAAATAATGTACAAGGAGTTTTTCTATTAAGTATACGTATTCCAAATTCAGCCCATTGTCTGTAAATCTTCAGATATTCCTTATTTTTTGTTAAGTTCAACTTAAAGCTTTAAACGAGTATTTTCCACTCCCAGACTAAGCATGAAGTAAAATTTCGAGTTTAGAAAAGTCCCGTGAAAATTTGTCGAGGGTCGCGCAGCGACCCGAGACAAATTTTCTGGGCTTTTCTAAACTCGAAATTTTACTTCATGCGCCACGCGTGTAAAACACTAAAATATTGTGTAATTTATGTATATTCTAACTTTACTTGAAATCTATGTTTTAAACGCGTGGCGCATGAAGTAAAATTTCGAGTTTAGAAAAGCCCCGTGAAAATTTGTCGAGGGTCGTGCAGCGACCCGAGACAAATTTTCTGGGCTTTTTAAACTCGAAATTTTACTTCATGCGCCACGCGTTTAAAACATAGATTTCAAGTAAAGTTAGAATATACATAAATTACACAATATTTTAGTGTTTTACACGCGTGGCGCATGAAGTAAAATTTCGAGATTAGAAAAGCCCAGAAAATTTGTCTCGGGTCGCTGCGCGAACTTTGTTGCGCAATTTCTTGTATTTATAAAGCGCGATCCAATCCTCAAATTTTGTGTGCCTTGGCGCTGTGGCCTACCCTGAAGTTAGGCTGCGAGCCGTCGCTGATAAGCAGGGTTCTTGTGTTTAAACCACTTTGTTTTAAAACAGTCTTTTAAACATGTTTAAAAACTGCCGTGTTTTTTCAAACGGTTTTGTTTTAAACATGTTTTAGACGTTAACTTTGTTTGAAACGTTTTTTTTTATTATTTTAAATATGCTAAATTATATTTTATACTACTTCCTTAAGATTTTTTGTTGAAATTGTTGAAGATATTTCAAATTACATTATTAAACTGAACTATTTATTACAATAAAATATCACAACTGTGTGTGCATTAATATGATTTTTAAATACAGGCAATACAGTGTACATTTTACGACATTCGTTGCCTTTTTAAAAGATTTCTATTTGAATCTTTAAACGAGGGTTTTTCACTTCCAGACTAAGCATGAAGTAAAATTTCGAGTTTAGAAAAGCCTGACAATTTGGATTGGCCGCGTAGCGAAGCGGAGCGGCCAATCCAAATTAGGCTTTTCTAAACTCGAAATTTTACTTCATGCGCCACGCGTAAAAAAACGCTGAAATATCGGTAAGTTTAAAATATACGGCCTTAGCAATCTAACATGTAGATGTGAATAACACGTGAGTCAAATTCTGAACTGAACAAATTGTTTAAAACAGTGATTATAGCCAACCCAATAACTCTAACGTATATTAGGTTGCCTATAATCGTAGTTGTATGTGTGTGTTTTTTGAACTTCACTGTAAATCAGTGTTTTTCAGCGTGGCGCATGAAGTAAAATTTCGAGTGTAGAAAAGCCTAATTTGGATTGGCCGCTCCGCTTCGCTACGCGGCCAATCCAAATTCTTAGGCTTTTCTAAACTCGAAATTTTACTTCATGCTTAGTCTGGGAGTGGAAAACACTCGTTAAAAGCCTCAAATTAAACGCGTTAAAACAACGAATTTCCCCAAATTTAAAAAACGCTGTAATTATCGGGATATGTATACTCAAAAGAAAAATGCCCTGTATGTTCTGTTTTAAACACGTTTTAAACGTGTTTTAAACATGTTTTAAACAACTTTTAATAATGTTCTTAATCGTTAATGTTTTAAACACTGTTTCAATGAAAAAAACACGTTTTGTTAAAAAAAAACTGTTTGTTTTAATTAAAATAAAAAAAAAACGTTTTTCTTAACAGCTTTGCTGATAAGTAAAAGTAAATAAATAAATGTTAAATATAAAAAATGCCAAACAAGATAATTAAATAAAAAGAAAAACGAAAACAAGAATACAATTTTCAAATAATCCGCAGTATAAATATTATATTATCTGCAGCCTTATGAGTTGAATTCCACATTTGAAAGGAATGTCTTGAAATCTCTCAGACTACAGTTAAATATGTCACAAATGTAATAAAATATTAGGCTATTTAAGTTATGCAAACCTCTTTTCTTCGAAACAAGATTTTCTTTGCTTTACAAATGTTATTAGAAATATGAGTATAAAATATACACCCATGTACAAGAACATTTGAAAAGAATCAATAAATCGTCTGAGACGACAACGAGGGTGAAATGTTAAGAATGCGCCCTTTTTATCGCGAGAAGAGGGCGTAATCAGCGTGTGTGCGAGTGTGAAAAAACCGGAGACGTAGTCGTCTTCGTCGCCGGAAAATAAAATTGGGTCCTTTATTGGAATCAATAGTAAATACTCGATGCTAGATTTTACGACGCACAATACACTCCGTGCCTTGATTTCGTCCCATTCATTTACACAAGAGAGGACCGAACGCCAAAACGCGATTTCATCCCCCTCCCTGTGTATTCGACTTCATAAAAGGAAATTGCCGGCGAGAGCAGAAACGACACTGGAATGTTGATTTTTATGTAATCTGAAGGAAATGACAAATGAAAATTGTGTTGAAACTATTTAATATAGCAGAGAAGAGTAACTGCCCATAAGTTAAATAATCTCTTTGAAAGTTCTAAATCAATCAGGAAAATTCTACCAAAAAATATTACATTATAGTCCGATTACTGAATTAACAATTAAACTCCGTGCTTTGTTTAATAGGTGGCACTATGTTCAATCTATTGCTCAATAGATGGCATTATATTCAATTATTAATTAAAATATAAAAACGAATTAAATTTAATATCGACTTTCTGCAAAAATTTAGTCTCGTTGAGAATATATTAATCAGTTGAATCCAGCGACGGCTCGTAGCCTAACTTCAGGGTAGGCCACAGCGCCAAGGCACACAACATTTGAGGTTGGGGTCGCGCTTTATAAACACAAGGAATTGTAGAACAAAGCCACCTTTCAATAACGGATACATATTACCTAGGGTCTCTGGCCTACCCTGAAGTTAGGCTGCGAGCCGCCGCTGGTTGAATCACCTAAAAGCAAAGGCGAATAATAAAAAAAATAAGAAATCCAGTTTAAAAGTTCAAGTGATATTAAAACCAGTAAACAAAATAGCAGAATGGTTATGTAGATTTTCTGAAAATATACTGGGTAACAATACCTATCAATAAAAGCTCTACATCTCTCAGGTAATTAAAAGAAAAACTTGCATAACTTGCATAAACTCCATTTTTTTCAAATGGGCACTTACATCCCCTTGCTTCTAAGTGCCTCGATTGATTTTTTATTCAAAAATGTATGTTTACTGTGTGTATATCAACTACGATGCAAATCAATTTTGAACAACAGGTGGCGCTCTGTTCCATTTCATTATCACAGAGCAATATATGGCGTCATGTTTAATCTACAGTGACTGAATTAACCACAGTGGCGACAACTTTGGTATTCTTTTTGATTGGTTGTTAGTAAAAAAAAAAAAAAAAGAAGACCTTTATTGGCATACCTCCACACTTTACATTACATTTATATTTACATTTTATTATCTCATTACCCTCCCGTATCCCTATTACCCTCCCTTCTCTTTTCCCTCTCCCTCCCCAGATTTTCCAAAGTCCTTACCCCGCTCCCATCCTCCCTCATCCACTCCACTACCCTTCTATTCCCTTTCGCTCCCAGCCACTCCTCTTTCACCCCCTCACATTCCTCCGCCAAGTGTCCCCACGTATCCTTCTCCTGTCCACACCACACACACCTTCCATATTCTTCCCCCATCCATACTTTCCTTCCTCTCTCCTCCGATCCACACCTCGCCCTTGCCACAATCACCCTATCCTCTCTACCCCATCCCTTCTCTATCAAATACTTCGGCACCCTCCCATACACCTGCCACCTCCCATACATATCATTATACTGATTTCTGTCAATACACCCTTGCCTTTCCTGCCCTTCCACCTCCTTCCCTTTCCCCCTCACCCACTCATCCATCTTCACCCCATTTCCTAGCCATTCCATTACCTTCGCCTCCGACAGCCCTACCCTCTCATACATTTTCCTCCTCTCCCCCCTCCATCTACCCTCACCCCCACTCACACTCGTCACCCATACATCCTTCACCAATCTCTCCTCATCCAGTTCCCACAATCTCATCTCATACCTCACCACCCTCACCATTGCCTCCCACTCTAGCCTCTCTCTGTTGATCTCCTGAAGCACTATGTAGCCAGGCGTGGACCTTTCCACCCCCAACATGTGTTTCAGGAACCACATCTGCTCCCTCTCTATCACCTCGTACCCTCTCGGTTGTTAGTAATTTAGACCCATCATGGCGGACAAACAGCGGCGTAGAGATGGGCAAGGACGGTCGAGTATACGGTAAGAAGGATCGACAGAATCGAAGATTTTAGAGTAGGGGTAGAGATCGCTTACGTCACAAATGCTCGCTGAATTTAAATGTGGTTACTTCATGGTAAACTTTAGGTAAACATGCAAAAGCTGTAAATTTTCTGATATTCGTTGATTTTAAAAAAATTCAATTTGACGCTTTAAACGAATGTTGTCCACTCCCAGACTAAGCATGAAGTAAAATTTCGAGTTTAGAAAAGCCCCATGAAAATTTGTCGCGGGTCGCGCAGCGACCCGAGACAAATTTTCTGGGCTTTTCTAAACTCAAAATTGTACTTCATGCGCCACGTTTATAAAACACAGATTTTAAGCAAAGTTTGAATATACATAAATTTCACAATATTTTAGTGATTTATACGCGTGGCGCATGAAGTAAAATTTCGAGTTTAGAAAAGCCCAGAAAATTTGTTTCGGGTCGCTGCGCGACCCTTGACAAATTTTCACGGGGCTTTTCTAAACTTGAAATTTTACTTCATGCTAGTCTGGGAGTGGAAATCACTTGTTTAAAGCTTTAAAATTAACTTTAAAAGAAAACAGGGAATATCTCAAGATTTACAGAAAATAGGCTAAATTTGGAATACGTATATTTTAAAGAAAAACTCTCTGTATAATGTAAATACATATTTAAGGATCTTTTCCACTTTTTGACTTTGACGAAATTGAGTCAGCTCTCCCTGGCGGATTATTTTGTGCATTATTTCGACTAAATTTTACATTTTACGATATATTTTCACTGAAACCGGTTGGTTTTCACTAAAACCGGTTGGTCGAAACTTAACACTAACACAAAGTCTTATTTTAGTAACGCTTATTTATAACACAAAATATTAAAAATCTATCTATGAAAGTACAGCGAAACCGGAAAGAGAGGTTATGATAGACTCAAAAACGTAACCAAATCAATGTCATTGATCTCTCTCGCACGAACTAGGGCCTGCGGGGAAAGGGGTAGGGGAAAACATGCAAAGATACAATTCTGTCATACCTTGTAACACATATGTGTTACGCCCATCGACGTACCGTGGCTATGAGGTTTAAAGTTTGTCATAGAAATTTCGTCTACAGTTTGTGTTTTATTTCACTTACCCCAAAAAACGTGTCTCAAAAATTTGCACCGGTAAATAGAATCAACCTAAATATTAATCATCATATATATTTCAAAAATAAGGGAATAGCCCCCCCTCATAGATGACGCTATAAGTGAAAGATGATAACATTTACTGTCACAATTGAATATTAGATGTTTGTATTATAACCTATTTTCTTGATTAATTGGCACCAGACATGGCGGTTAACAGGGAGTTATCGCCACTGTGTTTAATTAAGTTACTGTAGTTTAATCTATTGCTCAATAGATGGCACTATATTCAATATATCGCTCAATAAATTACGCTATATTCAATATATTGCTCAATAGATGGCGCTGTATTCATTATATTACTCAATAGATGGCGCTATATTTAATATAATGCTCAATTGATCGTCACTTAAAAATAATAGGCTTCTCTTAAAAAATATACATAAACTGTTTATTATTATAGATCAAAGAGAGAAGTTCTGTTCTTTGTGTATATCAACGACGATGTCAATCATTTTTGAATATCTCGACGCTGTGTTCCATTTCACTATCACAGGCAATAGACAGACGGTCCCCTGTTCGATCTGTTGCTCAAGAGATTTCACTATATTCAATATATTGTTCAATAGATAACCCTATATTCAACATATTGCTCAAGAGATGCCGCTGTATTCAATATATTGCTCAATAGATTGCGTTATATTTAATATAATGTTCAATTGATCGTCGCTCTGAAATAATAAGGTTACATCTACTCTTTAGAAAAAAATTATCAACTGTTTGTAATTATAGCTCAAAGAGAGGAGTTTTGTTCTTTGTGTATATCAAGCACGATGTCAATTTACCACTATCTTTTGAGCAATACCACTATCTTTTGAGCAATAGATGACGCCATGTTTAATCTATTGCTCAATAGATAGCACTATAATTTACATGTTGCACAATAGATATGTGCACTATATTTAATATATTGTTCAATAGATTATACTATATTTAATATATTGCTCAATAGATGACGCTATATTTAATATATTGTTCAACAGATAGCACTATATTCAACACATCGCTGAATAGATCACACTATATTCAATATATTATTCCATTGACGGCACTTTATTCAATATATTGCTCAACAAACGGCGCTATATTCAATATATTGCCTAATATATAGCACTATATTCAATATATTGCTCAATAGATAACGCTATATTTAACATATTGCTCAAATGATAGCACAATATTCAATATATTGCTCAATAGATGGCACTATATTCAATATATCGCTCAATAGATCACACCATATTCAATATATTATTCCATTGATTCAATATATTGCTTAACAAATGGCGCTATATTCAATATATTGCCTAATATATAGCACTATATTCAATATATTGCTCAATAGATGACGCTATGTTTAATATATTGCTCAAATGATAGCACTATATATTCAATATATCGCTCAATAGATCACACCATATTCAATATAATATTCCATTGACGGCACTATATTCAATATACAGTAGAACCTCGTTATACCGGGATGGCTTTTGGCTATACCTAGCACGATATAAGGAAAACACGGTATATCCGAATATATGTAATTTGTATAATAGTCACATACACACACGCGCATATATATATATATATATATATATATATATATATATATATTCAAGGGACCCAGTATTTACTAATCCCCTTAACATAATAGGGTTAATGCAGGTCGCCACCTACATAACAAGACATACTATATAATACAATAATGACACCGGAACGTTATACCTAATCAGGGCGGTACGCAGTCAATTGTTAAAATTAACATCTTTAAAAAAAAAGAAACCTGAAAAATGACCCCGATATATCCGAATCACGGTATCTCGAGGCCCGGTATAGCGAGGTTCTACTGTATTGACTTATATATAGCACTAAATTCAATATATTGCTCAATAGATGACGCTATATTCAATATATTGCTCAAATCATAGCACTATATTCAATATATTGTTTAATAGATGGCGCTATATTCAATATATTGCTCAAAAGATGACGCTATATTCAGTAAATTGCTCAAATGATAGCATCATATTCAATATATTGCTCAATAGATAGCACTATATTCAATATATTGCTCAATAGATGACGCTATATTCAATATATTGCTTAATAGATGGCACTATATTCAATATATTGCTCAAGTCAATAGACTATATTACCATATTCAATATACAGAGTTACTACAAAAGAAATAGAACCTTTCAATGTTTTATCAATCCAAATCTTACTAACATTATTATGTTATTATGAATTCGTTTACACTGTTGATTTTCAAAGTGATTTTTAAAGTTTACATTATAACCTCACAGGTGCTCAACACAGGGGATTTTGCTTTTAAGTATACATATGCATGCGCTGCACAGGGTGATTCACTATAAATGCCCTCCCTCTAACTTGGTTATTTCTAAACCGATTTGAAAATTTTAAAAAAAACATTTGAAATAGTTTTTAGCGAGATTTTACACACTATACCTAAATATACAGGGTGTATAAAATAAAAGAACTATTGGGTAGTGTTTGATTTTTTTAATGAAAACAACAAAATGTCGATAAATGTACAGGGTGGTTCACCATAACATAACCTCACAAAACCCGACATTTTACCCTGTATTTAAATTTACAATCGGTTAGAGATTTTATTAAGGAATGCAAAGATGCCGTGTTTTGTGAGGTTATGTGACCATTCTGTACATTTTTTGACATTTTGTTTTTTTAAAAGAGTTTAATTTGAATCTTTAAACGGGTGTTATTGATTCCCAGATTATGCATGAAGTAAAATTTAGTGTTTAGAAATGTTAATATACGCCGTTTCGCTACGCAGGACAAATACAAATGTTCGGGCTTTTCAAAACTACGACTTTCAAATAATTTGTTTACAGATTCAAACTTAAGTTTTATTCCCACATTCAATCAACCGAGTCTTTATATTTGTATTGATGGAATTCTGAATAAACCTGGATTTCCCGTGGGTTTAATAAACATAAGTGAATTTCTGAGAATCGAATGAATGTAGGTAAATTTCAGGGGATTAAATGTATATAGGCGGGGTTGATTGAAGGTTTTTTTTTGCCTATTTCTTGTAAGGGATGTAGAAAATTCAGGTCGGGTGTTAGTAATGTGAGGAGAATGTGGGACGCGTAAAAGAGGGTCAGTTTCCTTTTTAATTTCAACAATTGCCCGTTGCTCCCTGCGCTTTTGTTGATTTTTATTGCGGCGCGGAAATATTTTCCTGACGTGTGATGAAAATTAAATTTTTCCCAAGGTATCCGGCGTTGCAGTTAATTTAACAAAAATATAGTTAATTTAACAAAATATAGGTTAATTGTTTTTACAAGAAATTAAATATAAAAAATATAATTTCTATTTATTTTCTTAATAATAGTGTATTTATTTAGAAAACCCTGAAACTTTTCAAATATTACATTTTTGCCCTGAAAGACCAAAAACAATATTTATACCAGTTTTTTATATTTTTTTATATTTTTTTCTATCTACGGCCTTGCTGAGATAGAAATAAATAATATGCAGTGTAAAAAAATGTTTTTTAGACATCAGAAAAATCCCAGGCCTAAAAGGTTAAGTCGACATTCATTTGCAATTTTAACTTATAAAGTTGGAATTAACCGTCATCTTAAATGTATGCATTCTAATCTTCAAATTTTCAGCCAGTACACTATAATTAAATAAATCCTCGGAAACTACCGCTGTTATTTATTATTCACCTTCTTATTCCTTGGAAAATCCCATTTCGCGAAATTCTAAAACCCTATTATCGCGATCGAGTCGAGTTTCGCGAAATGCTGACCGGACCTTGTTTATCCCAAAAGGGGAATTAAAATGGAAATATTTCCCATTTTCTGGCGTTTTGATTAAATTTAAGAATAAATAATTAAAGCGCGCGGTGTAAATTAATAACGAGCCCTGCAAAAACACGAATTTCCCCGGCGAATTATTCAACAACGCTCGTCGGGCTAATTAACGCCAAACATCGGCTTACCATTACGTGCGTGTTTATTCATTCACGTGGGCCCTGTGTTATTTTATTTGCCGTGTAATTTATATTTTATACACTAATTCATCTAAATTTCGTCGGTTTTGCGAAATAATAAATATTTTCTTAGTGTTATAATAATTTACTAGGTTTATATATCGTATGTTCAATAAATTAAAACCTCTAGAGTGCCATGGAAAATATTGTAGGTTGGCAGCTTTGAAATTAAAGATTATAATAGGAGCGTTCATCAAAATGTTTAACATTCAACATGTTTACATTTTTTTGTGATGTATGTTGGTATCTAAAGAACGGTCCTCCGGCCAGTCTATTTCGTACGATTGAAAAAATTCCCAACACGTTCACGATTAATTGTCCGGTCATCAGAGAATTCCCCAATAGTTGGCAGTAAATTCCCAACTGTTGTCTCTGATGAACGGGCCCAATTATTATATCTGACGTTTTATATGTCAATTCCTGAAGCGTGTAGCCAACTTAAATTGAAAAAAAAGATAAATTCATAGCACATACATAGATTTTTGTATTGAACATACGATATAATTAATGAACACCGTTGAATTTACCCACGCTCGACTTTTAAATAATTTTCAAAGAATACACTTTTTTTGGGAGTAATAAATAAGTTAAAATATAAAATCAGAACCAATATGCAAATAAAACAAACAAATGTAATTTATAATGTCAGATTCATCTTATAATGTCACATGACATTTAGATTACTTTGGCATTCGTGATATTTCTCAGTTTGAAATGCCCATATCTTCACTTTAAATCAGTGTTTTGTGCGCGTGGCGCATGAAGTAAAATTTCGATTTGAGAAAAGCCCGAATTTGGATTTAGTCCAAATCCAAATTCTTAGAGCTTTTCTCAACTCGAAATTTTACTTCATGAGTGGGCATCACTCGTTACTTATAGTCACAATCGTCAAAGTATAGTCAAAATATCGTAATTGTCAAAATAGTCTTTATTATAGAAGTTATAAACTATATAAAATATTTTTTCAAAGCGATACATTTTAAAATGGTGACTGTATAGAATGATGTCTTTATTTCCTAATGGAAATGTTAAAATTTGCACAAATTCAAAAAACTATGAAATATCAAAAAATATTGAAATTTGGGAAAAAATGTCAAAAATGTGCAATTTTGTGATATTGTAATGTGATGAAATGTTAAAAATTGCGAAAATTATGGAAAGCGTCGAATAAATATTGAAATTTGTGAAAAATGCCCAAAAGTGATGAAATCAGAAAATGTTGAAATTTGCGTGAAAAATGCTGAAAAGTAATGAGGTTTCAAAATTTGTGCAAATATTGGACAACGTCGAATAAATATTGAAATTTGTGAAAAATGCCGAAAAGTGATGAAATCAGATAATGTTGAAATTTGCGAGAAATGTAATAATGTTAAAATTTGCGAAAAATGTGAATAATGTTGAAATTTGCGAAAATTGTGAATAATGTTGAAATTTGCGAAAATTGTGAAAAATGTCGAAAAGTAATAAAATCTTAAAATAGTCGAAAATTGTCGAAAAGTGATAAAATGTCGTAAAAAACTCGAAAATTGTCAAAAATGGTGAGATTTTACAAAAATTACGAGAAATGATGAAATTATTAAGTAAGAATCGTTAACATTTTATTTAACTTTTGAATAAATCACTTTTTTATACGCGTGGCGCATGAAGTAAAATTTCGAGTTGAGAAAAGCCCGAATTTGGATTTGAACGCTGCGCGTCCAAATCCAAATTCTTCGGGCTTTTCTCAACTCGAAATTTTACTTCATGCTTAGTCTGGGAGTGGAAGACAAAGTAAATTTACTAGATTTTGTTTAATTTTTAGACTCTGACGGGTTTCCTGAATTTCTAAAACTTTCCGAAATTTTCCGAAATTCTGAAAGTTTCGATACTTTATATAAGTTTTAAAATTTTCAATTTTATAAATTCTTGGCAATTTTTATGAATTTACTAAATATTCTTTAACTTAAGAAATGTTAAAGTTTTTCATGAAATTTGAAGATTTCTGATAATTTTCAATAATCTAATGATTTTCCTGAGTTTTTTTAATTTTCGATGAAATGTTTCATGAATTTTCCTTAAATTATTTAGTTAATATTCATGAACATTTATCATGACTTTTCGTCATTCGTTTTTAAATCTTAATAGTTATCGTAAATTTTCTATAAGTTTTTTTAATTTTCGATGAAATGTTTCATGAATTTTCCTAAATTTTTTTAAACCTTGGCAGTTGTCGTAAATTCTTTTGATTTTCCTTAAATTATTAAGTTAATATTCATGAACATTTATCATGACTTTTCGTCATTCGTTTTTAATCTTAATAGTTATCGTAAAATTTCTAAATGTTCGTTACATTTAAAAATTTCGACGGTTTTCATGAATTTTTCACAATTTAAGTAAATTTCAAATTATCAAAGTTTTCACAATTTTACAAGTATTTCTAATGTTTCAGTTGATTTTTGACGCTTTTTGTTTAATTCGTTTAATTTTCAAAATTCTGACCGGTTTCTCGAATTTCCGAATTTCCAATGTTTTAGTTGATTTTTAACGCTTTTCGTAGATTTCGTTTAATTTTCGAAATTCTGACGGTTTCTTGAATTCCGAAATTTCCATACTTTTCATAAGTTTTTAAAATTCCCAATTTTCAAAACTTGGCAATTTTCATGAATTTACTAAATATTCTTTAACTTTGAAAATATTGAGGTTTTTCATGAAATTTTAAGATTTCTGTTAATTTTTAACAATCTAATGATGAAATGTTTAAATTTTTGTTATTTTTGAAATATACTTTTTATCAATTTTCGTATTTTTTTTAAATCTTGGCAGTTTTCTTAAATTGAAGTTTTTCATGAAATTTGAAGATGTCTGATAATTTTCAACAATCTAATGATTTTCCTGAAATTTTTAAATTGTTGATAATTTTGGATTGTTTCATGAATTTTCCAAAATTTTTTTAAACCTTGGCAGTTGTCGTAAATTCCTTCAATTTTCCATAAATTTAAACATTTTGATACTTTTCATAAACTTTTAATTTTTATGACTTTTCGTCATCTTTTTTTGAATCTTAATAGTTTTCGCAAATTTTCTAAATGTTCGTTACATTTAAAAATGTTGACGGTTTTCATGAATTTCTCACAATTTTAATTTCAAATTATCAAAGTTTTCACAATTTTTCAATTTAAGTTAATTTCAAATTATTAAAGTTTTCACAATTTTACATGTATTTCTAATGTTTCAGTTGATTTTTGACGCTTTTTGTTTAATTCGTTTAATTTTCAAAATTCTGACCGGTTTCCCGAATTTCCGAATTTCCAATATTTTAATCGATTTTTAACTCTCGATTTCGTTTAATTTTTATTAATATTCTTTAACTTAAAAATGTTGAAGTTTTTCATGAAATTTGGAGATATCTGTTAATTTTCAACAATCTAATGATGAAATGTTTAAATTTTCGATAATTTTAAAATATACTTTTTATGAATTTTCGTAATTCTTTTTAAATCTTGGCAGTTTTTGTAAATTCCCTTAATTTTTCTTAGATTTAAATAAATGATACTTTTCATATACTTTCAAGATTTTCGTCAATATTTATATTTTTCATGACTTTTCGTCATCTTTTTTTTAATCTTAGTAGTTTTGATAAGTTTCCTAAATATTCGTTACATTTAAAAAAATCGACGGTTTTCATGAATTTTTCACAATTTCACTTTTTCTGAATTTCCTTTATTATTTTTAATTTTACAAATCTTGACAGTTTTCGTGAAATTTATTTTTTAAAGATTAGACGCCAATCGCGTTATCTAATTTCAAGATTTTTATAATTTTAAAAATATTGACACTTTTCAGTCAATATTTTACCGACTCTTGTGAATTTTTCAAGATTTTCGCAAATTTTAAAAAGCGTCGAATAAATATTGAAATTTGTGAAAAATGCCGAAAAGTGATGAAATCAGAAAATGTTGAAATTTGCGTGAAAAATGCTGAAACGTAATGAGATTTTAAAATTTATGCAAATTTTGGACAACGTCGAATAAATATTGAAATTTGTGAAAAATGCCGAAAAGTGATGAAATCAGATAATTTTGAAATTTGCGAGAAATGTTAATAATGTTAAAATTTGCGAAAAATGTGAATAATGTTGAAATTTGCGAAAATTGTGAATAATGTTGAAATTTGCGAAAATTGTGAAAAATCTCGAAAAGTGATAAAATCTTAAAATAGTCGAAAATTGTCGAACAGTGATAAAATGTCGAAAAAAAGTCGAAAATTGTCAAAAATGGTAAGATTTTACAAAAACTACGACAAGTGATGAAATTATTAAGTAAGAATTGTTAACATTTTATTTAACTTTTGAATAAATCACTTTTTTTATACGCGTGGCGCATGAAGTAAAATTTCGAGTTGAGAATAGCCCGAATTTGGATTTGAACGCTGCGCGTCCAAATCCAAATTCTTCGGGCTTTTCTCAACTCGAAATTTTACTTCATGCTTAGTCTGGGAGTGGAAGACACTCGTTTAGTTTTTTGAAAATGTTGAATTTTCAAGATTTAGTTAATTATCAAGTTTTCACAATTTTTCATGTATTTCCAATATTTTAATTGATTTTAACTTAACGCTTTTTGTAAGTTTATTAGATTTTCTTTAATTTTCAGACTCTGACGCTTTTCCTGAATTTCTAAAACCTTCCGAAATTTTCCGAAATTCTGAAAGTTTCGATACTTTACATAAGTTTTTAAAATTTTCAATTTTTTAAATTCTTGGCAATTTTTATGAATTTAGTAAATATTCTTTAACCTAAGAAATGTTAAAGTTTTTCATGAAATTTGAAGATTTCTGATAATTTTCAATAATCTAATGATTTTCCTGAGTATTTTTAATTTTCGATGAAATGTTTCATAAATTTTCCTTAAATTATTTAGTTAATATTCATGAACATTTATCATAACTTTTCGTCATTCGTTTTTAAATCTTAATAGTTATCGTAAACTTTCTATGATTTTTTTTAATTTTCGATGAAATGTTTCATGAATTTTCCTAAATTTTTTTAAACCTTGGCAGTTGTCGTAAATTCTTTTAATTTTCCTTAAATTATTAAGTTAATATTCATGAACATTTATCATGACTTTTCGTCATTCGTTTTTAAATCTTAATAGTTATCGTAAAATTTCTAAATGTTCGTTACATTTAAAAATTTCGACGGTTTTTATGAATTTTTCACAATTTAAGTTAATTTCAAATTATCAAAGTTTTCACAATTTTACATGTATTTCTAATGTTTCAGTTGATTTTTGACGCTTTTTGTTTAATTCGTTTAATTTTCAAAATTCTGACCGGTTTCTCGAATTTCCGAATTTCCAATGTTTTAGTTGATTTTTAACGCTTTTCGTAGATTTCGTTTAATTTTCGAAATTCTGACGGTTTCTTGAATTCCGAAATTTCCATACTTTTCATAAGTTTTTAAAATTCCCAATTTTCAAAATTCTTGGCAATTTTCATGAATTTACTAAATATTCTTTAACTTTGAAAATATTGAGGTTTTTCATGAAATTTTAAGATTTCTGTTAATTTTTAACAATCTAATGAGGAAATGTTTAAATTTTCGATAATTTTGAAATATACTTTTTATCAATTTTCGTATTTTTTTTTTAAATCTTGGCAGTTTTCTTAAATTGAAGTTTTTCATGGAATTTGAAGATGTCTGATAATTTTCAACAATCTAATGATTTTCCTCAAATTTTTAAATTTTTGATAATTTTGGATTGTTTCATGAATTTTCCAAAATGTTTTTAAACCTTGGCAGTTGTCGTAAATTCAATTTTCCATAAATTTAAACATTTTGATAATTTTCATAAACTTTTAATTATTATAAAATTTGAAATTTGAAATAAAAACACTTGGTTTGTTTCACTAACGTTTTACTTATTATTCCGACTAGTTTCGGCTTCTAGCCATTATCAAGGAATGTACAGAGAATACTTTTTTACACGATATTTGTATACAATATCAGGTAATAAGGGCGTTCATTATTGGGGAGATCCATAGCTCGTCATTGTCATTGACCACATGTTTTTCCGATTTTATTGCTTTATTTATCTCCAAGCCTTCTCTGAAATTCAGTATACGACCCTTATTGCCTGTATACAATATTTTAAAATTATTGCTGTTGTATAGATGACCGGCTGTGATGCAGTGTTTGGACATACCCGTTGATTGTTTTTTATTTAGAACATCTTTTTTTATGTTCGTCGAGACGGATTTGGAATGATCGTCCGGTCTGTCCTATATATACTGCATCACAGTCGTTACATTTTAATTCATAAACACCTGATAGTTCTATTCTACCGTTTCTAAACTTATTATTCACTAATAATTTACTTAAATTAATGGGGTATGTTAGAATGATGTCAAATTTGTTGTTTCTCAAAGTATTTTTTAATTTTACAGAAAGGTCTGCCACATAATCTATTTTTTGCCAGGTTGCGTCAAAATATTTTAGTAATTGACTTTGTTTTTTTCTTTTTTAATAAATTATCTATTAACTGTTCTGAATATCCGTTGTTATTTGCTATTATTTTTATAATATTTAATTCAGATTTGAAATTGTCGGCGTTTAGAGGGATATTTAATAATCTATATATTAAGGAATGGAAAGTGCTATGTTTAATTTTGTTTGTTGTATTTGACGTGGATGGGATAATTGAATCTGAAAATGTTTGTTTCCTGTAAATTTTATAAACTAAATTATTCTTTGATTTAGTTATTGTGAGGTCTAAAAAGTTTAGGCTTGGAGATAAATAAAGCAATAAAATCGGGAAAACATGTGGTCAATGACAATGACGAGCTATGGATCTCCCCAATAATGAACGCCCTTATTACCTGATTTTGTATATAAATATCGTGTAAAAAAGTATTCTCTGTACATTCCTTGATAATGGCTAGAAGCCGAAACTAGTCGGAATAATAAGTAAAACGTTAGTGAAACAAACCAAGTGTTTTTATTTCAAATTTCAAATTTTATTTTAATCATGTTTCACCAAGTGATTAATGAGAACATTGTGAAAGATATTTTAATTTTTATATTTTTCATGACTTTTCGTCATCTTTTTTTAAATCTTAATAGTTTTCGCAAATTTTCTAAATGTTCGTTACATTTAAAAATTTTGACGGTTTTCATGAATTTCTCACAATTTTAGTTAATTTCAAATTATCAAAGTTTTCACAATGTTTCAATTTAAGTTAATTTCAAATTATTAAAGTTTTCACAATTTTACATGTATTTCTAATGTTTCAGTTGATTTTTGACGCTTTTTGTTTAATTCGTTTAATTCTGACAAGTTTCTCGAATTTCCGAAAATTTTGATACTTTTCATAAGTTTTAAAAATTTTCAATTTTCAAAATTCTTGGCATTTTTCATGAATTTACTAAATATTCTTTAACTTAAAAATGTTGAAGTTTTTCATGAAATTTGGAGATATCTGTTAATTTTCAACAATCTAATGATGAAATGTTTAAATTTTCGATAATTTTAAAATATACTTTTTATGAATTTTCGTATTTTTTTTTAAATCTTGGCAGTTTTTGTAAATTCCCTTAATTTTTCTTAAATTTAAACATTTTGATACTTTTCATATACTTGTTTCACCAAGTGATTAATGAGAACATTGTGAAAGATATTTTAATTTTTATATTTTTCATGACTTTTCGTCATCTTTTTTTAAATCTTAATAGTTTTGATAAGTTTCCTAAATGTTCGTTACATTTAAAAAAATCGACGGATTTCATGAATTTTTCACAATTTCACTTTTTCTGAATTTCCTTTGTTTTTTTTTTTAATTATACAAATCTTGACAGTTTTCGTGAAATTTATTTTTTAAAGATTAGACGCCAATCACTTTATCTTATTTCAAGATTTTTATAATTTTAAAAATATTGACACTTTTCAGGAATTTACAATATTGTCGTTAATTTTCAATATTTTACCGACTCATGAATTTTTCAAGATTTTCGCAAATTTTAAAAATTTCCGAATCATTCGTTAATTAGCAAAATATTGATATTTTTTGTAAATTTAATACAATAAATCGTGACGATATTTCATGAACTTCCAAAATGTTTAACAATTTTCAAAAGTTTTTCTGAATGAATTTCCAAAATTTTTATGAACTTTTAAAACTTTTTCTGAATTTCCTTGATTTTCTTTTATTTTACAAATCTTGACAGTTTTCTTGAACTTTGATTTTTAAAGTATAGACGCCAATTATTTTTTTCAAGATTTTTATTAATTTTGAAACTATTGACTCTTATCAGGAATTTCCAAAATTGTCGTTAATTTTCAATATTTTGCCGACTTTCATGAATTTTCTAAGATTTTCGCAAGTTTTAAAAATTATGACATCTAATAGTGAATTTCCAAATCATCCTTTAATTATCAAAATATTGATATTTTTCGAAAATTTAATACAATAAATCGTGACGATATTTCATGAACTTCCAAAATGTTTAACAATTGTCAAAACTTTTTCTGAATTTCCTTGGTTTTCTTTTATTTTACAAAACTTGACAGTTTTCGTGAAATTTAATTGTTAAAGATTAGACGCCGGTCGCGATTTTTTTTTTCGAGATTTTTATTCATTTTTAAAATATTGACACTTTTTAGTAATTTTCAATATTGTCTTTAATTTTCAATATTTTGCCGACTTTCGTGATTTTCGCGCTTTTAAGAATCATGACGTTTATACGTGAATTTCCGAAACATCCGTTAGTTGTCAAAATAATTATATTTTTGGTAAATTTAATACATTTCCGTTATTTTCCAAATTTTTGACGATTTTCGCGTTTGTGAATTTTTTTCGTGAATATCCAAGATTCCCGTTGAATTTAAGTCTTGATGTGGATACAAGGTCAAGAATATTTTAAAATTATTATTATATTATTATTATTATATTATTATTATTATTAGATTATTATTATTACTATATTATACAGGGTGTTTCAGCGAGGACAGAAAGTTCTATAACTCACTTAATATTAAAAATACGAAAAAATGTTTCAAATGAAAGTTGCAAGGAATCATTTTTGTTATCACATAAAATTATTTTCACACATACAGGGTGTCCCATATTGACTGGATGTCATTCAACTTTGTTATTTTAAATAACGAGTGTCTATAAACTGTCGGCATCACGGTTGCTTTGAAAAAAAATACATATCTTAGATTACGTCATACGGTTCGGTGAGTTTGGGAAACGTCAAATAAATTTAATTATATGTCTAATTACGACGTATGTTTTTGAAGTCAGAACCTACTGGGATGCCGACAGTTTATAGACACACGTTAGAACGCCGTATATATTATTCACTTTTTGGATTCCTTGTTAAAAATGAATGACAGTTTCTTAATATAATATTCAGTCTAAGTAGCCAGAGTTATTCGACATTTTGGAAAAAAATGACGTTTGTAGTTGTTTCATAAACCTAAAATATCTCTGAAATTTAATGAGATAGAGAGTTGCAGTTTTCGTCATCCTCTTGAGCATAGAGGGCGCTGTCGCCAACGCAATAAAGTTGCTGCGGTAGAGTTAGGTGGCTATGGTATAAAAACAGTTGAATTTATACATTTTCAATCACCCCCAGGGGTCAGTACTTTCCCCACTCCTGTTTAACATCTTTGTACATGACCTCCCAGCTCCGAGTAACATCTTAACGGCCCAGTATGCAGATGACACCGCTTATCTGTACCGTGGTAAAAATATCCCACACAGTATTTCTAAAATCCAGGCCGCACTCAATGAACTGGAAGAGTGGACAGTCAGAATGGTGTATCTCTATTAACCCAGAGAAAAGCCAGGCTATCTACTTCACTCAAACCAGAAACACCCCCCAAGATAACCTCACCTTCAGAGGCACACAAATTCCATGGGTAAACGAAGTGAGATACCTTGGTTTACAAATGGACAGACACCTAAACTGGACAAATCATGTTAACTCTGCAATCAGAAAAGCAAAATGCGCCTTCGGGCAACTAAAGTCACTTCTGCTTACAAATAGCACTCTCTTCCTAGCTAGTAAAATTCACATTTACAAAGCTATCATCAGGTCAAAATTGACTTACGGATGTCCCTCGTTGATCCATATCTCACAAACGCAGATGAACAAACTGGAAGCTACGCAGAGCGTCATGATCCGCCGGATCGTAGGCGCTCCGTGGATTATCAGTAATGTCCAGTTACGAAGCGAAACGAAAGTGCCAAAACTCCAGGTTTTTATTCGCGATTTGGCGATTAAAAACTGCTCGAAATTCGACGTCTCCCTCCTCCAGGATCACTTAGGTGTACCTGAAAATTTCCGAACCAGGAGAAAACGTCCACTCCACCTAGACGTTGTCACTTAATTTTTAGGAAAAAAGTTTAAAGTAGTGATACTTTAATCCGCTTCCTTCCTAAATCCTACCCCATCCACCCGAAACCAATATATGAATACTGCTATAGTACTCACACCAGTCAATTTCTACAAAGCCATTTTTACTACTTCTTCCTATAAAGTATAAAAAGTTCTTTATTGGACTTGACATACAAGAGGGGACTTTAGTCAGTGAGAGTCTAACATAACCTACTGTTATCCCTCCCATCCGTGGGCAGGATAACAGAAGGTATCCATGATAAAAAAAAAAAATTCAATCAAGGGTAACTTGATTATGGCAATTGTGAGGAATATTCAGGACATTACCCACTGAGCAAAAAACAAGCAACGTTATAACAACATTGTAGCAACATTAAACGTTGTTTTAATGTTGATGAAATATTACTTAAATAGATATGCTCAGTGGGTAGTATATAAAAGATAATTGAAGTTGAGGCACTTAATTTTTGAAAATCCATGATTAATTGTTTCGCAACGTTGTTGCTTCTTCAGGTAAAGAACTTATAATAAGTTCTTTACCTGAAGAAGCAACAACACTTATTGATTTTCAACTAATTGTGTATTTCACGACAATTGTTTCGCACAATTGTCGTGAAATACACAATTAGTTGAAAATCAATAAGTGTTTTATTTAAGTTAACATTTTCAGTTTAGCTTACAAAATATTATTATTATTTGTTGTGACATTTTGCCACCCATAAAGAGTGCCGCCCGGGGCGCCCTCACTACGCTACGCCTCTGTGTTGTAATTTTCGAGTCAATTCTGCTTGTAATTTTCGCACCCGTGTTTGAAGAAATAAGTAAGTTTGTGTCATCTGCATAGCAGGTTATATAATTATTCTTTGCAAAATCCAAATTATGTGGTGCGAATGAATGGATTTACTTGTAAGTGCAACGCATATCTGGAGGATTTTTCGTAATTCGTAGTATTTATCCTCCAGGTGTGCATAATGATTGTAATCTCACGAAGTTATAAATTTCTGTAAAAAGAAAGAAAAAGAGGCAACCTGACTATTTAAAACTGGTGCAGCCGTCGCCGTGCACCTATTTCAGGTGCACCCCATCAACAACAATATACATACCGGCTGCCGCCCGGCGATTCGAATCAACATCTTCTCCAAACACACGGAACGCACACCTGTCCAGGTGGGGCGCTTGCGCCCGGTCGCCCCCTTTATAAAACTCCGGAGCGCGCTCCGGAACTTCAGTCATACCATCACCTACCTTCCACGATGCGCGCTCTACGGGTATGTGCTGTTGTTCTAGTGCTGGTAGTGTTCGTGCTCGTGAATGGACTCAGTGCGGTGCACCCGAATGATGTTAACCAAGAAGACGATTTAAGGGAGCAAATGCGGCTGTTGAGTAAGCAGGTTACCGCGCTTTTGGAGAGGAGGAAGGAGGATTTGCAGAGCATGGAGGAGCACATGCGGAGGAGATTAGGGAAAACTCAGGAACTTGTTGATGTTAAAGAGGAAATCAGAAATTTAAGGTACACAATTTTGTTAAACAAATATTCTCAGTTTTTTTGTTAAAATCAGTGGAACAAGTGTTTCCACTCCCAGATTAAGCATGAAGTAAAATTTCGAGTTTAGAAAAGCCTGAAAATTTGGTTTAATCTACGTCAAACAATTAACGATAAATACCCCTTCTTAACTGCCTCACTGATCAGAATAACTTAACACAAAAACGAGTGTCTTCCAATCCCAGACTAAGCATGAAGTAAAATTTCGAGTTTAGAAAAGCCTGAAAATTTGGATTGGCCGCGTAGCGAAGCGGAGCGGCCAATCCAAATTAGGCTTTTCTAAACTCGAAATTTTACTTCATGCGCCACGCGTATACAACACTTCTATAAAGTGAATTTCAATGAGTATATTTTAAAATTGCTGAAACCAGCGTATCATACGCATGGTGTCAGAAATAAAATTTCAAGTATTGTAAAATATAAATGGAGAAAATATAAATCAGTGAAACAAACAAAGTGTTGTAATTAAATATCCAGAATTGTAAAATTCAACTTAAGTTTTCAAATTCAAATCAGTATATGTAAACATTACAATATTTTAATCAGTGTATTTTGAACATCACATTAAATCAGTGTTTTAGACGCGTGGCGCATGAAGTAAAATTTCGAGTTTAGAAAAGCCTAATTTGGATTGGCCGCTCCGCTTCGCTACGCGGCCAATCCAAATTTTCAGGCTTTTCTAAACTCGAAATTTTACTTCATGCTTAGTCTGGGATTGGAAGACACTCGTTATTGTGTTAAGTTATTCTGATCAGTGGGGCAGTTAAGAAGGGGTATTTATCGTTAAATATTTGACGAAGAATAAAACGAACATTTAATATTTTAGAAAGTTTTACAGTTAAAAAGAAGTTTGAATAATGTTAACTGGAAGAGCAATTAAAGTCATACTGACTGGTTGAAATTTGCCTGCTCCATATTGTAGATTTTTCCTTTGTGTTTTTTTTTAAATTTTGAACTAGGACAAATTATTATTATTATTATTAATAATAATTTACATAAACGCCACAGGTAAGCGCTTGGTGCAGACATGAAAACATAAAACGTTTAATAAGGATTCTAATGAGTCCAAAATCACAAAAAATAACTTAACATGAATTTTAAGGCGTTAGACTTACTTACTTACTTACTTACTTACTAAGGCGTTAGACCGAATTTCGAGAATGTGAAAAAACAGTAAAACATTAATTAAACCGTCAAAATACCCATAAAATCAACGAAATCGTCAAAATTGAACAGATTAACAAAAACCGTAAACATTTTTAAAATTAAAACTGTAAAAATTGACAAACTCAATAACAGATTTTACTAAATTTTACTAAAATCGTGAAATATAACATTTACAGTAACTGTGAAAAACATTGAAATTGGTAATCAAAAATATGAAACAAAAAATATAATAAATTTGCAGCTGAAACCTATAATATAATGAAATTTACAGATATCGTAAAAAATATTAAAATTAATGATAAAAAATATGACCAAATCAATAATAAGTTTCACTGAAATTTACTAAAAACGTGAAACATAATAAAATATACAGAAACCGTAAAAATGTATTGAAATTACACTAAAAAAGACCGATATAAATTTTATTATATTTGACATTATCCAATTTTAGATATGTCCCAACATTTTATGTCCACCGATGGTACCTTAAGGATTTATAACTTTACGAATTATAAGCTATCAGAAATGAGTCGACTACATTTGTTAGTACAATATATATAAAATACTCAGAAATCGTAAAAAATATTGAAATTACACTAAAAAGACTGTTATTCCTTACTTCACTTTTTATTTGTATCGTTAGATGTACATTTAGAGACACAAATTGCTTATTATCAATAACAAATGTACATCTAACGATACAAATAAAAAGTGAAGTAAGGAATAACACTCTTTTTTAGTGTAATAATCACTTCATGTAAACTCAAATACATACAGTTAATATTGAAATTGATGACAAAAAATATGATAGAAATCATGAAGTGGGTTTGCGCAAATTGTAATAAAATTGTCTTTGATTTATTCAATAGCAATTCGATCAGTTACAATAAATAAATACCGCGCTTAACACTATACAAAAAGTAAACAAAACACAAATGCTAGGAGTACATTTATATGTTCCAATTTTTTCAATGCCCGCAATTTATTATAATTAACACAATTTTTCACATATTTTTCATATAAAAATACTGTCCTTTTCATTACTTACTAACAGAAAATGCATTTTATTTATTTCCCCGTGCGTAAAAGCATTAAAAAATATTATCAAGTGTATTGGATCCCGGCGCATCCACCATTTGTTCGTTGAGCGCAAACCGGCCTGTGACATCTATTTAAAAAGTCAAAGAGCATCCGTAACACTCGTATCGTTTTTCTGTCAAGCCCTTTTTCATCATTTCTGACACGAGGCTGTAAAAAAATGATTTACACTTTCATTAATTCATGGATAATACAGAGATATCATGAGTTTGATAAATGTATGAGGAAAATGGTTAATGATTATCCATTCGTCCCTTCAAATTTAACAGTGTTTATTTTATCTGCTGAAAAATATAAAGTTTGATAATGTTTTATTCGGGAAAAACTAGTTACTAACTCATAAATTTTCGAATTCGTGATACTTGAAGATTTTCTTTTTAAGAAAGGGTGATATGAGTTTTTGGAATTAGCCATTCAGTCACGACAATTTTCTATGTATTAAATAATTTCATATAATGAAATGTGGATAACACAAATATATAACATCCAAGGACCCAGGACGCGTATTTCTCCTCAGAAAAGATTTGAAAAGATTCGAACACGCTCTCCGTGGTAACCGAAAATACTAGACTAACACCTCGATCGCAGGGCCACCGCGGCTGTTTTATAAAAGTAAAAAATAACCAAGAATGTGCAATTTCATTCAACCTTTATATTTTATGCATACTTTATACAAAGTAAAAAGTGTTTTATTGTTAAATAAAACACTTTTCTATTTCTGTATATTTTTATAAGCGTTTTATTGTTAATTAAAACACTTTTCTCCACGACCATTAGTGAATGTAATAATTCCGAAATCATTTTTAATAAGAGAATGTGAAAATTCTTACTCTTGAGTTAGAATATTTATTCTGAAACACTTGCTTCTTATGTGTTTTGCATGTATTTTCATTCTATAACAAGATACAGAATGAATATTCCGAAATCGAACTAAACAACATGGATTGCGTTGAATTTCAAAACTGTCATTGTCAGTAAATTTCAAATCTGTCAGATATAAATGCCGACGTCGTATTAATTATTTTCAAACAAGTTTCAATTTAAGTAAAATAATGAGTGAAAAATGGAGTGAATCAGATACAGAATTTGATAATACTCCACCTGAAATTACAAATTATCAAATAATATAAGCAAGAACCTGATGCCGCAAAAATCGAGACATGAATATGAAAAGTATTATACACTGTTAAGGGATTGGCAACAAGAAAAGAAAATGTTTTAATTGCATTTTACGGCGATTTATTAAAAAAAAGTGGAAATCCCCGACTTTATGAAAAATATATTCAATCTTGAAAGCAACAATAAATGTGAAACACGATATCGATATTTCAAGATATGAAAAATTAAAAACTTTGTTAAAACGCTTATCTGAAAAGTATTTAGATACAAATCGAAGGTTTTTATAGAAGAAAATATTAAGCAATTTTTAGAAAATGTTCCGGATGAGATATATTTAACTACAAAGGTAATAAAAATTATAATTTAACACTATAAATATAAATATTAATACAATGTAATACAATTGTTTCAATAAATAACTTGTTTTGTTCAGATTTATTTAATTGTTATTGGTTCTTTTTTTCTGGTCGTGGATAAAACATAGAAAACATAGTGGTTCCTCACGCTCGCTAGCGCTCGCGTTTGGAATCTTCCACTCGTATCAATTTTTTTTTCATTCTAACCTTGTTACAGAATATACTATTATCTACGACCTGACCAAAAAAGCTTCATTTGTATATCGATTAGAATGTATAAAGCTCTACTTTTTAGCACTAGTGTTGAAATGGCCACTGCATTTTAAATGTAAGTTACTTTTTTAAATACTTGTATCTACGACCTCGCCAAACATTACAGCTTTATTTATGCATCGATTAGTATGCGCGCAGTTCTACTTTTTAGCACTAGTGTTAAAATAGCCAATGCATGTTAAATAGGACTTACTTTTTTAAACAGTTTTTATCATTTGTTATTTATGACGGTTCATGGGCCACTGATAAAACATTCGCGCATCTAAACCATATCAAATATAAGTGAAATTAATAATATTGATTAAATATAATTAAATATCTGAAATAATTTCTTATTCAAATTCTATTATCAAAATCACAGCGCCAATGAGCCTGCGCGACTCGTGTCTCAACTAAACGCTTTTTATTTTTTTATTTTTAATAGGCATTCTAATTATTGGCATGGGTTTGTTTAATGATAAAAACATACACACACACCAATACATTAATTGTATGTATATTATAATCTTACTCTTTGCGAGGGCACTCATCTAACGGCTCGTGCTCAAAACTCGCAAATTCGCAAATTGTGCCCAAAAACACTACTTCACACATTAGTTACCTTTAGTTACCTAAATAATTACTCAAGGAAATTACAGAAAATAAAATCATGGAGCATATTTATAATAATAATAATAATACACAGCTTTATTTGTAATCCCAAAAATAATATAAAAATACACAATATAATTCATTTACATTACAAATCATAAGGTGAGATTCAGTCCTAAATTGGACTCATACTGTTCATCCATCTACTATTTTTCTCGACCTTATTGAATAAATATATGAAACGTATCCCAAAATATTCGATTTTACAATAAATCATACAATAAAACAATAAGTAAGTGGAAAGTTTCGTAATAAGGATCGCATTTTTTATAATTTTTGAAATGTACTGTGTTCATTGAAAATTTCGTAATAAGGATCGAATTTTGTATAATTTTTGAAATGTACTGTGTTCATTGATAATTTAAAATGAAATGAATGTTTATTGGACGTTCCGTATATTTATCGCTGTGGGTATAATAGCGGTTAATAATTTAGACTTTGCAACAATAGCAAAACGGCGGCTCTTGGTTTAGTAATAGACCGCAAAGTTGCTAACTAAGTTCGCTAAATAAATAAGCCTGCGCCGAGTGAACAAACGCAGCAATTAAACTATAGATGTTTCAACCATTAGAAAATGCATAATTAAAAGTATACACGCGGGGCCTAGATATTTAAACTTTAAAAGCTTTTTATACACTAGTATTTATATTGTGAATTTTTGACGAATACATGGACAATTAATTCTGTGGTTTTGAGGAAAAACCAGTTAAGTCACTTTTTTCGCCAAATTTAGTTAAGTACACACTTTAATACATATTCATCTATATTTTAATTTTCTGACCTCGAAACGGTGTTATCTGACTTAGGTTTTGCGTAGTTTGGACGAAACCTAACCAATGAAGTGCAATTTTTGAGGAAAAACAAGTTTTGTTCCATTTAGATGCACGTTAAATTTATAACAAACATGTTTACAAGTTAACCCTGAATTTAATGTTTTTTTATGAAATATTAATGATATGAGATACATATTTTGAACTATTTTAAGGTACTTAAGAAGTTGATTTGTAAAACTTTAAACGCAAATAACTCGAAATCATGAAATAGTGACTTAACTGGTTTTTCCTCAAATCCACAGAATTCATACCATTCAATAACTTATCATCCATGGAAACAAAATGTTGGGACACGTAAAAGTTTTTTTAATGTGTATCATACTTTAAAACTTCCGATAATTCCTTTCATTTGCATATTTTCATTGTTACTTTCATAACCTTTCTTTAAAAAACCGATATAAATTTTATTATATTTGACATTATCCAGTTTTAGATATGTTCCAATATTTTATGTACCTTAAGGATTTATAACTTAACGAATTATAAGCTATCAGAAATGAGTCGACTACATTTGTTAGTACAATATTCACACGTAAAATTTGTAACGTACGTATAGAATTGCGCGTTCAAATAAAACGATCATAATTCTGCCGATATTAATATTCACGCGGAAATTCACGGACATAACTTCGTATAAAAATCTCCATAAATTACGCCACTAACACACGGGATAACAGATGCCATTCGGAAACACCGAAAACGATCCCAACCCTCCCTTCCTCACCCCAACACTCACACACACGTACATGAATTATTAGAATAATCACAAAATTTCACCCACCATAAATTTAAACACAGGGAATTTGTCTTTTAAGTATACATACCCCAATGATTACAGTGGAAATTTTTATGAATTCGTTGTTCTTGTAAAAGGGGTTCATTTGAAGCTTTTAACGAGTGTTTCCAATCCCACATTAAGCATGATGTAAAATTTCGAGTTTAGAAAAGCCTGAAAATTTGGTTAAGTCGCGCCAAACCAAATGTTCATGCTTTTTTAAACTCAAAATTTTACTTCATACGCCACGCGTATTCAACACTGATTTAAAGTGAAGTTAAAATTATACTGCTTCAGTTTGATCTCGCGTTAATAAATATTACAAATATTTATTTAAACCAAATTTAAAAACATTCAAACACGTAGAGCAATTTGCTTTAGGATTTTTTTCATTTAATTATACTTACAGATCCCAAAGAATTTCTTGAATTTTGAAAGCGCAAGATTTGGTTAGACGAAATCAACATTTGTAAAATTAACCAAGATCAAACTTAAACCGTGTATTTTTCAGTTTGATCTCACGTTAATAAATATTACACATATTTACACTTTAATAGTTTGCTCAATGCTACGAATATTTATTTTAACCAAATTTAAAAACATTCAAACACGTTGAGCAATTTGCTTTAGGATTTTTTTTATTTAATTATGCTACAGATCTCAAATAAATTCTTGAATTTTAAAAGCGCAAGATTTGGTTCAGCGAAATCAACATTTGTAAAATTTATTAACCTGAGATCAAACTTAAATCGTGTATTTTTAACTTTATTTTAGGTCAGTGTGGCATACGCGTGGCGCATGAAGTAAAATTTCGAGTTTAGAAAAGCCTGAAAATTTGGTTTGGCCGCTCCGCTTCGCGGAGCGACCAAACCAAATGTTTAGGCTTTTCTAAACTCGAAATTTAACTTCATATTTAATCTGGGAGTGGAAATCACTCGTTCAAACTTAAAATTTAACACTTTTATAAAAATTAATTGATATACAGGGAATTTCTTTTAGGTATACATTTTACGGTATAGATATAAGTTGTCAAATTTTAGGTATTTATTATACCTAAAATTTGACAGCGTATATCTACACCGGGAAATGTATACTTAAAAAAAATCCCTGTATATCAATTAATTTTTATACAAAAATTCTTCCTGTAATGCCTAAGTAATGAATAGCCTCTCAGCTATAAAGTTTTGTTGACCAGACAAGATTTATGAATGAACTTTTTAAAATTAATTTAATTTATCGGAGTATTGACTGGATGGATATTTGAATAAATGAATAAAATAATGATTCGATTAAATATTAAATGTAAGTTAAAATTTCAACAAAGTTAAACATCCATTGCTGCGCCGTCTACCCTCCCCGAGGGATAGAAAAAAGGAAAAAACTACGCGTATTTCCGTTTTTCTATCCTTCGGGAAGGACAGAGGGCGCAGCAATTACAAACATTAAAATCAGCACAGTCTTCAAAAACAATTATAATGAGTTAGTGTTAAAAGCAAATCGTAGTCCAAATATACAAAGTTCTTGAATTTATAATAGAATTATTAAGATAAAGAAAACACTTAACTGTGTTTCATTTCCACAGAAAAATTGAATAAAGAGGCGATTTTATGAAATATTAAATATAGGTTAAAATCTGAACAGAGTTAAACATCCAGTGCTGCGCCTTCTGCCCTCCCAGAGGGATATGTATACTATAATTTATATAATTGAGATAAAGAAAACACTTAACTGTGTTTCATTTTCACAGTCAAACATTTACTATTCTCTTGTATCGGGTATCCAACAATTATTTAAGTCATGGGTGGCTGTGGAATCAAACATAAATGTTGATTCCTACTTTTCTAAAATAGGTTATAACTTCACAACGGTCAGATTCAATAATTTTAAAGTATGAATCGACATTCATGTTTGATTCCACAGCGACCCAGGAGTTTAAATATTGTTGGACACGCCATACAATACAAAAAGAACAGATTGTTTCAATAAACTCTTTAAAATCTTTTTTTTTTTAATCAGGATTGATATCGAAGAAATGCGTACCGGCCACCGGATCCACCGCAATCAACCGCACACCAACCAAGAAATGAACGACCACAAAACCCTCAAGTGGCTATCAAACGCCGTTTCAGAGGTGCGTCTAGAGCTGGGCGAGCTGCAGACCACCCTAAACTCCTCCTCGATCCTACAAAACCGCGAAGAGGTCGAGGGCGAGATGCGCCTCCTGCGGACGGACGTCACCAACCTCAACAAAGAGCTCGAAGTCGCCAGGAACACGAACGCCAGATACGAGGCCGAAGTGCTCGAAATCCGCGAGGAGTTGGATTCGCTGAAGGAGCACTCGAGAGCGACAGCTGTCCTCTGCGGCAAGACAAAGAACCAGGTAATTTATATTCGAGTTAATTAAACCGCGCTAACCAGTTTGCGGGAACGAAACGGATTATTTAATCAGAGCTTTCATAAAAGAACGAAAAGAAGACAAAAAACAGAATGAAAGAGGGTAAAGTTTGAGACGATTTTAATAGCCACTCATTACTTAATAAAAAATCGCGTAAATTAATGTTATTATATTAAAAAGGTCATTCAACTTCACACTTTAATGTTTTTTAAAGCAATCATATTCCACAAAAACAGAGATCACTAGAAATTTAATAGCCACTCATTACTTAAGATCGGAAATTCACATGTTATTTGGCCATTAGAACGAACAACGATTAATCTTTTACAATAATGAAAATAGATCTTTGAAACTTATACATATTACACATTGAAGCTTTGCGAATAAATTGACACTATGCTTTTTTTAAACAAATGTTTCTTAAATTATATATGAATCAACTAATGGAACACTCTTAAGTGATCACATAAATCCGTGCAATACTTCCATAGAAAACATTATTTCTTCTTCATATTGCTTTAATTTATTGAAGTAATTATTATAAACATATTGTATTAAATAGATTGATCTAAAATAAATGATAAATAAAATTATTCGTTGCTTAGAAATCTCCATAAGAGCAATGTAAATTTCGATTATGCTTTTAACAAATAGGGGGCAGCATCGTGCTATTTTAGTAATATCTTAAAATCATTCTGTAATTTCCAAAACATGTGAAAATAAATTGGCTTTGATATGTAGAATTCGTGTACGGCATTTGTAGCGACACGGGTTCCCGGTGCGTGGCCTTGAATTGCTAAAGTAATTTTTCTGCCGCGGACTGTTCATTGATTATGTTGTTGATACACAACAAAGAAAGACATTATTAAAATATTTCCCAATACATTTTTTAAATATAAGTGCATTTCTGGATTCATGTTTAGAATAGGAATGCCGGTATATGTTGATTCTAGTGATGAATCGAAAAAAACTCCTTTTTCATTTATTTACCAAATTGAATGTGCGACACTCGGCGATTTGATTACCAAGGCACTTGTGCATAAGCTGTAAATTTTCCTACATGCGTTGTTTTTTAAAAGAGTTCAATTTGAAGCTTTAAACGCGTGTTTTCCACTCCCAGACTAAGCATGAAGTAAAATTTCGAGTTTAGAAAAGCCCCGTGAAAATTTGTCGAGGGTTGCGCAGCGACCCGAGACAAATTTTCTGGGCTTTTCTAAACTCGAAATTTTACTTCATGCGTCACGCGTATAAAACACTGATTTCAAGTGAAGTTTAAATATACAAAATTTCACAGTATTTTAGTGTTTTATATGCGTGGCGCATGAAGTAAAATTAAAAAAAAAATTGACATATAATGGTCACTATCAATGGATTGAGTGTTAATTCATTGATAATGGGAAATTGATTGATAATTTATAATGTGTCCATTTAAAACGTATTTTAGTCAGCTGCACACGACTATTAGTAACTCAGCTGGAGATAGACTGCGCCACGTTTAAAGTTCAGCTAGAGATTAACTGCGTCAAGTTTTGAATTCCGCTGGAGATCGACTGCGCCAAGTTTTAAGTTCAGCTGGAGATTGACTATGCCACGTTTGAAGTTCAGTTTTAGAACTTAGACTAGTCAATATTTCAGCTAGAGATTAACTGCGGCATATTGAGAGAGATTATAAGCAATCTAAAACCGTTGATGTGTATTGGATTGCTTATAAGTTAAAAAAAACACATACAACGATTAGTATGTGTTTTTAAACTTCACAATAAATCAGTGTTTTATGCGTGTGGCGCATAAAGTAAAATTTCAAGTTTAGAAAAGCCTGAAAATTTGATTTGGTTGCTCCGCTTCGCTACGCGACCAAACCAAATTTTAAGGCTTTTCTAAACTTGAAATTTTACTCCATGCTTAATCTAGGATTGGAAACACTCGCACAAGCTTCAAATCTAATATGTATTTTATCTTTCTACATAAATATAAATATATAATTCTAAAAAATTACTACTTTTAATATTCTAATTAAATTCAAATTAGTTTTTATATTAAAACTGAATACACATTTTTCCTGTAAAATACGAGTATCTTAAATTGTAATAAGCTTCAAAAATGCTATTTCTTATCAATGGATTGAGTGTTAATCCATTGATAATGGTCACTTTGTGTCCGAAATGTATGTACATTTGGTAATTCAAATAAAAGTGCGAAGAAAGGTTATTAGTGCTTTTATTCGTCAAATTAATTTGATCTTCACGTAACTCAAACAATCAACCTAAAGCTCGACTTTTGGTGTTCAGACTTGTGTGTCTAATATAAGCTTTATTTTGATGTATTTTAAAAAAAGGTCATATTTGCCCACTGAAAAAAAAACCTTTATAATGTGAATAAACTGTATTAATCGAAAACGACCGTTAAAAATTGATGGCAAACATTTATCCATTTCCTGCGAACGCACGGCGGCGTAACTTTATTTTCGTTTCCCCGCGCGCACAAACAATGGGGAAATGCCGGCTAATTACATACACACAACAGCGAACGAACAGAAAAAAACAGAGATCGAAAGAAAACAAACGCATCTATTTGAACGATTTGCATAAATAAATGGGGAAAACGGGGCGCACCAAACGGCGGGTTTAATCGGATACCGATTAAATAAAAGCGCATCGTGGGAAAAAAGCGCGCGAAATTTGCATGTTGTAAATTAAATTAATTTCGGGAAATAAATGGATTAAAATTAAATACACGCACAGAGCGACCAGAACAATAATTGGAAGCGCTCTCGTGAAATGATTATTTTTCTGCTCGCTGTATATTTAATTTAAATTATTTGTTTCACTAATTTCCGGCCTGACAGAAAAAACTGAACTGAAAATTATTTAATTTATTCCAATGTAATAAAAAATATTGATGTAGTTTAATTCGATCTTTATTGATAATTAAATAAAAGTCACTTGGTTTGTTTCACGACTATTTTTTATTCTCTCCGACTAGTTTCGACTTATCGTCATTCTCAAGAAGTAAAGTCGATCTTTATTGAATTATATCATATGTTCAATTAAAAAGAAACTGTAGAGTGCCATGATTTAATCTTTTTTCAAACTTAAGTTAGTTACACACTTCAAGAATTGACATATAAAACGTCAGACACAATAAATATAATGTATATTTTCAGAGTTGCTAACCTAGAATATTTTCCATAGCACTCTAGAGATTTTTTTTAAATTGAACATACGATAGAATTGAACGATTCAATAAACTACAACAGTATATTTTTTTTATATCCACCCCTATTTTGTAAATATTTGATAAGACCTTATTTTACGACGCGGGGGTTAATAAAGTTTATGTTTGTATATATATTTTTTTTTCGGCAAGCGCGCGCATACTGGACCGGTTAAATGGGATGGAAGAGTAATCATTTATTGAAGCACCTCTCTGAATAATTAAAAAAACGGCGCAAGTAAAACCTTAAGGGCGCAGTGGGGAGGGAAAGTCATTTCCGTCGTTCCATTGTCTCATCCCTCTTTAAAAAAAAGGACTTTCTAAAGCCACTTAAGGGGTTTATTATCTCTCTTTTCTTTTTGATTAACTCGAGTCTTACGGAATTAAAATTAAAGTTAATGAGCGAGTGTAAAATTTAACGTAGGTTTGATTTTAGTGTGTGTAATATCACGAAGTATACAACTTTTAAACAATATAGTGCTTGATACTTGTTCTTCTACTTTCTTGATGGAACCAGATTTTCACATTGGATAAAGTTAAACACTTGTTTGTACCGGCTATTAAATTTATTGATATTTTAAAATGTGTCCATTTAAAACGTATTTTAGTCAGCTACACATCGACTGCGCCATATTAGTAATATAGCTGGAGATAGACTACGCCACGTTTAAAGTTCAGCTAGAGATCAACTGCGCCAAGTTTTACATTCCGCTGGAGATCGACTGCGCAAAGCTTAAAATTCAGTTGAGAGATAGACTGCGCCGCGTTTAAAGTTCAGCTAGAGATCAACTGCGCCAAGTTTTAAATTCAGCTGGAGATCGACTGTGCCACGTTTAAAGTTCAGCTAAAGATCAACTACGCCAGGTTTTACATTCCGCTGGAGATCGACTGCGCCAAGCTTTAAATTCAGTCGGAGATAGACTGCGCCGCGTTTAAAGTTCAGCTAGAGTGTTAAATTCAACTGGAGATCGACTGTGCCACGTTTAAAGTTCAGCTAGAAATCAACTGCGCCAAGTTTTACATTCCGCTGGATATTGATTGCGCCAAGTTTTAAATTAAGCTGGAGATAGATTGCGCCACGTTTAAAGTTCAGCTGGAGATCAACTGCGTAAAGTTTTAAATTCAGCTAGAGATCGACTGAGCCAAGTTAAAAGATACAGAGTATCTCCTTAAGTTAGGAGCGGTTGAGCTTCATCTGAATCGACTGCAGCAAGTTTCAAAACTTTCCTTCTCATAACTAAGGATTGTAATAAGAGAAGGAATAAAAAAAGTGCTCTCAAAAATGTTTATTTAATTAATGATATTTTAACTCGTTGGCTGCCGTATGAATCAAACACGATGTACGTTAAATGGAAATCTCTATGTCTAAAAACATTGCGGCAGTCAACGTGTAAAAATGTGACGTAGTTTAGTTAGCTACATCGACTGAGCCCAAGGCCGTAGCCAGAAAAAAAATGGGGGGGGGTTAATGTTTAAATCTTCTTTTTGACCTTACGGGTATCTTGTACATAGTAAAATTTAACATTCTGAAAATTTCGGGAAAGGATTCAAACGGCCTTGACTGAGCCAAGTGTAAAAAATCTTAAATGTTTTAAACTAATAGTTTAAGACAAGTTGAGAGAAAGAGATAGTTTTAAAACTTAGCGCAGTCGATCTCTACCTCGACTGCGCCATGTTTTAAAACCCACTTAGATAACAATAGAATAACACAATTCTGTACGAATTACTTAAAAGAAACGGGAAAACGAATGAATAATAAAAGTGGAATAATGGGGAAACGCAAGACGCTCATTTTTCCCGTTAATAATTCTCTGAAAGTGTGTTTAATGTTAATGTATCGCATCCGTGAAGCCTCGGGAAAGAGGGATATGGGGAAAAGCGAACGCGGAGGAGGAAAAACAATTCTCCCTATCATGGATCAGCGGAATAATAGCAATAACAGTAACATAAAAACATCCGTTACTCTAATGTACTGCTGTATATTACATTCCCAACAAGGATTAATATACATTACTTTGATCTTTAAAAAACCGTAGAACATACGCGAGTTATCCATTTTTGTTAAAGGTGAATACAAAAAATCACTCTTTAGTCCTTTATAGTTTTATATCTTAATCCTGGATATTAAAATATACATGGGATATCTAGATAAAGGTTATTTTAAGGGTTAAAGATAAAAGTTGATATACACTACTATGTATACAGGGGAGATATGTTAAGGGTTAAAGATAAAACTTGATATATACTACTATGTATACAGGGAGGATATGTTAAGGCTTTAAGATAAAACTTGATATACACTACTATGTATACAGGGAGCGTATCTGTATACATATAGGGAGTACTTCTTTTAAGTATACATACCCTAATATACTGTACATTTTCCGATATTCGTCGTATTTGAAAAGAGTTCAAATTGAAGTTTTAAAGGAGTGTTTTCCACTCCCAGATTAAGCTTGAAGTAAAATTTCGAGTTTAGAAAAGCCTGGAAATTTGGTTTGGTCGCTCCGCGAAGCGGGGCGACCAAACCAAATTTTCAGGCTTTTCTAAACTCGAAATTTTACTTCAAGCGCCACGCGTATAAAACACTGATTTCAAGTGAAGTTTAAAATGTACTACGAAAGCAGTATGCTAAAGATATATAAGGACCCTAGAAGGCAAGGGATATAAGTGCAAATTTTATAAAATTGGAGTTACAAGTATGTAGATGGGTTTTTAGATACATTCAATCATTTGTTGGCAACAGGATATTACTGATATTGGTAAATAAAAGGTAATTCTAGTTTAATATAAGACAGTGAGTGCAAATTTTATTAATTTACTCTCTTTTCTCAACTTTCCCCAAATTTATTTCCATGCACTTGTATCCCTTGGCTTCTAGGGTCCTCATATATCTTGAACTTTACAATACTTTAGTGTTTTATACCAGTGGCGCATGAAGTAAACTTTCGAGTTTAGAAAAGCCTGAAAATTTGGTTTGGTCGCCCTGCTTCGCCCTACTTGGTCATTTTATCTTAATTGAATTCCACAATCAATCAACTGATGATTAATAGTAAAAGTCATTACGTGCAAGGCCATAACTAGAAACAAAATTTTTACCAGTTTACTGGTAAAAATATTGTTTTTGCTCTTTCAGGGCCGCTTTTACATAAGAAAATTAACGTTTAGAAAATTCCGGAGGGGGTTTTGAACCGTTATATTGCCACCCTAGCTACGGCCTTGATTACGTTCAACTATGTACGTAGTTAATAATTTTGTCATTCTTTCTGAATTGAATTCCACATGATTGATGCATGTTTTGTGCAAAGAAAAAATGTAATCTGCATGATTAATACCAAAAACTTTCATCTCCCCCCACAAAGAACTTTTTAACACATCTTTTCCTTTTGTGTAAAAATCTAGCCTCGCGCAGTTTTGAATAATGTTTAAAGTTTTTTTCTTTTTTCGTATACCTACATCCTTTTGTGTTTTACGCGAGCGCATATATGAATTATAAAAATTCCCGTCTGCTGATTGATTGCGTGCGTGGACTTTTGCGAAAAACGGAATTCGTCTTCTTCCGGAATAGGGGAAAACTTTCCCCCTGGCGCGATAAGTTTTCCCTGTAATATTTACAAGACGCGGACGCCATTAAAATGTAGTTTATAAAATCCATACACACAACATCGTAAAGTTTTTCTTTTTTTTCTGAAGGAGGGAATTATAAACTAAGAAGTGGGAGCGCGAGTTATTAAAACATTTATAAAGTTCGTGAAACAAAGTAGATTTTCTTAGAAATCTGTCCAATATTATAATCGGTTTGATTCTAAAAGCGAAATGTTTAATTTAAGGTACCTACATGATATTCTTTAACATCACAGTCTAAGAGTCTAAGTGAGTTTGGTAATATATAAGAAATTTTGAAACATAGCGCAGTCACTGGATCAATGTTTATCCACCGACTGCGCCATGTTTCAACACAGATTGATAATAATTTTCCAACATCTCAAAATTTGATGTTTAAAATACCCTACTGTTAAAGCAGGACTGCAACTGTTCGCAGTAAATACACTAGACTGTGCCAAAAAAAATCGACATTTTTTGATTTCGCTCTTCCTCTAGTATATGATTCCCCGTTCAAAATCCGGCGGGTTCCCAAAATCTAGAGTCAATCGGTTGATATTTAGAGGTGCATCAAGTCTAAAACGTGTTTTTAAAATTTTTTCCTCGATTTTCGAGAGGTTTTAGCTTACTGTTCCAAAATAACGGGATGTTTGACGCCTGAGACACATTATTACATTCCAATACAAAGTATTCAATGCGTTTCAGATCTACTTTCGGAAAGATATATTGGCCAAAAAACCCATTTTTTTAAGGCCTAAAAACCGTGACTTCAACTTTCAAGTTCAATAACTTCATATTTTTAGGTCCACGATGCGTCAATTGTTGTTTGAACATAGTCTACTATCACATAGCATTATTTGAATTCAAAATTCCAGAGAAAATCGGCCATCAGTTGAAATAATCTTCACTCGAGGGAAAACACGCACTTCTTGAAAATGGACCAAAATGACAAAAATTCAGATTGCAATAACTCAACTGTGTTTAGTCGAAATTGTACGAATCTTTGAGTTCTAAATAGGTTGGGATCTTCCGTTTAATGGAATGCATATAGCGAAATCCATTTTAACTTACAAAAAACAGCCAGTAGGTAGTGCCAACAAAATCGTGGTTTCAATCAAACAACAGAGTAATAAGTTTCAGTCATTTTCCTTTCAGTTCCCTAAAATATCCAGTTTCTAAGATGATTTGGTGCAAAGTTATGAATTTTTTCAAAAAAAGCTGCATCTTGCTCTTTTTTGGCCACAATTTTACCAATTTTGCACCATAATTATTGATTTTTAATAACAATAATCGACAAATAATCAAATCAATAAAATGTATTGAACACAGAATTTATTCGAGTATTTACAAGTATATTACAAGAACGCTTTTTTTGTAACGCTTGGCATTCGCCGCCTGTGCTCCGCGACAACTTTCAAAAGGTACAGCCTTTGTTCTTCGCTCGTTCATGTAATATGTGATTCAAGTTACTATTAAAAGTGTTTGATTTTAACTACTCAAACAAACTCTGTACTTAACATATACTATTAATTTTAGTATTTGTCGAGTAATTTAATATAAAATCACCAATTAAAGTGCAAAATTGGTTAAATTGTAGCCAAAAAAAGCTACACGCAGCTTTTTTGGAAAAATTAGTAACTTCGCTCCAAATCATCGTAGAAACTGGAAATTTTAGGGAACTGAATAATTACTGAAATTTATTGCTGTGTTGTTTGATTGAGAGAACGATTTTTGCGGCCCTGCCTATTAGCTGTTAAAGTTAAACAGCTAGTAGGCAGTGAAAATCATGAATAAATGCTTTTCTTATCGGAGTGGGAAATGGTGAAATGGATTTCGTATCACAGTGATATGCATGATATTTAAAGGGAAGATCCCAACCTATTTAGAACTCAAAGATTCATACAATTTCGACTAAACACAGCTGAGTTATGGCTATCTGAATTTTTGCCATTTTGGTCCATTTTCAAGTAGTGCGTGTTTTCCCACGAGTGAAGATTATTTCAACTGATGGCCGATTTTCTCTGGAATTTTGAATTCAAGTAATGCTATGTGATACTAGACTATGTTCAAACAACAATTGACGCATCGCGGACCTAAAAATATGAAGTTATTGAACTTGAAAGTTGAAGTCACGGTTTTTAGGCCTTAAAAAAATGTGTTTTTTTGGCCAATATATCTTTCCGAAAGTAGATCTGGCGACTGAAACGCATTGAATACTTTGTATTGGAATGTAATAATGTGTCTCAGTCGTCAAACATCCCGTTATTTTGGAACAGTAAGCTAAAACCTCTCGAAAATCGAGGAAAACATTTTAAAAACACGTTTTAGACTTGATGCACCTCTAAATATCAACCGATTGGCTTCAGATTTTGGGAACCCGCCGGATTTTGAACGGGAAATCATATACTAGAGGAAGAGCGTAATAAAATAATGTCGATTTTTTTTGGCACAGTCTAAAATACACCCTAAGTTTGATCATATTAAAAAAAACGATTTTACGTTAAATATCGACATTTTCACTTATAGAATCCGCCTGATTATTTGTTGATGTAAACAATATAATTACAACCGATTATTTGTTGATGTGAACAGCATAATTACCACATTTTTTCTGATATAATAAAAATTTTAAAATATAACGCAATCGGTGGATAAGCGTCGATCCACAGACTGCGCCATGTTTCAAAACTCCTTATATGTTTGTAATGTATATGAAAAAAATGAGTGATGCCATAGATAACAAACCGCAATTACACCATCAATCCTTTCCTTTCGGGTAGGATTATTGATAAGTTGGGTGTGCCGAAAGTTAATTACGCAATTAGTCAGTTTTGAGGTCATTTATCGCCCGCACCCTTTCCCCAACTCCGACCTATTCCTCCTCCTCGGCGGCGGAAACTTTTAATTTGACTGGGAGCGTCGCGACGCCGGATTAATAATGCATGCCCTCTCCGCCGTTTTCCACAAAACGACTTTTCGCCCAAATATCGATTCTGCCACCTGCAAAACTTATGATTAACTTTCCCGGGGAATGAGATAAGGACGGGGCAAGGGGTGAAAGAGTTTAATTTAAGTTCGAGTTTTCGAGGAGGAGGAAAAAAGCGTGATTTACACGTAGTTTACATATTTCTGCCGGAGTTGATGGGTTTTGTGAAAGGTGGAACGTTTATTAAGTCTGTAAAGAGACCGATACGGGTTTTAAAACCCGAAGGACCGATATTATCAGTATATTCGAATATCATGAGTATATTGGTCCTTCGCGTATTTTACAGGGAATTTTCTTAACAAGTATACATATTCAAAATCGGTTTGAATTAGAAAAATTACCGAATTATCGCTAATTGAAAAAGTCGGTGATTTCACAATTAATAGCGCAGTCGATCACTAGTTGAGAGATCAACTGCGTCAAGTTCTAAAACTCTATTAACATGACGCAGTCGATCTTTAGCTGAGAGACAGGCTGCTAGATTAAATAAGTAAGTGAGTTTTTCTTTTAACTATACATATACTTCTTTAATTAGAAAAATTATCGAATTATTGCTAATTGAAAAAGTTGTTGATTTCACAGTTCCAAGCGCAGTCGATCTCTAGTTGAGAGATCGACTGCGCCAAGTTCTAAAACTCTCTAACATGGCGTAGTCGATCTTTAGCTGAGAGACCGGCTACTAGATTGAATAAGTAAGTGAGTTTCTCTTTTAACTATACATATCCCAATTATATGCTGCAAATCTTCAAATATTCGATGTTTTTTTTTTAAATAGTTCAATTTGAAGCTGTAAATGAGTGTTCTCCACTCCCAGGTTAAGAAGCATAAAGTAAAATTTCGAATTTAGAAAAACATGAAAACTTGGTTTGGTCGCTCCGCGAAATCCACATGCCTTTCAAGAACTTCTGTTACATCCTCAATAAATGACAGTTTGGTGTGCCATGTGGGCAGGAGGGAATTTTTTTTAAATAATTAAGGAGCCACTGTGACTGTCGGCGGCAAACGTTACCGGGCCATATTGACAGACTTTTTCATGCAAGAATTGGACGGATTGGACTTAAATGAGATGTGGTTTCAACAGGATGACGTCACCTGTCACACCGCACGCGAAACAATGACGATGTTGCTAACAAAGTTCCTAGGTCGTGTCATCTCTCCACAACTGGCTGTCAAGAAGTTGCAATTTAACTTGTTTGGATTATTTTCTTTGGGGTTTTTTGAATAGTAAAGTTTATGCGAACCACCTCGAGAGCTCTGAAGAAGCTCGAAGAAGAAATTGCACGCCAAATTCGTGAAATCAGGATGTTACGAGTACAACGGACTCTTTAATTTTAAGCTGTCGCGCAAAAAATATTTTAATGCGTTCGGAAAGTGTCGCTTTCGAACGTAGTCGGAGTGCACCTGTCCCCGAAAAAAAAGCGCGCGCCTCCCCCGCTCGCTCGCGCAAAGTGCCCTTCACCGAACGCATTGTGTGCACCTTTTGTGCACGCGTCCCACTTTTCGGTCTGAATAGCTGAAATCTGCCGCGCGACTTTCCATCCGTGCACAACACGTCCCATTCCGAGGACAATGCTTGCAACTCTAGCACCTCTTTAACGCGAACAATGCGCTCGCTATTACCATCACACCCCGCCGTTATCATTCACTGTGTTAATGAGGACTTATCTTAATTACTATCATCACTAGTTTTTTTGTAAATAATCACAAAACAAAAAGGTAAATAGAAATTGTTTTATTCATCCGATATTCTCCAGATGTACGATGGTAGATAAAAAAAAAGTAAGGTTACAAAATGTACACGTTTCATTGCAGGCTTTGTAAACTTACTTTTTGATCACCCCTCGTACTAATAACCAGTGGGACACCCAGCATTTCGTCCTAATATAAATTATTAGAGTTTATAAAGAGTGCCTCCACTCCCAGATTAAGCATGAAGTCAAATTTCGAGTTTAGAAAAGCCTTAAAATTTGGTTTTTATATAACTGGAAATTTTACTTCATGCGCCACGCGTATAAAACACTGATTTATCTGTAGACACTTTAAAAAAAAACTCTGACTATTGTGGCTCTGATTAGTCACTTCAAGGCCAAAATTTAACTATTTTAGTCATTCTTAGTCAAGTTGTAGTCAACATAATTCAATTTAAACGAAATTTCTAGATATTATAGTCATCTGTAGTTACTATAAATCAACATTTGACTATTATAGTCAGTGTAAAACCAATATATGACAACTATACTCATCTTAAGTCAATTTAATATGATAATCTTTCTAATAGAGTAACCCTTCACTAACTTTAAAGCGAAAATCTTACTATTATCGCAAAATTGATCATTACAGTAATGGGCAATTATTTTAAAGTTAAAATATGCCTATTTTAATAATGTATAGTCACTTTAATAGCACTACGCTATTATTACTTCATAAACCGTATAAACTGATTTAAAGTGTAGCTCAAAATATACTGCTTAATAAATATTACAAATGTTTATTCCGTATAAAACACAAAATGAGTTGAAAATCAAATAATTCCAAGCGACTGCGCTATGTTTGGATTACTTGAAAATCAAATCACATCAACTAATCGCGTTATATTTCATGTTGTTCTAGCTCCAACTAGTTTGTCTTCATTCTTAATTAAAGTGTTATCAACCGACTGTGCCATATTTGATGTTGTTCTAACTCCGGTTAGTTTATCTTCATCCTTAATTCAAGTGTTATCACCGACTGCGCCATATTTCATGTTGTTCTAACTCCGATTAGTTTATCTTCATTCTTAATTTAAGTGTTATCAACCGACTGCTCTATATTTTAAGTTATTTTAACTCCGGTTAGTTTATCTTCATTCTTAATTCAAGTGTTTCCCAGCTAATATTACAAACTTACAGAATTCCGCTTGCTTGGAAGGCAAGATGAACTGTAAATATATTGATTTTCTAACTAATACTCAGACTTTTCCCTATGTACGGATCTACCTAAAATAGTTTGAAAACGTCGGAGGCTTTTTCCTAATTGCGTTTCTCGTATTAATGATCCCACTGAAACAGTGCAAGCATTGGCCAGCAGTCAATATTTGTGTTGGCCAAATATTCCAAACGTGAAATTTAGTTAAACAGCGAACAGCAAAGTTTATTCCATTGGAGATTGCTGAGGTTGCGAAATTTCTAAAATAGGGATTTTTGGGTAAGAAATGGATTATTTTTTAATGGTTACACAGCTTGGTTGAAATAACTATATAACTGTTAAAAAATAATTCATTCCTTACCTAAAAATCCCCATTCTTTCCGCAGTTTATATTCCTGCAATTTAATTGAAACAATACGCCGTTTTACAGCCGGGACGCCGCGAAACGCGTTCTTTTGTTTCCGCCCGGTCGGTGTGTAATTACCGGGAAGGGCGTCGTTTTCCCCATTGTTTCCATTCCCGCCGTATGAACCTGGAACATGTTTCTCCATTACCCGCTCGCGGGAATTGAAATTTATCCACTAGCCGAAGACCATAACTCACTTACAATTTTCGACAACTGCACACGACAGTAAATAAGAAAGAGAAATGGAAAATCCGCTCAGAATGGAATTGAGATCGACGTTTCTTTCTAGGGGAAGGATTTATTTGCATTTGTGTACTGATTTATGTTCGCGCGGATCAAATATTTCAATATGTAAACATGGCGCAGTCTAATTTCAAGCGACTGCGCCATGTTTCATCATTCATCCGCCTGATGAAGCCACTGTGTGGTGTAACCATTGTTGCAGTGTCAACTAATAAACAGTGTAATCTTAGCCAAGTGTGTTATTTAATAAAAGAGTTGATATGGAATTTCATCAATCAACAGCCTTAGCTATTAGATGTAATTTTTGTTAATAAGAATTACATCTTTAAGTTTTTTAGTTTTATATTATTTTAGTTATCTGTAACAGAAATGTGCATTCAGTTTCAAATTTTATACTCGTGTGGATCAAATATGACATGGCGTAGTTTGATTCTCAGCGACTGCGCCACATATTGCAATTATTGTTAACAAGAGTTGCATCTTTCAATTATTTAGTTTTATATTATTGCCGTCTTTAACAGCACTGTGCATTCAGATTCGAAAATCATGATTTATGCTCGTGTGGATCAAATAATGCAACATTTGAACATTGCGCAGTCTAATTCCAAGCGACTGCGCCATTTTCACACACTGCAATTGTTGTCAACAAGAATTGCATCTTTAAAGTCTTCAGTTTTATATAATCTTTGTTGTCTTTAATAGAAATGTGCATTAAATATTGCATACGTAAACATATTGCAGTCACAATTCTGATCGACTGCACCATGTTTACTTACAGAAAATGTTTCTTTTAAGTATACATACATATTCCAAAGCAAATTACTGCAAATTCGGTTAGATGAAATAAAGATTTGTAAAATTTATTACCGTGTGTGTGTGTGTAAGAGAGAGAGAGAGAGAGAGAGGGGAGTGTATTTTGAACTTCTTTTGAAATTAGTCTCTAATACGCGTGGCGCATGAAGTAAAATTTCGAGTTTAGAAAAGCCTAATTTGGATTGGTCGCTCCGCTGCGCTACGCGACCAATCCAAACTTTCAGGCTTTTCTAAACTCGAAATTTTACTTCATGCTTAACCTGTGAGTGGAAAACACTCTTTGAAGCTTCAAATTGAACGTTTTTATAAAAAGCACGGATGCCTGAATATTTGCAGCATACATAACAATAATTCCCTGTATTTGCAATTTTTATTAACAAGAGTTATATCTTTAAATTTTTCAGTTTTATATTATCTTTGTTGTCTTTAGCAGAAATGCGCATTAAATATTGCATATGTGTCATTCTAACGACTGCGCCATGTTTTTATATTGCAATTTTTGTTAACACAATTATTCAGTTTTATATTATCTCTGTTGTCTTTAACAGAAATATGCATTAAATATTGCAATATGTAAACATGGAGAAGTATGTAAACATAGTGCAGTCGATTGAAATAAGAATCGACTGCACCATGTTTATATACTGCAGTTTTTGTTAACAAGAGTTACATCTTTAAATTCTTTAGTTTTATATTTTCTATGTTGTCTTTAATAGAAATGTATATTAAATATAGCATGTGTATATTCCAATCGACTGAGCCATGTTTACGTAATGCAATTTTTGCTAACAAAAGTTACATCTTTGAATTCTTTAGTTTTATATCTGTTGTCCTTAACAGAAATGTGCATTCAACTTCAAATTCATATTTTCTGTTGTCTTTATCAGAAATTCGTTTACCTTAACTTAACATGTACGAACTTTAATCATCCCAAATTGATTTCGTTCAACATTCCCTTCAGGCGCTCCTCGCGGCGATTCCATCCGGCAAATGGAATTAAACGGCCCGCTTAATTGAAACACATCCGCGTAAACACGACAGGTCAGGACTCGCGCTCGCCTGGCCGTGGGAAAAAAGGCGCGCGGGGATGTAATTTTTTCGGGTGACCCCATCAAGAGCTTTCCCATAAGCTCCGCCGGTTCCTGTGAGAAAGAGGAATAAATTGGTCCGTTCTGTTTGTTCCTATCCGCGTGTGTTTACGAGTGTCTGGGCACGATTTTCGACTCGTGTGAAACTCTCCTCCGTTGCTCCTCACATCTTTTTCGTTTGTGTGTGTGTACAGAAAGAGAGAAAAACGTTGGAAAGGGGAAGGATTTTATCGCGCTACGTGTAATGTAAATCATCTTGTGCATACAATCGAAATTCACACACTCACGTAGATGTAACCATCGGGTTTTATTTGGAAAAAAAGGAGAAAAAAAGGGGGAGATAATAAGAATTGATGGGAGAATTCATACAAGAGCTTTTAATGTTATGAGAAAATAACACAAACGAATCAACTTTAAAGATTGGCATCAGCACAGAGTATTCTGTAGTATTAGTTTCGTATTGTTTTATATCTCAATGAAAATTAAGGCATGGCAGTTATCTAGAGCTATGCCCATCAATTCTGTGCATGATTACGCAAATTGCATTCTTTTTATGTTGATTTACAGTTCAATGTCAACATGGTGCAGTCGCTATGATACACTGCTCGGCTGTGTTAAAACAAATCAAATATTTAACTTAGTTGTGCAACATCCTTCCACTTAATTAAACTATTTGCGCTCGTTTCAAAAACTTTCTTAAACTTCATCAAAACCCTTCCGCCGTGAATTAGGTCGAGAACAATGCTCTCTTTTCGTCGGCGCGTCTACCCATAATGTATGTAAATTCGGTTTGGATTCATGCATCCGCGGCGTTTTCTTTTTACCCTGCCTGCGTAAAATTCGATCCTTATCGTCCGGACGGGGCCTAAATTAAATTTACATCAAATGAACGGGCACGGCCCTGACCCGAAACGAGCGCGAACAAATCGGATCTCGACGGAGGTTTGGACATAAATATTACAGGAAACAGACGTAACTATATTCTATTTTTTTTTTATTGGCCAACCAGATCTGGTGATTTTTTTATAATGTTGGATATTTGGTTGGACACACTGGTTGTAATTATGACTTTTGCTTTTAAAATAAATTTTAAGGCTTTTCTAACCTCGTAATTTTACTTCATGCTTAATCTGGGAGTGGAAAACACTCGTTAGAAGTTTCAAATTGAATGATATCCAAAAACAAAGAATGCCTGAGCATACTGTATACTTAACGAAAAATTTGCTTCATCGGCAACACAAAAGCCCAAAATTCTGTTTCTTTACTTGGCGCAGTCAACAGGAGCAATACCAACATTTAAATTTTAGACTCATCGCATTATTATTAGGTCTATAATTGTTTAGCATGTGAATAATCGTTACAGCTGTGTGTGATGTGAATAAAACAGTCATACTTTTACTAGGTAAACTAAAACACTTGTTTTGTTCCATATTCTTATTTTCAGTTGCCTGGGACATGTTTCCATCCGTTGCGATCAGTTTTCAAAGTTAAAACTAGTTCATTTTCGAAGTTAAAACTAGTTTTAACTTTGAAAAATGATCGCAACGGATGGAAACACGTGTCAGGCAACTGAAAATAAAAATATGGAACAAAACTAGTGTTAGGTTCCATAAAAAAAAGTAGCAGAACAAGTATCGAACATACTTTTATCTCTAGTTATTCACTTGCGTCTCCGAGAGTGAGTTTTCGGGGTGGTTAATTTATCAATTCTTCACTTTAATTATCCACCTGCGCCTCTGGGTGTGAGTTTGAGGGGTGGTTAATTCACCAACCCTCAACCCCTCTGCTGTCGGTAATCCAGTACCCAATTAGCGGAGATCACGTGCGGATCCCCCGGGGTTCACCCATTAGCAGTACAACCGGTCTGCGCCCCCTTGGGCAGTCATAACTCCAACGGAAAACGCCACCCCCGCATCTAAAAGAATAATTGTGTAATTACTCGAGGGTCCGAATTCTTGGCCGCCCCTCCTGTTCTCCGGAATTGACCTCGATTTAGAGAGCCAATCGATTCCCGAAACCCTTCGGCGATAATTAAAGGGGATCATCGTGAAACGTAAAGCCGATTGCAATTGCGAAGGGATGATAATTATTCAAGGATTAAGTGTGTTTTTTTTTATAAAGAAAAAAGGGGTGTTTTAGTAAATTAAGTTAATTAAACAGAAAGAGCGAGGATTAATTGTAGCAATTAAAACGCAGTCAAGTTTTTATGCAAATAACTCTGCTGTGGATTAGGAAAATAAACTTGTTGCAGTCGGTAGGATCATTCACGAATCTACAAAGAGTTAGGGCGATGGAAAATCCTAGATTATCTTGCTGTAGCGATGTTTTCAAAACCAGTTGTAAGAATTTACAACTACTACCTTTTTAGAATCTTTTTTAATTATTCGATTTGTTCCAGGCAAACCAATGAATGCTATAAATCAATAAATGATTGAGCTTAATTAAACTCTAGCAAGTTAGATTGAATATTTAATTGTCGAGGCGGATCAATGATGAAACTCCATAATGCTATTTGAAATAAAACAACACAGTGGGACGGTTTCATTTCAATTGTTGAACACTGCAACATGTTTCACCACACACTGGTTTCATCAGGCAGATGAATACTGTATTCAGTATTCATTTCGGGTTGAAAAATCTAAGGCTAGTGCAATTTTTATTTTGTCCACCGCTGATCTAAAAAGCTGCACTGTTAATTATCCGTAGATAATCAACAGTGCAGCTTTTTGAATCGGCGGTGGACAAGATAAAAATTGCACTAATGGTAGCTAACATGTTCCCCAAGGATCATTGAATGGTCAGTGCACCAGAAGAAGAAGTATTAATCAGTCAGATGAAGCCACTGTGTAGTAAAACATGTTGCAGTGTTCAACAATAAAAGTGAAACCCTCCCAACTATGTTGTTTTATTTCAAATAAGTTAAATTGAACTATCTTTGTCAACAGAAAAATTGAAATTTAAAAATCTTCTTTGTTTAATCAATTTGTCGCAGTCGTAATGTTTATTTTTCGCATTGTCAATTTATTATTTCCTGAATTTGTCCGCTTGAAAAAATATAATACCCGGAATCCGCGGGCCGCATTTTTTCCTCATCAATTTTTTCCCAGCGTGTTGCGGTCCCATTATTCCGCGTCGCGACCGTTTTGTGTCACACCGGTTGGCAACCCTGACAGGAGTATTACGCGCCCGTCGCTCAATCTCACATTTGTTCCTCCTCGTCCTCTGCATAACGTAAATCCCTTCAATCTCCCGCAGGGAGGAAAAAATACGAGGAGATTGAGGCTGGCTTACTCCTCAATAAAACCTCCCGGGCTGCATTAAGTTATCATTTCTATTTCCCACCCAAGAACACCTTTTTTAACTCATTATTTAATCATTGCAATTTTCTTGCCATCAAAATGAAATTAAATGCTAGCGCGCTTGCCAAATTCTCTTTTGGCAAAGACAAGCGCACACACATCGCAGCCCACTAATCCACCGAGCTTAACAAACCGCACGAGTTCTAACGTCTGTGCTTCAGAGGCGATAAACTGATCCTCCCCCGTTTTCGGAGGGATTTAAGGTGTCCCATCCCTTCCCGTTTCCGTTGTTCCACTACAACAAACGTTTGTGCTCGCGCTGGTTCATCCGAGCGCGAATATCCATCCCGAAAACTTTTATAATTACGAAATTCCCGACAAATTCCTCATAAAGCAAACATCGAGGGATCCCTTTTTTGTTCGTATGTTTTATTAAGAAGTGAAAAGCCATATGTCGTACACGGATGCCGTCTGCTTGACCCACAAACAGATGACGATCGGCAAGTTAATGATCCACCCAATTATATATTGCGTGTGTGGAAAGACAAAAAAGATTGAGGAATAAACAGGCGGTGGGCAAATATTTTACATACTAAATATAGACTTGGTGCAGTCTACAGGAGCTATTAAAAATTATGTTCAATCTTATTAGCTCAAACATACACTTGCCGCATAGAAAAATCTATTTCTCATGTTCTGTAGTCTAAAGAGCTTAAAAATTTCAATTATGTTTCTAGACTTGTTACAATTTATACAGCATTTATTTCTTTTAAGTATACATATTCCGATAAAATTCTTAACAATATTTAAAAATTACACACAAATAAATAATGTGACGAGTCTACACACAGAACTTTAAAATATTTGTATTGCTTCTGCAGACTGGGCCAAGCCTAGAAAACAACTAATCCGAACACAATTTATTCAAAACTCTAGTGGGTTCACATTTTTTATGGTAATAGTTTTCATTCAACCCAATGAAATTATTTCCCTCCCCCTATAATTTGCATTTTAACGTTTCTTCGCCGGAGTGTGACGCTTCAACCGTCATGTGTACGTACATCTGTCGGGGAATTCGGTTTAAATTAATGTTTTCTGGTGATGATAATACGACGGGAAAACAAAACGCAACAACTGCGAAATAATTGCTTTCGGAAAGCGGAGCAGCGAGCGACAACCTGTTGGTAAAAACAAACATGCACACAAAAAATGTAATTAAAACCGTAATTATAACCAATAGGTGTGTGGTTTTACTAAAATTAGATGTATTCAATCAATAAGATAATTCAAAGTTGAATAAATAAATTGTATTTACGATTACCTAAAAGTTATCATTACAAATTCTCACAGCTGGTTTTGAAAATATTGCTACAACAAGCTAGAATTTTTAATGTTTTGCACTTTTAATGTTTTAAAGTATTCTACAACCAAATATTGGCAATTTCTTTATAAAGGTAGTAATTGTAAACTCTTACAACTGGTTTTGAAAACCCTCGATACAGCAAGCTAAGATTTTCTATCTCCCTAACTCATTGTAGTTTCGTAAATAATCGGCACTTTTAATGTTATAAGTATTCTACAAAAAAGTGTTATCAATTTCTCTATAACGGTAGTAATTGTAAATTCTTACAACTGGTTTTAAAAACCCTCGTTAAGGCAAGCTAAGATTTTCTATCTCCCTAACTTATTGTAGTTTCGTCAATGATCCTAGCGACTGCAACAAGCTTATTTTCCTAATATACAGCAGAGTTTACTGCAAAACATGACTACTTGATTTAGTCTTTCTTAGACAAATTTATTGTAGATTGCGTCAAGAATCTCGGCACTTTTAATGTTTTGAAGTATTCTACAATTAAGTATTGCTTGTTATTGATAATGAGCACTTTGTGTGTCGAAATGTACATTTAACGATAAAAATAAAAAGTGAAGTAAGGAATAACAGTCTTTTTTAGTGTAATAATCACTTCACGTAAACTCAAAAACATACAGTTAATTTCGTTCTTACTTATGTTAGGTTAGGATAATTGTTTAAACATGTTTCATCAAGTGTTAAGTGAGAAATTAGTTCAAGAGGATTATTTTATTCAATCTCCACAGATAAAAAATATAATATTTAACTTCATTAACAAAATCGGGACTGAATGGTGAAAACCTGTATAAAAACAAAACTTCATTAACAAAACAAGTTGCGAATTACCATTGACTAAAAACGAGGCCACCGTATTTTCCCTTTTTTTAACACTCATTCAACCTCAATAAATCACTTAAAATAAACCACCTTCAGCATTATTGTTCACTTTTTCCCGAGAAAAATTATATATCAATCGAACGCTCCGCAGCAGCAGCAAACCGCATGATTGCCTTCCTGGGGCTCTTTCGGTTGCAGGTAGCGGCCTGATTGGCCGCCGACGGGCAGCTGCAACACGTCTCTCTCTCGATAAACACCTGCCGAAGAGCAATTCGACAACGACGAACATTAACTGTAAACAAGAGTACATTCCTGAATTCGAAATTTCGGGTCAGCTTTGTCGCTCGCCAACTAACGACAGACCGACCAACCCCGCTTTGTCCTCACAATCTACTCTAAATACACAGACACACAACATAACTACTAGTCTCTGCCAATGCATAATTAAGCATGTTGCAATACTACTCACGAATTGTCTTGAATTATTTATTTCTGGATCCCAGGAAAGAGAAAATTTTGTTTAAACATAATTATCTTTACAGAAAAATACAGTAGATTATTAAAAAAAAAACTTGTCGCAGTCGTTGGATTCGAATTACTAAAAAATGAAATCGTGCAATGGTTACAAATTGTTTTGAATTATTGAATTATTTTGACTTACAAAAGGAATAGTGAAAATTAAATTTTTCGAGAACATGTTGCGTAGAATAAACATTACTGACTGCGACAAGTTGAATGAATAAAAAAGATTTACGATTACTTAAAAAGGTTTCTATAAAGGTAATGCTTTCAAATTGTTTTGAATTATTTAATTATTTTGAATTACAAGAGGAATGGTGAAAATTAGGTTTTTTGAGAGCATGTTGCTTAGAATTCACATTACCGACTGCAACAAGTTGAATAAATAAAGGAGATTTACGATTACTTACAAAGGTTTCTATAATATATGTTTCTTACAAATTGTTTTAAATTATTGAATTATTTTAAAGTACAAGAGGAATGGTGAAAAATAGGTTTTTTAAGAACATGTTGCGTAGAATAAACTTTACCGACTGCGACAAGTTGAATAAATAAAGAAGATTTACGGTTACCTAAACAGGTTTCTATAAAGGTAATGCTTACAAATTGTTTTGAATTATTGAATTATTTTGAATTACAAGAGGAATGGTGAAAAATAGTTTTTTTGAGAACATGTTGCATAGAATAAACATTACCGACTGCGATAAGTTAAATGATTAGAGCAGATTTACGATTACTTAAAAAGGTTTCTATATAGGTAATGCTTACAAATTGCTTTGATTATTGAATTATTTTGAATTACAAGAGGAATGGTGAAAATTAAGTATTTTGAGAACATGTTGCGTAGAATAAACATTACCGACTGCGACAAGTTGAATGAACAAAGATGATTTTGGATTCCTTAAAAAGGTTTCTATAAAGGTAATGTTTACAAATTGTTTTTAATTATTGAATTATTTTGAATTAGAAGAGGAATGGTGAAGATTAGATTTTTTGAGAACATGTTGCGTAGAATAAGTATTACGACTGCGACAAGCTAAATAAATAAAGAAGATTTATGATCATTACTTAAAAACGGTTTCTATAAAGGTATGGTTTATCTCAACAGTAGGAGGATCTCAACAAAAATCAGCTGATTAAATTACATGACCTTATTGGCTGCCGAAAAGGTAAATTTAATCTGAAGCATAAAGATCTATGCACGGGAAATTGCGGTTGCCACAACTGACGTTTCTTTATCAAGTGGCGGTTTGCGTCTATTTAGACATATTGTGTTTGAAGATTGGTATGAATGTGCTAAAAGTAAGTATTTCTGTATTACTTCTGCCAACACATCAAAATATTTGCTTATACTTCGGCTGTGTAAACCGAAACGTTTTATGTAGTCTTACTACTTTTACGACAAAGTATAGTAATTATAAATAGTCACAATAACAATGCTACTTAAGCTAATGGGCATTGCACAGGCCATAATACATGGTCACAGATGTTCAGTATTCTTCAATCACTGGTTCGGGAATAGTTCCGTATACTGATGATGGTGTTGAAGCCTGAAACGCGGATATAGTTGTTCGGTGAATGAATGAGTACTGAACACAAATTCATATTCTTGATAGTCACAACTGGTCTTGAAAACATCGCTACAGCAAATTAAGATTTTCCATCGCCCCAACTCATTGTAGTTTCATTGATGATCCTACCGACTGCAACAAGTTTATTTTCCTAATCCACAACAGAGTTTTCTGCATGCACAATCCATCAAATCGAATCGTTCTGACTGCGACAAGTTGTATTTTTTGTCTAGCTTTTATTTGTTCAACTTCATAATTCATCTGAGATCAGCGACATACGGTAACGTTTCATTCGGGACGTTCTCATTCCATCTCTCTCTCTCATACTCTCCTTATTTTCTCGATCTAAGTCGGTGTTCGTGTTTCCCCATTCTTCGCGAACTTTCCGGCAAACTTTGACAGTTAACAAAAGTCGCGGACGTTTAAACTCCACAATAAATTCGAACGGCTCGACTCCGGGCCGAGAGGGGGTAAATATTTACCGCCCTCCGGCGCTTCTTCCCAATTCACCCTCACTTATACACACACATTCGCCCCGCAGGGATTAACTCGATTAATAAAACTTTGTCTATTAGGGCGTACTCTTGAAAAATAACGTTACGACTTTAGAAGTTATTTTTTATTTCTTACTTCTCTTGAAAGATCAAAATGTTTATGAAGGGATTATTTAAAGATACTGTATAAATTGCGTATTTTTTTTTTATTTTTCAAAGTAGAATTCAACAAGTGCATTTTCTGGTTAATTGAGATGATTAAGTTTGATAAGTCTTGTTTGTTCTGTAATTGAATTGTGCAAAGAATCTCTTAGTCCCAGGAGTTTCATTATTAATTGAGTGCAATATAAACTTGTGAAACGCGAAAAGAAAATTAATTGAGGAGGGATGATTAATGTTTGCGCTCACATTTAATACAATGGGGTTACATATGCAACATTAGGCGCCCCTAATGTTGTATATGTAACCCCAATGTATTAAATGTGAGCGCAAACATTAACCGCGGAGCAGTTGGAGTGAACTGCTTCAGTTGGAGCAACATTCGAATGAGGTGTAAAGTTTCAAAAACTGTAAAAATATTTGTTTAATTTATTGAGTAATTTCTCGAATTTTAAAGTATATTCCAATATCTGTAAAAATATTTGTTAACTTTTATTAAAGTAAAATCAAGTTGAGTATATTTTGAACTTCAATTGAAATCAGTGTTTTATACGCGTGGCGCATGAAGTAAAATGTCGAGTTAAGAAAAGCCTGAAAATTTGGTTTGGCCGCTCCGCTTCGCGGAGCGACCAAACCAAATTTTCAGGCTTTTCTAAACTCGAAATTTTACTTCATGCTTAATCAGGGAGGGAAACACTCGTTGAAAGCTTCAATTTTAAAGCTTTTATAAAAACTAGAGGGGTACCGCAAGGCACGAGTACAGGCCCCTAATTTACTTAAATTTCACTACAGGCTTAATCAAATTGCGCTCATATTTAATACAATGGGGTTACATATGCAACATTAGGCGCCCCTAATGTTGTATATGTAACCCCAATGTATTAAATGTGAGCGCAAACATTAACCGAGGAGCAGTTGGAGTGAACTGCTCCAGTTGGAGCAACATTCGAATGAGGTGTAAAGTTTCAAAACTGTAAAAATATTTGTTTAATTTATTGAATAATTTCTCGAATTTTAAAGTATATTCCAATATCTGTAAAAATATTTGTTAAATTTTATTAAAGTAAAATCAAGTTGAGTATATTTTGAACTTCAATTGAAATCAGTGTTTTATACGCGTGGCGCATGAAGTAAAATTTCGAGTTTAGAAAAGCCTGAAAATTTGGTTTGGCCGCTCCGCTTCGCGGAGCGACCATACCAAATTTTCAAGCTTTTCTAAACTCGAAATTTTACTTCATGCTTAATCAGGGAGTGGAAACACTCGTTGAAAGCTTCAATTTTAAAGCTTTTATAAAAACTAGAGGGGTACCGCAAGGCACGAGTACAGGCCTCTAATTTACTTAAATTTCACTACAGGCTTAATCAAATTGTATGCGTGTGCTAAATGTGTCTACGCCACTGTACAACTTTTAAACTAATTAATGTCATTGATACAGTTAATTTTCTGTCATTTTGAATCAAAACATTGTAAAGTATTTATTGAATATTTTTTTTATTGTGTAAATACAATACGCTGCTTCAAAAACAAACAGTATAAAATAAAGCTGGGTATATTTTGAATATCACATTAAATCAGTATTGTATACGCGTGCTTCATGCTTAGTCTGGAAGTGGACAGCACTCGTTAGAAGCTTTAATTTTAACGCTTTTATACAAACTAGTGGGGTACCCCAGGGCTCCAGTATAGGCCCCTTAATTTTCTTAAAGTTCACTACATGCTTAATTAAGGAGGGTTAACACTTGTTAGAAGTTTCAAACTGTATACGGTATGGTCGCGGAGCGACCATACCAAATTTTCAAGCTTTTCTAAACTCGAAATTTTACTTCATGCTTAATCAGGGAGTGGAAACACTCGTTGAAAGCTTCAATTTTAAAGCTTTTATAAAAACTAGAGGGGTACCGCAAGGCACGAGTACAGGCCTCTAATTTACTTAAATTTCACTACAGGCTTAATCAAATTGTATGCGTGTGCTAAATGTGTCTACGCCACTGTACAACTTTTAAACTAATTAATGTCATTGATACAGTTAATTTTCTGTCATTTTGAATCAAAACATTGTAAAGTATTTATTGAATATTTTTTTTATTGTGTAAATACAATACGCTGCTTCAAAAACAAACAGTATAAAATAAAGCTGGGTATATTTTGAATATCACATTAAATCAGTATTGTATACGCGTGCTTCATGCTTAGTCTGGAAGTGGACAGCACTCGTTAGAAGCTTTAATTTTAACGCTTTTATACAAACTAGTGGGGTACCCCAGGGCTCCAGTATAGGCCCCTTAATTTTCTTAAAGTTCACTACATGCTTAATTAAGGAGGGTTAACACTTGTTAGAAGTTTCAAACTGTATACGATTGCTAAATATTCATATGTACGTCACTTCAAATTAACATTGATACAGGTAATTTTCTGACTTTTCAAATAATTTTTCGATTTGAAAAGCCAAAAAATGAACTGTATAGTATATATTTAATATTCTTTTCGGAGTATGAACATAATATATCTGCATCAAAAATGCATTTCATTGCATGTGTGTGGAGGTTTCCATTTAAATTAAATTTCCCCTTTTCACAATTTTCCCGAGGGTGGATGTATGCAAGCAAGGCACTGGAAAATGTAAGCGTATAAAAATTCGCGATGTTTTGTAAGCGGAACGCTCAGCAGGTGGTATTGTGTGCAACAGCAAGACCTCAGGGCAATTATGGATGATAAGTGAGGTTTCGGTTTCGCTTCATACATATACAATTTTCTCTTTAATATCAGGACGGAGATGATTAAATACGCATAAATAAAAAAAAAACGCACAGAATAAGGTTTGATGTAGAAAAGTATGCATTTAAAAACGTGGATGAATTATAAAAGGATTGTGGATGTTTACGTATTATAAACCAGTAATTATATTACATTTATAAATTAATGGGGTAAACGCCATCTATTGCTTATTTTTGAGTAGCTGAGTAAACTAATACAAGCAAATTAGTATTTCTAAAACGCTTCGCAACCGATATTTTAATTCCTTTAAATCGGGCTGGAAAGCAGGGCTCAAATTCATTTTTTGTAATTTCCTTTTTATACAGAGTCTTGTTTGTAAGCGAACAGTGTTCGCCTACAAACAAGACTGTTTAAAAAGGAAATTACAAAAAAAATATTTGAACTCGGCTTTCCAGCCGGAGGAGTTAAAATTTCGTTTGCAAAACGTTTTAGAAATACTAATCTATCGTCTGGTGACCAACTTCATGTAAAACTAAAACACCAACGCATCTTGACATTAATAGGTAAGTTTAGTTCGCTGCCAGATGTGTGTATTAATGATGCAGTTCTGTGACGTAAAGAGCATTGAAAAACAAAATGCATATATTCGTTTTTTTTTTTATTGGCCAACCAGATTTGGGATTTATTTTTCTTAGGTTCTGTGATTATTTGGGTGTCCCTACTGTTTGTCATGTAATGACATTGATATGTGAATGACATGTTGCAATTGATTAATTATTTGGCAGAAAAGTTGTAGTAAAATGCCGAAAGTAATGTTCCGCCACTTAATTAATCTTTATGATAGGGTAATTAAGCGCATGGCAACCATGTGTAAACCATTACCTCAAATTTATTTTGAAGGCAAAAGTCAGAATTAGAACCAGAGTAAATCGAATACGAATACCAGTATTTGTGACATTTACTTAAGCATTTAAAAAAATACATTAACAAACGTAGAACGGCGTATGAGGCTGCGGGCCGCACAGAAGCGCTCCAAGAACCGCATACGGTCCACGGCCCGCGGGTTGGCCGGCCATGGTATAGATGAATATATAGAAGTGCAATTAATTGGTACATTTAGGTGAAGCTAAACGTACGCAATCAGTGGAAACCCTTGTTAGAAGTTTCAAATTGCACATGACGTGGCAACTTAATACACATTATTGGCATTGGGTTGCCTATAAACATTGTTCAAAGCGTTTTTCTTACGTTTTATACAACCATGTATCCAACATTATAGAAAAAATCACCAATTCCCGTATTCACAGTACCGATGCCGATATACCGATATTTGTCATCGGTGAGAAGTTGCACTGAAGAGACGTCATTTTTCTCCAAATGGTTGGGTAAATTCTTCCCAAAATGACGTCATATCAGTCGAACTTCTCACCGATGTTGCACTGAAATGACATAATTTTGGGAAGAATTTACCCAATCGTTTGGAGTAAAATAACGTTATTTCAGTGCAACTTCTCACCAATGACAAATTGCATCGGTACTGTGAATCCCGTATTCACAGTACCGATGCAATTTGTCATTGGTGAGAAGTTGCCCAGATCTGGTTGGCCAATAAAAAATACGGAATATATGTAGTGAATTCGATCTCAGATTTTGTATCTTGGATTTGAGCCTTGCATGAAGCTAGGCCGCCAGCCGCCACTGACGCGAACATTGTGATATTTCTTCTAAAATTTATCAAACACTATTATTTCCCTGTTTGGCGTCTGTAAATCAAAAACTAAGCAAATAAAAAAAAAACGGAATCCTCACGATATGTGTCGCGCGCGTTTCGGATTCCGCCAGGGGAAACTTTTCGAGTTTTTAACTTTTCTAAAAGGGAGGAGTAGGGCACGAACTTTTACAAGTCAACCCTCGTTACCCGCTCCCCGGGCTATAAATCAAAACGAATGGAACGATATTAGACTCGGGGATTCCTAATTGGAAGAACTCTGCGAAAAAGTCTGAAATATTACGACAAGTCGAGGATATGCTCTACGTTTGCATAATATATAGATTGGAAAGGCGCATATTAAGACGTCGGAAGTTTTATATTTGCATAAAAGTTGAAATATTTGTATGTATATTCTGCTTGTTTTTATTGGCCAACCAGATCTGGTGATTTTTTTAAGTTGGATATTTGGTTAGATATTCTGGCTGTAATTCGGACTTTTACCCAAGGTACGTCGATGGGCGTAACACATATGAACACATATGTGTTACAAGGTATGACAGAATTGGATCTTTCCATGTTTTCCCCTTTTACATTATACAGGGAGTTTTCTGGGCTTTTCTATACTCGAAATTTGACTTCATGCTCAGTCTGGGAGTGGAAAACACTTGTTTTAAGCTTTAAATTGAACTTGATTTACGGAAAATAGGCTGAATTTGGAATACATATACTTTAAAGAAAAACTCCCTGTATAATGTAAAAGGGAAAAACGTGAAAAGTCGCTACGCGACCCTCCAAATTTTCACGGGGCTTTTCTAAATTCGAAATTTTACTTTATGCTTAGTCTGGGAGTGGACAACAATCGTTTAAAGCTTCAAATTGAATCTTTTAGAAAACAACGAATGTCAGAAAATGTACAGCTTATGCATGTTTACCTAAAGTTTACCACGAAGTAACCACATTTAAATTCAGCGCGCATTTGTGACGTAAGCGATCTCTACCCCCACTCTAAAATCGTCGATTCTGTCAATCCTTCTTACCGTATATTCGACCGTCCTTGACTTTTACCTTCAAAATACATTTGAGGTTATGTTTTCTACATGGTTGCCATGTGCCTAATTACCCTATTAGAAAGATTAATTAAGTGATGGAACATTACTTTCAGCCTGTTATTACCACTTTTTTGGCAAATAATTAATCAATTGCAACATGGCATCATACATTAATGTCATTACATGACAAACAGTAGGGACACTCAAATAATCAAAAAACCTGAGAAAAATTAATCCCAAATCATGGGCCGTAATCACACCGATGCAATTTGTCATCGGTGAGAACTTGCACCAAAATGATGTCATTTTACTCCATGGAGTTTGGTAAATTCTTCCCAAAATTATACAGTGCGACCTCTTACCCGTGACAAATTGCATCGGTGCTGGAATAGGGGCACTGGTTGGCAAATTAAAAAAAAATGAATGCAGTTACAGTGTTTAATAAGATGCAGCCAATCCTTGTTTTTAAAAAAGCGTTTAACTTGAAGCTTCAAACGAGTGTTTCCACTCCCAGACTAAGCATGAAGTAAAATTTCGAGTTTAGAAAAGCCTGAAAATTTGGCTCGGGCGCGTAGCGCAGCGGAGCGACCGAGCCAAATTAGGCTTTTCTAAACTCGAAATTTTACTTCATGCGCCACGCGTATAAAACGCTGAATTAATGTGAAATGGTCTTTAACCAATTGACAATTGACATAAGTTTAGTATGTTAATGATCAATTTTTTATAGTGCTATGATAGACACATCACTTTTTTTTTATACAGACTACTATAATTTCTTCCGTTGGCGGATCTGTTGATTAAATCACGGTTTTGTAAATTTTTTAAAAAGAAAATTTACGGAGGTTGCCAGATTCAAATCAGAGAAGAAAAGGTGAAGTTCTTCATATCATGATTAAGTTCTGTATATTTCTTGAAAAAAAAACTTGGTTGCCAGATTTAAATCAGAGAAGATAAGAGTAGATAAGATTACCTGCAGCTAGGCCCTCTACACCTCCGCGGTGGTCCAGTGGTCCAGCATCTGGATTTATAGAGATTCACTACACGAGATGACATCCCCCTTCCCAGAATCCCCCCCGCAGACACTTTATCAGTAGATAAGATTACCCGCAGTCAGGCCCTCCACACCTCCACAGTAGTCCAGCAGCATCCAGCATCCTCCTCCCAGCATCCCCCCCCCCCCCCTACAGATTCATCTCGAGAGAGATTCATTTCTCGAACAAAAAATGTATAGAGGTTGCCAGACTCGAAAAATTGCACGTTTTCTTCTGAGCTAACACCTTACCAGTAGATAAGATTACCCGCAGCCAGGCCCTCCACACCTCCATAGTAGTCCAGCGGTCCAGCATCCAGCATCCTCCTCCCAGCATCCCCCTCCTACAGATTCATCTCGAGAGAGAGATTCATTTCTCGAACAAAAAATGTATAGAGGTTGCCAGACTCGAAAAATTGCACGTTTTCTTTTGAGCTAACACCTTACCAGTAGATAAGATTACCCGCAGCCAGGCCCTCCACACCTCCACAGTGGTCCAGGGGTCCAGCATCCAGCATCCTTCTCCCAGATTTCCCCATAGATTCATCTCGAGAGAGAGATTCATTTCTCGAAGAGATAATTTATAGAGGTTGCCAGATTCGAAAAATTGCACGTTTTCTTTTGAGCTAACACCTTACCAGTAGATAAGATTACCCGCAGCCAGGCCCTTCACACCTCCACAGTGGTACAGCGGTCCAGCATCCAGCATCCTCCTCGGGTAATCTTATCTACTGATAAGGTGTTAACTCAGAAGAAAACGTGCAATTTTTCGAATCTGGCAACCTCTATAAATTTTCTCTTCGAGAAATTTACAGAATTTAGTCAAAATAAGCAAATTTGAAGAATACGCACAGAAATTTATTAATCAGCCGACGAAATTTTATGTAATATCATCAGTTGTGAATAAAATCGCTCCATAAAAATCACTCAACGTTTTCCTTGAATAAAATGTCTCCATATATAGAAATACGTAACACAATTTAATACGCACGTCTTGATTCCTTTACCGCCGGTGCTCGCGACACAGAAATACAAAATGCTCCACCCCCCGAGGGACCTGTTTAACAAATTTCTTTAGACAGCTCCCGGCGTTTATGCACGCGTACATTTGCCCCCTCGGGCGCTTTTTTTCATCTCGTCTTTTTTTGCGCTCCCAGAAAGGAAAAATCGCGGGATTTAATAATGACAGGGCGCCGGGGAAATGTAATCACAAACAGCGAAAAGGGCGCACGTAAACGATGTGTACATTGAAAATATTGATATTTACTCCAAGAATTTTATTAATCTAAAAGGTAAATATTGATTTTTACTCAAGGTAATTGATTATTCAAACAAAATTAAATCATGAAATTATATAAATAACTTTTGTTCACGACAATCTTATAATGTGTGCATTATTTAATTGTGTGGGCAGCATAAATGGGGTGCATTTATCAATTAAGTACATTAAACACGGGATTTGCGTGATAAATATGTTTAACACGAATAGATTTTAGATTTTTTGCCGCTATGCAGTAACAGCTGTGCTAGTCAAATCAGCTTCTTTTGTCTTACATTTGGCCATGGTGGTGATGACGTTGTCGACGCCATTTTGTTAAGTAACGCGTCAACATCTCCGCCGTTCTCACTAGTTTAACCCACGTAAAACGCGTTTGTAAGCATAAATCATTTTTAAATCGGTTAAACAATTGTGCTTATATCCGTCGCGAGTATTTTCTAAAGCGAAACAAACGTTAGCACCGTGAAAACTCCATCGAAACGGAAGAGTTCGTTTTTTGTGCAAAGAGCGTGATTCTGTGTAACTTAGGCGAAAGGGTAGATTGTGTGAGTATTATTTATTGTTGAATGATTGTTCATATTTGTTTTAAATTGGAATTAACCCTATTACACATTCAAATCATAGTACCGCAATCTGTCATTATTTATCTGTCAAAGTACTATAAAACAAAACCAACCATTAAGACTAACGCATATTTGATAAATATATATAATAAATGTTGTATTATATATTGTTGTTGTCGTGAACAAAGTATAGTGTATAACTCGCATATAATGGCTATTAATCACTCGAACAACTTGCTCCACTCGCCTTCGGCTCGTTACGCAAACCTCGTTCTCGTAATTAATAGCTATCATTATATGCTCGTTGTACAATATACTATTCTTTTTACACTATTTACAGTGAATCTGTTCATTACATCAAGCGCACTGTACGAGTTCGGTTGCACTGAACATGCGTTTGCCACACATGACATCCGGCATTTTCAATGTCAAGTTCAGTCCATTATATAAGGTGCGAAAGAACGTGAAAAATAATGTTGCACTTCTGTTCGATTCGGCATTCAACACTACAACTTGTTCATTTTTGTAATTACAGCTAAAAACAGCTCAAGTCGAATGGAACTTCAACTGGAAATCGCTAACAGAAAAGAAACACACCCAGGAAGACCGCCCTTCGCGCCACCAAAGATACCTCAGAAAGCGCATCATCGAGTTAGAACGCACTGTGAAAACGATGCGCGATACGCAAAGCAGTCTGCAAGAAAAAGTCTCCAAACTCGAAACCGAAATCCAAAGGAGCGAAGACACCAGCGATAATCTGATCTCCGGAGAGATTTACGATCGGATCAACGGGAATCAGCTGGAGAATTTCCTGCACGACAAAAAACTCAAGGAAGTCAGGAGCGAGAGCAGCATCACCCTCGAAGAGCGCGTTTCGAACGCTGAGGAACAACAGAGGATTAACACGAACACAGTTTTGAATCTCACGAAGCAATTTTCCAACTTTGATAAGCTCCACTTATCAATGTTGGAATTGCTGGAGAACGTCGAGAGCATCGAGAACAGGGTTGATAAGACTTTGCCGGAATTCAGGAAGGAGATTTCCAAGTTGGAGATTCAGGTGTCTGAAGGTGCGTCCAGGTTGGCGGCTTTGAAGGAGGATCAGACGAATACGAGGGTTTCCATGAAGGCGATCGGTGTTTCCGTTTCGAATCTGCAGGATAAGGACGAGGAGAGCAGGAAGAAGGTGGAGAGGATTTTGGAGGATGTAGAGACTTTGAAGAAGTCGAGCAGTGTACAGACCACCAAGCTGCACGATCATATTTTGAAGGTAAGAACCGGCTGATTTTACAATTCTACACTCGGGTAGTAAAGGACGGAATTTAAATAGAAATTCAAAAAGCCATAAAATGGGCATATCTAGCACTCCTTCATCCTAACTGCCATTACTACCTGATTGTGTATATGTATAACTGTATAAAAATATATGTTTAGTATATTAATCCTTGAGAATGACGATAAGTCGAAACTAGTTGGAAAAATAAATGAGTTAGTGAAACAAACCTAATGCCTTTAATCAAAATTCAATACAAGAACGAAATATTCAAAGCTTAATGAGTGTATACTAACACTTAGTAAAATCCCTTGGTAGACTTAGGGCCAGTTGCCTAAAATAAAATCATATATTTTAATTACAAACTGTACAAAGCCTATTCATTCCTCGTATAATGTATTTCATCTGAAACGTGGATGAATAGCAATGCGTGTGTGGTGATGTGTCGCTAACGATATCATTTGTTTATGGCAGACTGAAGCGTCGACGGCGGACGTCAACGCGACCAAGTCGACGATCCACCTCGTGCAGGAATTAAAGTCCTTTGAAAAGGAATACAAAAGCATTGTCAACAAGTTGCCGCACGACTGCAACGCGGTTAACGGCCCCAACGGCGTCTATTTGATATCCCCCGGTGACGGCGAGCCGATATTAGCCTACTGTAGCCAGGGCTGGACCACCATACAAAAACGCTACGACGGATCAATTAACTTCAACAGGAATTGGAACGATTACTCCAATGGATTCGGGTCAGCTACAGGGGAACACTGGTTGGGCAATCGCAACCTCCACTACCTAACGAAGAGCAACTGCACCAAATTGGAGATTAACATGAAGGATATCTACGGAAAATACTGGCAAGCGACTTACGAGAACTTCACCGTGGCTGATTTCGCGGCTGGGTTCAAGCTGGTTGTGGGTAAGTACCACGGGAACGCCAGTGATGCGCTGGATTACCAAAACAAGATGGAATTCTCAACGGTGGACAATGATCGCGATATTTCGAACACGCACTGCGCCAACAATTACGAGGGTGGTTGGTGGTTCTCGCATTGCCAACACGCCAACTTGAACGGGAAGTACAACTTGGGCTTAACCTGGTTCGACAGCTCGAGGAACGAGTGGATCGCCGTGGCCACGAGTGAGATGAGGGTGAAAAAAAGGGACGTTTGTTAAAAAAAAAAAAAATAAGATACTGTAAACCCAACCCATTGAGCAAATTGCTTTAAATAACGTTTGATCAACATTTCAACATCACGGAACGCTGTTATAATATTGATCAAACATTACTTGAATGTGTTTATACAGTGGGAAACTTTCTTTTATATATGAAGTATAGGAAGAGTATAAAGGTAATAAACACTTTCTTTTATCAACATTGAATTCGAGTTCAGTACTCCAGCAAGGATAGACACCCAATACTAACTGGTTCTCATTAGTCATTTATTTTCATATACATAAACAAAAGAAAGTATTTATTGCTTTGATACATTCACTAAATAATTGTACATACAGGGAATTTTTCGTTTAGGAGAGTTTGTCATGAAATTGCCTTAATGGGAATCCTTAACAAACGGCTATATAGAGAGTATACTGATGAATATAATCCAATACCTTTTGGTGTATATTGGGTTAGCTATATTCGTTATTGTGTGTGTTTTTGAACTTTATAGTAATTCAGTGATTTATACGCGTGGCGCATGAAGTAAAATTTCGAGTTTAGAAAAGCCTGAAAATTTGGTTTGGTCGCTCCGCGCTTCGCGCTACGCGACCAAACCAAATTTTCAGGCTTATCTAAACTCGAAATTTTACTTCATGCTTAACCTGGGAGTGGAAACACTCGTCCGAAATTTCAAATTAAACGCTTTTCAAAAACCACGACGAATGCCTAAACAAAACAACGGGATGTGTATACGTAAAAGTGAAATTCCCTGTATACCTGTTGAAAGTGTACAAAAAAAAAACGTTAATAAAAACCAATTGAAGCCAGTAAGAACCAAAGATGCAGACTAGTTCATTCATTGTAAAACCTAGTTTTTAATTTAATTTTGTTAAGATAAAAATAAAAACGTGCACACGCACGCCCAGACTTTTGTAAATATATTTATTATTAATTATTAATTAAAAAAAATAATAATCATCCCTCGAGAGGAATTTGTTGAAAACAAAGTGATCGGTTGGTTATTGAATATATAGTTTATATGTATGTATAGAAAACGAGTCCTGAAGAACTGCCATATCTCTAAGGTTATGCTTAATTTGTATTTATATAAAAAAATTGTAAGATCAATCCCCTCTAACTCCCCCCTCATCCGTTGTGGATTCGTACGCTTGTAAATATTACCTATTTATAAATAGGATAGTCTGATTATCTAATATGTAATTTATTGATTTATTTTTATTATTGTGTTTAGGGAAAAAGAATGCGTTAATTTTGTAAATATTTATGAAAGAAAAGAATATGAACCTTTGTACCAATGATTAGTAATTATTTTAATAAAAAATATTTTGAATTTAAAAAATGAAATACTTTTTTGAAACATCAACATAATTTAATCCCAATTTTTGTTTTACAACATAACTTATGCGATAAATACTAAGAGTATAAGCATGGAGTAATTATTACAATGAGTGGTAACCGGTAGAGTTTATGTATTCAATTACGTACTCAGTGGTATAGTGGAATTTTATAAATTAAGCACTCTCATGCGCAGAACGAGCACCGTTTGTGTATTTCCGCTGCTCAAAAAATGAGAAAGTGGAACCTGACTACGTTGGGCGCACATTTATTTGAAGGAAATGAACTCGCGCGCACATGCCAGGTGGTGCATCAGACGAGAGCCCTTAGAGATTTTAACAGTGTTTTGTTTGCGAGAGTACAGTTACGGCGTAACGTTTTCAGGACTATCTTGCCTACGTTCGGGAAATGCTGATCTATCGCGCATGGGCCTTATTTGGGTAATACATCTATATAAGACAATTTTGTTGGTTTCGGTTTTATCGTGTATTATCTGCCAAATAAGTATTCTAACAGTAACTAAATCCAATACCTTTGAAATTAATATTGCGCACTCTATCAGGAGTTTAAAGAAAAAACTTTGAGGTCGTTTTTTGAAAAATGTGTTAGTTTGACTTATACCTTTAGTACTTTTCACGAAAGATATACGATCTAGATTACTAGCGTGATCTACTTTGATCAGCTTCAAATTAATACCAAGTGCAAACTTTGCGAATATTCTGTAAAGTTAAGTGTTTTAATATATGTTTTTTATAAAAATGTACCACAAAGTGAATGTCAACAAAATCAAAGAATTTTAGGCGAGTTGAAAAGGGGGGCGATTTTTATCAAAGTAGATGCAGATAGCGGGTTCTAAGCCAGGAAATGTTCTCGGAAGTAGATAAGATAAGGATAGGAAGTCGATAAGATTGCGGTTTCCGGTTGATTAACTGGTCTGATAAACAGGTAAACAGGTCTGATAAATAGGTAAACAGGTCTGATAAACAGGTAAACAGGTCTGATAAACAGGTAAACACGTCTGATGAACGGATAAACAGGTCTGATAAACAGGTAAACAGGTCTGATAAACAGGTAAACACGTCTGATGAACAGGTAAACAGGTGTGATTGTCTACTGATTGGAGAATGGTAAGTTCTTAAAAATAGGAACATATAAAAATCAACACCGCGCAAAGAAGAAATAATTCATGAATGAAAATAATTAATGAATGAAATGAAAAATCCAACAATAAACACCTAAAAATTTCCATTATCTAAACCCCATTCGCAAATGTTGATTTATTCCGTGTATCAATGTTTATTATCCATTCAAAATGTTTTGTTAAAGAGAGTTAAATATTGATTCGAGCCGAATTGTCGGGTGTAAATTATCAGTTATTCCCAACCCCCGGTGGGTTAATTATGTGATAATGATAATCCAAACCGAGGTCGTGTTTGATTAATGCACACACAAAGAATTGATTGACGTTACCGGTCATTATCATCAACAGAAATGCGATTGTAATTATAGATTCGACCTCGCTAATCAATTATTATCTAACATTAAAATTCGATAATGCATTTATAATTTTTTTAAATCAAGAAATAATAATAATAATAAGTGTAGAAATATTGTGACGATATTTATGAAATTAATATCAATTGCAGTGACTGAACAATAAGATTAAAAGAAATATATCGTATGTTCAATAAAAAAAAACTCTAGTGCCATGATGTAATCTTTTTTTTTAATTTAGGTTGGCTACACACGTGAGGAATTGACATATAAAACGTCAGACTAAATAATAGTAATGTATAATTTCAGAGTTGCCAACCTACAATATTTTTCATGGCACTCTAGAGGTTTTTTTTATTGAACATACGATACATTGCACATTTTGCACATTAGACTGTGCCAAAAAAAAACCGATACTTTTTTATTTTGCTCCTCATCAAGTATATTGTTCATTCATACAAATTCATTGGGATTCCCTAAATTTCAATCAAATCGAACAGTTTTTAGAAGTCCATCAAGTCCAAAACGTGATTTTAGATACTTTTTCACATTTTTCACATGTTTTATAATACCAATCTGCATTAATGACGGGGCTGAATATGGGGATGAATTATTCCATTAAAAACCAAAATATTGTGTGCGTTTCATTATCACATCTGTTCTTTGAAGTTTATATTGATAAATAGAGCCATTTCTTTACTGACTAAGCATATATTTTACTTTAGAATAAAAATTTAAACAATAAATTTACAGCCATCCCACTGAACAAACGCATTTAAGTAATGTTTCAATAACACTAAAATAACGTTTAATGTTGCTGCAATGTTGATATAACGTTATTTGTTTGTTTTTTGCTCAGTGGGATTGGTTCAAGTTTTCCGGCAACATCATTCGAAGGTGGCGGGTCTGTAATGAAGACATGCACTAGATTCGTTAGAGTCCCGTGCTGTTTTCTCATATTTTCATTGATGGACCTCTAAATACTGTTCGATTTGATTGAAATTAAAGGAATCCTGATGAATTTGAATAGGAATTAATATATCGTATGTTCAATAAAAAAAAACCTCTAGAGAGCAATGATTTTATCTTTTTTAAAATTTAAGTTGGCTACACGCTTTAGGAATTGACATATAAAACGTCAAACATAATAATTATAATGTATAATTTCATAGTTGCTAACCTACAATATTTTCCATGGCACTCTAGAGATTTTATTTTATTGAACATACTGTACTTAATGAAGAGCAAGATAAAAAAGTATCGATTTTTTTTGGCTCATACAAATTGTTCCAGGATATTTTAAATGCTGTTAATACTTTTATTTTCAATTTTACTACAAAATATTACTCTTTAATAAAGAGTAACATAGAATAATAGTTATTTAGGTAACGTGTGTTAAGTAGCGCTTAGCACGATTTGCGAGTTTATGCATTAGCCATTTAAGCACTAGTGCTAAAAAGTAGAGTTGCGCGCATATTAATCGATGCATAAATGAAGCTTTTTGGTGAGATCGTAGATAACAGTGTTTAAAAAAGTAACTCCTATTTAAAATATTTGCCGAAATACAAATTTAAATCTTTTATTTTTTTCCTGGATATGAATGTACATTCAATTCTACATTATTTATCCATATTTTAAGATATTTCGTTTTTTGGGCACGATTTGCGAGTTTATGCATTAGCCATTTAAGCACTAGTGCTAAAAAGTAGAGTTGCGCGCATATTAATCGATGCATAAATGAAAGTTTTCGGTGAGGTCGTAAATAAAAGTGTTTAAAAAAGTAACTTCTAATTAAAATATTTGCCGAAATATAAATTGAAATCTTTTTTTTTCAGGATATGAAAGTACATTCTATTCTACATCATTTATCCATATTTTAAGATATTTCAACAACAAATACCCACACTTTTTCTTCCAAATTTACATGAAACCCAATAAGAATTTTGCAACTTGATCGGATTTTTAACTAAACACCTGATATAATTGGTTGGACATAACCAAACATTCCAAAATTTATTCATTTAATTATACTTCCGTATCTCAACAAATATTGCTCGAAGTTTCTATTTCATCCGAATAATCCCCTAATCAAAAAATAAAAACGCGGTTTTCGGAAATTTCTTTTAAGTATACCAATTACAGCGTATACAGTTCAATTTTAAGCTTTAAATGAGTGCCATCCACTCCCAGGCTAAGCATGAAGTAAAATTTCGAGTTTAGAAAAGCCCCGTGAAAATTTGTCGAGGGTCGCGCAGCGACCCGAGACAAATTTTCTGGGCTTTTCTAAACTCGAAATTTTACTTCATGCGCCACGCGTATAAAACCCTTAAATATTGTGAAATGTATGTATATTTGAACTTCCCTTGAAATCAGTGTTTTATACGCGTGGCGCATGAAGTAAAATTTCGAGTTTAGAAAAGCCCAGAAAATGTAAACGGGGCTTTTCTAAACTCAAAATTTTACTTCATGCTTAATCTAGGAGTGGAGAACACTCGCTTAAAGTTTCAACTTGAACTCGTTTAAGAAACAACAAATATCGGAACATTTACAGCGCATCCATATGTATACTTAAAGGAAAAATTCCCTGTATGTATCTTAAAAAAGTTTCTTATCTTTCACGTGGTAAAACAAATTTAACTATGATTTGAAAAAGAAAACACTTAGTTAAACTTCACCAATATTAGTAAAATTTAACAAATCATTCCCTGTATGTGTTAACAATCGCGCGAAAACCAAAGATTACGCTATGCAACTTAACGTACACTTTAACAGTATAATTAGTTGCATATAACCAAATTTTTCAAAATTCAATTGCCTGAAGCAATTTGATAAAGATTTTTTAATTATACTTAATTATTAGCGCTTTATTCGTCAGATACTTAATTTACAACAAAAAATGATCCAATTTTCTATTTTATCAGAACAATCCCTTAAAAAAAAACGCATTTTCTACAGTACGCAACTTTTACACACACGTTTACAGTATAATTGGTTGCACTTAACCAACTTTCCAAAATTCAATCGCTGGGAGCAGTTAGCTTTACACTTTTTTTTTAATTATTCTAACGTATTCCAAAGAAAATTGTTAGAATTTTTAAAACGCGAAATTTGGTTAGAAGACATTAATATTTGTAAAATTTATTAACTTAAGAAGTATATTTTTTAAGCTTCACTACAAATCAGTGTTGTATACGCGTGGTGCATGAAGTAAAATTTCGTGTTTAGAAAAGCCTGAAAATTTGGTTTGGTCGCGTAGCGCTACGCGACCAAACCAAATTTTCAGTCTTTTCTATACTCGAAATTTTACTTCATGCTTAATCAAGGAGTGGAAACACTCGTTAGAAGCTTTGAATTGAATACTTGTATAAAATCAACGAATGCCTGAGAATTTAGCACATACATCGGAATATGTATACTTTAAAAAAAATCCTGTTTATGTTTTAAGTTAGTATAAAAAATTCTTTCTCAATTTGAATAAATAAACCTCTTTTTAATAAGATGGAACCAATTTTTTAGTTTTTCAATAAAAGAAAGAAACACAAAAATGTATGAACTAATAAAACTATTTTATATATTGATAAATTATTAATAATACAGACTTTTGTACATTTTGCTAGGGATAAGAACGAAATTGTTCCAAATTAACACTGCTTTTCTTAGTCTTAATAATAATAATACGGCTGTGAAAATATACAGTAAAACAATTGATACAGTAATTAATTCCTTAGAAACTTAAATAATCTTATTGTATTAATATTTAAATTTGTTAACAAAAAAAATATATAAATCCATACAAATTTAACTCAGTTCAATTATTTTAAATAAAAAATTAAAACAAACTTCCTTAAAGTTTGTAGTAGGCTGTGGTTCACTAACGCCCCGTTGCACCAAAAACGTTGAACTTAAGTTCAAGCTAAACTTTAGTTCAAGGTGACAGTTCCTATTGTTCTAATGTCACTTTGAACTCGAGTTCAGAGTTGAACCAGTTCAACGTGTTTGGTGCAACTGGCCCTAAATGTTTGTACTGCAGAAATTTGCGACATCAGTAGTTGAAGTTAGTGTAAATGAATTGATCTTGGCATTAGGTTTGTTTGTTTGTACTGCAATTATCAATGTAAAGTTACTTTGAGGGCCAATTGCACCAAACAAGTTGAATTTTCAATTCAGAACTCAAGTTCAAAGTGACATTACAACAATAGCAACTGTCATCTTGCACTCAAGGTTAGCTTGATATCGAGATCAACATTTTTGGTGCAACTGGCCCTAACTTTAACTGTCGACGTCACAAACTTGAACTGTTCTAGTAAGAGTAACTTTAGATTGATAATTGCAGATGTCCGGTTCATCTAACGAACTGATTCAATGAAAAATGTGCTGCACTAATTCATATAATGAACAGACCTTTTATTTAGATGTAAACAAAAATTAATTTCAAAGTAGAGGCATAATTTTGGCAAAAAATCCTCGTTTAAAACTCAGTGAAAGTTTACATTGACCTAAGCTCAACCAAAGTTGGCAATGACTCGAAAATATTATTACTTTTACATATATACAGTCCAAATCATAGCCATCTCAGCTTGAGTTTATGTTTAATCCTCTTTTAATTAAATGTACTTGGCAACTGGGTCCTTTCAACTAACCTCAGTTATTCAAGTTAACTTTTATTTATTGTGTGATGTTAGTAGGAATAACATAAAACAAACACTTCAAAAAAAATATTAACAGGTGCACTAGCGACCAGCTCAAACAGCCGCATGGTTTGCTTAAACAGATCAATAGTTTAGGTGGGACACTGATATGTACACAAATGTGTTAGGTTCGGTTAGCATGGTTTAATTGAACAGATCAATGGTCATATATATACAAAAATATGTTAGGTTAGGTTAGGTCAGCATGATGTTTTTAAACAGATCAATGGTTTATGTGGGACACTGATATATACAAAAATATGTTAGGTTCAGTTAGCATGGTTTACTTAACCAGATCAATGGTCATATATATACAAAAATATGTTAGGTTAGGTTAGGTCAGCATGATCTACTTAAACTGATTAGGGTTTGTGAACGTCGGTGCCTTTTTATGTGTTGGTAGCGAACATGTAAAGATATATGTTATTTTTTACTGTACAATTATTAATTGAAAGGATTGATGTTTGATTTCTCAACGCTTACTTAAAATTATAAGATTCCATGTTCTATTAGGTTACAATGCAACGAAGAACCTTATAATTTTAAGCCAGTGATATGCAGAGCCTAATTCAGAGCTAACTCAGTTTGATCACTCATCAATATCTTGATTTGAAATAATTCAATTTGTTTCTGACTCTTCAGTCACGATTAATCTATCTCAATAATATCGTTTTAATTAAGGCTGGGATTCGAATACGAATAATTTAAATTGTCGGACTTTTGAATATTCAAATATGAATAATTCAATTACTAAATTTTTCAAACATTTCAAATATATCAATGTTTTTGAATAATAAATTGAGTACTTCAATTTGAAAAATGTCCAGCTTTAATAGTGTTCTTTAAACTTCGCTTGAAATCAGTGTTTTATATGGATGGCACATAAAGAAAAATTTCGAGTTTAGAAAAGCCTGAAAATTTGGATTTGCCGGGGTCGCTTCGCTCCGCCCGGCAAATCAAAATTTTCAGGCTTTTCTAAACTCGAAATTTTACTTCATGCTTAGTCTGAGAGTGGAAAACGCTTGTTCGACAGCTATTAGAACCTTTAATGACAACACGGGTTTATTAAAGAAAATGGAAAACAAACATGAAATGTACTTATTTTCATAATCTTTATGAGTTTCGTAAATTATCTTGTCAATTTTTTTTAAAGAATGTGGTCTTGTCGTTAAAGGTTTAAATGGTTTTTAAACAAGGGTTTTCCAATCCCTGATTAGGCATAAAGTAAATATTTCGAGTTTAGAAAAGCCTTAAAATCTGAACATTTTCGGGCTCTTCTAAACTCGAAATAATTACTTCATGCGCCAGGAGTGTAAAACACTGATTTAATATAGAGGTAAAAAATATACTTTAATTATCTTGTTGTTAATTTATTTTTAAAGAATGTGGTGTTGTCATTAAAGGCTTTAAAAGTTTTTTAGCAAGGGTTTTCCAATCCCTGATTAAGCAGAAGTAAATATTTCAAGTTTAGAAAAGATTGAAAATTTGGATTGATCGCGTACCAAAACGGTACGACCAATCCAAATTTTTAGGCTTTTCTAAAATATCTCGAAATTTTTACTTCATGCGCCAGGCGCATGTCATACACTGATTTAATATAAAGTAAAAAAAAAAATACTTAGTTATTGTTAATCTATCACAAAATTAAAATAAAATAATGATACATTTGATACAATTTGATTAATGCTGGGAATTTTTAAAACTGAAATATTCAGATATTCATTCAAAATATTTCGAATATTTAAATATTGTTTAGAATGAGGATTAGTATTCATATACTGAATATATAAATTCAAAAAATAGAATAAATTGAATGTTGCAGTGTAATTTGTAGTCACTGAATCAATAATTTAAAAAAAATGAATATTCAAATACTTCAATTTAAAAAATTCCCAGCCTTAGTTTTAATAAAAAATAGCTTCCTCCTTTATTTTTTCTTCTTCCACATCAAGTTCCATCTCATTATATTCAATCTTAACCGCATTTTCGAGTAACATTTCTTCATCTAAATGTTCCAGTGATTCCTGCTTCACGAAATTTTTCAATTTCTCGGCATCCCGTTGGATAATCAAACACCCCGAATCCTCATGTTTAATCTCCTCCAATTCATCGAATTCATCTGTTTGCTGGACAATCGAAGCCGGCATATTTTTAATAACGTCCATCGGCTCGAAGAGGAAAGTCCAGCCAAACAATTCGTCCGTTTGATTAACGGACGGAATCATTTCATTAGGATTGATTAATTGAAAATTGTCTTCCACCTTCATCGATTGATTGGGAGTGGAAGTGCAGGGGGGTATTTCGATGTCGGTTAGCACGAATTTAGAAGACGATTGCGGTCGTGTTAAATCTTCAATTATTCGTGGTCGACTCGAGTTTTCAATTTCTTGCGGTTGAAATTTTTGCTTTGAAATTAATTCTGTTGAGATTTCAAACCTTTTAGGTATTGTTTGAGTTGAGGCTTTGTTTGGACATAAGATACAAGTCGGGTTAGGATTGTTCAAAATGCCCTGCATAACGTACTCAGAAGGATTCACCGATTCATTCAAACTTGAATTTTTCGGTTTAAAACTCTTCGTCGATGTTGGATTTTCAACTGGGTTCGGATTCGAATTCGAATTTCTGAGTATAGTCGGTAAAGCTGGTTTGATTAAATGCCGTTTCGCCTCGTGGAAAAACAAGGGCTCCGAATGCTGCACCTCCTCCTGTTTGACCTGCGGCAGGAAGTGCCTCGGGCAGGCGTTTATTTTCAACTCCATCCCACTGTCGAATTCAATGTAATCGCTATCAGGAAAATGCCGTGAACACACCCGGTTGCTCACGTGAACCCTCGCCTTTGACAAAAGCACCCGCCACACGTCCCTCCTATCCATCCACGTCGATTTGTTGTTCTTGCAATTAATCAATATCCTAGCCTCGCCGGATAAGGGAAACTGGTGGAAATATAGATCAGGATTTCTCTGCTTCGTGCTTAAGCATCCGTAAACACAACATCGGATTTCGGGTTCTGATTTAATTATCCACGTGTCATTTTCCTCTTTTGCTTCGGGTTCTGATATAATTGTCGATATTTCGTTATTCTGTTTTATTTCAGGATCCGATTTAATTATTCTCGTGTTAATTTCCAGTTTTGTTTTCGATTTAATCCCACCCCTGGATATACAAAAAAATTGAACAAATAATTCTTAAAGTTGAAAGATAAATAATATTTTTACTCACTCAGCTTGTTTCTCGTAAAAAACCAAAATATCACAATGTTTCGACACACGTATAGGAAGATTCTGACTGGGAACAGCCTCTGGCCTTAAACGCATCCTTGAAATCTCACCCTCTACAAAAAAAATTACACATATTAAGCCCGAGCCACAAAATGGCTTTCATTAAAATTTGATTTTAACTCCTTTACACACACAATGCAAATAACCCCATAAAATACAGCGTGTATTGCCACGGCATTTGCGAAATATAAATGGGAGATGGCACACAAAACGCAACGTTCAGCGGTTGTGTTTCATGTGTCCCGTCCTATTTATTCATGTCCATTTCGCAAGCGCCTTGGCAAAACGGGTCAATCGTGTAACATATCATTAAAATCTTTTCATTACGTACTCTTGACAATATGATAATCGTCACCCCTGAAATGCCTCGAGCACACGGCCATTTTACTCGAGACTTTGCTGATTTTCAAAATCTTCTTCCAAACATCACGCCGGTCCATTGCAATCCTTTCCCCATCACCGAGCCTCACTTGCAGACTTGACGCCCCAATCAAAGGAAACTTGTGCAGCCTGTACTTTTCAGTTTGGCATCCCGGCACAGAACAAAAGGCCATACTAGCTGTTCGAATCTGCAATAAATCATTTGATTTAATTGAAATCTTGAAATAAGGCAAAGGAAAATAAAAACCCATTCCAACAGAAATGTTAAACATAAGCTACAAATCTGACAAATTTTGTGATTATACATTTATGTAAAGAATTAATATTTGTAACCTTACCTTTTAAAAACTTAAAGAACTCAACGAATAAAACCCAAATGTAGATAATTCCTCAAATTTAGCACATTTAAATTATCAAGATCAAAAACTATTATTAACCTTAAAAACTGCGAAAATTATGACACCAGAAACATGGAATGAAGTAGTAATCATGGTAATCATAGATACTGAATAATTTTATTACACAAAAATAAAATGACAAAAAATACTGATAAACAAATACATTTTATGCAATTACAATAAAAAAGATTAGAGCTAAATTTAAAACAGATTTTACTAGAAATTGTATGATTTTTAAGAGTACGGAATGTCTAATCCCATCGATCGTATGATGAGGTATGCCAATGGTATTAGCAATAGTCCCAACTTTGTTTTATTTACACCATCAATTCATCAGTTTAAGGTCCAGTTACGTCGTATTAGGCTATCCAATGTCATTGACTGTTAGATCTTTAGTTCAGTAATAATTTAGGTGGCTGTAATCAATGTAACTCTTTATATGGTTTTTGTTATTTTTGTTCAGTAATAATTTAGTCGGTTGTAATCAATGTAATTCTTTATATGATTTTTATGTTTTTTGTTATTTTTGTCATATATTACAATATGTATATGTACACTTATGTAATAAAATGGAGATTCCGTTAATAAATAAAAAAAAAATTGTATAAGGAAGAATATATGCAACCCAAGTTACATATTGGTTTATTAGGGTGTGCACCACCGTACAAAACGAAAAATTATAAGAAAATTAATAATTCTGAAACCATATACATTTGCAATTATTAACATGAGAAAAAGTAATTTTGAACTTCCCTTTACACAGACGTTTTATACGCGTGGTGCATGAAGCATAATTTTGAGTTTAGGAAAGCCTGCAAATTTGGATTGATCGCTCTGCTTCGCTACACGACCAATCCAAATCTTCAGGCTTTTCGAAGCTCGAAATTTTACTTCATGCTCAATCAAGGAGTGGCGTTACTTGTTGGAAGCTCAAATTAACCACTTTCCAAAGAATAATTTATCAATTTTAATATTTGAATAATGCTTGTAGATAATAATTTGTTTGTGTTAGTAATAAAAACACAACTAAGTAATTAATTCAATAAGTTTATTAATCACTTATTTACATATGTATATACAAATTAATTTGTCTATAAAACATGTACATTTAAGTATATAAAATATTTTTATTTTCTTTACACAAATTATTTAAATTACAATTAAAATACTGTATTAAAATAGATATTAGTACAGAGTTTAATCCCTACACTAAATAGAATAATACATGATGATCAGAGGAGTTAAAAAAAACAATATCTTCTATTAATAAAACAATTATTTTTTTATGAATTTATCCGGTTTATTAGGCTATAATTTCAGCATAATTCTTACTGTTATTTATTCGATGTTGAAACTTCGCAAACTTGCACATTCTCATCCTCTCGTACATTCAACTTTTCCAACAGTTCGTTCAACTTCTCGGCTTTCCTCTCTTCGTTCTTCTCAATAATAGCGCACAAATACTCCGTCAGCATTTCTTTCCTCTCCAATTTCTGGTGTAGATGCAACTTAGCGTCCAAAAATTCCCGTTCGATTCTGTGATATTTCTTCTGGGCCTCCATGTAATCAATACTGGCCAACTCGATTTGCTTCCGGAGGATTTTTACATCGTTGGAAAGGTTGGCGTCGAGTTGCTTGAATTCATCTTGGATTTTGTTCAAGCGCTGTTGTTCTTCGAGCGTGCGCTTCGTCCGATCTTCCAAGGCCTTGGCGAGAAGTTCTTTTCGACGGCGGTTCTGCTCTTCCATTAGTTTCTGCTTCGTTTGGAATTCTTCTAAATCGATGGATTTCTTTTCCGAATTATCGGATTTTTTTAAAAGAGTTAAGTTATTATCTTCTTTATTTAACAAATTAATTTCTTCTTTACTTAATGAATTAACTTCATCTTTAAAATTTTTCATATCGTGAGTTCTTTCTGTTGAATGAGTTTCTACCTTGTTGTTTGAACTATTCTGTTCTGTTTTATTTTCACCTTGTAATCGATCTTCATTTAAATTATTTCCTGTTCGAGAAGTTTTAAAATCATCTGTAATGTTTCCTTCCTTTTGCTTTCCCTTTTCCGAATTGCCCGCAAATAATTTAGCCTCCTCGGGAATCGGCATTAAATCCGTGACTGGACTTAATCTACTCAAATATTTGTGATTTTTATTATCTTTAATAACAACTTTTTTCTGCTTGAGTATTACTTTTGGTTTATCTAGAAACATGTAATTACAAAAAAAATTTGAAAGCAAAATTCAAGAAATATGCAAGAACTTTATACAGCGTGTAAACGAACTACTGTACAGGCTCTCTACCACATAAGGGGCAGCGTTTAAATAAACAATACCTGCATTTGAAATTACCATACCTTTAGTAGATAGCTCACAAATAATTATTAAAAGTAATTAATAATAATAGGCCACATGTTTGTGGTATCTGGTATACGCGCACATTGCGTATTTTAAGAGAGATTCCACATAGACTGGTAGTTTTTAAACGATTTGGATATCGAATTACACCATCCAGAGAAAAGTGGGTTAGATTGTGAAGAATTATGTCTATGTTATCGTTTTCATAAGTACCCATTGCTGACTAAATTCCGAATATTTTCTAAACGTGTTAATGAAATTCAATATTTTTCCTTATTAGGTTCACTCTTCACTTTATCTCCACTCTTATTGAAATGTTTAGATAAGAGCGGCGAGGGTGGATGATTTTTAAACATAAAAATAGTTTGCTGTTTAGTCTATGGTGAAACTTATTCCATAAAACATCTACATTTTGTAACATGGCGCGATACGTTTATTCAAACATTGAATTGGCAGACATGTTTCTTATTTACGGTGAAACTCGGTGTAATTCCGCGGAAGCTGTAAGAATTTATCAAGAGCGATTTCCTGAACGACACTTACCACCGCCAAACCGATTTAGAAATTTATTACAAAGAGCACGCGACACTGGAAGTTTGCGGCCCGTCGCCGGAGCCGCCGGAGGTGGTGACCGTCCAATGCGATATTTGCGAGCGGAAGATGAAATTTTGAATCTGTTGGAAGCGGATCCTGGTTTAAATACCCGTATTATCGCCGCTCAGCTAAATCGCATTTTGCATTTTGTCAATGAATTTTGGCACAAAATGTTCAAAATCCTAACTTTACCAAAGACATTTCAGTGACCGACGAATCGTGCTTTACGCGTAATGGAAGTTTTAATTTCCATAATATGCATGTTTATGCAATAGAAAATCCTCGTGTTACGCGTAGAACTCATTTCCAGCATCGCTTCTCCCTTAATATCTGGGCAGGTATTTTAAATGATCAATTAACTGGGCCATTTATGTTCCCATTTAATTTGAATGGAGAACGATATTTACGATTTTTGCAAGATGAACTTTTAGATCTTCTAGAAAATGTACCCTTAGCGGTTCTTAGAAGAATGTGGTATTTGCAAGATGGTGTGCCAGCTCACTATGAAAGGCACGTTAGAAGATATTTGGATGATGAGTTTCCAGGACGTTGGGTTGGTCATGGAGGCCCTGTACCATGGCCTCCAAGAAGTCCGGATTTAAACCCCTTAGATTTTTTTCTTTGGGGATACTTTAAAAGTGAAGTCTACACTACGGAAATTGACAATGCTGAAATGCTGATCCAACGAGTAAACGCCGCGGCTAATACCATTCGTGAAAAACCTCGTGAAATGTTTGCTACTGTTCGTGCAAATTGGATACGTAGAGCCCAAATGTGCATTGAGTGCGGCGGACGTCAATTTGAACACTTATTGTGATTTTTTTTATACGTGACCCAGTTTCATCTAGTAATTCTAGACAGTGTGTGTGTGTGTAGTGCGTGCTAAGTGATTTATACGTCTCGCAGTAGTAACAGTAAATAAACAATACCACAAATGAGTGACCTAGTTTCATCTAGTCATTCGAGACAGCGTGCGTGCGAAGTGATTTATGCGCCTCGCAGTAGTAAAAGTAAATAAAAAATACAACAACTTACGCATCCACGAAAAATATCATGAACACAGGTAACCAGAAGTTCTCAAAAAGTAAAAAATGCATGAAAAATTATGAAAAATCCAATATTTTTTTCCGATTTTATTTTTGCTGCAATTGGTGTCAAAATATTTTGTGTATACGCCCTTAAGAGGATGTACATTAGTTCGATTACACGCTGTATAGGTTTCTTTCTCTGCGTGTCTGCCTAACATAAATTTGCCAAGTTAGGCAGACATGCAGAGAAAGAGTAATGAAAAACCATGAGCGAAAGCGAGTCCAAACTTTCCAAGAATCTATCGAGTGCGCCCATTCCTTTTCCCGCCGCAATTTTACCACTTCGCATTGGCAAGTAATATTTGCCATACTATACCTGAGTACATCTCAATAGATTAGTTTAGATTAGATATTTGGACCGGTGTCCAAGAAGTGTGTAATAAAATGTGTTATAATTATTATTGCACAAAAGAAACTAATGTTAAAACCAAACAATGACATAGAAAAACAATTCCAGTTAATGATTTTTACCTCTAAAACAATCAAATATTGAAATTTAATCTGTTTAAAGGCAGTGGCTAAGTTTACCTTCCAGTATTGAAGGGGCTCAAGCCCCAGGACCTTGGGAATATAAAATGATTGTAATCGGTACTATTACTCTTATACACATTTTTGAGAGGGCTAATTTCAAGTTTGGGGGGGCTTAGTCAAGCCCTCCATAACTTCGCCTCTGTTTAAAGGTAAAAATCATTAAACGGGATCGTTAGTTTTCGTCCCAAGGATCTGTCACTATTTAAATTTAGCGCGTTTATCCTCAATTTTTGTTTGGTTATGTTACTTAATTTCCATGTTTTCTGTTTACTCACCGTTTTCCGGAGGATTTTTTGATAAATTCTGCCCGTTTTTCACTTTGCGTATATCGGCTTCTGTGAATCCGGAAAATCCGGACATTTTTCTACCCAGTTTCGATTAAATTCCAGTATTCACGTTTGGAAGACCAGCTCAATTGTGCGAATTAAGTTCAACGCGCGTGCGTTTTCCGCATAGAGCATCTGGCTCTTGTAAAAGTTGCGCAAGTATTGCATTAAGTCATAAATTAAGCCAGAATTTAGCTTAGTTAAAGGTTTAATGAAACGGTACTTAAGAAGACTATTTTAAAAAAGCAATTTCAATTCGCTTGGATTTATTGCGCGGTATAATAAGAAAATAATTTAAACTTAAATATATTCTCAGCTACGGTTCTGTTAATTTAATTAAATCATTTGAATTTATACCTAACTAACGGTCTAATTTAATATATTAATTAATATTTTTTAAATTAAATGAAGTGAAAATTGTCTGTGGACAAGATTCATGGAATGAAGTAGATTAATAGGGCTACCACCATCAACCATAGAATCCGCACTATAAATTAAGTTGCCTATAGTAAAAACACAATTTCATTTTAATTAATAAAACACTTAGAACCTTTCTTCAATACTTTATTTTGGTTACAAAATAAAGTATTGAAGAAAGGTTCTAAGTGTTTTTTAATCAAAGTATAATTATCTTCAAGTAACTCGATCAATCCAAACACAATTTCATGTTTCAGCATTCATTGATTGAGTTTCTGATATTACAATGAATATTTTTGTAATATAAAAATCGTACTTTTATTTCCACAATAATTGTTAATTGATTAATAATTGATGTGTGTGTGTTTGCAGTTTAGTTTTATTTAGTGTTTTAGACGACTGGAGCATAAAGTAAAATTTCAAGTTTAGAAATGCATGAATTTGGGTCCAAATATAAAGGTTCAGGCTTTTCTAAACTCGAACATTTACTTCATGCTTAATCAAGGGATGGGTATACTCGTTTTCACGCAATAATCAATAACTTATTTTATCACTTTATGTACCAAAACAAAACATATGCAATATTAAGAACACGTTTTTCAATATTTTTCTTTATTATTAGTTTTGTCGAAATTAACATTTTTAGACTTTATTGCTGAATAAAAACATTTGTTTTGTTCCATGATTTTATTTTCAGTTTCCTGACACGTGTTTCGGTCTTTACAGATCATTCTCAAAGGTTAAGACTTGATTTTACTACAAGAATTACTAAAATTGATAATAAAAATCTATTTATAATTTTTGAAAAATTACTCAAATCATACAAATTCTGCAATTCATTAAATAAATTATAATTAATTAATAATTGTTAAAACATGATTATAAATTACATTTTTATTAATATTTGTATTAATAAGAAAATAACATAAAACTACAAAAAAAAAACAAAGCAAAGTTAATAAATGTTAACGCCTTAATTCATTTTAATAGCAGTTAATTTAAATCATCGAACTAGCGTTTCCACTCCCAGACTAAGCATGAAGTAAAATTTCGAGTTTAGAAAAGCCTGAAAATTTGGATTTGCCGGGGCGCGCGAGCGAAGCGAGTCGCGCCTCGGCAAATCCAAATTTTCAGGCTTTTCTAAACTCGAAATTTTACTTCATGCGCCACGCGTCCAAAACACTAATTTGCTTAAGTTCAAGCCCACGTTAATACATTTTACAATTACTTATTTCAAACCAAATACTAAAAAGAAAAATTCCCTGCATAAAACCGTGTAAATTAGTTTCCTGAATTAATTTCTCCTCTGGCACTTGCTGAAACATATTTAAATAACTTTACACGTGTAAATTAAGTTGCCTGTTGTACAAACACTTTCACGATTTTGTATTTCAATATTTATTGATTGATTTTTTTGTGTTTATAATGAAGTTTTCTGTAATGAAAAAAATCCGGTAGTACCTTTTCTTCTATAATCGTTGATTAACTAATATTTGTTATAAATTTTAAATTGATTAATATGAGTGTGAATCAATAATTTCTTTATGAATTAAGTGTTTGTATTAGGGGTGATTTATTACGGTACTAATTTTACTTTGAAAACAGCGCTCTCTATTGTGAAGAATTTAACTTAAAACGCAAATTTCCATCATTTAAAGTAATTTTTAATTTAAAAGTAGGTTTTTAAAGTGTGATTAATCAATTAGCAAACTTTATTTTTGTAGAGGTGCGTTTTTTTGTAATAGGAAAATGCGCCCTCCGTCCGTGATTTCAATCCGACTTAATTCCTCGTTATCGCTTACTTCTAATCAGAAATACGCCGCATGCGCTCGTCTCGCTCTTTCATTCACGCTTTTACGATCCGCCCGTTTCACTCATTCATAAAACCGTACGTTGGATTCCTGGGAACCTGCCAACCAAGTGACTCAGTCGCCTTTTAGCCGGCATCGTGTGGTGCGCATCGGAATGTAATGCGCCCCGCACACACACACACACACACAAACCCGCGAGTGTTTTTCTGGCCCAGTCTGGAAACGTCCATCCACCCGAATCCGTCGCAAATTTTCCAAAATAAACACTCTTCGAATTGCCAGTGAAACGAGTGCGTTTAAACCAGTGATCCCCCGTCAATTATGTGATTCGTGAACCTCTCCTCGCGCTCTTCAAAATGGCCGACTCGTATTTCCAGGTGAGTACAGGGTTTACCTGTTGATTAATCTTCGCGAACGCGGTGGGTTTTTGGAGGTTAGGTTTTATTCTGCGAGAGTGAAAACATGTTCGAAGATATGGCTGGATTTTTTTGGATTATTCGTAATTGTTAGTGAATTTGAGTTTTAAGGATGATGTGTGTGTGCATTTCGTGCAGATGTGAGTCGAGAACCCGTTTTGCCGATCGTGCCGATGTATTTATAGCGTGAAGGGCCCCCGAAAGGCGTTGTTTACATGTAAACAACACGCACGCAATAAAAAAATTGGTTCTTTTCGCTTTCTTCTGCGCTCTTGTTTCTTCAATCAAAGTGTTTGCTCAAACAATTGCATCAAGTTTCATACGCTCTTAGTAGTCATTTGTTTTTATTTAAAGTGCCCACGGAGTAGGCGTGTATTTCAAAAATAGTCCAGCTTTTATTCATCAGTCATCACCAGCAACAACACAATTTACTCTTGCAATACAATATAATTATCGTTTGTTTTTAATTGAGGCAGCTAGAGTGTTGGTGTTTAAATAGAGTTGGCTGCTTAAAACTGGATTGGAGTTGTTTTGTTTTAAACAATTGGACTAATTTTGCTTGATCAAGCAGCAACTGATTTCTTCTTTGTTTTTATTCTAACACTTTGCATTACAGTGGCTCCGCTCAAGGGACATTCAATATACAGGGTCCTGCAACAGTGCGTCGGGCTTTCCTAGCGCATTTCCCGTGAAAAAACAAAAAAATGATTCGTACAAAAAGATATTGATTTAAAAATCTTTATGGCGTAAAATTATTTTCAAACATACAGGGTGTCCCAATTTTTGCGTTATAACAAAAATATATATATTTTTTTTTAATGGAACACCCTGTATTTATTCAACTTTTCTAATGATATTTTTAACCTCTACATTGTTATCCGTTTAGTTTTTTATTATGTTACAGTGTTGCCAATTTACAATTTTTTTCTCCAAGTATCATGCATAAGCAAGCTCAACTTTAAAAAATCGTAGCGACCTCGTTTTTTGAAGGTAAGAATAACTTTTAGCAAATATCTCAGTGTAGTTAATAAGCAACGTTTTATTAATGAGCAATTTAAATTTAGTAATACAGGGTGTTCAGAGAAACATGCCAAACTTTGCAAATTTCAAAGCGGTATAACCCATTTTTTTTAATGGAATGCTCCCTATTTTATGTCATTATTCGAAAGGTCTATTTCTTCTCTTCAATTTGATGGGGCATATCATATGTCTAAACCCCATAGTTGTTGAGATATTCAATATTTTTCACAAAAGTATCCATTTAATTACATTTCTATGCACTCTAGTAGGCCATGCTGAGACGAAACAACTGTCAAAATGTAAGTAAAAGTCAATGTGAGATGAATAAATACAGATAATACTTCAAAATTATTAATACAAAAGAGAAACGATACTACAGTAAATGTTCAAAATGTTTTCCATTTTCATTTAGGCACAAATTAATCCGCCGCTGAAAAGACCTATTCACTCTTCCTAACATTTCAGGTGAAATACTTGCAAAAGCATTAACAATTCGTTGCTGCATATTCATTGGGGTTGTTGGTGCTTCCTTATAAACAATTTCTTTTACATATCCCCACAAGAAAAAATCAATTTTTATTAGATCCGGAGATCTAGCAGGCCATCTAGTGGCTCCATTCCTACCAATCCATTGGTTGGGGAAAATACCATCAAGAAATGTCCTCACATCTCGCGAGAAGTGCGCAGGTGCCCCGTCTTGTTGAAACCACAGCCTGATTCTTGTATGTTGAGGTATATGAGCTAATAACCCGGGTAATACATTTCGCATAAAGTGCAAATACATATGCCCATTTAGATGGCCTTCGAAGAAATGTGGACCTACCACATGGTTTCCAATAATTTCTCCCCAGACATTCAATTACCATCGATGCTGATGATCAACTTGTCTCATAACATGCGGATTTTCAGTTGAATAATAATGAAAATTGTGCCTGTTGGCAGATCCGCTGTTATGGAACGTCGCCTCATCTGTGAATAAAACATACTGGAAAAACGCAGGATCCTCCTGTATTTTTAGTCTTGCCCAGATACAAAATTCGGAACGAAACTGAAAATCAGTATTACTCAGTTCTTGATGTAACTGAATATGATATGCATGATATCGATTTTTCTTCAGAATGCGTTGTACTGACCTCTCGCTTATGCTGGTTGCTTCACAGATATCTTTTTGGCTCAAGTTGGGATGCTCAGTTGCTGTTAAGAGCACTGAAAATTGGTTTTCCTCATTGGTGATAGGTTTTGTTCTTTCTTGTTTTCTGTAATGTACACTTCCCGTTTCAATAAATCTATTGAGCAGGTTCATAAAACTTTTCTCTTCCAGATGTCTTCTGTCGGGATAACGTGTCGCGTAAATTCTAGCCGCCAATAAACAATTTCTATCAGTCTCCCCTAATAAAAAAATCATATCGACTAGTTCGTCTTTTTCGAAATTCATCGTAATTATATGCTGTCTACTTTTACCACGAAACGAAGAATCACTTTACAAATCACAAATTAACGTTTCGAATTTCGACATAATCAAATGTCTCACTGACACTTACATTACATTTTGACAGTTGTTTCGTCGCAGCATGGCCTACTAGAGTGCATAGAAATGTAATTAAATGGATACTTTTGTGAAAAATATTGAATATCTCAACAACTATGGGGCTTAGACATAAGATATGCCCCATCAAATTAAAGAGAAGAAATAAACCTTTCGAATAATGACATAAAATAAGGAGCATTCCATTTTAAAAAAATGGGTTATACCGCTTTGAAATTTGCAAAGTTTGGCATGTTTCTCTGAACACCCTGTACTACTAAATTTAAATTGCTTATTAATAAAACGTTGCTTATTAACCACACTGAGATATTTGCTGAAAGTTATTCTTACCTTCAAAAAACGAGGTCGCTACGATTTTTTAAAGTTGAGCTTGCTTATGCATGATACTTGAAGAAAAAAATTGTAAATTGGCAATGCTGTAACATAATAAAAAACTAAATGGACAACGATGTAGAGGTTGAAAAATGTCATTAGAAAAGTTGAATAAATACAGGGTGTTCCACTAAAAAAAACAAATATTTTTGTTATACTGCAAAATTGGGACACCCTGTATGTTTGAAAATAATTTTACGCCATAAATATTTTTAAATCAATAATTTTTTGTACGAAACATTTTTTTGTTTTTTTCACGGGAATGGCGCTAGGAAAGCCCGACACACTGTTGCAGGACCCTGTATATATATACAGGGAGTTTTTCTTTTAAGTATACACATGCCAATTATGTGCTATATACATTTTCAGATGATCAATGTTTTTTCTAAGAGTTCAATTTGAAGTTTTAAACGAATGTTTTGCACTCCCAGGATAAGCATGAAGTAAAATTTCGAAACTAAACTCGAAATTTTACTTCATGCGCCGCGCGTATAAGACACTGATTTCAGGTGAAGTTGACTTGTTCGCAATATCTCAGTGTTAAAGTTTAGCGGTGTGTTTTAAACTTCGTAATATGTCAGTGTTTTGTACCGGTGGCGCATGAAGTAAAATTTCGAGTTTAGAAAAGGGTGAAAATTTGGTTTGGCCGCTCCGCGCTACGCGACCAAACCCAATTTTCAGGCTCTTCTAAACTCGAAATTTTACTTCATGCTTAACCTGGGAGTGGAAAACACTCGTTTAAATCTTCAAATTAAATTATTTTAAAAAGCAAAGAATATCTAAAGATTTATAACATATAACTGGGGTATGTATACTTTAAAGAAAAACTTCCTGTATGTTGAAAATAGCTTAGAGTGCAAAGGGTTAATAACTAGCAGTTTTAGGGAACGTACTTGTGAAGCAAAATAAATATACAGGAGAGATAACGATCAAGTGCAAACATTGCTTTTATTTTTTCTTTGATAAGATAACCCATTACACCGGCTAATAGATATGTATTTTTACTATATCAACAATTCATATGGTACATTGTAATTGAATATTTACAGGGATCGGTAATATTTGTAACATAAAAAAGCTGTTCCAATTTATAATTTATTTCTGTTCCTGTATAGGGTGGCCCAAATTCGATGTTTGCATAGGGTATCACGGTAACCTGAAGAGTTCGAAAAAAATTGATAACACGTCATGACCTCTTTTTCTGAAATATTAATAATAGTCTTATTATACATGAATACAAAAAAAATAATTCAATAGTTATTTGTGTAGTTTTCACAGTAAAATGCAGTGGCGTACTTATTTTTCTATTCGGATTTTTAATTTTCGGGTTATGATATGAAGTTGTATTTTTTTAAATGGAACACCCTATATATTTTTATGTCATTGAATAGCACATTAAATTAGCTTTACATTTATATATAAAATTAAGTTTTTTTTTGCTGTTGAAAAATTGTGTTCCTAACTCTGCAGCTTTTAGATAAATATTTGATACTACATAGTATTATAATTTACTGTTACTGAGATGTTAGTATTAATTATTAATAATGTAGAGGTCAGTAATTGATCGCAAGTCTTCAAAAATAATAAAATAATATTTAAAGTAAACTTAATTTTCAATATAATTGGCTTTTTTGCTTATATTTACGATTAAAAAAAAATATGTATATCAATACAGCTAATTTAAAATGCTTTTTAAAGACATATAAACATGCACGGTGTTCCATTTAAAAACATGCAACTTTGTGTTATAACTCTGAAATTGAAAATTAAATTCAAAAAAATAAGTACGCCACTGAATTCTACGTTGAAAACTACTTAAATAACTAACTTTATATTTGTATATCTAATAGTTATTGAGAAAACGACGTATTTTAAAATAGCCGACAATTGAATAACGCCCGATATATCCCAAACTAATCGAGCTAACCATGATTTGTCAATCCTATTGTTATTTTTTCAGAAAAAGAGGTCATGACGTGTATATCACATTGAATTTGGGTCACCCTGTACATATGTAATTTCATTTTGAATGTATACAAATTAAAATTTAATACGAAACTCTTGTTGTATCATCAATTTATTGTTGACTATTCCAACCTACAAACATTTGTTCATAGAGCAAAAGTTCTGGTGGTTTGGTCGACAGGGCTTTGAAGCCAAGGTAATTAATTTCGCAAACGAAGAGAAGAGAGGCCATCAGGGCTTAGATGCCAAGGCCATAAAATACGCAAAAAAGAGTTTTTGTAAATTTTAAAAAACAAATAAAGAGAAACTTGAATCAATTTTAATGACATGAGTAAAATTCCCTACTTGAAATAAAACAGTCTTAGCCTTTCTCCACAAATGTATTCTTTACCAAATGTACCGATGTTACAGTTTGGTTATAACATTTAAAACAAATGAGTTACAGTAACTTCATAAAAATTATATTTTCTCAATTTTCGTTGGGAACGGTTAGAGATAAATCAATTTTCTTTTAATCATTAATAAAAACACAAAAAAGTGACTCTGGCTCGCGAAAACGGTTTTGCAATATCTCTTCAAATAAAAAAAAGTTGTCCATAGGTGGCAATTCCAAAATGCACCACCCTGTACATTTCGGATACAAAGTGACTATTATCAATGATACCAAACCATTGACTTTGTGTCAGAGCTGGGACGAATCCTCGTTAAAAGGATTCGAATCACGAATCCGAATCACCTAATATGATTCGAATCAGGAATACTCGAATAAAGGATTCGTAAGAGATAAATATGATTCGAATCAAAGATTCGAATCCTGTTTTTTTGAATCACGAATACAAATCGTTTGATAACAGACTAAATTTCTGTGTTACTCTAATTAAAGATGTATTTGTCTGTTTTTAAACTACACTTCAATGGTTTATACGCGTAGCGCATGAAGTAAAATTTCGAGGTTAGAAAAGCCTCGTGAAAATTTGTCTCGGGTCGCTGCGCGACCCTCGACAAATTTTCTACGCGGGGCTTTTCTAAACTCGAAATTTTACTTCATGCTTAGTCTGGGAGTGGAAGACACTCGTTACTTTAAAATATGTCACAACTGTTAAAGTATGTATCGTCGGATGCCCGTCTTCAGGGGTGATATGTAAGCAAATTATGGGTCCTAGGAGTTGCCAAATAAGTGAGTTACTCAACTGTTTCCAAGGCACTCTTTGAAAAACCAAAAGATTAAAATTTTACATATAAAATGTACAATAAACTATAAGTGTGATACATCATTGAATTCAGTAAACAATATTCTTCCAAAAAATATCAAAATCCAAAACGGCGCCCATAAGAAAAACAAAAGTTAGCTATGGTCCCTCGGTAAATGTTATAGTTATCTTAAAATAAAATATGTTACTAGATTTATCGTTAAAAAGTGCCTATAATGTCAAAGTTGTAAATGTCTGGATTTAATAGTTTTTGAATAAAAAAATAAAAACGAATTTTCAAAAAATACGTTTTTTGACAATATCTCATTAAGGAAATTAGATATTTCAAACGTGTTTTTGGGTTATTATTGGGCCCTAAATTATGCAACTTTGCCCCAATTTAACCGACTCTCTATCTCTTTAAATAACCGAGATCCCCATACATTCTGTTGAAATACGGACACCCGGTATAATAATAATAATAACATAAAATTTATTGTATTGTTATTTTCCAAGTATTTTAATTAAATAAATATTTTACATTGTCTGCCGTATATTTTTGAATATATTAAAAATAAATACTTATTTCAGTAATTCAATATTAATTATACCATCAAATGTCTAAAAGTCTTGTGTTAAAAATCACCAGAAATAATTAGATGTTTTTTTATTAAACGAATTTAACTATGGCTTTCGACGTATAAGTCAAAAAATGTTTGAAACAAAAGTTGTAGCCAACGAAAAAATAAACCTATTTACCTAAAAACTTATCACCTCAGCTCTTTTGTTTTTGAATTAGAAACTAAAAAATCTTGTGGAGATTTGTTGATCTCCAGCAGTTTTTTTAGTCACCGATTATGGCTTTCGACGTCTAAATCAAAAAATGTTTCAAACAAAAGTTGTTGTTGCCAACGAAAAAATAAACCACTTTTACCTAAACACTTTTCACTTTAGCTGTTTTGTTTTTGTTCAATAAACCGAGAAAGATTTTTTTGAAAATAAATACACAACTTTATGATAATTCGAAAATTTACGAACGAGTGTCTTCCACTCCCAGACTAAGCATGAAGTAAAATTTCGAGTTTAGAAAAGCCCCGCGTAGAAAATTTGTCGAGGGTCGCGCAGCGACCCTAGACAAATTTTCACGGGGCTTTTCTAAACTCGAAATTTTACTTCATGCGCCACGCGTATAAAACACTGATTTAACGAGAAATTTAAAAACATACAAAACAAATTTTTCATGTTAATCCTTACGATTAATTCGAATTATTTTTGACGATTCGAATCCTTTTGTAACTATTCGAATCCTTTTATAAATATTCGAATCCTTTTATGAGGATTCAAATCCTTTTATGAGCATTCGAATACTTTTACGAGGATTCAAATCCTTTTATGAGGATTCGAATCCTTTTACGAGGATTCGAATCCTTTTATGAGGATTCGAATCACCAGCATTTGGATTCGAATACGAATCCTTTTAAAAAAGTGTAACGAATCCGGATCACGAATCCAGATTAACTAAAGTATTCGAATACCTCTTTTGAATCCTCTAAAAGGATTCGAATCCAGGATTCGAATCCCGAATGATTCGAATCCTGCCCAGCTCTGCTTTGTGTCCGACATGTTCATCTGGTAGAGAAAAAATGTATGAAGGAAGGCTAAAAAGTGTTTTATTTCAAGTTATTATCATCATTACGTAACTTACCCAAATGCAAAATTCCCTACATTTTCTAATTACAAATTAATTAAAAGATTGGCGTTTCTGCTTAATTTCTTTATACTGCCTTATTTTGATCTTTTTACAGATGATCTTCCTTGCGCCTTTTCCAACTATCCTTCCAATTGGGCGTTCAAAGTTGAATGCGTGACATAATTTCGCATTTAGCTCAAATCTTCCACATCCTGAAACCTCATTCAGATTTCCAGATTGCTCAATTAGGCACGGCTCAATCCTCTCGCAACATCGACCGATCCCTCATTTCCTCTTAATAACGAAGGTCTTCGAGATTAACAATACAGCTAAATAATAATGCATGCTGTATTTAAATAAAATAATCTGTACTAGAGCCCTGAACGGTCCGATTTTTTAAGCTCGGCCCGTTTAAATAATAGAACAGGCCCGGCCCGGGCAATATTTTACTGTGGAATAACTCAAAATGTTCATAGAGTTTCAAAACACTGGTTTATAAAGATTTATCACACTTATAAATGCACATTTACTTGTTTATGTACCAGGTGTAACACTAAACAGGATCACCCCCTTTAGTTTTTTTATTATTAAAGATATCAAATTGAATTTTGGTACGTTTATACTAAAAACAAATTGGAGTTTATTGGTGATCAACAAACTATAATTGCATTTCCGGTTTGACCAGAAGTAAGGTTGATTTTGTTTTTTCGTATCATTGACGTATAGAAAACAACAATTATCAACTTTTGTTTTTGTTTTAACAAAAAACAAATATATACAGGGTGTCCCATTAGTGCGGTCTCGGAAGATATCTCAGCTCTCGTTAAAGATAGAAAAAAAATGTTTTCACCAAATTTGCTTGATTTTAAGAGCTGCATAACCTAAAATTATTTTCAAATATACAGGGTGTCCCATTATTCCATACTTAATACCAACTTTGTTATTTTAAATGGAACACCCTATATATTATTTTTTTATTTGATCCGCCTTTAAATAACCTACACAAAGATATATCATTATTGGCACTTTAGGTTATTTGTTACTTCAGAAAAAAATATTTTTTGAAAATTTTGGCAGTTTTAGTACTTTACTTAAAAATTCACTGTGTCCTTATTTTTTAAGATATCAGTCTGTAATTTTACACACATATGCAGTAAAGAATGCTCTATCCATTGACTATAACACATTATAATATTACTTATAAAACCTAATAAAAAACTACCTTCTAATATTTAATATTTAAAATGTACATAACTTCATTTTCTTAAATGGGACACCCTATATTTCTTTACTTTATCAGATCCGCAATGAAAAATGCTTTATTTTTTGTATAACATACCCTATATCTATTTTTATTAGTTTTTGAGATATTAACATTTTCCTGTCATATATGGGAAATTAGGCCACAATCAGCATTTAATTAATCTCTAATGGACGTCTAACTTTAATGGTATTTAGATATTTCAGTTTTACTTCAAATCATTTATTTATGACATAATATAATTACATTTATAATATCAAAGTAAACAATATAACGACAATGGAAACAAGTAAACCGTATTAATATTAACAGATTAGCATATAATGAATTTGATAATTATATTAAGTGTTCGATATGGCCTCCATTTTGGTTTTGGCACACTTGAAGCCTCCGTATGAAGCTTTGATTGACACTTACTAAGTTGTCTACAGTAATGGCACGCATAACATTACTAATTCTATTTTTCATATCCTCTTGTGTTGTTGCAGGTATTTTATAAACTTCTTCCTTCACAACACCCCATAAAAAAAGTCCAGTTTTGTTAAATCGGGTGACCTCGCTGGCCATGGAATTGGTCCTCCTCTTCCAATCCATTTGTTAGGAAAAGTTTGGTCTAAATATTGTTTAACTTGTCGACTATAGTGTGGTGGTGTGCCATCTAATTGTAACCATGCATTTTGTAACGTTCTTAACGGCAATTCATCCAACCAGGTTTCGAACTGATTTTGAAGAAAATTTAAAAACGTATCACCAGTAACATTTCCATTAAAGAAATACGGACCAATAATCCTATTCCCAATAATTCCAGCCCAAACATTAAGAGACCATTTATGTTGATGGTCTATACAAACAATATGATTCGGGTTATGGTCATCGTAATAATGATAATTATGTCTATTAACGAAACCATTTCTATGGAATATCGCTTCGTCGGTAAACAAAATATTGTTAAAAATGTTCGGTTCAACTTGATGTTTTTGTAACGCCCAATTACAAAAATCCAATCTTTTTAAAAAATCATTCTCACCTAATTCCTGCACCAACTGAACGTGATAGGGATGAAATTTGAATCTCTTTGTTATTTTGTTTATTGTTGATTTGGGAATATCAAGTTGTTTTTCTAACTGGCGGGAACAAATTTGAGGGTTCTCAACAATGGACTGAATTACCAAATGTTCATTCTCTTCTTTCGTTGTCCTTTTCTTTCTCTTTAATTTTAGAGGGTACATGATACTTCCTGTGCTTTCAAATCGGTTCTTCAATCTCACAAACGCTGCTGCATTTGGATGCCGTTCCGCATTTGGATACTTTTGTGCATATATTCGACTTGCAAGAAAACAATTTTCTTCACTTGCACCCACGTATGTCGTATGTCATTTTTATTAATTCTTCTTTTGAAAAATTCATTATTGCGTTATCAAAAATTCAATAATATTAATAATAGTGTTAACAGCACTTTATTTATCTGTATGTCAAATAAATACGTTTGTTTACTTTATCAATTGTTTTTCATGGCCTCCTTTATTGCATTCATGATATATTAAAAAATGACAAAATTTGTTTATATTGTTTACTTTGATATTATAAATGTAATTATAATATGTCATAAATAAATAAAGTAAAGTAAAACTGAAATATCTAAATACCATTAAAGTTAGACAACCTTTAAAGACTAATTTAATGCTGATTGTGACCTAATTTCCCATATTTGACAGAAAAATGTTAATATCTCCAAAACTAATGAAAATAGATATAGGGTATGTTATACAAGAAAAAATATATATATATATATATATATATATATATATATGATATAATGATATATCTTTGTGTAGGTTATTTAAAGGCGGATCAAATAAAAAAATAATATATAGGGTGTTCCATTTAAAATAACAAAGTTGGTATTAAGTATGGAATAATGGGACACCCTGTATATTTGAAAATAATTTTAGGTTATGCAGCTCTTAAAATCAAGCAAATTTGGTGAAAACATTTTTTTTCTATCTTTAACGAGAGCTGAGATATCTTCCGAGACCGCAGTAATGGGACACCCTGTATATATATATATATATATATATATATATATATATATATATATATATATATATATATATATATATATATATATATATAACAGCACTACAGGGTGTTTACGCTAAACCGTTCGTTAAAAGTTTATTGGGTTGCCGGTGCACTAAAAATTTGAAAGAAAATCTCTGTCATATGGTTAAATCAGTTCTTCTTATGAGAAATATTTTCAATTTTATATGACTTCCGGTTCCACCGGAAGTATAAAAAGCATCAAATTTGTTAGTTTAAATGGAATACCCTATACATTAGTAATTTTATGGATTCCTCGTTTAAATTGTTACATATTTTATTCGAACATGCGTACAATCTCTTATAGTTTTCAAGAAAAAAAGATTTCTAAAATTTTGACCTCTAAAAGGCATCTTGAAATTTGTCTGTAACTCCTCTTAAAAATAAGATAAAAATATGATTTATATCTCTACTTGTACCTAGAGAATGTCTCTATGAGTAAAGTAATTAGAAACTGTCAATTTTGACAATAATTGTTTTTAAAATGTCAATATCGAAATGCCCTCTTCAATATCTCGTAATTCCATTTTTTTAAATGAAATGACTCATTTTTTATCACATGGTAAGATTAGGGGGGAAATTTCCTACAAAAAAGTATTAACAATTATACTCCTAAAGCAAGTAATTTTCGAATTATTTTGAAGATTCAAGATGCCTTTTAGAGGTCAAAATTTTAGAAATTTCTTATTTTCTTGAAAACTATAACAGATAAGTGTACATATGTTGAATAAAATATGTTGCAATTTAAACGAGGAATCCAAAAAATTACTGTTGTATTTAAAATAACAAATTTGGTGCTACTTCCGGTGGAACCGGAAGTGATATAAAGTTGAAAATATTTCACATGAGGAGAACTGATTCAACCGTATGACACGGATTTTATTCAAATTTTTAGTGCAACGGCAACCCCATAAACTTTGAACGAACGGTTTAGCGTAGCGTATACAGGGTATATTTAGAAACTGTAATTTTTATTTCAATCAAGTAGGCCTATATACAGAGTACCCCAAAAAAAAGTGGTAACATTTCTAAATAATCGCAACAGATGTCGCTTACTTTACATTTAGCAAGGCGGCATCTGTTAAGATCATTTAGAAAAGTTACCACTTTTTTTCTGGGGCACTCTGTATTTTTTATTTTGTTTCATTTCACAAGTCTCAAATCATAATGATCCGCCCTGTTGCAATTTGAAAAATCTGAGTTACTTAAAAAAATTATCGACTTATAATATAAATGCATGTGTTGAGCAAATTAGGAAATAAAAACTGACAATTTTTGTTTTCTATTCGTCTATGATAAGAAACAAAATATATTAGGGCGGTCAAAGCCACCTTGATGCAATATTATTTTTTGAAAAAAAAATATGAAGCTTGCAATTTTGTTTAAAAAAACAATTGATTGTAAGTAAAATGACATCATGTATCTGAAAACAAAAAAAGTCTAGGGTACCTTTTGAATAATCATAATGATTCGCCATTTGAAATATCTGAGTTATTAATAAAAAATATCGACTTATACTATAAATCAGAGCTGGGATGAATCCTCAAAAACCGGATTCGAATCACGAATCCGAATCACCTAATATGATTCGAATCACGAATACTCGAATAAAGGATTCGTAAGTGAAAAATATCCTCATTTTTGAATCACGGATATTAATCCTTTAAAAATAAATTTGAATCTATTATTTGCAACCAGTAATATTTTATTCCATCAGTTTCTATTAACAAAAATGTTCATTTACCGACTAAATATCTGATTATATAATGATTTTAATTAATGATGATATATGTGTTATTGAACTTCATTTTAAATCTGTGTTTTATACGCGTGGCGCATGAAGTAAAATTTCGAGTTTAGAAAAGCCCCGTGAAAATTTGTCTCGGGTCGCTGCGCGACCCTCGACAAATTTTCTACGCGGGGCTTTTCTAAACTCGAAATTTTACTTCATGCTTAGTCTGGGAGTGGACCGTCAAGATTTTCTACATGTCGAGATTTTCGATATTTCTAGATTTATGTCGATTTATTCACAGTTTGTTATTGTATTAAATGCAACTTCAATATTAAATGAAAACGGTTTTTTTTAGGATTAGAATATTCACCCATTGAAAACAGAGCAAATTATAAAGTTAACTCTAAAAGTTATTTTAGGTAAAATTTTGCATCTTTTTCTATGATTTCAATTAATGATTTTTTATATTACATACGTCGATTTTTTAAAAGAGTTAAATTTGAAGTTCAAACGAGTGTTGTCCACTCCCAGACTAAGCATGAAGTAAAATTTCGAGTTTACAAAAGCCCCGCGTAGAAAATTTGTCGAGGGTCGCACAGCGACCCGAGACAAATTTTCACGGGGCTTTTCTAAACTCGAAATTTTACTTCATGCGCCACGCGTATAAAACACTGATTTAAAGTGAAGTTAAAAATGCACTGAAAACCAACTCAACTTCGATATTTTTCAAAATTAGATGTTTTCTTTTCTATCCATGCTGTAAACCTTCAGATATTCGTTGTTTTCTTGTAAAAAAACTTCGATTCCCATGGTTGGTCCTTCGAGCTGTAGCCTTTGTAAAATGGTAATAAACTTAGTAATCTAGAGTGATCCTTCAATTTGTGATCCTTCTAAGAACGAGTGTTGTCCACTCCCAGACTAAGCATGAAGTAAAATTTCGAGTTTAGAAAAGCCCCGCGTAGAAAATTTGTCTCGGGTCGCGCAGCGACCCGAGACAAATTTTCACGGGGCTTTTCTAAACTCGAAATTTTACTTCATGCGCCACGCGTATACAACACTGATTTCAAGTGAAGTTAAAAATATACTATTAACGTTGGATATTTTTTATGGTTAAGTAACCAAATATGCATTCACAAATATTTGAATTATTCGAAAATTTAAATATTTATATTCAAATATAAATAATTTAGTGATTTAAATATTCATATTAGAATATTTAACTATTTGAATTAATCGAATTCGAATCCCAGCCTTAATAGCGTGTATGAGGATTCGAATCCGTTTATAAGGATTCGATTCCTTTTATAAGGATTCGAATCCTTTTATAAGAATTCGAATCCTTTTATAAGGATTCGAATCCTTTTATAAGAATTCGGATCCTTTTATTAGAATTCGAATCATCTACGTCTGGATTCGAATACGAATCCTTTTAAAAAAAATGTAACGAATCCGGATCACGAATCCGTTTTCACTAAAGTATTCGAATACCTCTTTTGGGTCCTCTAAAAGGATTCGAATCCGGGAATCGAATCCTGAATGATTCGAATCCTGCCCAGCTCTGCTATAAACGCATGTGTTGAGCAAATTAGGAAATAAAAGCTGACAATTTTTGTTTTCTATTCGTCTATGATACGAAACAAAATATATTAGGGCGGTCAAAGCCAAATTGATGCAATATTATTAAAAAAAGAATGCGACACTTGCAATTTTGTTTGAAAAAACAATTTATTTGTAAGTGAAATGACATCATGTATCCGAAAACAAAAAAAATCTAGGGTGTTCAATTTAAAATGTCAAAATTGATGTGCGAAACCAGAAGTGCTACTCAAATTTTCTAGTTACTACTGAACTTTTATTTATTATTAACCTTCAAAATTCCAAATTTATATCTCAAATAATAAAAAAACTAAAGTGGGTGATCCTGTTTTGTGTTACACCCGGTATACAAAGAGTTTTATGTAACACCGAACATTTTCAATGTTTATTTTCGTATGTTTTTTTATCAAACCAAAGCGTCCAATACGATTTGACACCTTTAATTTTTAAGTTATGTTTAAATTGAGTTGCCTATATGACCATTACAAACTGTAGCCAATCAATTGCAATAATTGCCTTACCTTGTACATACAGCAAGTTTTTCTTTCAAGTATAAGTCCTAATTACAGTGTACATGCCGTACATTTTTAGATAATCGTTGTTTTTTTTTAAAGAGTTCAATTTGTAACTTAAAATAAGTGTGTTCCACTCCCAGACTAAGCATGAAGTAAAATTTCGAGTTTAGAAAAGCCTGAAAATTTGGTTTGGACGCGTAGCGCGAAGCGCGGAGCGGCCAAACCAAATTTTCAGGCTTTTCTAAACTCGAAATTTTACTTCATGCGCCACCGGTAAAAAACACTGACGTATTACGAAGTTTAAAACACACCGCTAAACTTTACATTGAATTAGTGTTTTGTACCGGTGGCGCATGAAGTAAAATTTCGAGCCGCTCCGCGCTACGCGACCAAACCAAATTATCAGGGTTTTCTAAACTCGAAATTTTACTTCATGCTTAGCCTGGGAGTGGAAAACACTGGCTTAAAGCTTCAAATTGATTTTTTTTGATAAACCGATCATCGGAAAATGTGCAATGTATGCGTATGGATATTTAAAAGAAAAATTCTCGTTATAAAAAGGTTCGGTGTTATATAACTCTCTCTATATATTTTTCAATTAAAAATAAAAACAAACTTTAAGGCCCAGTTGCACCAGAAATGTTGAACTCAGGTTCAAGCTGAACTCAAGTTCAAGATGACAGTTCCTATTGTTCTAATGTCACTTTGAACTCGAGTTCAGAGATGAACCAGTTCAGCGTGTTTGGTGCAACTGGACCCAGTCAGGCCCGGCCCGTGCTCTAATCTGTACTAATATTGTGAAATTAGAATCTAGATGTATAAAACAAAAAAAATAATGTCATTATTTGCTTGTAGATTATTTTAAAGGCATTTAAAGTACGGCCCGTCCACATCGGCTCAACAAAGGCGCTCTCCTGAAGAGCCGGCATGAAATCGAACATTAGTTTAGTGGTAAACAAACATACACGGGACACACATGTTTATGTCGCCTCGAGCAGGCGCGCACCCAGAAATTTGTCTTAGGGGGGGCTCACGCTTCTTGAGGGGGCTCATCCCGGTCTTAGGGGGGCTCATCCAGGTCTTGGGGGGGGGCTCATCCTGGTCTTAGGGGGGGCTAACGCACTTAACGCTATATATATACGTCAAAATACTACAATTTAGTTAGTCTTGGAAGGGGGGAGGGCTCAAGCCCCCCCTGGGTGCGCGCCTGGCTTCGAGCTTAGTGTTAGTTAGAAGGTAGAAAACATGTTTGAGTTCATGCTGACACTAACGCAAGAAGCCCTTTATGGAGCCGATGTGGACCGCTTGAGTACGTCGCACATCTATTTCGTGTAAATGATGTATAACGAAGTTTCCACAGTTGAACGTTTTAATGTGTGTTAAATTTGTCTTTGTGAGACCAATTGTACATTACGAACATTACGAAAAGTATCGCACTTTCAATATTTTTAACTGTTAAATGTAAGATAACGGCTAGTTATGTTAAAAAATATCTTGTAGTTTAAAATTTAATTATTAATAAATGTTATGAAGATACCCAAATGGGTAGAGCGGCGTTTGATTATATATACAGGGAGTTTTTCTTTTAAGTATACATATTCTAATTACAGCGTCTAGGCTGTGAATCTACGGATATTCATTATTTTTTTTAAAGAGTTTAATTTGCAGCTTTAAACGAGTGTTTTCCACTCCCAGACTAAGCATGAAGTAAAATTTCGAGTTTAGAAAAGCCCCGTGAAAATTTGTCGAGGGTCGCGCAGCGACCCGAGACAAATTTTCTGGGCTTTTCTAAACTCGAAATTTTACTTCATGCGCCACGCGTATAAAGCGCTGATTTCAAGTGAGGCTCAAATATACATAATTTTCACAATATTTTAGAGTTTTATATGTGTGGTGCATGATGTGAAATGTCGAGTTTAGAAAAGCCCAGAAAATTTGTCTCGGGTTGCTGCGCGATCCCCGACAAATTTTCACGGGGCTTTTCTAAACTCGAAATTTTACTTCATGCGCCACGCGTATAAAATACTCAAAAATTTTGAAGTTCACGATATACTACTAAAGCAGTATACTAAGAATGTATCATATGTTTTGTACTTTCATTAAAATCAGTGTTTTATATGCGTGGAGCATGTATTAAATGTTGAGGCTTTTCTAAACTTATATAATTTCAAGTTTAGAAAAGCCTCAACATTTACTACATGCTCCACGCATATAAATACAAGCCCAAAGACTACATGTCAACTGTCTGCGACTTCGATACAACGATTGAAGTGGCTATCCAAAGCCGCCATAATGTTGCAAGTCAAGCCTCGATAGTTTGGTTCATTGACTGATCTAAAACTGAAAATGGAGTCGGAATCGGCATCACTGGCCCTCGAATCGAGTTATCGAGAGCCTTAGAACGGTCCCCATCGATATTTCAGGCAGGAATCGAGGCCTTGAACACATGCGCCCAAGCACAGTTCACATACATCTAGTTAGCCAGCCTCCGTATGAAATTTGGTAACACCGTTTGGAGGCTGCATCTAGAAGCGAGACTGGTGTATAATAGTCGTCTGTCTTACTCGTACCCTACATCCTGACCACAGTCTCTCGTTTATTCGATTTCCAGTTCTCCCATAAGCATTGGATCCCCTTGGCCCAAGTATGTTTAGAAAGAGACTACAACAAAAAGAGGATATGCATATGCTCAGACAGTCAGGCTGCATTTAAGGCAATAAAATCACCTATATGTAAGCCCAAATCTGTCTGGGAGTGCAAACTATTCCTAAAGCAGGCCAGGAACAACAGAGTTAAACTGCTCTGGGTTCCAGGTCATGCAGGGATCAAAGGTAATGAAATTGCCGACAGCCTTGCTAACGAAGGCTCCAAAACTCCATTTGTTGGACCAGAATCCTATAGTGGAATAACTGAAGTCCGCATCAAGCAATGATATAGGAGTGGAAAGATGCTGCCAAAAGTGACCAGTCACCTGAGAAACACACCTGGCTTGAGGCAGGCGAAAAGGTTTATCGCCTTCTCTGCCGTAAGAGCCAAACAGTTTCTCAGGCTAAACAAGGGCAACCTAAGGCTCATAACCGGACATTGTCCTCTGAAATACCACCTCACTAAGATGGGTCAGATAACTGATGCCAATTGCAAATTCTGCAACGAGGCACAAGAAACAGCAGAGTACCTACTTTGTGAATGCTCTTCCCTGTCCTTTCAAAGAAGGAACTATCTGTTATCGGTCACTTTAATTAAAGCCTGATGACATGGTACACATCAACCCTCAGGTTATTGTAGACTACGCAAGAGGTCTATACATTGAGGCACTCAAGTAGGTCAGGGATAATTACAAAAGATCTTTCAAGTCGAGGTAATTTCGGAAGGCCCAGAGGCCGCACGATCCACCGACCCCATAACAAAACTGAGTTTCTTAGGCTAAGCAAGGGCAATCTAAGGCTCATTGCCAGACACTCTCCTCTGAAATACCACCTCACTAAGATGGGTCAGACAATTGATGCCAGTTGCAGATTCTGCAACGAGGCACAAGAAACAGCAGAGCACCTACTTTCTGAATGATCTGCCCTGTCCATTCAAAGAAGGAACTACCTGTCATCGGTCACTTTAAAGCCTGATGACATGGTACACATTAACCCTAAAGTTATTGTACACTACGCAAGAGGTTTAGACATTGAGGGACTCAAATAGGTCACTGTTAATTACAAAAGATCTTTTAGGTCTAGGTATTTTAGGAAGGCCCAGAGGCCACACGACCCACTGACCGCATAACATAAGAGTACGAAGAATCCATAAAATTAAAAACTCAACAATTAGCGATTAACAGCAGATTACACCTATAGGTGGGTCGTTTGATAAGTTGGGTAAAAAAGGCAATAAAAGCAGTTTGTTTGGAAAATAATCCGGTTTATGTTTCGACATCATCTCCTTTTAGAGCTATATTTACTCCAGCGAATTTCCATGTTTTTAATACTGTCAAAAATATAGACTGTTTGAAAGTGTGCAAAATACTCATTCACGGCGACGATTGCATCCTTATTCAACGAAAATTGACTTCCATCGAAGTCAATTTTTAAGTTTGGGAACAGGAAGAAATTGCACGTGGCTAATCCGGAGAATAGGATCGATGAAATTTCAATTCATAGCCTAATTCGTGTAATGTCGTCGTTGCTACGATCAACTTGTAGGTCTTCAAGAAAAAGCAGGAGTGGAAAACACTCGTTTAAAGCTTCAAATTGAACTCTTTTTAAACAAAAAACGAATGTCGGAACATTTACAGCGTATGTATACCTGGATAAAATATTCCCTGTATATATGAAGATTATTTAAACATACTTGACTTGACTTAAGTAAGTTTCGCGCGAGGCCGTCTGCGCAATTACCTCGATTCGTGGCCTGGGCCGCGAAGGCTGAGACAGAGAGAGAAAAGCGAGTTTTTTTTAAATTTTCAGATAAAATTACTAGCATGAAAATAATTCGCCCGGTAAATACACGTTTTTCTCATCTGCGAAATTCGTGGGAAAGCAACGAAAGAGACATGTCACCTTCTGATAACGCAAAAATATTCATCGCGTGTCGGGATTGAAACGTACAATTTGCATAGCGGAGATTACAGTGCTTAAATATGCTCATATGAAAACTTTTTGATTTTTTTTAACAATAAGTAATTTTAAAACGAATTAAAGTAGTTGTTTCAATGACTATTTGGAGACTTGTCTCAATGAGACTAAATTTTTGCAGAAAGTCAATATTAGTTTTAATTCATTTTTATATTTTGTAAATGCTCTGCAAACTATTGACAAACTCAATTTTTCCTAATAATAAGTTATATATATTTTTTTAATTTATTTATCTTTCAAATCAACGAAAGCCGTTTACAAAAACGTATAAATATGCACATTAATTACAATAGCTTAGGTATAAAACTAGCTTAAATCTGATAACTAGGGGTTAAACATGATAGAATAAGTATAAAGTTTCATTGAATGTGCCAAACTGTGTTTGCAGAAAAATATATATAAGGAATTTTTCTTTGAGGTAAACATATGCATAAGCTGTAAATTCTCAGACATCCGTTGTTTTTTTAAGAAAGTTCAATTTAAAGCATTAAACGAGTGTTTTCCATTCCCAGATTAAGCATGAAGTAAAATTTCGAGTTTAGAAAAGCCCTGTAAAAATTTGTCGAGGGTCGCGCAGCGACCCGAGACAAATTTTCTGGGCTTTTCTAAACTCGAAATTTAACTTCATGCGCCACGCGCTTAAAACGCTGATTTCAAGTGAGGTTCAAATATACATATATTTCACAATATTTTAGTATTTTATACGCGTGGCGCATGATGTAAAATTTCGAGTTTAGAAAAGCCCAGAAAAATTGTCACGGGGCTTTTCTAAACTCGAAATGTTACTTCATGTTTAGTCTGGGAGTGGAAAACACTCGTTTCAAGCTTCAGATTGAACTCTTTTAAAAAAACAACGAATATCTAATCATTTAAAGAAAATAAGCTGAATTTGGAATACGTATACTTTAAAGAAAAACTCCCTGTATAGTTTTTGGCGTACCACGAGACCAGATTAGGGTCAGTACCACTGCTACTAATATGAGCAATGTAAAAATTCTGGTCCAAAAACTAAAACTTTTTGCAAAAGTTTAGGACCTAATATATCGTTTAGGAAAATTCGGCTAACGTTCAGTTCCAAAATCTCATATAAGACGATTTCGATGCGAACTCGAAATTAAGAAAAAGTCAGTGACTTATCACTCGGTTTTCTAACTGAAAATACAGAAGGTGGAAATAATTATCGCGATGGATAATTTATAGAAGCGACATCTTAACAGGCTATTAACGCGACATATTTGATTTATTAAACTGTCGATAACTGTATAGGCCAATCCAATTATGCTGGACGATATTCCAATCCCATTAGCTCAACTTTAACCTACTTCCATCAACGTTTACGTACGTAATCGTCCGTTGAGAAAATGAATTTTCGTCGTTCACAGTAATCAATTGATTACGAAATGATAAATAATAACAAAAAAGGAGATTCCTCTTAATTTTTGTGTTATTTACATAAAACTATAAAAAAAGAGATTCCTCTTATTGTTTGTTTGTTATTTATATAAAACTACAAAAAAGGAATTACGCTTATTTTTGTTTGTTATTTATTATCGTAATGAAGAATTATGAACTGATTAATTGAGCAATGAAGCAATATAGCTCGTTTCATCTAACAGATCGTACTTTGCGTCATGCAACAAGCAATTTTTGTTAAATACATACGTAAACAGGGACACCAAAATTAAAGCAAATTCTGTCATCTATATACCGACGCTACTGTATGGAAGTGAAAACTGGACAGAAAAAATTAAAGACTGGAAGCAGCACAAATGAAGTATCTCAGAAGAGTACGAAGAATCGATAAAATTAGAAACTCAACAATCAGAGATAACCAGCAGATTACACGTATCACTCAGGGATTGATAACAGAGACGTCGAGCAGTGAGTAGGCTTTCGACGAAGTACGACCGTTACTTCCACCTGAGTTTGGATTACACGTGTAACATCGGAAAAAATAAAGCGCAAATTCAGCTTGGATGGAAAATACAAGACCAACTAAAATAGTATGTAAACCCATGTACCACTTACACGCAAGAGGAAACTGGAGGGCCTAGGACCTTTCTTTCTAAATGGTGGTAACCTTGAAATGTCGGGTGAGGTGAAGTACTTTAGAGTAATCTATTACTCTAAACTCACCTGGACTTTGCAGATCTCAATAATCAAACGTAAATCGGAAATGATTCTTTCGGTAGTTAGACGAATGTACAACAGACAATGGGAGGCTCAAACAAAGGATGGTGTACTGGCTGTACACCAGAGTGGTCAGACCCGCAATCATGTATGCTGCTTTGGTGTGGTGGCCTAAAGTCACGCAACACGCAACCATACAAACCCTCAGCAAGGTTCAAAGGCTTGCTTTCATCAACATAATGGGGGGTATATGAACCACGCCTACTGCAGCCGTTTATCTATCTATTGTGGATACTGCAGCTATAGATATCCTACTAGACCTCACACCACTTCATATTTTGATAGCATGAGAGGCAAGATGGGCCCTCTACTCTCTCTCTCTCTCTCACACTCTAGGTTGCAGTTATCACCGGTCAACATAAGAGTTGACACACCACACAGAAGACTCTTGACAAACATAGGGGACATAGGGGGGCCTCTCCTGCAAATGAGGTCGTACTGTCGAGAAAGGCAAATCTATATCATGTTCGATAGCCAGGCGGCACTGAAGGCTCTCCAGAGCCAAAAGACCAAACTGGTACTGGACTGCCTCGACACACTAAATGACCCGGTCAGACAGAATAAGGTCACACTTGTCTGGATGCCGGGTTACTCCGGTATCGAGAGACATGAAAAAGCTGACGAGCTAGCGAAACAAAAAAAGTCGAGTCGCCTAGAAGCAAGGGGAGCCAATTCTTATGAGAGAACTGAAAATCGAGTAGAAAAGGAGAGACTATGGTCAGGATGTGGGGTACGAGTAAGACAGACTACTATATACGCCAATCACCGGTCTCGTTTTTGGATGCAGCATCCAAACGCTGTTACCAAATTTTATACAGAAACTGGCTAACTGGATATATATGAACTGTCCTAGTAGATTCGCTAAAAACACTAGAAATACTCAGAAAACAGAGGCCCGTATTCACAGCCTGCAGCTTGGTTAGAATCAGGTCCTTTTATAATGGCCTTACTATTTTGAGGCCTGGGCCCGTATTGAAAGCACCGATGCAATTATTCATCGGTGATAACTTGCACCAAAATGACGTCATTTTACTCCATACGGTTTGGTAAATTCTTCCTAAAATGTCAAAACGTCATTTCAGTGCGTCTTCTCACCGATGACAAATTGCATCGGTGCTGTAAAAAAAATGGACCTAACTCTAACCAAACTGCAGGATTACTGACATTAAGTAGGGCACCGCTAAAAACAACAATAGGGCTGCTAACAGGCCATATGACTGTTAAAGAGCACCTAACGAAAGTCGGTCCATATAATGGCGACACTAGTTGTCTACTCTGTGATATGGCGCCGAAAACAGCAATGCACATTGTGTTTAGTTGCAATGCGCTGCAAAACAAAAGACGGCTCATATTTGGGAACAGTTAAATGGTACCAAATGATTTCCACGCGCAACTCCGGAAGGACCTACACAAGGTAGTCCAGGGTATTGAGTTCAAAATAGTTGCGTGATTAAGGCAATATGGGGTAGTACAATAAGCCACCTAGGCTGCAGTGCATCCAGATCCGCAAGGAAGACGACCCAACAGAAAAAAAAACGAGGTGAAATAGAGACATGGCGAAGATCCTCTGGGGAAAAAAATTGCAATGGTATGAAGCACTAGAAATAGCACAAGATTGGAAAAAAATAGAGAGCGTTTGTCAGAGGAAAGAAATTGAAAGAGTGTCAAGATATGAGATGAAACTGATTGGTATGGGTGTGAACGGCTGGGGAAAGAGGTGTGGAGAACATGTGTGGGAGTAGGAGAGAGTGATTAGAGAATAGAGAGGAGAAACATGTATGAAAGAGCAGGGGGGTCTGAAAGTTTAGTAAATGTGTGGTTGGAATAGGGGGTGAATGTGGCGGCGTGGATGAAGGAAAAATGGGAGGAAGTAGAAAGGCAGGAGCGTCAAGGGTTTATTGAGAGGACTGGGTACAATCCTCTGTATAAAAGGTGGCAGGTACACGCGAAACTGCCATCAATACCTCATCAATAGTACACTAAGTAGAGGAGAGAAGCTAGCACTGGCTAAGGCTAGGTGTGGGTCGGAGGAGAGAGGAAAGAAGGTATGGATGGGTGAAGAGTATGGTTGGTAGGTGTGTTGTGCGGGAGTGGAAGGGATACGTGGAAACATTTAGCGGATGAGTGCAAGGAGGTAAGAAATGGAAGATTGGTAGTAAAGGGTTAGAGGAGTGGATGCGGGAGGACGGGGCAGGTGTAAAAATTGTGATGAGATTTAGGGTTTACTTTGTATTGTATTTATTTGGAGATGTGTTTTAGTTTTGATGCCAATAAAGGTTTTTTTGTCAGAGGAACAGGAAGAACCACAGAATTGCAACTTTAACTACTTAGTCAAAACACTCATTGTGGATAAACTAGGTTTAAGAATAAATAATAATGATAATTCACTTTTGATATGTTCCTATGACTTTATGTTTTATGTACGTTCTAATTTCTCGCCTAGTTAAATGGAACGAGTTCTGCTATACGAGTTTTCATAAATTTTATCAACTAAGAAAGGAATTTTACAAAAACGATTCCTTTGATTACTAGGAAAAGTATCCCACGTTTTTGATGCTATCTCTTTGTTTTCACTATACATTTTTGAACAATTTAAAGTTTTTGAAGGTTTACTAATACAAAAGAATTTCAACTCGTGCAAAGAGAATAAATTCTCTTGCTCTTTTATTACTCTCTTCACAAATCTCCCTATTTATAATCCACGCTGCTGTAAAAACCTATTGATAGACACCAGACTACGAGCATTAGCCACTTTATCTTGACAATGCAGCCGAATTGAATTTTAAAAGCTCGCGCGATCGGTTTTCCAATTTTCATTTCTCCAGCTGACGCAATCGATATGATAAGGTTATTGTTCATAATTTAAAAATAGTCGTGGCGTACTGATAATATAGTATTACTGATTAACATTGTATTTATTTTAAGAAATTTGATTTTTTTTTTATTAAATGTGCGATATTGATGATTAATATGTGATATTTCTGGAGCCTTTGGAAATAAGCACTGCTCGTTTCAAACGCATTTTCAAACGGTCGTAATAAAGTCTGATTTAAGTAAACGTTTACAAACCAGAAATGATCCGCTGCGATTTTTCAGGAATTACGGAGCTTGTTTGCTTTTGCAGATGGTTTTGTATATTTGTAGAGTAAGATTGGATCAAATGTTAACGTATGGAATTATCGAGATTGATTATTTAGTTTATATAATTTAATTATGTTAATAAAATCTCAGTTCTGATAAAATTGTTGTTTTTATATAGCAGATTGTGACCTGTGTCATCTACTATGTGATTACTTTAAAATATGGCAAACTGATACCGAAATTCTTAAAACCCAACAAATTCTTAAAGTCAAAGAACTTATTGGGTTTTAAGAATGTCACTATTAATTTATCGTGTTTTTAATAAAGCTCAAACTCAATTTATATAATTTAATCTCCCATAATAAGAACGTTAAAGCAGCGGGGATCCGAGAAGGCTGCGATTCGGTCGCCATGGCAACCACTTTTACATTGCTCTTATGGGAGACGACTGTCACCGGGAGTGGAAAAATCGAAGAATTCATTTTAGAAAGTTCAAATTTTCACAGGACCGAAAAAAATAATTCCGCGTGTCTTAGGCTAAGCGGCGTTCAAATCCAACCGCGTTTTCTATTTTAAATCATTTTTTTAATTTTACGCCGGGCGGAAGATTTCCTAACCTCAATACTTTACACGCTGGTCTTGCTTCACATGGAACTTTTTCAGGTCGCGCATAGCACAATTTCGATGGCATTTGACCTAGGCTTTCCAACGCGACACTTCCGAGCGCTCAAATCGCCCGATTAAAAAAAATATCGCATTTAATCGATTTTGCAAAAAAAAAATTGATTTTCAAAATTTTGCGTCTATCGTGTTCAGAATTCCATTAGAGACACGACCTATCTATCGAGAATTTTTTCTATCGGGGAAAGTTTTTTTTTTTGCAATTGAAATTTCATAAAAATATATACCGGGTGTCTAAATCTCGCATTTAATCGATGGTTTTTATTTTTTCTCCAAAATGGTTTGTTTAAACTCAGATCGCTAGGATTAAATTTAGCGGTGTTGGAACATGTTTTTTTTTTTTTTTTTTATTGGCCGCCTTCACGGGCTGTCAGCACATTTTCGGTCGAAAAATTGCGATAGAGGAATTTGGTTTTCACATTTCGATTTCGAATAATTATCCGCAACCGACAAGATGAAACAAGACGAAAGAATACAATTAAAATTAATTAATTTTTAAGTTTAACGTGTATATACAGGGTGGTCTAAATCCGTGATTTTCTTGATTATTTTTTTTGACCGACTTAAAATGCTCCAAAACGATTTGTTTAAACGTAGGGTGGTATGGTTTGACCTCGCGGTGCTCAGCAAATTATTTTCGAGCCAACAAATGGCCGCCTTCCCAGTGTTTCAGCAAATTTTCGGTCCAAAAATTGCGCTAGAGAAAATTTGTTTTCGCGGGGATAAAGGAGCAACTACCCTCTCTATGTGCGAGCGAAGCGAGCACCCTAGCGAGCGAAGCGAGCAAGGCAAGCGAGCGGCTGGAGCGAAGCGACCATCTCTTCCAACCTTTTCGCGGACCTATACATCCATCCACTCCATAACCACTACAAAACAACGAGTTACCTTGCAGTCACCACCATTCGGCTCATGCACCAACGCCTCTCCCCCTCCCTTTACCCTTGCTACTATTATACATATATTTTTCTTCAACATTATTTTTTTTTTTAATTATGCAATTCTCTTTACATTTCTACATTTCCTTGATTCGGCCCTCGGCTCCCCGGTTGGTAAATCGGGCTAAATGCTAGTTATGTTAATAAAATTTCAATTCTGATAAAATTGTTTATATCACATAGCAGATTGTGACCTATATCATCTACTATGTGGTCACTTTAAATTACGGCAAATTGATAACGAAATTCCTAAAACCCAACAAATTCTTGAAGTCAAAGAATTTATTGAGTTTTAAGAATGTCATTATTAATTTATCGTGTTTTTGATAAAGCTCAAACTCGTATCGATTTTCTGGAGGGGTACATAAATTAACACTTCTACCCCGTGCTGCTTTCAGCCATCTCTAGAGAAATAAAATAGAACTGCGGGTGATGCTCCAGTTTCATGTTTCTCGTGCTCAACTTTGCTAATTATCGCAGAGCACGAAAACCACAACGAGAAATGCACCAGTCTGAACAAACCATATTCAAGAGAAATCTATATATAAAAAAAAGGAAAACTGCATAAATTGTATTCATTTATAGATCACATTTTTCATTAAATAAAGTAATACCTTAGTATGCGTCCACCTTGAACTTAATATTCGTTTTGTTTGACCTTTAGAGGGCCAATGTTTTCTGGTTGTGTGTTTCTGGGATACGAGATGGCGCAGAAATAGCAAAATTGCAGAAAGTAATTTTGACTATGTATTGGTTTATAGTGCCTGCCGAATTTTATTCCAACGAATAATAAAAATGATGAGTGCGGAGTGCGTTGTTTGTTTGTTTACATAGCCTCGTGCGAATGAATGAATGGGTATTGAATTACAGAAGTAAACTGGATAAATATTCACGATTTTAATTTCTATCGACATACATACAACTGTATAACGAAACAGATGCCTTTTTAGTTTGATATTCCATATAAGTATATGCAGGGAGTGTTTCTTTAAAGTATACGTATTCTAAATTCATATTATTTAGATATTCGTTGTTTTTTAAAATAGTTCAATTTGAAATTTTAAAAGAGTGTTTTCCACTCCCAGACTAAGCATGAAGTAAAATTTCGAGTTTAGAAAAGCCCCGTGAAAATTTGTCGAGGGTCGCGCAGCGACCCGAGACAAATTTTCTGGGCTTTTCTAAACTCGAAATTTTACTTCATCCGCCACGCATATAAAACACTAAAATACTGTGAAGTTTATGTATATTTTAACCTCACTTGAAATCCGTGTTTTATACGCGTGGCGCATGAAGTAAAATTTCGTGTTTAGAAAAGCCCAGAAAATTGGTCTCGGGTCGCTGCGCGACCCACGACAAATTTTCACGGGGCTTTTCTAAACTCGAAATTTTACTTCATGCTTAGTCTAGAAGTGGAAAACACTCGTGTAAAGCTTCAAATTGAACTCTTTTAAAAACAACGGATGTCGGAAAATTTACAGCTTATGCATATTTTTACCTAAAAGAAAAATGCCCTGTATTTATATTGTAGACAAACAGTTAAATTCTGGCAACATAAAATATATATTCATGACATGACTGTCGCGTGCTGCACTCCTTAATTTGGTAAATTGCAATGAAGCACACAAAAGGAATAGATGCGAACACGAGAGGAGGTCTACCCTCTAAGCTGGGCAGGTGCCTTACAAAAAATGAGAAATTACAGTAACCCAATTCGAAATCTAGACGCTAAGCTGACTAAGTGCAACGGTAAGCGAGCCGAGTACGAGCGAAGCGAGCAGTCACAGCAGCACGAGACGCCAGCTGAGTGCTGCGACAACCAAAGTACCCGGGTCCGTCTAGCCCAGGATCGAGCATTGCAGAATGAGGCGCCAGCTGAGTTCTGCATCCTAACCACAGCACGAGGCGAAGCCGAGTGCAGCAACGGCGAGCGAGCGAAGCGAACATTACGCGAGCGAAGCGAGCTCAGTACGAGCGAAACGAGCAGTTACTGCCCCGAGCGCCGGCACCACAGAGTCCTTTTAATATATGGACTGCTTCCTCCATCCACCGCATCCTTACTAACGTGACAACATTTCAACATCCAACCCAACATGTGCTGTGTCCCCACTCTTCTTTACCAAAACTTGCAGCGGTTGGTAGAGTGTCGCGAGCACAGCGAGCGAAGCGAGCTACAGAGTCCTTCTTATATGCGGACTGCTTCCTCCATCCACCACATCCCCACCACCAAAACAACGATTAATTTCCAACCCCAACCATTCGCCTTACGCACTCAACCACAACCACACGTTTTTCTTAGTACCGCATTTGTTGCAGCACCTATCCATCTATAACTAACTTAATATTTGTTTTGTTTTACCTTAAATAATTTTGTGTTTAATATAGGTACGACTTTTGCTTGGAATTCAATTTTTTTTTATAAATTCCATAGCATGGATGTGCTAATTTACCGTGGATCGTCTAATTTCATATGGGAAACGTATTTGGTATACGTCCTGTTTGATATAATTGCAAGGATCATTAAATATGTACAGGGCTATTCAAATAGAAAGAACAGATTTCAGACATCTATTTCTTCCAAACTACAAAAGGTAGAACTATAATTCCAACGTTCCTGGACAGACAAAAATTTAAAATTTGAACAGTCCAGGCAGAAGTTCCAACCACGACCGCATTAGCGCTGTTGCATGTAATTTTGATTGTCTGTAGTAAAATGGCGATACAACAAGATTAAGCACTTTGTGTGCTGCAATTAGCAAAACTAGAGTCCATTATTGAAGTTCAACGTGCTATTTACCGCCTCGTCATAAGCAGATTTACCAGTGGCATCGAAAATCCGTAGACGAAAGTTGCATCTACAAACAGAAATTCACGGGACGTCCACGCACATCGAATGAAAATGTCGAGCGTAATCGTACAACTTACGAAAGGAGCCCAAAAAAATCCACAGCACGGGAAACACGTGGTGCTCATATTGAATGCATAAAAATTTTCTCTTTCCAGGAACGTTGGAATTGTGTTTCTATCTATTGTAGCTTGCAAGAAATAAATGTTTAAAGACTGTTCCTTTATTTTAAATAACCCTGTATAAAGAAACCTGAATGTTTACGTTTTGTAATCGTCGCTATATTTGCCAGGAAAGTAGTTGGTTGAAAGGATATTGGCGCAAGATACAATTTTATTAATTGTAGAAGATAACATCTGGTCTGGATTGCAAATTTCTTTCTGCCCACGGTAATTAAACAAAAATGATTGTACTTTTATACAAAATACAGCTATGTTTCAAGTTTATGGATGCAAGGTGTTGTCGTAAATGCAATTACCTTTAGCGGAGAGCACAGGTTGTGGCTGTTGCCGTTAACCGTTAGATGGCACGTCAAGTGTGAAAGTAAATAACGCCATACCATCGCGGTATGTGCATACTTTCTTCGCTACTTGCATTAAATCCAATGTTACGCGATCGCTGCGGCTGCTGCTAGTGCGCTTTATTTATAGCGCGGACGTGTGCGTTAGTGTTTACTACATCTGCACAGATTGTGCATCTGTTGCACTTAGTTTTGAGAAAGAAACAAAAAATAAACATGGGATTTTTTTGTAGACGGGATTTCCTGGATTCTTTCTCAGAAGACATTTAAACTGTGTGTTGAATAGGATAAGGATAATTATTGTTTCTGAATGTTTAGATTTTACATGGTCTAAAAGACGCGAGGAGCTAGCAAATTTTTGACGCCTTGTCAGATTTTCGTTTATTTTGGGAACTTTTTAAAAAATTCGTTAAAAAATTAATTTTGGGCAGATTTTTATCAAGGTCTCTGATTTAAAACCATCTAAATGTTTTTCACTCTGCGCAGTCGCCCTATATACGTCCGGGTTTGCTATTTACACATATTCTCCTCACCCTTTATACTCACTTAATCCATTGAATCTTCGTATTTTTTATGTAGCCACAGATCGATAAAAATAAATGAATCAACATGCTTGTATAAAAGCCACACATCACCAACCGCGAAACAAAAACCTTTCATCCGAGATTTCCCTCCAGATTACAATCTTGTGTATCCTGGAATGCACTTCCGCTATAATATTTTATTCATCCCTTCAGGATTTTCACCCGACAACGCGTGCCACGGCGAGGCCTTCAATGGAGGATTTTCTCCCCCCTTCATCAACCCCAACATCGTCGGGAATTTTCGCCGCGCCGCCGAATTTTCCTTCTCCTTCCCATCCATCGCCTCCACCAGCACACCTTCTCTTTCCCACTCATACCAACAGTGCACACTAGTGTGTCAACAAACGGGGTCTGTTCTGTCTGGTGGAGTAGGGTGTACGAGAGTACCGCAAGTCCGACGACCAGTTCAGTCGTCTGCGGTTCGCGTTTCGTGATACCCGCCGACATACCTTCAACAACAAAAATCACGATTATTGTTTAACAAAACAAAAAAGAAACAATCCGGCGTGTTTATGCTAATTTAGTGTGTGTGTATGTGTATGCAAGTGGAATTAGTTTAGGTATTTTAATTTTTGTTTTGATTCAACGAGGAATTCGTGAGGAGGAATGCAGTGGCAGGTTGTTTTCGTGTGGAGCAGGTGCCTTTTTTTGTTTTCGATTGTTTCCAGCGTGGGCTTTTCTGAAAGGAAATTGATTCAGGAGATTAATCACTTGTTTTCATTCAGTGTTGTGTTTGTATACCCATGCCCTATTTTACGGGGGAAAAAATCAATTCGGAAGGAATGTTTCCAACGATTCTAATTGGATTCGATTGATTACTTTAAAATGTAACAAGATTTTATTAAACCACATAAGAAAGTCAATTTCAAATGAATGTATTGTCAAAGATGCATATCCCAAATTTATGCAAAGGTTTGGATTCGATTGTTAACTTTAAAATGTAACAAAGCTGGGACGAATCCTCGTAAAAAATATGATTCGAATTTCAAATACTCGAATAAAGGATTCGTAAGAGATAAATATGATTCGAATCAAAGATTCCAATCCTGTTTTTTTCGAATCACGAATACAAATCCTTTAAGAATAAATTTGATTTTATTATTTTTTTGCAACCATTAATATATAAATATCGTTACCAGTTATTTTAACAAAAATATTCAAAACCAAATTATTTATTATTAACACTGAACATCGTTGATAACAGACTAAATATCTGATTCCTTGTTACTCTGATTAAAGATGTATTTGTGTGTTTCTGAAATTCACTTCAAATCAGTGTTTGGTACGCGTGGCGCATGAAGTAAAATTTCGAGTTTAGAAAAGCCCGAAAATTTTCACGGGGCTTTTCTAAACTCGAAATTTTACTTCATGCTTAGCCTGGGAGTGGAAACACCCGTTCAAAACTTCAAATTGAACTCTATTATAAAACCGACGAATGCCTGAAAATTACATAAATAACTGAATATCATTAAAACCGGGAAAATCAGAGAAAAGTCATGGAATTATATTTAAATTGACCAAATCACTAACAAAAAAGCCATATGATATTATTTAATTTGTCAAAATCAGCAGGCAAACTACAAAAAACGTAAAAATTTATAAAATTAACTTAAATATTGACAAGAACAATGAAAACAATTTACCAAAATGGGGGTTTTTCCACAGAAGAAAGTTATATTAAAAAGCCAGGGAAAAAAATCTTGAATCAGGGAAATGTCAAAATAATTTAACATTTCAGATTGTGGCTACCATGTTAGTTTTACTTCAAATAATATTAAACAAAATTTTGCAAACTAGATTATTATCTTTAAAAACATTTTCAGTCATTTAATGTTCTTATTAAAGCATTCAGTTTGTGTTTCGAACGAGCGTTTCCACTCCCAGGCTAAGCATCTAGTAAAATTTCGAGTTTAGAAAAGCCCCGTGAAAATTCGTCAACGGTCGCGCAGCGACCCGAGACAAATTTTCTGGGCTTTTCTAAACTCGAAATTTTACTTCATGCGCCACGCGTATAAACAGTGATTTAACGAGAAATTTAAAAACACACAAAAGACATTTTTCATGTTAATCCTCACAATTAATCCGAATTATTTTTGACAATTCAAATTCTTTTGTAAGTATTCGAATCCTTTTATAAATATTTGAATCCTTTTATAAGGATTCGAATCACCCGCATTCGGATTCGAACACGAATCCTCTTAAAAAAATGTAACGAATCCGGATCACGAATCCAGTTGAACTAAAGTATTCGAATGCCTTTTTTGAATCCTCCAAAAGGATTCGAATCCTGAATGATTTGAATCCTGCCAGCTCTGAAATGCAATGAGATTTTATCGAATCACATAAGAAAGTCAAGAATTATCAAATTTAAATTAATCTAGGGTGAAAGATGAATAACCCAAATATATGCAAAGAATTTGGGTTATTCATTTGGGTTAATTATCTTTCACCCTAGATTAATTTGAATTTAATAATTCTTTGACTTTCTTATGTGATTCAACAAAATCTCATTACATTTTAAAGTAAGCAATCGAATCCAAACCTTTGCGACGACAAAAGAGGCATGCGCTTATTCTCTCAAATTCAAATAGTTTTGAATTTGAAATATTCATGTTTGAACGTCTAAAATCGATTACTTACTTTTAAATGGAACAAGATTAAATTAAACCACATAAGAAAGTCAAAGACATCAAATTCAAATAAATCTAGAGTGATAGAAGAATATCCCAAATTTATACAAACATTTATTCACTGATAATGGATTCGATAGCTAACGCCATCTATCGAATCCATTAATAGTGTTCACATATTTGCTTGAAATAGTCATAAATGTTCAGTATTCCTCAGCACTGGGTCGGGACCACACTGAAGAAACGCGTCTTTGGCTATCTGGTGCCGGAATACTGAACTCAAATTCAATTTATTCACTGAGTTTTTACTTTCTACACATCAAGGAAAAGGGTCTAATACCTAGAAACTTGAAATTTCGATGACAATCTGAATGAATTCAAAAATACCTCTGTGAATGTGCGTAAAATAGGCCCTAATTTTTCAGACAATACTCCCTGTGCGTGTCATTTAATTTAACGACGCTGAATGAAGGCGACTTCCACTTCCGGTTTCGCACTCACAACTCTTGAATGCAAGTCGTATTTATTGTTGTGCAGACGGTGACGACTTGAATTTCCTTTTGAGTCATCCGATAGGAAGCGCACAATTTACAAATGATGCAAACATTTAAAATTACTACCGAGATAAGGATCATATACCACAACAAAATCTAGATTGTTTAAAAGAATAGGAGTAGTATTTAATATCAAGTGTTCAATAAAAAAAAACCTCTAGAGTGCCATGGAAAATATTGCAGGTTGGCAACTATGAAATTATGTAGAGCTGGGATGAATCCTCAAAAACAGGATTCGAATCACGAATCCGAATCACCTAATATGATTCGAACCACGAATACTCGAATAAAGGATTCGTAAGTGAAAAATATGATTCGAATGAAAGATTCGAATTCTCATTTTTGAATCACGGATACAAATCCTTTAAAAATAAATTTGAATCTATCATTTGCAACCAGTAACATTTTATTCCATCAGTTTCTATTAAGAAAAATGTTCATTAAATAATGATTTTAATTAATTATGATATATGTATTATTGAACTTCATTCTAAATCAGTGTTTTATACGCGTGGCGCATGAAGTAAAATTTCGAGTTTAGAAAAGCCCCGTGAAAATTTGTCTCGGGTCGCTGCGCGACCCTCGACAAATTTTCTACGCGGGGCTTTTCTAAACTCGAAATTTTACTTCATGCTTAGTCTGGGAGTGGACAACACTCGTTCTTAGAAGTTTCAAATTGAGTGATCACTCTAGATTACTAAGTTTATTACCATTTTACAAAGGATGCAGCTCGAAGGACCAATCTTGGTCTTCGGGGACCGAATGACTACAGGGAATCGAAGTTTCTTTACAAGAAAACAACGAATAACTGAAGGTTTATAGCATGGATAGGAAAGAAAACATCCAATTTTGAAAAATATCGAAATTGGGTTGGTTTTCAGTGCGTTCTTAACTTCACTTTAAATCAGTGTTTTATACGCGTGGCGTAATAAAATAATTGAAGTTTTTTTTACAAGAAAACAATGAATATCTGAAGGTTTACAGCATGGATAGGAAAGAAAACATCCAATTTTGAAGAAATTATCGAAGTTGGGTTGGTTTTCAGTGCGTTTTTAACTTCACTTTAAGTCAGTGTTTTATACGCGTGGCGCATGAAGTAAAATTTCGAGTTTAGAAAAGCCGCGTAAAAATTTGTCTCGGGTCGCTGTGCGACCCTCGACAAATTTTCTACGCGGGGCTTTTCTAAACTCGAAATTTTACTTCATGCTTAGTCTGGGAGTGGACCGTCAAGATTTTCTACATGTCGAGATTTTCGATATTTCTAGATTATTGTCGATTTATTCACAGTTTGTTATTATATTAAATAAATAGAATATTCACCCATTAAGAGCCGAGCAAATTATAAAGTTAACTTTAAAAGTTCTTTTTAGGTAAAATTTTGCATCTTTTTCTATGATTTCAATGAATGATTTATTATATTACATACGTAGATTTTATAAAACAGTTAAATTTAAAGTTCAAACGAGTGTTGTCCACTCCCAGACTAAGCATGAAGTAAAATTTCGAGTTTAGAAAAGCCCCGCGCAGAAAATTTGTCGAGGGTCGCGCAGCGACCCGAGAAAAATTTTCGCGGGGCTTTTCTAAACTCGAAATTTTACTTCATGCGCCACGCGTATAAAACACTGATTTAAAGTGAAGTTAAAAATGCACTGAAAACCAACCTAACTTCGATATTTTTTCAAAATAGGATGTTTTCTTTCCTATCGATGCTGTAAACCTTCAGATATTCGTTGTTTTCTTGTAAAAAACTTCGATTCCCTGTAGTCCTTCGGTCTCCGAAGACCATGATTGGTCCTTCGAGCTGTAGCCTTTGTAAAATGGTAATAAACTTAGTAATCTAGAGTGATCACTCAATTTGAAACTCCTAAGAACGAGTGTTGTCCACTCCCAGACTAAGCATGAAGTAAAATTTCGAGTTTAGAAAAGCCCCGCGTAGAAAATTTGTCGAGGGTCGCGCAGCGACCCGAGACAAATTTTCACGGGGCTTTTCTAAACTCGAAATTTTACTTCATGCGCCACGCGTATAAAACACTGATTTCAAGTCAGTGAAGTTAAAAATATACTATTAAGGTTGGAAATTTTATAACCTTAAATAACCAAATATGCATTTACAAATATTTGAATTATTCGAAAATGTAAATATTTATATTCAAATATGAATAATTAAGTGATTTAAATATTCATATTAGAATATTTAACTATTTGAATTAATCGAATTCGAATCCCAGCCTTAATAGCGATGATTCGAATTATTTGGGAGGATTTGAATCCGTGTATGAGGATTCGAATCCTTTTATAAGGATTCGAATCCTTTTATAAGGATTCGAATCCTATTATAAGGATTCGAATCATCTACGTCTGGATTCGAATACGAATCCTTTTTAAAAAAGTGTAACGAATCCGGATCACGAATCCGTTTTCACTAAAGTATTCGAATACCTCTTTTGAATCCTCTAAAAGGATTCGAATCCAGGAATCGAATCCTGAATGATTCGAATCCTGCCCAGCTCTGATAAGTATCATGTCTGACGTTTTGTATGTGAATTCTTGAAGCGTATAGCCAACTCGCTAGAGGTTTTTTTTTTAATTGAACATACGATCTATAGAAAAAAACATACGCAGCCCTTAAGATTTTCTGGAAATGGACGTTTCCATATTTTTAAAGAGCAATGTTTATACAAAATTTCATGAAAATGTCTCAAAATTATTCAAATTGGGATTTTTTTTTAAATGTTGATGCCTTTAATATGTAGGTAGAATCGCTGTGCTTGAACGTTGAAGTAAAAATACCTCGAAAACTATAAATGGGGTATTTTTAGATTTTGACGTATTTTAAAAGAGCGATATATTATCTATATTCGCACAACATTTCATGCAGGTATTCTAAAAACTTTTTTTTTATATATATAAAATTATGAAAAAACTATTTGTGAAAATGCAAACAGTGTCTTAATTAATAAGACAATTTAAGACGATAAATATCCATTGAAACAACTACTTCCCGTGCAAATACACCTCCGGATATTGAATTATACAATGACATATTTAAAATCTTATTTAATTTGATTGGTTACAACGCTCTATTAAAGTATATGTAACGTTTAGGTCAAATTCTCTTCAAACCAACTTACAATATAATTTAAAATGAAAGGAGAGATAGCAACAAATTAGAAGTGAAAGGACTTGGATTAAAACTAATGTCTTAGGCCAGGGATACACAGACTTATTAAGACTAGGGGCCACTCGGGCAAATTATGAACTGATGGCGGGCCGCCAGAAGTATAGGTAATTAAAGACAATAAAGAATTGATAATAATGTATTAAAATTGAAAAAGAATTTATTAATTTGAAGCGTGGCACTGCATTGTGCTTACAATCTTTTTTATATTTGGCTCAAATTTACTTGTAGCAACACGTAAAACTGCTTGCAAACTTTCGTTTGCAAGGCGGTTTCGATTTTTTGTTTTATTATTATTTAGTATTGAAAAGGTTTGTTCACATATATAGGTAGAACCAAATAAGCTGGCACATTTCAGCCAAAAAAAAAAGTTCAGCAAGTCTCCTTCGTTGAATTTGTTTCGTAAATCTTGGTCGTTTTGAATGTCGATAATTTCTAACTGCATTGACTCTGGCGCATTTTCAACTGAAATCGTGAAAGGATTGCTGAATATGTCCAACAGAGGTTTCACTTTTTTAAACTCCGAAAATCTGTCTTGAAAAGATTGAATCAAAATATATAGCTTTTCTACATAACTGAAATTAATCGCAGTTTTGTTGAATTTTTCAGCCATTTTCTTATAATTCGAAAAATGATTGTAATTTCCAGAATTCAATTGCGATCTGAAAAGTGTCAGCTTGCATTGAAAGGATGATACATGAGCGTAGAGCTGGGATATCAGTTGATTTTTGCCTTGAAGCCGTGTGTTCAAGACATTCAAATGATTTGTAATGTCAACTAAAAAAGCCAAATCACACAACCAATCAGGATTTTTAAGTTCCGGGACATCCCTTTGCTTTTCCGCCAGAAATATTCCAATTTCTTCTATTAAATTTAGAAATCGTTCCAGTGTCAATCCACGACTTAGCCACCTTACTTCTGTATAATACAGTAAATCTCCATATTCGCTTTCGATGTCATCAAGGAATTGTTTGAATTGCCTGTGATTGAGTCCTCGTGATTTTATGAAATTTACAGTCGAAACTACCACTTTCATGACATTTTGAAATTCAATTTTTTTAGAACAGAGGGCTTCTTGGTGTATAATGCAGTGAAATTGCATGAGATCTTCAGCGTTTATGTTTTTTTCTTGCAGATGCTTTTTCAGCAAAGTAACTAGCCCAGAATTGACACCAATCATCGAAGGAGCACCGTCAGTCGCAACTCCCGATAATTTTGATAAGTCCAAATCAGTTTTTGAACACTCATCCAAAAGTACATTGAGTATATCAACTCCTCTGGTTTGACCTTTCAATGAACACATTCCTAATAACTCTTCTAAGACTTCAAAATCTTCAGTAACACCTCGTATGAATATGAGAAGCTGAGCTGTGGAACTAATATCAGTGGATTCGTCGAGTGCTAATGAAAACAATTCAATGATCTTAGTTTTTTCATTTAATTGTTCCGCAATATTACCTGACAAAGACATAATTCGTCTTTGGATAGTAATACGATTCAGTTGAATTTTCTCAAACTTTTTTGCTGCTTCTGGACACATTTTCTTAGCGGCAATTTCTATGCATTCTTTTACAAAATCCCCATCATTGAAGGGGCGACTTCGCTTTGCTATCATTCGAGAAATTTCATAACTAACTTCTGTAGCTGTTTCTAAATCTTGAATGGGTTTTGTAAACATAGCTTGCTGACCAGTAAGCTCCCGTTTTAAAGACAACATTTTTTGCTTTCTTAATTCGCCTGTAAACATGGTAAAAGTAGGATGCTGCGTTTCATAGTGCCTTTTTACATTATATTCCTTTGCAATCGCAACAGAATTCTTGCAAATTAAACAAACGACTTTGTTATGCGACCATACAAAAAAGTATTTCTCAGTCCAAATTTCTTGAAACTGCCGATTTTCATATTTAACCTTACGTTTTTTTACTAGGCCCTGGCTTGTCCATGTTGCGTTCTAATCCTGGCTATGATTAACACAGCACCTAAAAACAATTACAGTACCTACTTAAATTACCCATCCTTTTTTAAATTACCAAAAATAATTGATTAAATATGTAGGGAAACACTTATTAATAACAGAGTTTTACTTACGATTTCACAACACAATTATACACGGCACTTGACGGGAAATCTACGTTGAATGTGGATCAAAATATATGACACCGGCTAGTCGAGTTAAAATCTACACTAGAACTATTGACACTTCACTCAAATTAAAACCGAACTGTCGGTCGCTGCGGTTAGCGTGGCTTTTATACCGCGCGTATAGAGTCGAAAACTGTCTGGAGAAATCTCGAAACCGACTCTGGAAGCTTCGTGTATCTACCTACGCGAGCAATCGGGAATTCGGGACTATTGCTATCTCGCTTGCTCTAACAATATAACCCGTGGATAAGCCGCCACCGCGCTGCCGTCGTCGCCGCGCCGCCGTCGTCGCCGCGCCGCCGGCCGCGGTGCTTCCTCAAGAAAACGAATTTAACCGAGATCGGCACGAACATTACCGACCGCTGTTTCCGACGCATGCACGGCGCACCAGGGGGTGTCGACTCTTTTGGGCACTTAAGAGCGCGCGCGCGAGATTCCAATTACTTTTCGAACATATTTTTTTTGGTTTTATTCTGGAATAGAATTCAATATTTTTCGAATGTATGAGAGTATTATTTTTGCTGTCGGCGGGCCACCAGTATTCGACCGGCGGGCCGCATGCGGCCCGCATGCGGCCCGCGGGCCGTGGTCTGTGCATCCCTGTCTTAGGCCATCTATAGACGCGTTTCGAGATTTATCTCTCTTCAGTATAGCTTTGCTTATGACATTTAAAAAAAAAATTAGGAATAAAATTAAAACAAACTTACTTTGAAAAAGTGTTGTGTGTGGAATGAACAGGTACACAGAAATGGAATGAGTGAAATGGTCGGTATTTATAGGTATTGTTAGTTGGTTTGAAGAGAATTTGACCTAAACGTTACATATACTTTAATAGAGCGTTGTAACAAACGGGAAGTAGTTGTTTCAATGGATATTTATCGTCTTAAATTGTCTTATTAATTAAGGCACTGTTTGCATTTTCACGAATAGTTTTTTCGTAATTTTATATATTATGTTTAAAGTGTGCAAACTATAAGAAGCGTAAGCTTATTTTCTCGAATTCAAATAGTTTTGAATTTGAATTTATCTTGTTTGAACTGTACCGTAAGGTAAATAATAAGGTCTCACATTCTTCATACCTGCTAATGATATAATCCCCTTTTTTTTCTATAAATACCGACCATCATTTTCACTCATTCCATTTCTGTGTACCTGTTCCTTCCACACACAACACTTTTTCAAAGTAAGTTTGTTTTAATTTCATTCCTAGTTTTTTTAAACGTCAAAAGCAAAGCTATACTGAAGAGAGATAAATCTCGAAACGCGTCTATAGATGGCCTAAGACATTAGTTTTAATCCAAGTCCTTTCACTTCTAATTTGTTGCTATCTCTCCTTTCATTTTAAATTGTATTGTTAGTTGGTTTGAAGAGAATTTGACCTAAACGTTACATATACTTTAATAGAGCGTTGTAACAAATCAAATTAAATAAGATTTTAAATATTTCATTGTATAATTCAATATCCGGAGGTGTATTTGCACGGGAAGTAGTTGTTTCAATGGATATTTATCGTCTTAAGACACTGTTTGCATTTTCACGAATAGTTTTTTCGTCATTTTATATATTACAATCACCCAATTTTGACTTTAAGTGAAAATAACTCAAAAACTATAAATGGGGTGTTTTTAAATTTTGACATATTTTGAAAGGGCAATTTATTCTCTATATTCACACAATATTTTATGAAGATATTCCAAATACTTTTTAAATTATACAACTTTAACATTTTCTAGTCCTTAATATTTTAATATTTTCACTCAATTTTGACGTTGTAGTTAAAATAACTCAAAAACTATAAATGGTGTATTTTTAAATTTTGACATATTTTGAAAGATCAATATATTCTCTATATTCACACAGAATTTTATGACGATATTCCAAAAACTTTTCAAGTTACATAACTTTTGTCCTTAACGTTTAAATACAATGACTCAGTTTTCACGTTGAAGTGAAAATAACTTAAAAACTATAAATAGAGTATATTCAAATAACTCAAAAACTATAAACGGGGTATTTTTAGATTTTAACATATTTTGAAAAAGCACTGTATTCCCTATATTCACACGAAATTGTATGAAGATATAAACACAAACATTGCAATAAAAAACCATAACTCGAATCCGGCTCACTTTATTTTCGTTTTTCCTCTACAATGTCTATTTTGGAAGTATATTTGATGGATAGAAACAGTCAAAAGTTACTAAAAATGTCTTACCCAAGCCTTTAAGTATTGTTTGTACTCATTAAATATACTTCATAATAGGCGGTGCAGAAGAAAAAACTAAAATAAAGTGCGCCGGATTAGAGTTACGATTTTTTTATTGCAAGCCACGTTTCAACCACATTTCGACGCTTTGGGTGCTATGTTTTCCAAAAAATTCCTCAAGACTTGCAAATCAATGTCATGCAATTTCGAGTTTGTATTCATCAATATATACATACACGTGTACTTCTAAAAAGGCATTGAAGAAGAAATGTCTAAAACAAACCGTGAAAAATTCTGGGAACGCCCATATTCGTAATAGAGTTTGTTATTGATAATGAGCACCTTGTGTCTCGAAATGTACATCCAACGATACAAATAAAAAGTGAAGTAAGGAATAACAGTCTTTTTTAGTGTTCGTAATGGACATTAAAAACAACCCTAATAAAACAAAAAGGAGAAATAGAAAACCAGAACAACTTTTATGGCATCTAGTATTTAGTGTCATTCACGTACGCCCTCAATAAATAATTTATTACTAATCAATAGTTCCAATGAAAGAAGAAAAAAAATAAAGCGTGACTTTATAAAAAGGTAGTATATACATAAATGGTCTTCACTATTTTTAACTTTCTTTTATTATTATCCAATTGAATTTGAATCAATTATTTTCAAGTTTGCAATTAAATAATTCTATCTTGAGCTGGGGCCTATCCACCAGCCTCGGATAGAAATATTTAATTAAATAACACTTTTAACTATTTTATTTTTACGGTGATTTGAGAATGGCTCACTGACGAGTCGAAACTAGTCACCGTAAAAATAAAAAAGTGAATACAAAATTGTTAAAAGTGTTATTTAATTAAATAGTTAAAATCTTTCACAAAGTACCGCCTCCACCACCAAATATCAGATAGAAATATTTAATTGCAAAATTGAAGAGAAATGCCAAAGTCATTAAATCAAAAGAAGAAATATTTCTATCGAGTTGCAAAAATCTGTTTCCAATTTTTTTTTGTTGGTCTGTACCGAAATGAACTCTTTGGATCGGGCCAACGTTCTTCGGGCAGAGAGGCTTGTTGCCCGGGGAAAAGCCGAAATATTTCGCGGTCAGTCGATGTCCATGACCTCGAGCACCTGTATTTTTCTGTTTCATTACCATTTGATACACCCAGGCGCCGGATTTTTTCTCTATAAACTCGACGCCAAACTAGAGACGAAAAATATATATATAGAGACTTTGATCGTGTGGCGCCAAAAAGTTGCTACCGGATAATTAAAAGAGTAATTTTCAACCGTTTAAAAAAATATTTAAGGAACAATCAATCATGAAATCGAAGATGTTATTAACCTTTTTTAGATCGTGTATCCAAAATGTAATTTACTCAACAGGGCTTTGAAAACAACAGCTATTATCTTCTTGAATTAATTTGTCATTTTGGCACTTGGTAAACATCATATGTAAAGTTATTGAGAGGAAAAACACTTGGTATTGTTTTACAATTATTATTATGCACCTATTTGGGCATAGGAGTAACTAAACTGGAACTGAAAATGAATGTCGAAGCTTTTATTTTGCAAAAATCTCGATTATTTGATTCGAGCTTATCCTCAAATAGAATTTATTGGTTTCACCTAAAGTTGGGCCCGATCGAACGGAATTAACGCCTTATCTTTCCACTCCGCCAATATTGGAAATGCCACACTCTTAATGGCGAAAGGCAATCCAATTTTCTTGAATTTCATCCACGCCCTTATTCACATCAAAAATATAATAAAATTGCTGTATTACTTACAGAAATACAAATATATTTTTAGATGTAATAAAAGAAAATGTTCTATAATATGAAGGGAAACGATTTGAGTCATGCATGTCTAATTGGATTATGGAAAGAAACACTACAAATGTGAGTTATGGATAGGATTAAGTTTAATTTGATTTAAAATATTAAACTCTCATGAAATTACTGTATAAATACAATAAAAATTCTCCGATAATTATCCATCATTCTAAAAAATAATTATAGTTATAAGACATTTTAATGATTTCGTCTTTCTAGGAAAATAAACAATAATCTCGCCATTAACCCACCCTTCCTCCTTGAGCATTAACGAGGAATTGATTGCCTGTACTTTTTCCTAATGACGCCTCATTTCAATAAATAATGGCTGTTTGTCCCTTTGTCAAAAGTCAATCAATACAATCTAAAAACGAATCAAATAAATTAATATATAGGTATTTGATTGAAATTCACTTGGTTTGTTTTACTAATAATTTATTAGTAAAACAAACCAAGTGAATTTCAATCAAATAGGTATATACCGGGTGTTGACTTGGCGGACGCAACATAGGAAATCGCATGTTAATTTTAAAGTTGTCAAATATTGGCTTCCCTATTTATTTTAGAGACAAAATGTATTTCCCTTTTTTTTTAGGGGGAAAAATTCTAAACTTATTAATGTTTACACTTAACACTTTACGGGCATTTGGTGGCCGAGCGGTAACGTCGCCGGACGGAAAATCGCTCGGCGAGCCACAGACTGGGTTCGATTCCCATGCACGGGGAATTGTTATTTAAAAATAATAACTCGTCGTGTCCCTGGGTGTGGTGTGAATGTGCTGTGACGTCTAATATATGTTAATACAACTTATGAAATAAGTTATAAATTAAATAATATAGGTTAAAAATAAATAATTGATGTTGGCTAATAATAGTCAAAGCAACTAAGGCCAGGCAAAAGCCAAAAAAAAATAACACTTTACGTTTATCTAAGTTAAAATAATTAAGAAAAAGTAATGTAATTTTATAAAAATAATGACATACCATGGAATTGATACAACAATTGCGGATATTCCCTGTTTTTTAAGTTCAATTTAAAGCTTTAAACAAGTGTTTATAAAAAACACAGATTATAAGTGAAGTTCAAATATACATAAATTTGACAATATTATAGTGTTTTATACGCGTGGCGCATGAAGTAAAATTTCGAGTTTAGAAAAGCCCAGAAAATTTGTCTCGGCTCGCTGCGCGACCCTCGACAAATTTTCACGGGGCTTTTCTAAACTCGAAATTTTACTTCATGCTTAGTCTGGGAGTGGAAAACACTCGTTTAAAGCTTCAAATTGAACTCTATTAAAAATCAACGAATGTCAGAAAATTAACAGCTAAAATAATTAAGAAAAAGTAATGTGATTTTATAAATATAAAGACTTTTTTCTTGTATAGTGTAAATCATTTCGAAAAAATTTACTTTAATCAAGTGATTACAATATCTTTTGCCATTTTGACATCCGCAGTTGTTGTTTCAATTCCATGGCATGTCATTATTTTTATAAAATCACATTATTTTTTCTTAATTATTTTAACTTAGAGAAACGAAAAGTGATAAACATTAACACGAATTCAGATTATTTCCCTCTACAAAAAAGGTAAATACATTTTGTTTCTAAAATAAATAGGGGAGCCAAAATCTGAACATTTCAAAATGTACATGGGATTTCAACACCCGGTATAGGTTCTATGTGACATGTTTTCGATTTTTCATCAAAAAAATATCACATAGAATCTTGTAATATTAAGCCAGCGGTATGTTGAATGCGGTAAGAAAAAGGCGGGTGTAAAATTGTATGTTAGTTTAATTGTTTTAGTTAATTTTCCCTTACTCTGTTGGTTTAATATACGGTGGTAATGAAGGTAAAGTTGGTAATGGCTTAATATTCATCATTGTTGACAATTTCATGGCTTCAAATTGAACTCTATTAAAAATCAACGAATGTCAGAAAATTTACATCTAAAATAATTAAGAAAAAGTAATGTGATTTTATAAAAATAATGACATACCGTGGAATTGATACAACAATTGCGGATATTCCCTGTTTTTTTTAAAGTTCAATTTAAAGCTTTAAACAAGTGTTTTCCACTCCCAGACTAAGCATGAAGTAAAATTTCGAGTTTAGAAAAGCCCCGTGAAAATTTGTCGAGGGGCGCGCAGCGACCCGAGACAAATTTTCTGGGCTTTTCTAAACTCGAAATTTTATTTCATGCGCCACGCGTATAAAACTCTATAATATTGTCACATTTATGTATACTCGAACTTCACTTAAAATCTGCGTTTTATACGCGTGGCGCATGAAGTATAATTTCTAGTTTAGAAATGCCCAGAAAATTTGTCTCGGGTCGTTGCGCGACCCTAGACAAATTTTCACGGGGCTTTTCTAAACGCGAAATTTTACTTCATGCTTAGTCTGGGAGTGAAAAACACTTGTTTGAAGCTTCAAATTGAACTCTATTAAAAATCAACGAACGTCAGAAAATTTACAGCTAAAATAATTAAGAAAAAGTAATGTGATTTTATAAATATATTGACATACCATGGAATTGATACAACAAATGCGGATGTCAAAATAGTACAAGATATTGGTATTACTTAATTAACGACAAAAAACATAACGCAAACAATTGAATACCACTTTATTAGGAGGATTTTTTCTTGTATAGTGTAAATCATTTCGAAAACATGTGCTTTAATCAAGTGACTGCGATATCTTTTGCCATTTTGACATCCGCAATTGTTGCTTCAATTCCATGGCATGTGGTCTACATAATACCACTTTATTAGGAGGATTTTTTCTTGTATAGTGTAAATCATTTCGAAAACATGTACTTTAATCAAGTGACTGCGATATCTTTTGCCATTTTGACATCCGCAATTGTTGCTTCAATTCCATGGCATGTCATTATTTTTATAAAATCACATTACTGTTTCTTAATTATTTTAACTTAGAGAAATGTAAAGTGATAAACGTTAACGCGAATGAATTTAAAATTTTTCCCTCTACAAAAAAGGTGAATACATTTTGTTTCTAAAATAAATAGGGGAGCCAAAATTTGAACATTTCAAAATTACATGGGATTTCCTATGTTGCGTCCGCAAAGACAACACCCGGTATATTAATAGAAATGTTTTACCAAGTGATCAATGAGAAACAAGTTAACGATATATCAAATAAATTATTTAGGACACTACCAGAAACAAAAAAGAGGGTCAAGAAACGAGTCAAAAACTAAAAATACCCGATCAATAGTTCTTAAGTTATAAAGGCCTATTGTTCAAAATATTCATGTATTAAATATATAACATCTTAATTTATAGAATACATGGTAAAATAAAGTAATATATATCCTAGTTCACGATAGGTGTCCTGTGACGTTTGAGTTCAAATTAAAATAACTATAATAATATTAATCTCCTAGTTAAGAGAGTTTAGTATAAGTTGCAATTGAGCACACAAAAGTAAAATAAATAATATTAATATGAAAATACATTAAAGAAAAGTTGTACCATAGATTTCAATTATGTAATCATAGGACACCTCTCGTGAATTCTATCGTACACAAATAATTACAAGAAATTGTTATTCTTAATAACTGAAGGTCGCTATCTTAGTAAAATTGTATAATCGGTTAAACAAACCTAGTGTTTTCATTAAATTTACTATAATTTGATTAAAATTTTCTATTCTTGTACAGTGTTTTGACTGTTTTTTTTTTCTAAAGAAACGATAAATTAAATTTCACTGATCGTTCTGACTTTGTATATTCTTAATCAGTTTTGGGTATTCTAAGTGATTTTAGTCTGTTCGTACAAATACATTTATTTCTCACGAAATTCTCGTTGATTCTTTAGAGTTCTTGTTTGCGCGTTTTGATTTAATTTATTTTCCATTAATGTGTGTTTAGTTAAAAATAAAATGGAGGTGTCGATCGAGTGTTGCGTTCAAGCATAAATTTCAAAAGGATCGTGTTAAAAATGATGGTGCTGAAAAAATCTGGGATACAAAGTGATTCTTGTGTCGGTTCGTTCGGCTCGAGGATCCACGGATTGTGTCTGGTAGGTTTATATTAATATATATTTTTGTATTTTTGCGAAATTACTGCTATATTTAATGGAAGTCGTGTGTGTTATTTTATTTTGTACCGGTCCACAAGAGGATGTGAGGAATTTACAGTTTCCTGCCTTTTGTCCCTCTCTCTCTCAATGGAAGGGAACTCGTTTTTCGACAGTAATGATTAGTTTTTGATGCCCAATGTAAAGGCCGAATCATCACGGTGATTATCTGAAATGAAAATTGTTTAGAAAAATTGAATAGTTGATTCCCAAAATATTTAAATTTAATCATTTTATACTTGCTGTGCTACTTTCTTGGTGGAACGCTATTTTCAAATTGGGTGAAGTAAAACACTTGTTTTGTTCCATATTTTTATCGGATCCGAAAATCGTCAACCAAATGTAATATATTCAGGGATGGAGGCCAGATTCTAGGTATTTACAATCAGCTAAAAATATGCACCGTATTCTGTGTATTAATTAATAGACAGTCAATAACAAATGCCAAATCTTTCGGGGAATTTTATTGTGTAAACACATGGACGTTCTCCGAAGAAATTTGCCATTCGCGTTGTCAAAAGAACGAAAATAAATCGATGGGCGATGTTGCGAAAATAGCCGTGAAATGTATGCAGAAAATTCCATTTGCAAAACATCCTCTCGACCATCAAAATCGCACTGCTAATTAAACAACGGAGTCACGGCCGCAAAAATATTACAATCAACACGTTTCCTGATCTTTTGTAATGATAAAGTTTAATTTTGAAATATTTTAAAATGGAATTTTAGTACACACCCATGTACTGAATTACAGCTTTAAAAGTTTATTGGATCTGCGTCTGGCGTATACAACGTTGTAATTATGTAAAGTTGGAAGTTAACCCATTAACGGCACAGCAACTACAGAGTTATCTCTAAAAGATGAGTTTAGGTAAAATTCTGCACATTTCTATGATTTCGATGAATGACTTATTGTATTCCATATTGTGAATTTTTCTTTTAAACATACATAATGTATACGCCAGAGCTGGGACGAATCCTCGTAAAAAGAATTCGAATCACGAAACCAAATCACCTAATATGATTCGAATCACGAATACTCGAAAAAGGATTCGTGAGAGATAAATTTGATTCGAATTAAAGATTCGAATCCTGTTTATTCGAATTACGAATACAAATCCTTCAAGAATAAATTTGATTTTATTATTTTTTTGCAACCATTAGCATTTAAATATTGCTAGCAGTTGTTTTAAGAAAAATATTCAAAACCTAATTATTTATTAGTAACACTAACCATCGTTGATAACAGACTAAATATCTGATTCCGTGTTAATCTGATTGAAGATGTTATTGTGTGTTTTTGAACTTTACTTCAAATCAGGGTTTTGTACGCGTGGCGCATGAAGTAAAATTTCGAGTTTAGAAAAGCCCCGTGAAAATTTGTCTCGGGTCGCTACGCGACCCTCGACAAATTTTCTACGCGGGGCTTTTCTAAACTCGAAATTTTACTTCATGCTTAGTCTGGGAGTGGAAGACACTCGTTACTTTAAAATATGTCACAAGTGTTAAAATGTGTATCGTAACTGTCAGAATGAAAAAAAATTGATATGTATATCATAGTACTTTTAACCATGTTAAATACTTAAGCTTTTTCAACAAATGTTTCTTATTCCTGTTAAACTTTGTTCATGCTTAACCTGGGAGTTCAAAACTTCAAATTGAACTCTTTTATAAAATCGACGAACGCCTCAAAATTACGTAAAAAAAATCACTGAATATCATTAAACCCGAGAAAGTCAGAGAAAAGTCATAGATTTTCATTCACCAAAACACTGAAAAAAACGTTTAAATAAATCGCGAAAAGTAACAAAATACACAAAAATTATGAAAAATATTAAAATTATTGACATTTATTAAGAATCATGAAACAATAAAAAAAATATATATATTGGCAGAGTAATAAGAAATTATGAAAATATATACCGTCAACAATTATAAAAATCTACAAAATTATTAAAGTCAATAAACTTGAATATTAGTTGTGTAATGATTAATTTTGAAGATTTTTACTTCTAGTTTATTTAATCAATTAGCTTTGTTAGCGTTGACAACATTTATTGTTGTCATTATTTATTTTTAATGTTCGCAAGTATCATTGTTATTCCAATTATAAATTACACAAATTTAGACAAATTCTATAAATATAATTTATAATGGGAATAATAAGAAACAATTTTAACATTTTAATTGAGAAAATAAACTGGAAATTACAGAAGACTTCTGAATTAAACATTTATACAAATAATATTTATAAAAAAAAAAACGTCAAAATTAAAAAAATCATTTAAATCAACTTAATCAGCAAATAAAATGTCAATATTGACAAATTCAAGAATAATACGACGTCAAAAATATTAATTAATAATAACCAACAAACAAAATTAAAGAAAAACTTGTTAAAAAAAACAAATAGGACCAACATTGATAAAAGGCTGCAGTACAGACCCTAATAACTACAGACCGATCTCTTTACTGCCTATTTTTTCCAAAGTCCTGGAAAAAGTATTATTCAGATTACTGACTTCATTGACAGATATGACATACTAAATAAAAATCAATTTGGCTTTCGCAGGGGAATGTCTACTGCTGACGCGGTCGGTGCCTTACTGGATAACGTCCTGGATGGATTTAACTCTAGCGAGTGAACAATGGCGTCTTATTTGGATCTCAGTAAGGCATTCGACTGTGTCTCACACGAGGGGGTCCCGTCATAGCACCTAAACAGGAGGCGGCGGGGACAGACCTGAGTCTTCGGATGATGGATGTCTGAAAGGGACGATTGTCCAAGTCGGAGCTGTAGACCTTCTTGAGGTAACCTATGTGTCCCTATCTGGGGGTCCCGTCATAGCACCTATTAAGGAGGCGGCGGGGGCAGACCAAAGTCTTCGGACGGCGGATGCCTGAAAGGGACGATTGTCCAAGTCGGAGTTGTAGACCTTCTTGAGGTAACCTCCGTGTCCCTATCTTGGATAGGGCTAACCTACACACGGCGGGGTTGACTCAGCCCTGGTGCTTGTCGCCGCTAAATGAGGAGTCGGGGGTGGGCCTTGAAGAGCCCAGGGGTGCCTACTCGCCCCTCCGGTCCACACGTGGGTTGGTCTCCGGCGGGCAGTGGTTCGCAGATATGGCGGTGATTCACCTGTCCTTAGACGGACGCTCGAAAGGCACACACCGACCGGTATAAGCCTGAGCACACGTAGTCTGTGTCCCTATCTTGGATAGGGCTAACTTACACACGGCGGGGTTCACTTAGCCCTGGTGCTTGTCGCCATTAAATGAGGAGTCGGGGGTGGGCCTGTAAAGCCCAGGGGTGTCTACCCGCCCCTCCGGTCCACATGTGGGTTGGTCTCCGACGGGTAGTGGTTTCGCTGGTATGGCAGTGATCCACCGTTCCCTAAAACGGACGCTCTACCGGTAACAACGAAAGGTATAAACCGGAGCGCACTCGAATGTGTCTCACACGACGTTCTTCTGCGTAAGCTTTACTTTTTAAACTTCCATCCTACCAGTAGCCGTCTCATTGGGTCATATCTTGCCAATAGACGCCAACGAGTAAAATTAAATAGCTGTCTGTCGGCGGAGAAGAGCACATTTTATCACGGGGTACCACAGGGTTCAATTTTGGGTCCCTTATTATTTTTGCTTTACATAAACGATCTGCCGTATCACGTGAGGAATGCAAAACTGATCCTCTACGCCGACGACACCACATGCCTGAATCAATCTTCTGGAATCCAGAGTTTGGTCGCCCGTAATGGGGAGGCAATTCGTGAAGTACTGGAATGGTTTAACACCAATAGACTTTCTTTGAATGGGGGAAAAACTGTAAACCAGGTATTCTCTTTAAGCACAGATGCCACAAACAACTGTTCAATAAAGTTCCTGGGTATTAATTTAGATTCCAAATTAAATTGGCATGCCCATGGTGACTACATTTCAAAAAAACTATGCTCTGCTATCTTCCTGTTACGCAATCTAACGAATTCCTTACCTCAATCTTCTCTAAAAACAGCATATTTTGGTATGTTTCACAGCCACATAACCTATGGAGTAGTATTATGGGGACATTCGTCTATGATGACTCGCCTATTTTCTCTGCAGCGTCGTGCCATCAGAGTGCTGGCAAATGCCTGCTACAGAGATGATTGTAAACAATTCTTCATTAATATGGGAATACTCACTTTACCGTCTGTCTTTATTCTGGAGTCATTAAAGCATATTCGCAAACATATCGACTCGTACACTACCCATCAACAAATTCACTGCTATTCCACAAGAAATAGCAGCCTACTTTATCCTGAATATCATCGCATATCCAAGGCGAGAAGTGCCACCAACTATTATGGTCCTAAGTTCTTTAACTTATTGCCACAGCACATAAAACACCTGTCTGTGACAAATTTTAAGACAAGGATTAAAGCCTACCTCTTGAAAAAGGCATTCTATACCATCGATGATTGCTTGTCCAATAAGTTCCTATATTTTGTGTAATTGTTTTTCTTTTATCTGTCCATATATATACATAAATACATGTTCATGTTGATTGTCTACTTTTATAGATCAAAACATGTTAAAGGTTTGAACTCTGACGTGTGTAAACTACTGTAATAACACAAATTTTATAATGAATAAAAAAAAAATAAATAAATAAAAGCTTTATTTTTAGTAATTTTGTTCTCTTTATATGTATTATTTTATTATTCTAAGAAGTTATCTTTTTGTAATATTATTCTTTAATTGGGTTGTCTTGTTGGGAAATAAATATTAAGATTAAATTAAAAAGACGTAAACACTAAAAATAATTTAACATAACTGAAAATAATTTTTTTGTAATATAAATTTTTAACATTTTTAATTGATAATTTTTCTAAATCGATAAAACTTATAAGAGTGAATCTAAACAAATCGTAAAGATGATAAAAAATAGTCAAACAAATCAGAATCAATAATAATACATGAATATTCCAAAAAATCGATAAAACTTATAAAAGTGATTCTAAACAAATCGTAAAGTTGATAAAAAATAGTCAAACAAATCAGAATCAATAATAATACATGAATATTCCAAAAAATGACAAAAAATATAAACTTTCAATAGAATTGTCAATATAAACAAACATTGTTAATTATGTTTTGATGTGTATTTAATATTTTTAGTTAGTATATTATGTATTTTTAAATGTACTCCGTTAACTGAATAACTAAATTAATAAATTGGCAAAATCTTTAGAACCAACAAAAAGGTATAATTATATTTTTTTCCAATTTCTGCATTTTTTTTTAAAAATGGATAAAATTCAATCGCACTCAGAAAACATCAAAATTAAAAACCAATTTCTCAAAAGTTACAATTTAATAATTTAAAAATATATTTTTATTTCATATAAAATCTATAAAAGCAACAGACCATTATCAAAATTGAAACATAAATATTCAAAATTGTTAAAATTAACATTAAGCAAATATTTACCAAATAAAAATATGAAACTAATTAATTTCTAATTTTATGCAGAATAAAAAACACATAAATAATGGCAAAAGTTAACGAAAAAAGAAAATACTTAATTGACAAATTCAATAATAAATAATACACAAGTAATAAAATAGATGTCATCAAAAATTTGATTAACCAAATGATATATGTATTAAATTTGTCAAAATCAGCAGGGATCATAACAATTACAAAACACGTAAAAATTTATAAAACCAACTTGAATATTGACAAAAACAATGAAAACAATTTAACAAAATGAGGGTTTCCCACAGAAGAAAGTTGTATTAAAAGGTCAGGGAAATATCGAAAAAATTTAACATTTCAAATGTCAGTTTTACTCCAAATAATATTAAACAAAATTTTCAAAACTAGATTATTGTCTTTAAAAACATTTTCAGTCATTTAATGTTCTTATCAAAGCATTCAGTTTAAAGTTTTTAACGAGCGTTTCCACTCCCAGACTAAGCATGAAGTAAAATTTCGAGTTTAGAAAAGCCCCGCGTAGAAAATTTGTCGGGGGTCGCCCAGCGACCCGAGACAAATTTTCACAGGGCTTTTCTAAACTCGAAATTTTACTTCATGCGCCACGCGTATAAAACACTGATTTAATGTGAAGTTAAAAGCACTGAAAACAACCCAACCCAACTTGGATTTTTTTTTTTTAATTGGATTTTTTCTTTCGTACCCACGCTATAAACCTTCAGATATTCATTGTTTTTTTTGTAAAAAAACTTCATTCCGTGTAGTCCTTCGGTCTCCGAAGACTGCAATTGGTCCTTCGAGCTGTAGCCTTTGTAAAACGGTCCTTTGAATAATAAACTTAGTAATCTAGAGTGATCCTTCAATTTGAAACTTTCAAGAACGAGTGTTATCCATTCCCAGACTAAGCATGAAGTAAAATTTCGAGTTTAGAAAAGCCCCGCGTAGAAAATTTGTCGAGGGTCGCGCAGCGACCCGAGACAAATTTTCACGGGGCTTTTCTAAACTCGAAATTTTACTTCATGCGCCACGCGTATAAAACACTGATTTAACGAGAGATTTAAAAACACACAAAACAAATTATTTATGTTAATTCTCACAATTAATTTAAATTATTTTTAACGATTCGAATTCTTTTGTGAGTATTCAAATCCTTTTATAAATATTCGAATCCTTTTATAAATATTCGAATCACCAGCATTTGGATTCGAATACGAATCCTCTTTAAAAAAATGTAACGAATCCAGTTTAACTAAAGTGTTCGAATGCCTCTATTGAATCCTCTAAAAGGATTCTAATCCAGGATTCGAATCCTGAATGATTCGTACCCTGCCCAGCTCCAGTATATGCTGTAAATGTTTAAGCATTCGTCGATTTTATATAAAAACGTCGAATATGAAGTTTAGAACGAGTGTTTCCACTCCTAGACTAAGCATGAAGTAAAAAAGCCTTAAAATTTGGTTTAGTCGCTCCGCGAAGCGGTGCGGCCAAAACCAAATTTTTAGGCTTCTCTAAACTCGAAATTTTACTTCATGCGCCAGGCGTATAAAACACTGAAGTATGGTGAAGTTATAACTACACTGACATTTTTTTTTTAAATGAGTAATAATAGATATAATTAAATAATAAAACATTTACATTTTTCTTCATACATTTTCAAGTCAGTTCAAACAATATAATGTGTCAATTTAACTTATTTAGTAATTTAATTAACAAAAACTTAATAATGTTGCGTGTATGCATCAATGGCGCTTAATGGGTTAATTGAAGAGCCTGACTCGCGCACGCCTTATTTAAAAAACATTTTATTAACAACTTTTTTTGTTTTTCAAAACTACTACATATATAAACAAAAATAGTAACAAATTCTGGAGCGGTCGGAACAATATTGAAGAAAGTCCGCGATCTTCAATCAAATGATATTTTACTATGATTTAATAAAGAAAACACTAATTGTTTCTTTATTAAATCATAGTTAAATATGTTTCACCACGTGAAAGATGAGAAACTTGTTCAAGATATGATATTTTACGTTTTTTCACTTACCTTTTTTTGCGACCTTGTCCTAGAAATTCTCTCCTCAGTTCAAGCACCATTGTGAGTGATTTTTCAAAATTCTCCTCTCCACGTCTTGTAACCCAGATTCCTTGTGCCTCGAATCCGGCAACATTTTTGCGGTTGGCATCGAGATTAGAATTGATGAGCGGTTTGAGTGAAAGGAAAGTACCCAGAAATCTATTTTTTTCTATTTTTTCGTTCGAGCTAGAAACAGTGCCATCGAGAGTAATTTCACTTTTACATCCTCCTTGATAAACTTATAATCAAGGATCGTTTTTATTCAAATTGACCGATCTGTGTTTTTTGTAATTAATTCTAATTTCATTCAGTGGTTAATTGGAATTAAAAAAATAATTATTTAATTAAAACAATTACCTTTGTTTTACCACTTTTATTTTACTTTTCAGTGACTATAGTTTCGACTAGAAGCTAGTCCTTATCAAACTATCACTTAGTTTCATAATGACTAGCTTGTAGTTGAAACTATAGTCACTGAAAAGTAAAATTAAAGTGGTAAAACAAAGTTAAGTGTTTTAATTAAATTGTTATGAAGATGTACCACAAAGTGAACGCCAACCAAATTTAAAAAAAATAATTGTTTCATAGTAGTAGTCTGGATTTTATAATTCTTTTAATGATCATTTTATCTGTTTAAAAATCTGTTCAATATTTATTAGTTCTGAGGAAAGAGGACCTTGGTAATCAAAAACTCAAGTCACGACTGAAAATACATGTTGGTCACGAATTGAATTCTCTTCAAAATCCGCTAATTGCACGGAGTGCAGAGAAAGTCCTCTTCGAAGTGCACGCTCAGCCTTCGACGCGAACACGTATTGTTTTGTATGTGTGTTCGTTTCGAAAATTCTATGCTAATTATCATAATTGAACCAACTGGAAAACAAAATTTAAAAAAATGCACTGTAAGAAGAAATGCAAAGTTAACAAACGCATTAGAGCAGATATTTGGCCAGGTTTTCATTTGTGGACAGTTTCATCAAAACTGAGATAATTTCTGAACTGTATTTAAAAATATCAATTCAGAGATAAAACGAAATTTTAAAAAATACACTGTAAGAACAAATCACAAGTTTGCAAACGCAATAGAGCAGATATTTAGCGTGGTTTTCATTTGTGGACAGTTTCATCAACTGACATTATTTCTGAACTGTATTTAAAAATATCAATTCAGAGATAAACTTAGTTCAGAAAACGACATTTTAAAAAATACCCTGTAAGAACAAATCAAAAGTTTGCAAACGCAATAGAGGAGATATTTGGCGAGGTTTTAATTTGTGGACAGTTTCATCAAAACTGAGATTATTTCTGATCGGTATTTAAAAATATCAATTTAGAGATAAACTTAGTTCAGATTAGATGCAACTGTTTCTTAATATATTATAAAAAATGAAATAAATCATACATTTTAATTTTTAATAAATATAAAGAAGCAAATTAAGTTGATAGTATTGAATTAGAATTAAGCTTGTACAAGAAAATTCCTGTTTTGAATAGGAATGTGGAATGCCGGTATATGTTGATTCTAGTGATGAGTCTAAAAAATTCCTTTTTCATTTATTTACCAAATTGAATATGCGACACTCGGCGATTTGATTACCGAGGCACTTAGTCAGCTTAGCGTCTAAAGTTTGAATTCGGTCATTGTAATTTTTCATTTTTTGTACGGCTTAGCCTACTCAGCTTGAAGTGTCGCCTACCCAGCTTAGAGGGTAGACCTCCTCTCGTGTTCGCATCTATTCTATTTGTGTGCTTCATTGCAATTTACTAAATTAACGAGTTCAGAACGCGACAGTCATGTACGATATTTGATTTTTGATAGTAATCATTTAAATCACTGTAGTTGCAAATAACATAAATATATATTTTATGTTGCCAGAATTTAACTGTTAATAATGAAAGATTATTGCGTGTTTTAGAATTAGCGAGAAAAAATAAAATAAAATTTAACAAAGACAAATGCATATTTTTTCAACAAGAATTGAAGTTTATGGGTCACCTAATAAATGAAAAAGGTGTAAAGCCTGACAATTCAAAAATCGAGGCGATATTGAAAATGCCAAAACCTAACGATAAAAATCATTACAACGATTGTTAGGTATGAATTATGTGTGAAGATTTATTTATAATTTGTCGTCCATCACCGCACCATTGCGTGAACTAATCAAGAAAAATAATACGTGGCAATGGACCGTTGTGCACGAGAAATGTATAGACAAAATTAAAGAAACCTTAAGTAATTCACCCGTATTGCAGCATTACAACATAAAAAACAAAACCGTGTTGTTAGTAGACGCATCTAAGGACGGTCTTGCAGCGGTGTTAATGCAAAACAATTTGCCGTGCGCATATGCGTCAAAGTCTATGACAGACACACAAAAAAGATACGCGCAAATAGAGAAAGAACTACTTGCCAGAGCTGGGCAGGATTCGAATCATTCAGGATTCGATTCCCGGATTCGAATCCTTTTAGAGGATTCAAAAGAGGTATTCGAATACTTTAGTGAAAACGGATTCGTGATCCGGATTCGTTACATTTTTTAAAAGGATTCGTATTCGAATCCAAACGTAGATGATTCGAATCCTTATAAAAGGATTCGAATTCTTATAAAAGGATTCGAATCCTTATAAAAGGAATCGAATCCTTATAAAATTCGAATCCTGATACATGGATTCAAATCCTCCTAAATAATTCGAATCATCGCTATTAAGGCTGGGATTCGAATTCGATTAATTCAAATAGTTAAATATTCTAATATGAATATTTAAATCACTAAATTATTCATATTTGAATATAAATATTAAAATTTTCGAATAATTCAAATATTTGTGAATGCATATTTGGTTACTTAACCATGAAAGATATCCAACGTTAATAGTATATTTTTAACTTCACTTGAAATCAGTGTTTTATACGCGTGGCGCATGAAGTAAAATTTCGAGTTTAGAAAAGCCCCGTGAAAATTTGTCTCGGGTCGCTGCGCGACCTTCGACAAATTTTCTACGCGGGGCTTTTCTAAACTCGAAATTTTACTTCATGCTTAGTCTGGGAGTGGACAACACTCGTTCTTAGAAGTTTCAAATTGAAGGATTACTCTAGATTACTAAGTTTATTACCGTTTTACAAAGGCTACAGCTCAAAGGACTAACCATGGTCTTCGCAGAACGATGGACTACAGGGAATCGAAGTTTTTTTACAAGAAAACAACGAATATCTGAAGGTTTACAGCATGGATAGGAAAGAAAACATCTAATTTTGAAAAAATATCGAAGTTGGGTTGGTTTTCAGTGCATTTTTAACTTCACTTTAAATCAGTGTTTTATACGCGTGGCGCATGAAGTAAAATTTCGAGTTTAGAAAAGCCCCGCGAAAATTTGTCTCGGGTCGCGCAGCGACCCGAGACAAATTTTCGCGGGGCTTTTCTAAACTCGAAATTTTACTTCATGCTTAGTCTGGGAGTGGACAACACTCGTTTGAATTTTAAATTTAACTCTTTTAAAAAATCGACGTATGCAATATAATAAATCATTAATTGAAATCATAGAAAAAGATGCAAAATTTTACCTAAAATTAACTTTTAGAGTTAACTTTATAATTTGTTCGGCTTCTAATGGGTGAATATTCTATTCTTAAAAAAACCGTTTTTATTTAATATTGAAGTTGCATTTAATACAATAACAAACTGTGAATAAATCAACATAAATCTAGAAATATCAAAAATCTCGACATGTAGAAAATCTTGACGGTCCACTCCCAGACTAAGCATGAAGTAAAATTTCGAGTTTAGAAAAGCCCCGCGTAGAAAATTTGTCGAGGGTCGCGCAGCGACCCGAGACAAATTTTCACGGGGCTTTTCTAAACTCGAAATTTTACTTCATGCGCCACGCGTATAAAACACTGATTAAAAGTGAAGTTAAAAACACACTGAAAACCAACCCAACTTCGATATTTTTTCAAAATTGGATGTTTTCTTTCCCATCCATGCTGTAAACCTTCAGATATTCGTTGTTTTCTTGTAAATAAACTTCGATTCCCTGTAGTCCTTCGGTCTCCGAAGACCATGATTGGTCCTTCGAGCTTTAGCCTTTGTAAATTGGTAATAAACTTAGTAATCTAGAGTAATCCTTTAATTTGAAACTTCTAAGAACGAGTGTTGTCCACTCCCAGACTAAGCATGAAGTAAAATTTCGAGTTTAGAAAAGCCCCGCGTAGAAAATTTGTCGAGGGTCGCGCAGCGACCCGAGACAAATTTTCACGGGGCTTTTCTAAACTCGAAATTTTACTTCATGCGCCACGCGTATAAAACACAGATTCAAAATGAAGTTCAATAACACATATATCATCATTAATTAAAATCATCATATAATCAGATATTTAGTCGGTAAATGAACATGTTTGTTAATAGAAACTGATGGAATAAAATATTACTGGTTGCAAATAATAGATTCAAATTTATTTTTAAAGGATTTGTATCCGTGATTCAAAAATGAGGATTCGAATCTTTGATTCGAATCATATTTTTTACTTACGAATCCTTTATTCGAGTATTCGTGATTCGAATCATATTAAAAAATCGCGCAAATTAATTTTATTTTATTAAAAAGGACTTTTAACTTCACACTTTAATATTTTTAAAATCAATCATATTCCACAGAAACAGAGATCACTAGAAATCGACTGCACCACATAACGCAGTCAATGCAGCAAAATATATTGTCGCTACAGATCGATTGCGCAAAGTCGAGAGAAGGAGAGTTTTAAAACTTGACGGAGTCTAATCTTGGAGATGATAATCTCTAACTGAGATATCGACTGCGCCATGCTCTAAAACTCCCTCAACATGACGCAGTCGATCTCTAGCTGAGTGATCGACTGCGCCATATTCTAAAACTTTATTTTACTCTCAACTTGGCGCAGTTGATCAGTAACCTGCACCCACTGTGTCAACTTTTATAACCTTCTTCAATTAGAAACATAAAAAAAACACGTATCTCCTTGATAATGGCCTAAGGTCGAAACTAGTTGTAGTAAACATACAAATAAATCAATGAACTAAACGAAGTGTTTTAATCAAAGTACTACTATTATCAAAATGCGTGTTTCTAATCTAAGAAAGATCGAAATGTTGGATTTAGAGCTCGAATTTGACGAATAAAAGCACTAATAACCTTTCTTCACACGATTATTTGAATTACCAAATGTACATACATTTCGGACACAAAGTGACCATTATCAATGGATCGAGTGTTAATTCATTGATAATAAGAAATTGATTGATAATTTAAAATGTGTCCATTTAAAACGTATTTTCGTCAGCTGCACACGACCGCGCCATATTAGTAATTCAGCTGGAGATAGACTGCGCCACGCTTAAAGTTTAGCTAGAGATTAACTGCGTCAAGAATTAAATTTCGCTGGAGATCGACTACGCCAAGCTTTAAGTTCAGCTGGAGATTGACTATGCCACATTTAAAGTTCTGTTTTAGAACTTAGACTAGTTGATCTTTTAGCTAGAGATTAACTGCGGCATATTGAGAGAGATTATAAGCAATCATGGTGTAATACACAAAATATGACCAAACGCGAATCTTGTACAATTTTGTATAATGGAAATAGGACATGTTCTATTTGGTTTGGTCAATAAGAAGCAAATTAAGTTGATAGTATTGAATTTGAGTTAAGCTTGTAATAGACGACACTATTTTCTTGTACAAGAAAATAGTATACTATTTTCTATCATGGTGTAATACACAAAATATCACCAAACGCTAATCTTGTACAATTTTGTATAATGGAAATAGGACGTGTTCTATTTGGTTTGGTAAGATTTTGTGTATTACACCATGACACTGGTGGTGTATACTATTTTCTTGTACAAGGAAATAGTGTCGTCCAATACAAACTTTAAAGGCACATAATGTGTAGTTAGGGTAGCGATCAACCGGGAAAGTCAGGGGATTTTATTCATCAGGCAAAGTCTTGGAAAAGTCAGGGAAATTCTGGCTTTTTAGCGAAAAGTCAGGGAACTTTTAGACTAATAATAATAATAAATATTATATATTCCATTTGTTTCTGGATCTCGCCTAGCTATGGAAAAGTGACAGTTTAAGTATTGTAAATGGGGCTGGTTGTGTTTTAAATCAGGGTTTTTAAATGTCACTGTCAGATGTTCGATTTTAAGGTTATAATTTCTGACTATTGTGATCTTACACTGTTGCCTGTTTTACAAATTTTCAGATATAAAAGGATAATAATATGCAGTTTTAAGATTATCAAAATTTACTACTTGGTTTTTGTACATACAAACACAGCAATAATATTGTATATAACAAATATAATGAATTCGGCTCTGCAAACTTATTTCGTCATCCATTTGTATTTCTCGCTTGGGTCTTCCCGTTAACACATTTTGATCAACTCCATCCATCCACCTTAATTTTGGTCATTCTCTCTTCTGTTGGCCCTCAGTATTTTTTTGTAGAATTGCAAATTTATTCCCACCCTCTTGTGATACTGATAATTTTCATGTCAAACAATTTTTAAGCCCTCATTCCACTTCTATTATTTAGCATTGCAACACTAGATTAATTTGATTTAATAATAAAATGCTCGAAGAAGCGACCGCGTGGCGAAATAATTGTTGCAAGATTAACAATAAACCTCTTGAAAATTAAAAAGAGGATTACTTATGATATCATAAATTATTGCAACACTGTTAAAATAAGGAATCAGGAGTGGCAACTAATAAAAAATGTAAATGTTGATACTGCAACATAACAACACGAAAGCATGGCTAGGCGAGATCCAGAAACAAATGGAACGGTGTATATGCATATAATACCATTAAAGAATTAACAAATTGTTACTTTTGTTCGGAGCACGAATTTTACCCATTAAATAATATTAAACAAAATCAAAAAATGGTGAAGTGTCCATCATAGCACTTTCCCCGTAATTTGAACAATTGATAATTGGCATACTAAATTTATTCCACTCTAACCAATTTGTTAAAGATTTCACTTGAAGTTAGTGATTTATACGCGTGGCGCATGAAGTAAAATTTCGAGTTTAGAAAAGCCCAGAAAATTTGTCTCAGATCGCTGCGCGACCCTCGACAAATTATCACGGGGCTTTTCTAAACTCGAAATTTTACTTCATGCTTAGTCTGGGAGTGGAAAACACTCGTTAGGCAATCAATCAGGAACTTAGTTTACAGTTTCCCATATTATCAAATTTATGACATAAAATAGAGTCGATGTTATTTCTTAGTTCAAATTTAGAATGAAAAAGAACTCCTGTGCATTATTTGTGTGTTACTAAACGTTGACGAACAAATTGGAAAAGCTTAAATTATGTAAAATAAAGCTTAATAAATAAACTACCAAAGAACTAATGTTAATAATAAAATCACACATTAATAAATTATTCATTTAACAACTTTCATTGTAACATTGTAAAAAATTAAATAAAACAATTTTTGAGAAAATTGCTAAAGTTAAAAGTAATCAGAAAATTTTCCAAATGAATAGAATTTAATTCAATTATAACATTCTCATAAATATTTCAAATCAAAATTTAACTTTTATTTGATATTTTGAAATATCCTGTAACGATATTAAAATTTCAATTATAGCCAATCAATTATTCATTTCTGTGTAGATTCTATACATTTTAAACAAGATACATTCAAATTCAAAACTATTTGAATTCGAGAAAATAAGCTTACGCTTCTTATAGTTTGCACACTTTAAACATAATATATTAAATTACGAAAAAACTATTCGTGAAAATGCAAACAATGTCTTAATTAATAAGACAATTTAAGACGATAAATATCCATTGAAACAAAGTAGTTGTTTCAATGGATATTTATCGTCTTAAGTTGTCTTATTAATTAAGACGTTTGCATTTTCACGAATAGTTTTTTCGTAATTTTATATATTATCTATACATTTTATTTATTTGATTTGATAATCTAATGACATTTTACAATTGTTCAAAGAAAACATTCTCTTAAACTCTTTGATTTTATTGCTTAATTTCAACTTTTGTTTAAAATTTCAACTTTCGCTTAATCAGGGAAAAGTCAGGAAAATTTAACATTTCAAAAAGTTCGCCACCATGGTAAATGTATGAAGTTAATAGGATTTATATTTTTTGTATAAGATATTGAATTATAGAAATTGATTGGATTCAATAATTTATTTGATCAATACGATGTCAATTTCCCGACGACTAGTAGCAATAAGTTAATCCAATTCGGGGTGGAGTGATTGGGGATTTATTCGGAATCGCTGCAGCGGATAATTGAATCCGTCTGCAATTTCCTTGGAACGTACGAGAAAATGACAAAAAATGCTGAAATCACGAAAATCTTGCACGGTCTGGTACATCCAGACACGCGGCATCAACCCCGAATTCTAATCTCATCCTTTACACAGTTAATCTAACATGTTTTCAATCCATCTAAATTGTCCTTTCATAAACTTATTGTTACTTGGAGAGAGAAAAAATGCGCTCAACCGAAAAAAAATGTAACGAACTCGTGAATAATACACTTGATCGTTAAATAACTATTAGTAATAAATTTAGTTAGGAATATTATTTACTTTTCAAGTCATGATTCCTGCTTGTGTTTAATGTAAGAGAATAAAAAAAAACTATTAATGAATGAACAGGAATTACGTGAATTATCCAATCAGGATTCGGCTGATTATTTCGTGTCAAGTGCACACTTTTAGATTATCAACGGAAAACTAAGCGTAATTCTGTTTGTTGTTGGTTAAATCGATTGTGCATGTGCAGAGGTCGAGTGCTCCGCGTGCTGCTACTAATCGCGACATAACCAGAGAGCTGATCGCGAGAAAATGTTCAAAAATTCGCGAAAATAATTTACATTCCGCAGTGTTGAATATCACAAACTAGAGATTTAAAAAAAAATTGGAAATTGCCAGGAATTTTACAAGAAATGGAACTATACAGACTCATATATTATCAAATAGTTGACATTTCTGTGCCAAAAAATGAAAATTGTGTGTAAATCGCCAGGAGTTTTGTAGAAAAATTGAAATCTACTGTATCATATTGGGAATAGGGAGACAATTCTGTGCCTAAAAATGAAATAGTCATGTTTCAATTAAAAATAGTGTTTATAAAAAATGCCTTTCGATTAAAAATACTAATTCAACAAATATAATTATTACTTTTGGTATAATTATCATATTTATTGAATGAAATAAAAATCTCTGATTGAATCTAGTGCTAATGAAGTAAAGATCTGAAAATTGTGTTTAGTGAAGTGACAATGAGGATTATTTGTTGTTGTCGCAGAGATAAATTACTGGAAGCTAAAAATATATTCATAACTATCAAACATTTTGAGGTAAATATTACGTTTTACAATTAAAGAATGTCAGGTTCACAGTACTAGAACACCGCAAAATCATTATCGCACACAAGCGACCTTTTGTCGAAATAAATTACTTCAAACCAATAGTAGATTGTTTGACAAGTTTTAAAAACTTCGTATTGCATGCGAATACCAAATTGCAATGCAAGGTATGAGCATGCAATGCAGCTTTCAAAATGCGTTTAACACTCTGCTTTTCCTACGACCAAACAGCGGCGGCGCACAGTATAACCGTTGCATTGAAAATCGGATAAAGGTGCTAATAAATAAAGTTGATTAATTTGCAATGTTTATGACATACAGAGAGTTTTATGTAACACCGAACATTTTCATAACGAGAATTTTTGTTTTAAGTATGCATAAGCATGCGTTGTACATTTGCCGACGTTCTGTTTTTAAAAGAATTTAATTTGAAGCTTTAAACGAGTGTTTTTCACTCCCAGGCTAAGCATGAAGTAAAATTTCGAGTTTAGAAAAGCCTGAAAATTTGGTTTGGTCGTGAAGCGCAGAGCATATCTTTAGATATTCGTTGTTAAAAAAATCAATTTGAAACTTGGAATAAGTGTGTTCCACTCCCAGACTAAGCATGAAGTAAAATTTCGAGTTTAGAAAAGCCTGAAAATTTGGTTTGGTCGCGTAGCGCGAAGCGCGGAGCGGCCAAACCAAATTTTCAGGGTTTTCTAAACTCGAAATTTTACTTCATGCGCCACCGGTACAAAATATTGATGCAAGTAAAGTTTAGCGGTGTGTTTTAAACTTCGTAATATGTCAGTGTTTTGTACCGGTGGCGCATGAAGTAAAATTTCGAGTTTAGAAAAGCCTGAAAATTTGGTTTGGCCGCTCCGCGCTTCGCGCTACGCGACCAAACCAAATTTTCAGGCTTTTCTAAACTCGAAATTTTACTTCATGCTTAGTCTTGGAGTGGAACACACTCATTCCAAGTTTCAAATTGATTTTTTTAACAACGAATATCTAAAGATTTACAACATATACAGTGTAACTGGGACATGTATACTTGAAAGAAAAACTCCCTGTGTGTACACGTTGAGGGATTAATTGCGATTGATTGGCTACAATTTTTAATGGTCCTATAGGCAACCCAATTTACACATAACATAAAGGTGTCAAATTGTATTGGGTAATCATGTTCGGTGTTACATAAAACTCTCTGTATATGCGTTCTAAAGACTTTTATTAATATTAATAATAACAGTTTTTTTTTAACTCAAAAATGTAATATTAAAAAAAAAAACGCTAAATTTCTTGTAGTGATTATCCTTTTATAAAAAAGTTTAATTACATAATAAACTAGCAATGTCAAATCAAAATAGATCCTTATTATAAAACATAATTCTATTACTGGTTATTTAACTTGATAGTTCTAGATAGTTCACATATAGACCACGAAAGTATGCGCTATTTATACGTTTTAAGTTCTCACACAATTGTCTTCTTTAAAGTATAATAACTTCCTAAGTTGACGATAAATCTTAGCAAAAAAGCCTATGCATCTAATCTAAAGTATGCAGAAGTGATTATGAAATATAATTTTGTTTAGGGTAGACGTGTAATTTTGATACCTTTATTGTATTTTTGGCCATTTTCGGGGTTACGGTTACACTGTGCGGCGTTAATTGTTTTTCGTCACTACTCATTTAATTTTAAAAATTTTGACACTGACGTCCTCAAACCCCTTTAGTTTTAAAAAAAAAATCAATTTTCAAAACTCTCATTACTTGTCAAAATACAAATTATACAATTGACACCTTTCAATGCACAGGTATAGCGACGAAATGTCTGTTTTCGGGAGCGGTTCTAGGATAAAATATTAGGTTTTCCAATAGGGATGATATGATTTTGAAGTGACGTTTCGGCCATATGTAATATGTCATGATCTGTCATTTATTTTTCATTGTATTCAGTAGTGTTTACAATTTCATCATGGAGAGATATACGCAAGAAAAACGTTTACAAATTATTCAGTTTTATTATCAAAATAATCGTTCTTCAATTGCAACTTTTCGTGCGCTTTTGCCATTTTATGGTCGTAATAATCGTCCAAGTGTGCTCGCTATTCGTCGAATTGTTGAAAATTGTGAGCGTACATTTTCTTTACATAATGTTAAAGTGCCAATAAGACAAACAACCGCTCGAAGTAATGCAAATATTGCTGCCGTTCAGGTAAGTGTTGCTGAAGACCGCAATTTGTCGATTCCAAGACGTTCTCAATAATTGGGACTGTCTCAAACCACAACCTGGCGGATTTTGAAAAAGGATTTGGGTTTGCATCCGTATAAAATTGTTCTCACTCAAGAACTGAAGCCATTGGACCACCGTAAACGTCGTCAATTTGCTGATTTTGTCTTGGAACAACTTGAAAACGATAACGATTTTTTTAAGAAAATCATCTTCTCCGATGAGGCTCACTTTCATCTGAGTGGGTGCGGTAAATAAACAAAACTGTCGATTCTGGTGCGAAGAAAATCCACAAATTATTCAAGAAAAACCATAACATTCACCTAAATTGATAGTTTGGTGTGGTTTTTGGTCTGGTGGAATCATCGGTCCGTACTTCTTTCGAAATGAAGATGGTAACACCGTTACTGTCAATGGAGAGCGGTATAGATCGATCATAACCAACTTTTTATGACCGAAATTGGAAGAAGTTGATCTTGACAACATTTGGTTCCAACAAGACGGGGCTACGTGCCACACAGCAAATGCAACAATTGAATTATTACGAGAAAAGTTTGGGGATTCGATTATTTCAAGAAATTGTGATATTGAATGGCCTCCAAGAAGTTGTGATTTAACACCATTAGACTATTTCTTGTGGGGTTATTTGAAGTCATTGGTCTTTCGAAATAACCCAGACTCTCTTCAAGCTTTACAAGTCAATATTGAAGGTGCCATTCATGACATACGACTTGATTTAGTGGAAAAAGTGCTCGAAAATTGGGTTCATCGAATTCGTTCCTGCAGAAGAAGTCGTGGAGGCCATTTGAATGACGTTTTATTTAGAACCTAATTGTATCGATTGTACTTCACATTAAATAAAAAACATTTGAATTTTCTTAACAATAAATGTGTTTTTTTTTTTTAAGAAATCATATCACTCTTATTGGAAAACCTTTTATATTTATAACTGTCAAACATTTTGAGGTAAATATTACTATTTACAACTGAAGGATGTCAAGTTCACAGCATTAACAACACCACAAAATCGTTATCGCACACAAATGACTTTTTGTCGTATTGTTCTGCGCAAAACTGGGTCGAGTTCAGATAACAAAAGGGTTTGTTCTGATTTCGCTTTTCATGTCCAAAAAGCTGTTGAGACCATTCTCTCTCCTGTAGTTAGTTTCAATTTCAAATCCCGCAATTCTCGGACCCAGCGTGTGTTTGTTTCGTGAAGGTAAAGAGGAAATAAGGGAACAATTCCATTCAGCATTCAGAAACAGTCTGCCTGTTTGTGGATATTTAGGTCAATGTTTTGTTTTGAAGGTTTTGTCTAGAATGGTGGGAGTTGTTTGAGTTATCATCAGGAAATATTCAGTGTGGCGTTTATAAATATTGATGTTGTCTATACTACATCTCTGAGCCGATGTTCTTTTACAACTCTTTCAATAAGGTATATAATTATTATATACAGGGAAATCTTTTAAGTATACATCTACCTACACACCCTGATGTACATTTTTAGGCATTCGTTGTTTCTATAAATAAAAGTCCTATTTGAAGTTTCGAACACGTGTGTCCACTCTCAGACTAAGCATGAAGTATTATATATATATATATATATATATATATATATATATAAATTTAATCTATTTGCTTTAGAAAGTATTACACATCCTAAAGCAAATTGGTCGAATTTTGAAAATAATAAAAGAAAAATTCCCTGTAAGTTTTTTTTTTAAATATCTAAAAGTACATTCAATAAAATAAAACACTTAAATATTGTTTATACAACACAATATTTGTATTTTCGTGACTGCAGTTTCGGCAACTCAACTTGCCATTCATTATCACTCTGTTTGATAATGGCAAGTTGAGTTGCCGAAACTGCAGTCACGAAAATAAAAATATTGTGTTATACAAAAAAAGTTATAGTGTTTTATTTTATTGAATTAACATGTATAACGAAGTAGAAGCCTCCACCGTTCATAATTTAAAAGTACATTATTTATTGTGGTCTCTATTTGTCTCAAATTTATTATAATTAATAATCTGCAATAAATAATATCTCTTATTAAACACACAACTTGATATAGTTAGTTATTGATAATGAGTGCTTAGCACTCGAAATGTACATCTAACGAATAAAAATAAAAGTGAAGTAAGGAACAAAAAGTGTTTTTATTAAAACACACAACGTCATAACTCAAAAAATAGCAATTTTTAATATACAACTCAAAGTTGCTATTTTTTGAGTTATGACGTTGTGTGTTTCAATGAAAACACTTTTTCTTCCTTAGAGGTTTATTGCATTTTGTATGAACTTTTAACTGATAGAACATCATATCTGTAACTGTTTTTTTTTTGTTATGACGTTGTTGTATTTAATGTAATGTAAATAAACAAACTGTAGAAATTCAAGTTTAGTAAATACTAAACTTGAATTTCTACAGTTTGTTTATTTTATATTAATAATATTTTAATTAGTAATACTAATTTGTATTTCTCTGTTTGTTTCAGGTAATTATTTCTTTTCCTATCGAGCATCCTTGACTTTCGAAAAAATAAAGCTAGCTATTGTGATATTGTAAGTGAGCCGAGGAATTCGGTATTTAATTAAATGTACAGTACGGTGCTCAATTAAAGTGAGCACTCTCTGTGGAATGTGGTGTTAAATGATGGTGACCATATGTTCCCTATGGTTGTGTATGTGTCTGTATGTGCATGTGTTGAGAGTGCAATGGTTTATATAAATATTTGCAGAGACTGCATATACTTTACAGACGAGATGCACATGAAAAAACATTGCAGGTCAAATTATAGAATAAACTTTATATTTTTTTATATTTCAATCAGGCGTATTGTAGAATATTTACTTTTCATAAATATGTCTTGAATTTTGGAGGTGTTCACTCGTGGTACATTTTAAATGTTGGTTAAAGGTTTTGTATCAAAATTAAAATTTTAAATAATTGTAATTAGAGGTTCTAAATTCGGCTCAACTTTGTATGATATGATATGAATATTTCAGTTCAAATAATTTCAAGAAACTGGTTGAAAAGAATTTGTACATATTTCGGTTTCAATTTCAATAACTCAAACAAGCAAACCATAGTTATGTATCTTTTTTTCATATAACATTTCAAGGTTTCCCTGAATTGTATTTTCTGTTCGCATCGAGCGAAATATCGCTCGCACTTTGTGGAACATGCCAAAAACAATTGCCCCCCGAAATATGAAATATCGCGACGGCAGCATAAATCAATCTAATCTTTCACGGCTTGCCCGTTTTCCCTCGTAAATTGGGAATTATGGTAATGACTCGTGGAATTTTGCTATTACCCCTACTACAATTTTTAGTCTATAATTACGCACAGAAATGTGAACTACAGAGTAGGGATTGTAAGACACCGATGTACTCTCTAACATTCACCGCTATTTTTTTTAATTTAAAGTTAAAATGAGAAAATTAATTATGTAAAGTTATTGAGAGGAAAAACACAGTTTTGATTTAATTTTTTCTGCAAAAATCTAAATACATAAACTAAGTGCGTTTATGTATTTAGATTTTTGCAGAAAAAATTGAATCAAAATTGTGTTGTTCCTCTCAATAACTTTACAGTGCAACTGCAAATATAAAAGATTTTGCTATTACTCCTACTACAACTTTTAGTCTATAATTACGTACAGAAATGTGAACTACAGAGTAGGGATTGTAATTCACCAATGTACTCTCTAACATTCACCGCTATTTTTTTAATTTAAAGTTAAAATGAGAAAATTAATTATGTAAAGTTATTGAGAGGAAAAACACAGTTTTGATTCAATTTTTTCTGCAAAAATCTAAATACATAAACTAAGTGCGTTTATGTATTTAGATTTTTGCAGAAAAAAATGAATCAAAATTGTGTTTTTCCTCTCAATAACTTTACAGTGCAACTGCAAATATAAAAGATTTTGCTATTACTCCTACTACAACTTTTAGTCTATAATTACGTACAGAAATGTGAACTACAGAGTAGGGATTGTAATTCACCAATGTACTCTCTAACATTCACCGCTATTTTTTTAATTTAAAGTTAAAATGAGAAAATTAATTATGTAAAGTTATTGAGAGGAAAAACACAGTTTTGACTCAATTTTTCCTGCAAAAATCTAAATACATAAGCTAAGTGCGTTTATGTATTTAGATTTTTGCAGAAAAAATTGAATCAAAATTGTGTTTTTCCTCTCAATAACTTTACAGTGCAACTGCAAATATAAAAGATATCCCGCCTGTATCTTTATTGTAAGGTATGCTGAGATAAATATCTATGCGAAAGGATTGTCCTCTCCTGACTATTAAAGATGGTTCAAATTCTCTTGACATTAATTCATATTTGGAAGTGTGATGTAAAGCCCCGTTGATTGCAATGCAAGGATCGATCTTTCGTACAATAAAATCTTCATTTTCTTCAACATTTAAAATTCCATCAACTTCGTATAAATTTTAAAAGTAGAAAAACATGAAAGAATTAAATACAGATATATTAATTGTCTGAATAATAAACGTTAGGTCATTTTACTATATTGTACAATGAGCATGGAATGATACCAATTCCCATGAGTATAAAACTTGCTGCATGAGCCGCAGGCGACTGCAGCAATTCATATGAGTAGGAAATGGTCTTTCCATACGAATTGTACACTATACTTTTTCTTCGACAGTACACATATATTTAAAAATAAATCCGTTTTAATTAATATAAAACTAGCACTACTTTTCGCCATTTAAACTTTTAAACGCACACTTCTGCACTTATTTCCTTCGTTTTTTCTTTAATGTGTAGCCTGTTGTCTCCCTCTCGCACTGTTGCTTCTTTCTCACACACTGAACCGCACAGCAGCACTCGATTCAAAAGGGGAATCGTTTCAGTTTCGATTTATACTTGACATTTTTATTCGGCACGTTTAAACGTCGCGAGTGGTCTTCATGTGTCGAAGGTACTGACATACGTCGGAATTTACCCATCCGGGGGCTCCATTCGGTCTCTGTAACGCAAGCCAGCCGTATTGAATTTGCAATTCCTGATGTTTTGTCAGATTCACGTATTTATTTAAGTATTTTTTTGTCATGTGGTGCCATAGAAACCATTACAGTTCTACAGTTACAATACACCTATTGCAACTCTGGAACTACAACGGTTTGTATGGCAACGACCACAACGAAAAATCGCATATTGCATTTATTAATCACGGGTAAGACATTTCAGAATATGCGTAGAAAAATTAAATTTGTGAAAAAATATTGTGTGTTTTTCCCATCAATAACATATTACATATTACGTTTCACCAAGTCCCTAGTGAGAAATTAATTTAAGAAATGAGAATGAATTTTCAACTATTACTAGCCTCAACAACTAAGTTATTATATTTCTTGAATGAGATGTTAATAATTTCAAAATTCTATATTCAGGTAATAAGGGCCGTAATTTAAACCTCAGGGAAGGCCTAGAAATAAATAGGGCAATAAAAGACGGAAAACACCTCGTCAACGACAATGAGGATATTTGGAATTCCCCAATCTTAAAATCCCTTATTACCTGACCATATATAAGCTTGTTGGTATCTTTTGTAATTCACTCCTGATAATGCTGTAAAACGCGAAACTAGTCGAGTAAATAGTAAAGTAAAAAATTGTGAAACAAACCAAGTGTAATTTAATTTAAACCTTCATTATCAATAAGTTATTATAGAAAAATTGTTAATTATATGAAATACTTTCTATTAAAAATAGGATTAAGATTGTATAATTTGGCTCGACTTTACTTTACACCACGTGGATGCATAATATTATATATTCACACTGTATTGACATATATCACCAATTAAAATCAATAAATTCACTACGGAAATGATAAAAGTTCACATTTTTCAACTTTGAAATTTTGACTAGAAACTTCTATAAAACCTCACTGATTGCTGTTAAGCATTGCAATCTTTACTGGAGACATTGGGGAAGTCGAAAGAAATGTTTGTCGAAGACAAAAGAAGAATCTGACTTCAACTTAAAGTTAGATTTAACCGGAAGACGATTATAACACATTAGCACATTACATTTGGACTCATATGGGCTTCTAGAATAACTAACATAAATTAATACACTCTTGGAAATTCATTTGGGCTTAATTCTAGTTTGTGCCAACGGCTATATTTCGCCGAAAAAAATGTTTGCCCACGTTGAATATTTCACATACTTCTAGGTTAGGTTATGTTAGGAGAAAGGTTTGCAATAGAATAAATTGCGTAAATCTCTATGCGCACGATGATTATTTTACATACTGCTAGGATTCAATATTTTCAAACTATTTTTTTTTTATCTATTTAACATTTCCGGTCGAAATTAATTGCACATCTAGATAGTACTCGTCGAGTACTTTCGAATGATATCATTTTTATCTGTAATACCCACGGGGTGTATAGTAAATTCTTACCTATAAATCAATCCTTTATTTATTTTGCAATAAATTCGTTATATTGGTATTTTAATGAAATTCTCAAAAAAATTAAGAATTTCTGCGTAATTATGAAGTAAATTCAATTAACGACAGAAAATCGATGTATTTTAATTAATAAAATAGCGTAATAGGAAACATTTTTCTTCTTGCGTTATTTTTAGAAGTTTCCCAATCGATTGATGAAACCGAATTACTTTTGCACTATACAATTACAAACTGGCTTTCGTTGTTATCGCCATTAATAATTTAATTCTTGGTTTCTCCATCGATAAAACAATTCTTAGTAAGCTTGGTTATCAGCGAGAGAAATTAGTATGCGAGCAAATTGTGCAAATAATTTCATGGCCTGGGAAAAAAAATGTGCGTGCTCTTAAATTAAACAGAAATGACTCTGGCCGCTTAATTTTGTCACGATTTGGCCAGTTCTGGATTATTCGTGAGCGTCAGCGAGTTCTGTTAATTGCTACAAACAAAATGAGACATGTAATGGAATTAATACAATCATTGATTACAATAGCATACATAATTCAAACAATAAAGAAATACAGGGATTTTAAATTTTCAAAAAAAAATTGGGAAAAGTGTTTAATTTGAAGCTTCTAAAGAGGTTTTCAAATCCCAGATTAAGCTTGAAGTAAGATTTCGAGTTTAGAAAAGCCTTAAAATTTGGTTTGGTCGTGGAAATAAATAAATAATGTACAATATACAGGGTTTTTTAAGTATACATATTCCCATGTATTCCTACACAGTAGATTTTTAGGTGCCGGTTGTTTTTTTTAAGTGTTCAATTTGAAGTTTCAAACGAGTGTTTGCACTCCCAGACTAAGCATGAAGTAAAATTTCGAGTTTAGAAAAGCCTGAAAATTTGGGTTGGTTGCGTAGCGCGTAGCGCTACGCGACCAAACCAAATTTTCAGGCTTTTCTAAACTCGAAATTTTACTTCATGCGCCACGCGTATAAAACACTGATTAATGTGAAATTCAAAATAAATTGCTTTACGTTGATAAGTTTTACATATGTTCATTTCGTCGAATCAAATTTTGCGCTTTTGAAATTCTAACAATTTGTTTTGAGACGTGTAAGTATACTTATGAGAAAAGAATCACTGTAATTCGAACTTTTTAAACTTTGCAATATTTCAGTGTTTTATACGCGTGGCGCATGAAGTAAAATTTCGAGTTGAGAAAAGCCTGAAAATTTGGTTTGGCCGCTCGGCGCTTTGCGCTACGCGACCAAACCAAATTTTCAGGCTTTTCTAAACTCGAAATTTTACTTCATGCTTAGTCTGGGGGTGGAAACACTCGTTTGAAACTTTAAATTAAACACTTAAAAAAAACAACGCGCACCTAAAAATCTTCAGTGTTGATACATGGGAATATATATACTTGAAAAAACCCTGTATATTGGACATTATTTATTTATTTATTTAACGGTGGTCAGTCGTTGAATATTGCAATAAAAATACAATAATATAATATATATAACAATTGTTACAGTGTCAACTAATAAACAGTGAAATCTTAAATAAGTGTGTTATTTACTAAAAGTGATAATATAATACATTTAAACTTTAGAAATAAAACATAAATAGCAAAATATTAAAACGTTATTCAAACAATATAAAAATATTATACAAATATTGCAAGAAATGTTGTAATTTCAAATACAGTTGATTATTTTTTATTTTTTCTGATTAATACTTGCAATATATAATTCTTATTAAACAAAAGAAACAGAAAATGAAATCAGGCCAAAATTTTAAACGCAAATTATTATCTAATCTATCATTAAAACCTAGCTATTTATTCCAGTGTGTTATATTAAAATGAACAATTTTACACATTCATAATATCTACATTTTTTTGCAACAAATCAATCTTTGCAGTCGTTTGCAAAGATTAAATCGTTGCAAAAAAAATCAATGGCGTAACTACAATTTGTCAGAGAAGGGGCTAAAATATTTATAATGTTAATATTATTTTATATAAATTGCAAATTATTAAAATGAATTTATATCGACTCTGCAAAACGGTTGTCTATTTAAGACTTTTCTCAACATATTCATTAAAACAACTACTTCCCGACCTAACACCCCGACGGATATTACAGTTTTTCAAATTTTCGGAAAATTCAATACCGCGCGACATTCCAGTTAATTCTATCGCTGGATAGAAATAAATGAAAAAACAAATCTTCGCAAAGGAATCTTTTGCAATGTGACTTGTTATAGTTTTCTAATATTTTGTATAGATATTGCAGACAAAAATAAAATTCAAGACGTGAATACGCTACGTCGCCAATGTTTGATATTTTTTATGAAATAACGGCAAAAGTGGGAAACATTTTATTGAGATAAGCATGAAGTTTGTACTTTTTAAAAAAGGGTATACTACTTATTTTTTCAAAATATTTAATCTCTTAATAAGGATGTAGATAAGAGGACAATATGCAGTTTTATACGTTTAGATAGCAAACGATTTCCTTTTAATGTAAAACTCAGAGCGCCATGATTTCATCTTTTTTTGAAATTTAAATTGGCTACACACTTTAGAAATTGGCATATAAAACGTCAGACATAATAATTACAATATGCAATTTCAGAGTTAACCTAATATTGTGGATTGGAAACTCTGAAATTATATATTATAATTATTGTGCCTGACGTTTTATATGACAATTCATAATTCCATGGCACTCTAGAGGTTTTTTTTATTGAACATACGTTACATTTAACCACTGAACAAATAATTAAAACAAAAATAACGTGATATTATTTGAACTTATTGTTAATTACTCAAATTGTGTAATTATATAAGCGTATGAATAATTTCTCGAATATTCTTCCTGTTGCGCAAGAGACACGCGAACACGTCGAAACAATAATAAAAACAATTGCATAATTTGAATTGTTTATCGAAAGCATGCGAATTATTTCTCTTCTGCTTCCTGCCGGAGAGGAATGCAGCTCGTTAGCGATATTCTTGCGGGGTGTGAGCACACTTCATATTATTATTTTTTAATTAGCAGCGAGCAACAATGCAACTACGATTTCTATTCGTAATTATAAACAAATAAAAAATAAAAGAATTTCTTCAACATAATATTAAACGAAAGAACATTTTAGCCTCGAATCATCCAAATCTTAGCAAACATCAATCAAATTGGAAGTGAAAAAAAGGATATTCAAGGTCTTCCAAAGCCCATTCCACAAAATGATATAATTCCCCAGTGCTCTCCGTGTCCATAATATACATCATCATGACGTCAAGTAATTACCTGTTTCCGTCCTGATAATTACGGTAGCCCGAGAGCGCCATTATTTTTCAAAAACCACTTTATGACCCACTAATGTTTACAATCCTCCTAGCCTACAGAATAATGCAAAGACCGATACAAAAATAAGACTAATTCAAGTAAGAATAATTTAAAGAAAATAATAATAAAAATAACTACTTTCCCGGCTAATATCCCGACGGAATCTAAATATTCTAGTCGTTCACACAAGGTCTGTTCGTTACATGAACTAGAAACTTCGTAATCTACAAACGGTTTTACTAAATCTAAAGAAAATCTTTTAATAAAACTACTTCTCGGGCTAATATCCCGACGGATTCTAAATATTCTAGTCGTTCACACAAGATCTATTCGTCACATGAACTAGTGCAGCACTTTTTGCACTAAATCTGTTCGTTGCATGAAAATTGTCAATGTGAATTTACACTAACTTGAACTAAAGACGTCACAAATTTTAACTCTGTTCAACTTTGTGCAGCAGAAACCTACAGAAATAAAACTTTTGACTTGAAATAAAATGCTTGATAACTAATTGATTGCTTTTAACTGCTATTATTAGAGAGAATGGGCCCGTTCAGCAGAGACAACAGTTGGGAGTTTACTGCCAACTGTTGGGGAATTCTCTGATGACCGGATTGTTATTCGAGAACGTGTTTTGGATTTTTGCCATCGTACAAAATGCACCCACCGAAGTACCGTTCATTAGGTAGCAACATACATCACAAATATGTTGAATGTTGAACACTTTGATGAACGGGCCCAGTGTATTTTTTATACCTTGATATATTTGCCATCGATCAATAATTATTTGAATCAATTCTGTTTTTGTTGGACTTATACTTACATTGTGAACATTTCAGGTATTCGTTGTTTTTAAAAAATTGTTCAGTTTAAAATTTCTAACAAGTGTTTCCACACCATTACGTACAGTTTAAGAAAAGCAAGGGGTCAATACTCGAGACCCGTGGTACCCCATTACTTTTAATAAAAGTGTTTAAGTTACAATATAGAATTTCCATGGTATAATCTTGTCGCTAAATTATAATGTTAACACGACACTTAGGTTGAAACAATATTGAAATTTAACTTGAAGAAACTTTTAACCACTCTTTGGTTAAACATGCAGTTTCTAAAATTTAATAGCTGACGCTGTTACTTGCTGAAATTCCATATCAACACTCTTAATAAATAACACACTTGGTTAGGATTTATTAGTTGTTTGTTTCACCACACAGTGGCTTCATTATTCATCTGCCTCACGAAGCCACTGTGTGGTGAAACAATTGTTGCAGTGTCAACTAATAAACAGTAAAATCTTAGCCAAGTGTGTTATTTACTAAAAGTGATGAAGTTTCTAGATTAAAAAAGCTTCAACTTGTAAAATACTGAAATATTATGAGGTTCATAATATCTTTATGTTTAGTATCACGTTAATATATTTTAGAAATGTTTATTTTATCTAACCAAATCTTATACTGTTGATGAACTCTATCTAGATTGTACATTTTTAGGTATCTGATAAGGAAGACATTTGCTTCATTTCGATGTGAAAAATTCGTTCTCTTTGTGTGAAGCTCCCACGCCAATTTTCAACGCCCACGTCGAAAAGCATTTATATTTCCCTCTTTTCCCGAGACAGTGAGATAGAGAAAGACATTTTACGGCCCCGTAAAGTGTATGTGTCCGGTTCAAGTTATGTCCACAATAAAGTTTTGTCGTCTGCGGAAAAGATCGTCTAGATTCCATCTACGATCAGTAAAGTCGGCATTCAATGACGCCGGTTTCTCTCAAATCCAAATACACAAATCATCAAATTAAAGTCCTTGTGAAAATGTTTTCTAAATGTAAACCATAAGTATATTTCGAATTCAAAGCTATCTTGGATTAAAACAAGAAAATTGCTTACGCTTGTAGTTTATTTATTTATTTACTTATTTATTTCATTTATTTACGGAATCTCCTTTTACATAAATCTACAAAGATTAGTTACATATATAGATGTAGTAAAAATTACATTAAATTATATAGAAATACAATAAAACAAATGCACTATTAACTTTCAATTTCAATTTCATTCTCAAATTACTGGATTAAAAAGCCATAAGCAAAGCTATACTGAAGAGAAATAAATCCCGAAACGCGAAGCGGAGTGACCAAACTAAATTCTCAGGCTTTTCTAAACTGTTGTAAATCTTCAGATATTTGTTGTTTTTTTTTTTACGAATTCAATTTGATGCTTTAAACGAGTGTTTTCCAGTCCCAAGCTAAGCATGAAGTAAAATTTCGAGTTTTGAAAAGCCTGAAAGTTTGGTTTGGTCGCTCCGCGAAGCGGAGCGACCAAACCAAACATTCAGGCTTTTCTAAACTCGAAATTTTACTTCATGCGCCACGCGTATTAAACACTGATTTGATGTGAAGTTCAGACTAGACGTGTTTAGCATAGTACTTTAGTAGCATATTTTGAACTTCACTTGTAATCAGAGTTTTATACGCGTGGCGTATGAAGTAAAATTTCGAGTTTTGAAAAGCCTGAGAGTTTGGTCTCAGGCCTTTCTTAACTCGAAGTCTTACTTCATGCTTAGCCTGGGAGTGGAAAACACTCCTTTAAAGCATCAAATTAAACTCATAAAAAAACAAATATCTGAACATTTACAACATATACGCTGTAAATTAGGACATGTATACTTAAAATAAAAACTCTTTGTATAAAGAATAAATAAGATAAATATTAATATTTATTAACAAGCATAATGATCAAGAAGTTGATATATATCGGATAAATATCGATATATATCCGATATTTTTCTATTTATATAAATATCATGATATTTCCTAATCCTGCAATGAACATATTTTGGTCCGATGTATTGACGACAATCTTCTGTCGTTTTACAAACATATTTTGGCCCAATTTCGTAATAAAGGCATTCATCTGTCATCTTCTGTTCTATAAACATGTTTTGGCTTCATTCTATTGTCAAGACAGTCTTATGTTATTCTATGAACATATTTTGGTTACATTTCGTGTTGAAGACATGCTTCTGTTGTTTCGCAAACATATTTTAGTCTAATTTCGGCATTCTTTGTTGTTCTACGTACATATTTTTGCTTAATTTAGTGTTATAGACATTCCTCTGTTGTTCAATGAACATATTTTGGATCAATATCGTGTTAAAGACAATCTTCTGTCCTGTGAACATATTTTGGTCCAATTTCGTATTGTTAGATTTTCTTCTGTCGTTCATCGAACATATTTTGGCCCAAATTCATTCGTTAAGGCTTTCGTTAACTAAATAACTGATTAAAGTGAGTGGAAACATCGAATCGTAGATAGTTGAGACACTTAATTTTTGAAAATCCATGATCAGTTAAATAAAACACTTAATGATTTTCAACTAATTGTGTATTTCACGACAATTGTTTCGCAACGTTGTTGCTTCTTCAGGTGAAGAACTTATAATATTATAAGTTCTTCACCCGAAGAAGCAAGAACGTTGCTAAACAATTGTCGTAAAATACACAATTAGTTGAAAATCATTGTTTTATTTAAGGAAACATAAAAATTAACATGTATGACAAAGACAAACAAAGCTAACGACCGTCTCTGACCACAGTTCATATATATCCAGTTAGCCAGTCTCTGTATAAAATTTCGTAATAGTATTTGGATGCTGTATCCAGAAGCGAGACCGGTGATTGGTTTATACGGTCGTCTGTCTTACTCGTACCCCACATCCTGACCATAGTCTCTAATTTTCTACTCGATTTTCAGTTCTCCCATAAGCATTGGTTCCCCTTGCTCTAACTTTAATAAAGACATTCTTCTGTTGTACTACAAACCTATTTTGATTCAGTTTCATGTCGAAGACATTCTTCTGTTGTTCTACGAACATATTGGTGTAATTTCGACAGTCAGCTATTGTTTCACGAACAATGTTTCCAATACGTTTCTTGTTCTTAAGATGTTGCATTTTGTGCGATCTCCGTGAAAAACTGGACGGAGATTCTTGCTTCTTGAATCACGAAATCGGAGTTCAGTTACGCGAAATCCGAGCCCTCCTCGACCTTGCACGGACCGGTAACCCGTGACAAATACCTGCACACGCCCGACCTTTGTCAACTGGTCGTAGCCGTTTGAGTGTAGTCACAATCACGATTGGAAGCTCCGGGAATAAGTCTCGCTGATTCAAGATTTGTTTCTTCTATTTTTAGAACAATTCCAGTAATAAGCAGCTAGAGCTAACGCAATCCTAGTTCTAATAATACTTTTTTTTCTATTATTAAAATAATATTTTTAGTCACGGTGCGGTAAATTTTGTTACCGATTTCTTAATCGAATTATTGAAATGCGAGCGAGTGTCGTGTAATATTTCCCAGAGATAAGATATCATCAGGAAATTAGTGTACCTAATATGTGAGCTTACGAAATAAATGATATAGAGTGAAAAGGGAGTGGACTTTTAAGGTTGATAAACTCTCCCTAAATGGTGAAAACGTCAACTTTAATATCCGCTGGATATGTTTGAGTTTCGGAGTCGCCCACTTGTGTCCAGTTTCGGCCAATTAATAAGTCTATCGGATTACAAACTGGAGAGAGTTTTTAAATAGGAATTTCTCGGGTTTAATCCTCCATAAAATTTGTAGGTACAGTATGATGATGAAATATTGTTGATTTTTATTAAAATTATTATAAAATAAAAGTAAGCAGTAATCGCGGATTAAGTGAATAATGAATAAAAAGTAAGTAGTATTAATATAGAAGGAACTTTTCTTTGAAGTATACACCAGCATTGTGTACTTTTAAATGGAATTTCCGTAAATAAACATTAAACGTAAATAATAATAAAATAAAATTGGACCACAGTGCAAACCTTGCGGCACACCAGAGGTAACATAACCAGTTTTAAATGTATTACTTTTTATGCGGGAAATTTGTGTTCGATCACTAAGAAAGGAACCAATCCATTTGATTGTTTGATCACTGAAACCAAGTAATAGCAATTTATTTATTAAGAGTATTGAATGGTTAACTCTATCCTGATGTGTGCGCTGTAAATTTTCAGGCGCTTTTATAAGTGTTCAATTTGAAGCTTCTAACGGGTGTTTCCACTCCTTAGTAAGCATGAAGTAAAATTTCGAGTTTAGAAAAGCCTGGAAATTTTATGGGATCGCGTAGCGCTACGCGACCACACCAAATTTCCAGGCTTTCCAAACTCGAAATTTTACTTCATGCGCCACGTGTATAAAACACTGATTTAGAGTGAAGTTAAAATTATACTGCTTATGTTTGACACCAAATTAATAAGAAAATCGCTCGATTTGGTTGGACGAAATAAACATTATAAATTCAAATTCAAAACTATTTGAATTCGAGAAAATAAGCTTACGCTTCTTATAGTTTGCACACTTTAAACATAATATATAAAATTAATATATTTTTTACCTATAAATACCAACCATCATTTTCACTCATTCCATTTCTGTGTACCTGTTCATTCCACACACAACACTTTTTCCAAGTAAGTTTGTTTTAATTTTATTCCTAATTTTTTTAAACGTCATAAGCAAAGCTATACTGAAGAGAGATAAATCTCGAAACGCGTCTATAGATGGCCTAAGACATTAGTTTTAATCCAAGTCTTTTCACTTCCAATTTGTTGCTATCTCTCCTTTCATTTTAAATTGTATTGTTAGTTGGTTTGAAGAGAATTTGACCTAAACGTTACTTATACTCTAATAGAGCGTTGTAACAAATCAAATTAAATAAGATTTTAAATATTTCATTGTATAATTCAATATCCGGAGGTGTATTTGCACGGGAAGTAGTTGTTTCAATGGATATTTATCGTCTTAAATTGTCTTATTAATTAAGACACTGTTTGCATTTTCACGAATAGTTTTTTCGTAATTTTATATATTAAGAAATAAACATTTGTTAAATACAAATGTTTATTTCGTCCAACCAAATCTTGCGCTTTCAAAAAGGGCATTTTTTGGAAATGAAAGTTTATTGAAAAGAAAGAGACCATGTATAATTAGATTAATTTTTTTGAAATAAAGAATTTTGATTTAAATTAATCGATTTCAGGATTTGTCAACTTGTAAGTATTTGCATTGGCTGCGTTATTCGGTTTCTAATACGTTATTGGATGCGTGTGGGTTTTTTGGCATGTGATAAATTACGTGTATTTTTTTTTTCGAAACATGAATTCCGCCCACCACCCACCGACCGGGTTTACATATTTATACGGACTTGAACGCGTTCCAAAAAAATTCGAATGTAAAGCACACTCATCGTCGGGAATACGTAAACCAATTTATTGAATGAGTGTAAGGGTCAAGACATAGTAGATAGGCGAGCCTAGCGTCGTGGCTGGGTGTTAGAAATATTCACAACGTTGTGAATTTCATAGCGCGATGAAATTTCCAATGTAAACCACACTCATTGTCGGGAATATAAAACTCGATTTATTAAATGAAAATGCGGATTATAACATGACCGGAGAGCCTAGCTTCAAGGCAATTCGCAATGTTGCGAACTTCATACCACGAGGAAATATCAAATGTAAAGCATACTCATCATCGGGAATACATAACACAAATTATTGAATGTAAACGCGGACTAAATCATAGTAGACCGGCGAGCCTAATATCGAGGCTGGTGTTGAAAATATTCGCAACGTTGCGAATTTCATAGCACAAGCAAATTTAGAATGTAAAGCACACTTATCGTCGAAAATACGTAAATCAATTTATTAAATATAAATGCAGTTTAAAACATAGTGGGTAGGCGAGCCTAGCTTTGAGGCTGATGGTGGAAATATTCGCAATGTTACGAATTTCATAGCCCACAGAAGTTTCAAATGTAAAGCACACTCATCGTCGAGAATACGTTAACCAATTTATTGAACAAAAATGCGAGTTAAAGGATAGTAGGCAGCGGAGCCTAGTTTCGAGGCTGGGTGTTGAAAATATTTCGTACGTTGCTAATTTCACAACGCAGGAAAATTTCTAATGGAAAATACACTCATCGTCGGGAAACGTAAACCAATATAAATGTAAAACATAGTAGACCGGCGACCCTACCTTCGAAGCCGGTATTGGAAATATTCGCAACGGTGCGAATTTCATAGCGCAAGAACATTTCGAATGTAAACCACACTCATCGTTAGGAATACGTAAACCAATTTATTGAATAAAAATGCAGGTTAAAACATGATAGACCGGCGAGTCCAGTTTAGAACCTATTGTTAGATATATTCGCAACGTTGCGAATTTAATAGCGCACACTCGTCGGGAATACGTAAACCAATTTATTGAATAAAAATGCAGGTTAAAACATGGTAGACCGGCGAGCCTAGTTTAGAACCTATTGTTAGATATATTCGCAACGTTGCGAATTTCATAGCGCACACTCGTCGGGAATACGTAAACCAATTTATTGAATAAAAATGCAGGTTAAAACATGGTAGACCGGCAAGCCCAGTTTAGAGCCTATTGTTAAAAATATTCGCAACGTTGCGAATTTCATAGCGCAAGGACATATCAAATGAAAAGCACGCTCATCGTGGGGAATACGTAAACCAATTTATTTAATTGGAATGCGGGTTAGAACATGGTAGTCGGGCTAGTCTAGCTTCGAGGCTGGCGCTAGAAATATTCGCAGCGTCGCGAATTTCATAGCGCATGGTCGTGACGGATGATTCGCTCTATGTACAATAAATACACGTACATATGCGACCGGATTTCTGCACGATCTTGCTGCGTAAGATTCGCAACGTGGCGTATATTTCCAACACTAAGCGGCGAGGTGAAAGGCTGCGTCCATATTACGTGCGCAGCATTGAATCGAGCTGTGATTTACGTTTGAACGCGCATGATCTACTTTGCCCTTTGTAAGTTTCGTAGGATTTTACCAAGAGTTTTTTTTTTCATGGCTGCGGATATTATCAATCCCTGGTTGGAAATAATATTCGAAGCCTGCTTAACTCTTTTGTACATCCCGCAGAGGTGGAAAGAGACTAATGTGGTGTTTATACCCAAAGCGGGAAAAATATCTCACTCAATACCGAAGGACTATAGGCCGATTAGCTTATCCTCCTTCCTACTCAAGACACTGGAGAGGTTAGTGGAGGCGTACATAAAAGAGCGCATACATCCAGACCTCTGGTCGACTAGCCAACACGCGTACACTAGGGGCAGATCAGTAGACACAGCTCTGCACGCCCTCCTAAGTCAGGTTGAAAATTCCATGTGCAAGAAAGAGTTCACGTTGGCGGTATTCCTGGATATCGAAGGAGCCTTCAACTTCGTGCACCCAGGGGCGATTTTGTCGGCCCTTGGCAATCTGCACATGGATGAGTCGATATGCCTCTTCGTAGAGGAGCTACTAACGAGGAGGCACATTGTCTCTGCGCTGGGCGGCTCACGCTCAAGAAGAGAGGTCAGTAGAGGCACCCCTCAAGGGGGTGTCCTCTCTTCACTACTATGGAATATAGTCATGAACGAACTACTGAAAGGACTAGAGTCTACGGGGTGTAAAACAATTGCCTATGCTGATGACGTGACCCTTGCGGTCTCTGGTAAACACGTAGGCATCCTATCTGAACTCATGGAGAGGGCACTCTGCAAGGTAACCCGCTGGTGTGAGGAATGTGGACTGGGGGTAAATCCCCTCAAAACTGAGCTTGTACTCTTCACCAGAATGCATAGGATACCAAACTTCAAAGCTCCCGTCCTAAACGGCACGGGACTGGTGGTAAAGGAGCAAGCCAAATATTTGGGCACCTTAGTCGATAGGAAGTTAAGTTGGAAGCCCAATATTCAGGAGAGAGTACGGAAAGCGCAGGTCGCGCTGTACTCATGCAAAAGAGCTGTGAGCAAGAACTGGGGACTGAAACCGAGCGTTGTCCACTGGATGTACACGACTGTGGTGAGACCCATTCTGTTCTACGGCGTTGCAGTCTGGTGGACTGCTCTTGATAAGAAAATTCACCGGACCGCACTGGGTAAGGTACAGAGATCAGCCGAACTGCTCATAACAGGCGCGGTTAGATCTACCCCCTCCAAAGCGCTAGATGTAATACTAAATCCTCCTGTTGACCTTTACTGCAGGTATGCTGCAGCTACCACAGCGATCAGGATCAACTCGGTCGGGATATGGAATAGTAGCAAACAGGGCCATGGAAGGATCCTGAATGAGCTTGTCGATATCCCACTGAGGACTGATAGCTGTCTTCCAGAACTTACCTTTGGGAACAAGTTCTCCATTTCCATCCCGGACAAAACCGAATGGGTAGAGGGCAAGATTGTTCAGGGAAATGAAGTCTGGCTCTTCACGGATGGCTCCAAGTCCGAAAACAGAGTAGGGGGTGGAATTTTCTCACATGAGTTCAACCTCAAAAAATCTTTTCGACTCCCAAACCACTGCAGCGTCCTACAGGCGGAAGTCATGGCTATCCGAGTGGCAGTGGACTGGATAGGTAAAACCGACCTTCAGGTAAACCATATATGGTTCGTCACCGACAGCCAGGCCGCCATTAGGACATTAAATAGTCCCTACTGCACCTCCAAGGTGGTCAGAGACTGCAGAAAAGTGCTTAACAAGCTCGCTAACAGCTGTGATGTGGGGCTCATCTGGGTACCAGGTCACAGTGATATCTAGGGACACTCAATTGCCGACGGCCTCGCAAGGAAGGGGGCAAGGATGAGAGACCTACCTACTGAACTTTCCGCCGACATTCCTCTTAGGGAATGCAAGAGACTATTAAGGGACCAAATGACATCATGGGTTAACCTTAGGTGGAAGGAAGAAGACACGTGTCACATAACAAGGCAGCTATGGCCTATGTGTGACACTATAAACAGTAAAAGATTAATTGCACTTAGCAGAATCGACATAAGGAAGGCAGTAGGCATCATCACGGGTCACTGTTTTCTGGGTGGACACGCACAAAAGATGGGTCTCAAATACAACGACTTCTGCAGAGAATGCCTAGATGAGGAGGAGGAAGAAACAGTACTCCACTATCTAGGTCAATGTCCTGCTCTTGAGGGGAAACGAATGAAGTACCTCGGTCTGCACCACGCAAGTGAACTGGCGGAGCTCTCACGTATAAAGGTGGGAGATCTGATCAGATTCATTAGGTGCTCAAATTGGGTTGTATAGGGGAAGGATCTCTCATGGTATCACAACGGGCCCTATGGGCCTAAGTGAACAGCCTCGGCTGTTGCCATATAAACCTAACCTAACCTAACCCTACCAAGAGTTTTTATTAAGAATTTTGAACAATATTCGTTTTTTGTTTACAGGGTGATTATATTCAACATCCGGTCCTTTACGAGCTCTCCCACAAGTACGGCCTCCAGACGGAAAACCTGCCGGACTCGCTGCTGCCATGCAAGCTGGAGGAGCTGAAGGAGATCATCCGCAGGGAGATCCGGAAGGAGCTAAAGATCAAGGAGGGCGCGGAGAAGCTGCGGGAGGTGGCCACGGACCGGAAGTCCCTAAATCACGTTAACGTCATCGTCAAGCATGCGAACAGCAAGCTCGCCGAGCTCAAGAACGAGCTCAGCGAGCTCGAGTCGCAGATCATCCTCACGCAGGGACAGAGCGCACCCTCCACACCACCAACAAATGGCGGTATGTTATTAAAATTATAACCGGATATCTCCGAAAACAAAATGTGTAGGTCCATTAAACTCTATGTCCATTTTTTTGACGATTACAGTACTTTTACTATTGGTAATAAGTAAAAATCACATACATTTCCTCTATCAAATCCAATTATTAAATTAAACGGACTCAAATAAAGCTGAAGCAATCATATTTCAAGTCTGGCCGGGAAATTCTCGAGGGAAAATTCGCGGAGTGGAAAAAGAAAAGAAGTCTGTAAATCTTAATTCATCGTTAATGGAGCAGCGCACATTTTCGCTTCTTTACAGGAGGAACATTTATTCGCGGTCGGTAGCAATAATCGCTGTTCTGTATTCAGCGTGAAACACGGGGGCGAGCGGCGAATCCTCCTCCTCGTCTTTCATGATTTATAACGTCTGGAAATGGTCGTGGAAATTTAATTTATGTTGCTGCTTTGAATTTATTGCACAGGCGCGATTTATGCATTTAGAAAGATATTCCATTCTAGATGGTAACTCGAGAATGATTGCTGGTTTTAGAAAAAATCAAATAGATGTCAGTGAGTGAAAACACTTATGTTCCATGTTCCAAACCATTTATCATGACAAGTATTTTTCAGAGCTGGGCAGGATTCGAATCATTCAGGATTCGAATCCTTTTAGAGGATTCAAAAGAGGTATTCGAATACTTTAGTGAAAACGGATTCGTGATCCGGATTCGTTACATTTTTTTTTAAAGGATTCGTATTCGAATCCAGACGTAGATGATTCGAATCCTTATAAAAGGATTCGAATCCTTATAAAAGGATTCGAATCCTCATACACGGATTCAAATCCTCCCAAATAAATCGAATCATCGCTATTAAGGCTGGGATTCGAATTCGATTAATTCAAATAGTTAAATATTCTAATATGAATATTTAAATCACTAAATTATTCATATTTGAATATAAATATTTACATTTTCAATAATTAAAATATTTGTAAATCCTTATTTGGTTATTTAATCATATAAAATTTCCAACCTTAATAGTATATTTTTAACTTCACTTGAAATCAGTGTTTTATACGCGTGGCGCATGAAGTAAAATTTCGAGTTTAGAAAAGCCCCGTGAAAATTTGTCTCGGGTCGCTGCGCGACCCTCGACAAATTTTCTACGCGGGGCTTTTCTAAACTCGAAATTTTACTTCATGCTTAGTCTGGGAGTGGACAACACTCTTTCTTAGAAGTTTCAAATTGAGTGATCACTCAAGATTACTAAGTTTATTATCATTTTACAAAGGCTACAGCTCGAAGGGCCAATCATGGTCTTCGGAGACCGAAGGACTACAGGGAATCGAAGTTTTTTACAAGAAAACAACGAATATCTAAAGGTTTACAGCATGGATAGGAAAGAATACATCCAATTTTGAAAAAATATCGAAGTTAGGTTGGTTTTCAGTGCATTTTTAACTTCACTTTAAATCAGTGTTTTATACGCGTGGCGCATGAAGTAAAATTTCGAGTTTAGAAAAGCCCCGCGAAAATTTGTCTCGGGTCGCTGCGCGACCCTCGACAAATTTTCTACGCGGGGCTTTTCTAAACTCGAAATTTTACTTCATGCTTAGTCTGGGAGTGGACAACACTCGTTTGAACTTTAAATTTAACTGTTTTATAAAATCTACGTATGTAAAATAATAAATCATTCATTGAAATCATAGAAAAAGATGCAAAATTGTAACTAAAATGAACTTTTAGAGTTAACTTAAAATTTGCTCGGCTCTTAATGGGTGAATATTCTATTCCTAAGAAAAACCATATTTATTTAATATTAAAGTTGCATTTAATATAATAACAAACTGTGAATAAATCGACAATAATCTAGAAATATCGAAAATCTCGACATGTAGAAAATCTTGACGGTCCACTCCCAGACTAAGCGTGAAGTAAAATTTTGAGTTTAGAAAAGCCCCGCGTAGAAAATTTGTCGAGGGTCGCGCAGCGACCCGAGACAAATTTTTACGGGGCTTTTCTAAACTCGAAATTTTACTTCATGCGCCACGCGTATAAAACACTGACTTAAAGTGAAGTTAAAAACGCACTGAAAACCAATCCAACTTCGATAATTTGTTCAAAATTGGATGGTTTCTTTCCTATCCATGCTGTAAACCTTCAGATATTCATTGTTTTCTTGTAAAAAAAAACTTCAATTATTTTATTACGCCATGCGTATAAAACACTGATTTAAAGTGAAGTTAAGAACGCACTGAAAACCAATTTCGATATTTTTTTAAATTTTATGTTTTCTTTCCTATCCATGCTTATAAACCTTCAGTTATTCGTTGTTTTCTTGTAAAGAAACTTCGATTCCCTGTAGTCCTTCGGTCCCCGAAGACCATGATTGGTCCTTCGAGCTGCATCCTTTGTAAAATGGTAATAAACTTAGTAATCTAGAGTGATCACTCAATTTGAAACTTCTAAGAACGAGTGTTGTCCACTCCCAGACTAAGCATGAAGTAAAATTTCGAGTTTAGAAAAGCCCCGCGTAGAAAATTTGTCGAGGGTCGCGCAGCGACCCGAGACAAATTTTCACGGGGCTTTTCTAAACTCGAAATTTTACTTCATGCGCCACGCGTATAGAACACTGATTTAGAATGAAGTTCAATAATACATATATCATAATTAATTAAAATCATTATTTAATCAGATATTTAGTCGGTAAATGAACATTTTTCTTAATAGAAACTGATGGAATAAAATGTTACTGGTTGCAAATGATAGATTCAAATTTATTTTTAAAGGATTTGTATCCGTGATTCAAAAATGAGGATTCGAATCTTTGATTCGAATCATATTTTTCACTTACGAATTCTTTATTCGAGTATTCGTGGTTCGAATCATATTAGGTGATTCGGATTCGTGATTCGAATCCTGTTTTTGAGGATTCATCCCAGCTCTGGTATTTTTCTTCACCAAATTTAGATAATAGTGATACAAAAAGAGTGACTACTTTATTCCATTGTGTTCTTTACATTTTCTTTCATCACTTTTGAATATTTGCTATGCAAATTTGGGACATGTGATCCATCCTCCAAAGGGTATTCTCGTTGCAACGCGGCGTGTCCGGAACAAATTAATGGTGATTAAAGGCGTCTGCACAATTATTAAACTAACGACCAGTTTAGTTTTAATGAAACCAGAAGTGCACTCCCACGTTCGCGCTTCTTTACCACAGGAAGCGTTCGCCTAACAATCGAGATGGAAACTCTACAACCAACTTCCCCTTCCTCATCATTAAATGTACATCATTTGAAAAATGCAATATATAAAACCCTCAAACGTCAAAGTTCTAATTTAAACTCTCAAATTATCTTTCCTCGTGATCTCCTTAACACCTTCCTGTGTGCAATTGTGTAAGCTTGAGGGGGGTTATTTCAGTCACTGAAGTGATGGAGACAGTCTGTCTGCCGCGAGAGAAGGTTTTCGTGTTTCCAAAATTAGCCAGACCAGACCAGTCATCCGTTTTCTGCACACGCTCCAAGAATCTTGCACGTAATTCACAAAATCGTATTCGAAAGTTAAAAGCAAATTGTATATTGTACAGAAGATGTTTAAACTATCTTCAATTTGGTTCTCATTAATCATTTGATGAAACATGTTTACAATATTGATAATTAAATAAAAGTCACTTGGTTTGTTTCACTACTATTTTTTATTCTCTCCGACTAGTTTCGACTTATCGTCATTACTCCTTGAGAATGACGATAAGTCGAAACTAGTCGGAGAGAATAAAAAATAGTAGTGAAACAAACCAAGTGACTTTTATTTAATTATCAAGATGTTTAAACGAACTAAAAATGTAGAACGATATAAGAATGAAATAAAAGTGGTAAAAAACATAGTAATAGTTTCATTTAATGTTGATATGGATTACCACGTAGTAACGGTCAAAACCATCGTGATGATATCGTATGTTCAATAAAAAAAAACCTCTAGAGTGCCATGCTTTTATCTTGTTTACAATTTAAGTTGGCTACACGCTTTAGGAATTGACATATAAAACGTCAGACATAGTAATTTTAATATATAATTTCAGTTGCCAACCTGCAATTTTTTCCATGGCACTTTAGAGGTTTGTTTTTAATTGAACATACGATATAAGAATGCTTTGTGATTTTTTAAACGTCAATATTTTTAATATTTGTTTTATAATATTAGTCGATCGTCAAATTCTTTTGATTTTAAAAATTTTTATAAATTGTTGAGATGGCGGCAAAGAGAAAAATGGCTTTCCTCGTGCTTCTTGCTATTAATTAAAGCGCTCCCTATAATTGGATTGCTAATTAGAACGGAAGAGAGCCGTGCCAAGCGAGCTCCTCGTTTTCCGCATATGGTTCGGTGTTGTGTGTTTTAAACTAGCCGATTTTAATAATAGCTCTGACACCAATTTCGCCTTTGTAGAATAAAGAAGATAAACATCATACAGCATTTAAATGTAATACAGAATGCACATTATTATGAAGAAAACACAAGAAGTTGCTGGATAACAAAATTATAAAAGTTCTAAAGAAACAAGAAAACAAGAACGCTAAAACATGCATTTCTCGCGTTACGCTTAATTAACGCTGACATCCGTGAGTCCTGCTATAAAATTTTAGAATAAATCAGTGTTTTGTACGCGTGGCGCATGAAGTAAAATTTCGAGTTTAGAAAAGCCCAGAAAATTTGTCTCGGGTCGCTGCGCGACCCTCGACAAATTTTCACGGGGCTTTTCTAAACTCGAAATTTTACTTCATGCTTAGTCTGGGAGTGGAAAACACTCGGTTTAAGCTTCAAATTGAACGCTTTTAAAAATCACGAATACTTGAAAACTCACAGTATACATATTTTAATATATCTTAAATTCCTTTGTAATAATCTGAAATTGACAACAGATGTTTATATTCTGAAGATCTTAAGTCATTTCAAATTGATTTATTTCTCATTCTCTTTGTCATTATTTATTAAGAGTAACATTAAATGTCAAAAAGGTCCTTTAATTTAAAAAATGTCATCTAATGTCGAAAGTGTGTTCCGGCTTCCGTTAGAACAATTTAACTTTCATGTTGTATCTTGAAAATGGAACACCCTGTATAAAATCTATCAGTTTAATTGTGTTTCTCGGGTGTTATTTAGGGTGCATATCAAATTTCAGCTTATTATCTTTCTAAATAACAAAGTTATACAAAAAGATGTGTTTGTCAATTTTCACTCTTTTGACATTGGAGGGAATTGTTAGGTTATGTCATGACGTATACTTGACAGTTTTGATTTTTTTTTACGTAAATTGAATTAATAACTTAATTGTTGAGGCAGTTAATCGTTGAAAGTTCATTTTCACTTTGATTTTAGTTTAAATAATACACGTATTACTTTCAAACACTTTAATGTACTCGTGACAATTGTTTTGCCACACTGTGGCTTCTTCAGGCGAAGAATAATTATTCTTCGCCTGAAGAAGCCACAGTGTGGCGAAACAATTGTCACGAGTGCAATAAAGTGTTTGAAAGTAAGAAGTGTTTTATTTAAACTAAAATCAAAGTAAATTGAATTAGATGACATTTTTTACATTTTTGACATTAGCGCAGGGTCCAAATCCAAATTCTGGCTTTTTTAACTCAAAATTTTACTTCATGCGCCACGCACATAAAAACACTGATTAATTGTTCAGTTTAAAATATTTAAAAAAAAAATATTTCAGATTATCACTTTTCGACATACTTAAGAATTGAAAATCAACAGTAATCTTGAAATTTGCATGATTTTTATCAAAATTTTGAAAATTGTTATAAATCTTAAAAATTAAAATTAAGTTTGAAAATTAACAAACGTATTGAAAATTCACGAGTCGTCAAAATTTTGAAAATTAATTCAAATCTTGGAAATTCACGAAAATTGACACGATTTTAAAAATTAAACTTAAACTTGAAAACCCTTCAGATTTTGTAAATTAATAAAAATATTGTAAAAAGCCAGTAATTATTTTTTAAAGAATGTTTTTCACTCCCACACTAAGCATGAAGTAAAATTTCGAGTTGAGAAAAGCCGGAAGAATTTGGATTTGGACGCGCAGCGTCCAAATCCAAATTCTGGCTTTTCTCAACTCGAAATTTTACTACATGCGCCACGCGCATAAAAACAGTGATTCAGTGTTGAGTTTTATTTAAGTATTTAAAACATTTTTTTATTACCGATGATCACTTTTCGGCATACTCAAGAATTTGAAAATCAGCAATAATCTTAAAAAATACATGATTTATGTCAAATTTTGAAAATTGGTTTAAATCTTATAAATTTAAATAAAGTTTGAAAATTAACAAACGTATTGAAAAATTCACGTCAAAATGTTTAAAATTAATTAAATTCACGAAAATTGACAATATTTCCAAAATTGAACAAAAACTTAAAAACCCGTAAGATTTTGCAAGTTAATAAAAATATTGTAAAATCTTGAAAATTTTCGTGACTTTAATTAATTTTCAAAATTTTGACTACTCGTGAATTTTTCAATACGTTTCAAAAAGTATGAGAATTTAACTTTTTTTAATTTCTAAGATATATATCAGTTTTTAAAATTTTGACAAAAATCATGTATTTTTCAAGATTATTGCTGATTTTCAAATTTTTGAGTATGTCGAAAAATGATAATCTGTAACAAAAAATTGTTTTTAATATTTTAAACTTAACAATTAATCAGTGTTTTTATACGCGTGGCGTGGCGCGTGGCGCATGAAGTACAATTTCGAGTTGAGAAAAGCCAGAATTCTTCCAAATCCAAATTCTGGCTTTTCTCAACTCGAAATTTTACTTCATGCGCCACGCGTATAAAAACACTGATTAATTGTTAAGTTTAAAATATTTAAAACAATTTTTTGTTACAGATTATCATTTTTCGACATACTCAAAAATTTGAAAATCAGCAATAATCTTGAAAAATACATGATTTTTGTCAAAATTTTAAAAACTGATATTTATCTTAGAAATTAAAAAAAGTTAAATTCTCATACTTTTTGAAACGTATTGAAAAATTCACGAGTAGTCAAAATTTTGAAAATTAATTAAAGTCACGAAAATTTTCAAGATTTTAAAAATTGAACAAAAACTTGAAAACCCGTAAGATTTTGTAAATTAATGAAAATATTGTAAAAAGCCAGTAATTATTTTTTAACGAATGTTATCCACTCCCAGACTAAGAATTAAGTAAAATTTCGAGTTGAGAAAAGCCCGAAGAATTTGGATTTGGAAGAATTCTGGCTTTTCTCAACTCGAAATTGTACTTCATGCGCCACGCGAAAAACACTGATTAATTGTTCAGTTTAAAATATTAAAAAAAAAATATTACAGATTATCACTTTTCGACATACTTAAGAATTGAAAATCAACAGTAATCTTGAAATTTGCATGATTTTTATCAAAATTTTGAAAATTGATATAAATCTTAGAAATTAAAATGAAGTTTGAAAATTAACAAACGTATTGAAAGTTCACGAGTCGTCAAAATTTTGAAAATTAATTCAAATTGTTATTATTTTGTACATATTCTTTGTAAAAGGGGTTCCCGTGAGAGAATAAATAAATAAAAATCTTGGAAATTCACGAAAATTGACACGATTTTAAAAATTAAACTTAAACTTAAAAACCCTTCAGATTTTGTAAATTAATGAAAATATTGTAAAAAGCCAGTAATTATTTTTCAACGAATGTTTTCCACTCCCAGACTAAGCATGAAGTAAAATTTCGAGTTGAGAAAAGCCGGAAGAATTTGGATTTGGACGCGCCGCGTCCAAATCCAAATTCTGGCTTTTCTCAACTCGAAATTTTACTTCATGCGCCACGCGCATAAAAACAGTGATTCAGTGTTGAGTTTTATTTAAGTATTTAAAACATTTTTTTATTACCGATGATCACTTTTCGGCACACTCAAGAATTTGAAAATCAGCAATAATCTTAAAAAATACATGATTTATGTCAAATTTTGAAAATTGGTATAAATCTTATAATTTTAAATAAAGTTTGAAAATTAACAAACGTATTGAAAAATTCACGTCAAAATGTTTAAAATTAATTAAATTCACGAATATTGGCAATATTTTCAAAATTGAACAAATACTTGAAAACCCGTAAGATTTTGCAAGTTAATAAAAATATTGTAAAAAGCCAGTAATTATTTTTCAACGAATGTTTTCCATTCCCAGACTAAGTTACATGAAGTAAAATTTCGAGTTGAGAAAAGCCGGAAGAATTTGGATTTGGACGCGCAGCGTCCAAATCCAAATTCTGGCTTTTCTCAACTCGAAATTTTACTTCATGCGCCACGCGCATAAAAACAGTGATTCAGTGTTGAGTTTTATTTAAATATTTAAAACATTTTTTTATTACAGATGATCACTTTTCGTATTGAAAAATTCACTTCAAAATGTTTAAAATTAATTAAATTCACGAAAATTGACAATATTTCCAAAATTGAACAAAAACTGAAAAACCCGTAAGATTTTGTAAGTTAATAAAAATATTGTAAAAAGCCAGTAATTATTTTTCAACGAAAGTTTTCCACTCCCAGACTAAGCATGAAGTAAAATTTCGAGTTGAGAAAAGCCGGAGGAATTTGGATTTGGACGCGCAGCGTCCAAATCCAAATTCTGGCTTTTCTCAACTCGAAATTTTACTTCATGCGCCACGCGTATAAAAACACTGATTAATTGTTAAGTTTGAAATATTTAAAACAATTTTTTGTTACAGATTATCATTTTTCGACATACTCAAAAATTTGAAAATCAGCAATAATCTTGAAAAATACATGATTTTTGTCAAAATTTTAAAAACTGATATAAATCTTAGAAATTAAAAAATGTTAAATTCTCAAACTTTTTGAAACGTATTGAAAAATTCACGAGTCGTCAAAATTTTGAAAATTAATTAAAGTCACGAAAATTGTCAAGATTTTAAAAATTGAACAAAAACTTGAAAACCCGTAAGATTTTGTAAATTAATGAAAATATTGTAAAAAGCCAGTAATTATTTTTTAACGAATGTTATCCACTCCCAGACTAACAATTAAATAAAATTTCGAGTTGAGAAAAGCCCGAAGAATTTGGATTTGGAAGAATTCTGGCTTTTCTCAACTCGAAATTATACTTCATGCGCCACGCGTATAAAAACACTGATTAATTGTTAAGTTTATAATATTTAAAACAATTTTTTGTTACAGATTATCATTTTTCGACATTTTTAAATTTCATTTTTTTTACATTTCATCATTTTCGACATTGTTTTAACAAGAAAACAAACATCTTTATTCAGACAATACAATATACGGTACAAAAATGTATATACCTATCATACATGTTAGTGTTAGTCTGTCCAGGCTATCGACCAAAGGTCTTTCTGCCCTTGTTTTAACATTGTCTCAAATTTAAACATTTCATCGTTTTTCGATAATTTCCGATTTTTTTCAAAATTTCGGGAACATTCAACATTTTTACCTTGACATTTTATTACTTTTTCATGATTTGCAGACAGACAATAAACTCTATTATTATTATTTTATTTTGTAAAGAAGATGAAGATTGAAAGATGACTCTAAATTGTGACCGAGTGTTAGAATCAGAGCATCCGGTCTTTACCAGCAGAAACAAAACACAAAAAATAGGGTGGAAGTGAATGATTGATCTGCAGGAAGTCGCAGAGTATCTCACATAAATTAATTAGATTATGCAAATAGATTGACAATTGGTTACAAAACGTTGCTAATTATTTAAACAGCAATAACATTTACTGAATTATTTCATCTGAAATTTAAGAAAATGTTAATTTACAGCTTGTAATAATTCAGGCAATTCATGTCGAATTTCACCCGATGGCAATCGATTCCATTTTCGACTCGTGTAATCAGAAACGGATTGGCCAATAAATAATAAAATCGCGATCGAAGACGACAGGAATTCCGCCCGTGGGTCTCGTGTTCTCTAACCCACACACGAGTTTACGGTGAACGTTATTTATTGTAAATAATCAATTTTTACATCGACATATAAAGTCAACAACCTTTATCGATAACAATCCAGCAAAAACAAAAATTGTGAGTTGAACAACAAGATGTAATAATATTTTTAGCATGTAGAAATGTTGAAAAGTTGGATCTAGCGTAAACACGCGATTCCCACTAATTAAATAAACAAATTAATAAAAAGTGCTGTTAATGTATTTATTATAAATAATCAATTTTTACATTGACATATAAAGTCAACAACCTTTATAGATAATTTAAAATTAAGTAAATTCACGAAAATTGACAATATTTTCAAAATTGAACAAAAACTTGAAAACCCGCAAGATTTTGTAAGTTGATAAAAATATTGTAAAAAGCCAGTAATTATTTTTCAACGAATGTTTTCCACTCCCAGACTAAGCATGAAGTAAAATTTCGAGTTCAGAAAAGAAAAGCGCAGCGTCCAAATCCAAATTCTGGGTTTTCTCAACTCGAAATTTTACTTCATGCGCCACGCGTATAAAAACACTGATTAATTGTTAAGTTTAAAATATTTAAAACAATTTTTTGTTACAGATTATCATTTTTCGACATACTCAAAAATTTGAAAATCAGCAATAATCTTGAAAATAATAATATTTTTAGCATGTAGAAATGTTGAAAAGTTGGATCTAGCGTAAACACGGGATATCCACTAATTATATAAACAAATTAATAAAAAATTCTGTTAATGTATTTATTATAAATAATCAATTTTTACATTAACATATAAAGTCAACAACCTTTATAGATAACAATCCAACTAGAACAAAAATTGTGAGTTGAACCACAAGATGTAATAATATTGTTAGCATGTAGAAATGTTGAAAAGTTGGATCTGGCGCAAACATGCGATTCCCACTAATTAAATAAACAAATAAATAAATAATGCGGTTAATGTGGGAACGCTAGCCGAGATTGTGGTACCGTTAAGACGAGGCCCGCCCGCAGTTTTTCTCACGTGGCTCTTTTAGAAACCGACAGTAATTGCTGTTTGAGAAACTGGAAAATGCCTGAAAGAAGATTGGAATTATTTAAATTCGTTGATTTAGCCAAAATTTACAAAAATACAATCGAAACCAAATAGAATTATTCGTCCAATCTTCAAAAATTACGGGTAATTTACAGTTTTTTTTATTTACTGACATTTTGGTTAAATAAATAAAGCAATTTAATCCGATGTATTCAACTAATTTGTCTGATTACACATCCCCTGTAGGTATCTGAATAAAATGCGAGTCAAATGCATTAAAGCGATTGTTTAAAAAAAGTGATAATAGGCAAACCAATACCATCAATGCATATTGGGTTGCCTATAATCGTTGTTGTGCGTGTGTTTTTAAATTCACTACAAACCAGTGTTTAATTCGCGTGGCGCATGAAGTAAAATTTAGAGTTTAGAAAAGCCTGAAAATTTGGTTTGGTTGCCCCGCTGCGCAGTATCAAAATTAATTCTACGTTTTGATCTGTAAAATCAATCAAAAAGACATTGCTACATTTTACAAAAAGTTTTTGTATTCTTTCATTTAAACATCAAAACTTTATAGCAATACTATAAATACTCATTCGAACGATGACATTTATAAGCAGCCTATTATAGTCCGGAACACGTATTGGTCACATTTTGTTTGTGCCTCTTTTGCGAGCCATAATTGAGTCCCATTGTACCAGTTAATCAAACGACGCGCCGGACATCTTATTGGGCTTTCACATGAATCGCAAAGGGGAACATGCAAAATCCTCTTGGTTTATAAAAGATGGAAAAAAGAACGGAACTTTTTGCATCAAATTCGAGTTAGAAGTGATTTTGTGCGAGGGAAATGACACCAGGAACAGCAATTTGAAAATACAGGGTGATTTTAAAATTACAAAACGTAAGTATTAGGGATTGTAAATTTATATTTCGCTAAATTACTGAATCACAAATGTCGTTTGTCTCAAATTCGAGTTAGAAGTGATTCTGTGCGACGGAAATGACGCCAGGAACAGTAATTTGGAAATACAAGGTGATTTCAAAATTACAAAACGTAAGTGTAAGATTGTAAATTCATAATTCTGAAAATTTATGAATCGCAAATGTTTTAAAGCCATTAAATACGCGAATATTTAATAGCATTTAATGGCTTTAACGAGGGTTTTCCACTCCCAGGTTAAGCATGAAGTAAAATTTTGAGTTTAGAAAAGCCTTAAAATGTTGTTTAGTCGCTCCGCGAAGCGGAGCGACGAAACCAAATTTTTAAGCTTTTCTAAACTCGAAATTTTACTTTATGCGTCACGCTTATAAAACACTGATTTAATGTGAAGTTTAAAAACACACATAGGCAATCCAATATACCGGGTGTTTGATTAAGCGTGATCACCGACTGAATCTCAGAAACTATGCATCGTAGAATGTTGCGATAAAAAAATTCATAGTAAAACGGGTCAAAAGAAATCGCTGAAATATTTTTTAAGTTTCTAATTTCGCCGCTGGAGGGCGCAATCTCTATCGTAAAAGATAAATACACGTTTCTATCAAATAAATTCCAAATTAAGCTATGTTGAAAATACGAAAATGTTAATCTACGCTTAGTTTTACTCAATTTCAACTTGCTTCTCGTTTCTTTGGCTTTCATACGCAGGGAAGAATGGAAGCATCTACTAATTTAACTGCCTGTAACTTTAGTTGGGTTTAACCGAATTTAATAAACTTAAGCACATTTGATTGATAATTGCACCTTCAAACGTTATTTAGTTTGATTTACTTTGGTTTTGATGCTGAGCGCCAGGGAGCGCGATTGATAGAATCACCATATTTTTTTTAATTTTCTTTAAATTTTTAAATTATAAGGTATACTGTGGTTATGTTAGTTAATTTAAATAAAAAAATACTGTAAAACTAGTGAAAACCCCATCGCGATATCTTTATCCTAGTCGGAGATATATTGAAAACTTGACAGATTGGAGGTATTTTACACCACATACTCTATAAAAATAATATAAAATCCAGTAGGCTGATGGGCTAACCAACATTGTATTCTTGTTTTATGTTAAAGGTAAAACACATTTTTTAAAAATAATAGGCTACGTGAAAACTTATATTTCATTATTCAAAGATGTGAGTAAATCAATGATTGTCAAAAATATTGAAATAGAGAAGACTATGATCTGTCAAAATTAACGCATAAGTTTATTGTTTATTAAGGAGCATATTTAAACTAATTTATAACTGCAATTAGAACAATTTATTTAAATAATGATAATAAATTAATGACAAAATCAAACTAATTTAAAGTTAATATTAACTACACTTAATGATTGTTCTTGTTGCCTTTACAAAATATAAATAAAATAATTATAGTCATTGATGTAATTTGCATTTTTTTAACGGTTTTTTGATATTAAAATTATTATTCTTACTTGCTGAAAAATAAACTACTAAACCTTGTTGGCCAAGTTAAGATTTGTATAGATGTATTGTATTGTTTTTTCTTCTATTGTTATCGTAACATCTGCCGTGGTTTTGAGAACATTTGTATAGGCAACAACAAAAATCATTAAGTGTAGTTAATTTTAACTTAAATAATAATAATAAGAAACAAAATAAAACTAATTGTTTCATTTTGTTTCTTATTTATTATTATTATTTCAACAATTTGTTATAATTACAGTTATTAATTTGTTTAAATATATACCAATGTAAGCAATAGTAAGCATAGCTTAGTTCATTTCTACATTTTTTATATTGATTGATTTACTCGCACCTTTTTCCAATAAAATATAAACGTTTGGACGAGGCTCCATTATTTAAAAAAAACGTGTTTTACCTTCTGCACATAAAACAAGAACTTATTGTTTATTAACCCAACAATTACTAAATTTTATATTATTTTTTTAGAATGCGTGGTCTAGAATAACCACATTCTGTCAAATGTTCACTATATCTCCAGTTAGGATAAAGATATCGGGATGCGGTTTTCACTAGTTTTCACAGTAATTTTCACTTTAATTAACTAACGTAACTAAAGTGCACCTTCTAATTTGAACATTTTAAGATAATTGAAATGTTACGGTTATTGTCTCAATCGGGACCTCTGACGCTTAATACTAAAACGAAAGTTAATCAGAGTCAATTACGTTTTGAAGTGCAATGAATTGTTAATAAAATGAGCTTAAGTTTAATAAATTCGGTTAAACCTATCTAAGATTACAGCTATTTAAATGAGTAGACATTTCTATTCTCCCGTGCGTCTTATGTTAGCAAAATAAACGAGAAGATAGTTGAAATTGAGCAAAATTTTGGGTAGATTAAGATTTTCGTATTTTCGACGTAGCTTGGTTTGGCATTTATTTGATAAAGAACTTGTTTTATCTTGTACAAAAGAGACTGCGCCCTCTAGCGGCTAAACTAGAAACTCAAAACATATTTCCAGCGATTTCTCTTGGCCACTTTTACTTAATTAAACACCCGGCACAACTATAACCCTGGCAACCCAATATACATTAACGATATTGAGTTGTCTATAATCACTGCTGTAATCATGATTTAACGCAATTTAGGGTTTACATAGATAAAAAATGTTGTTTGTAAACCGATCAAATAGCTGTACTAATTAACTGAAATAACAGTTAAAACGAATAATTACTTACCGGTTTGAACAGAAATATTTATGATTTATCGGTTTTACAATTCCTAGTAAGTGTATGATGAATACAGGGAGTTTTTCTTGAAAGTCAGGTTATTTTCATTAAATTTTTGGATATTTGTTGATATTTTTTAAAGAGTTTCATTTGAAGCTTTAAACGAGTGTTTTCTACTCCCAGACTAAGCATGAAGTAAAATTTCGAGTTTAGAAAAGCCCCGTGAAAATTTGTCGAGGGTTGCGCAGCGACCCGAGACAAATTTTCTGGGCTTTTCTAAACTCGAAATTTTACTTAAGGGGGTCTTCCGGTATAATTTTTTAAAAAAATCGATTTTTTTTTGTATGAAATCAAAGCTTAACATGTCTAGAATATGTGGGTAAAAGGATATTTCGATCCGGCAAATATTTACGTCGCTACAGGCCTTTGAATGCATCGCCGTCCCGAGCGGTATGGGTCGCGCAGGTATAACTTTAATCTCGAATTTCATAAATTTTGATGAGTATGAGTTTTTTGGTCCGCCATTTTGAATTTTTCAAATTTGACCTTCGTATTCAGCGACCCCGAAAACCTAGATATTTACTACTGTTTGCAAATTTTCCGCCGAATACTTTGAATTACACAGAAAAAATGTTTCGCAAACTTTAAACGCGTTTTTTCTCGAAACTACATTTTTCAAAACTGCGAGCATTCTAGCGTTTGAACGGTTCAACCAATTGACTTCGTTCTTTGCTTCCGTTATTGAAAACACTTTTCTTCATGGAATGAACTAACCTCCCGGTGCAATTTGCAATTTTAAAGATTTTTTACAGCCTGTCAAAGTCAAAAAATCGACCGAAAAACACGACTTTTTTTCAAATGCCCGCCATTTTGTCAAATTTTGAGTTTTTTCAAAATTTCGTAGTTCATTTCATTCTCTGAACTATACTCTTCAAGAAACTGAGCTGATTTTGTTTCTAGGTGACGAATAGCGACCCCTAGGCTGCTCGCAGTTTTGGAACATTACCGCCGGGCAGCCGTCATATTGGACGCCATTTTGATTTTTTCGACTCGACAAAAATCCCAATTGTAGAGCAAGGATGAATAAAGATTTTTAAAAAAACCCAGGTCGCTAACTCTTACCAGTTCCCTGGAAAAAAATCCAAAGTTTGGGTCAATTATACCGGAAGACCCCCTTAAGTTTTAATGTGAAGTTCAAAAACACAAACAACAACGCCTTATAGGCAATCCAATATACAACTATAACCGTGGCAACCCAACATACATTAACGATATTGGGTTGTAAATAATCACTGCTGTAATCAATTGATTTAATGCAATTTAGGGTTTACATAAATAAAAAATGTTCTTTGTATACCGATCAAATAGCTTTACTAACTAACTGAAATACCAGTAAAAACGGATAATTACTTACCGGTTTGAACAGAAATGTTTATGATTTATCGGTTTTACAATCCCTAGTAAGTGTATGTATGATAAATACAGGGAGTTTTTCTTTAAAGTATACTTATTCCAAATTCAGCTTATTTTCTTTAAATTTTTAGATATTCGTTGTTTTTTTCTTTTAAAGAGTTCAATTCGAAGCTTTTCTAAACTCGAAATTTTACTTCATGCGCCACGCGTATTAAACACTAAAATATTGTAAATTTTATGTATATTTGAACCTCACTTGAAATCAGTATTTTATACGCGTGGCGCATGAAGTAAAATTTCGAGTTTAGAAAAGCCCAGAAAATTTGTCTCGGGTCGCTGCGCGACCATCGACAAATTTTCACGGGGCTTTTCTAAACTCGAAATTTTACTTCATGCTTAGTCTGGGAGTGGAAAACACTCGTTTAAAGCTTTAAATTGAGCTCTTTTAAAAAATAACGGACGTCCAAAAAACTTACAGTTTATGCATCTGTATAATTATTTCTTCAAGGATTTTCAGTGCGAAGTCTGACATTTTCTGAATTTTATTTTCTGGCACTAGTGTGATATAAAGGGGAGAAAAATCTGTTCTTACAATACAATTGGTATTTCTATCGCTCTTAGAGGAGTTGCGGTGTTTTTTTGTTGTTGTTTCAAATACTTTTTGTCTTAATTGATCTTCTCTGGAATCTAACAGTTGAGTTGATTAATCGACAGCCTGGATCGATCAATCCAGCTGCGAGAGGAGTTCAACGTCCGTTAAATAATTGTCGTGTTTTGGAATTCTTGTTGAAATTCGCGACTGAGGGTCGAGAGGAATTCGCCAAACCATCTCCGGAATGATGAGGAGAGACCGTTATGGCACAGAGACGGAGACACGACCACTCTCCGGTGCAGTGACCTTGAAAATTCTACTTCCAAGCGAAAAATAAAGAGTGTGTGGGTGTATGAATTGAAATAATAAGAAAGAATTGAATGCTTAACTTTAAAAGCTCCTAGGATTATCACCTCCATCCTCTTTTACGTATTGAAATAATAAGAAACAATTGACTGTGCATTTTTGAAGGCTGCTAGCACCATCCTCTTCTTCCTCTTTTACGTATTTATCAATATTAAGATAATCTCTAACAAATGTAAATAAAACCGTGCGCAGTTTTTAATTTTGAAAGCTCCTAAGATTGTTGAGATAGTCCAAATATTGTTAAATACGTAAAAGAGGAAGGAGAGGACCGTACTAGGACCTTTCAAAAATACACAGTCAATGTTTTCTTATAATTTCAATACGCAAAAGAAGAGGAGAGCCTCTTTTGCGTATTGAAATAATAAGAGAAAATTGACTGTGAATCTTTGAAAGCTCCTAGCACCAGCCACTCCTTCCTTTTTTACGTATTTATGAATATTTGGAGGATCTCCAACAAATTTCCTAATAAAACCTCGCGCAGCTTTTAATTTTGAAAGCTCTCCTAGGATTGTCCTCTCCTCCTCTTTTGCGTATTGAAATAATAAGAAAAAATGGACTGTGTTACTTTGAAAACTCCTAGTACCATCCTATCCTTCCTCTTTTACGTATTTATCAATATTTGGACGATCTCCAACAAATTTCCCAACAAAACCTCGCGCAGTTTTTCCCCTAAATACTGGCGAATCTAGAAAATCGTCCGTCCGTGCTCAAACTCTGAATATCCAGAAATTTCCTCGCCATCTTCGTCTCGGAATTCGTTGGACCGTGAAAGAAATCAGAAAGATCCAGGAGATCATAATTACGATAGGCGCGTGAATGCATACATAAAACTTGTGTGTGTACAAAGGATTTCCCTTTTCGGTGTGCTGTGCGAGTTGCGAAACGCGGGGCGTTAATAAAACCGTTCCCATGGCTACCGCCGTCTAGATTGCCGCATGGGAATGAAAAGTTACGACCCGTGGAAGCGGCGTGTTCTCTAATTGTCGCAATGGAACCGTTTTACTTTTCATCTGCACAGCAGACACGTGACACCCCCCCCCCCCCCCCCCCCCCCATCTACTCATTCATCTGCAGAAATTTCACTCGCGGAGACTAGGATGCACAAAAGGTGTTTGTTACGTGGATAAATGGGGAGAAACTAGGAAAACAAGGGAATGAAAATGTGGATTCTTCATTCCCTTGTTTTCCAAGTTTCTTCCCATTTATGAACGATTTTCAGGTCAATATACCATTAATAACGTTCAAATCTTGGATCATTGAAAACTCTTTTGATCGTCCAAATCTCAGATAACCGATGAGATCTTCACACATGAGGCTTTGACAGTTCAGAGCAGTTTCTTATCTCGTTTTTGACAGTTCAGATCGGTCCCTCGTCTTGTTTTGATAGTTCTGATCAGTCTCTCATCTTCTTCTGACAGATCAGATCAGCCTCTCATCTTGTTTTGACGGTTCAAATCAGTCGCTAATCCTTTTTGGCAGTTTAGATCAGTCTCTCATCTTGTTATTACAGTTCAGATCAGTTTCTCATTTTGTTTTTCAAGTTCAGATCAGTCTCTCGTCTTGTTTTGGCAGTTTAGAACAATCTCTTATCTTGTTTTGATAGTTCAAATTAGTTTCCCATCTTGTTTCGACAGTTCTGATCAGTCTTTTATCATGTTTTGAAAGTTCAGATCAGTCTCAAATCTTGATTTACAGATCAACTTCTAAATTAATCTCGCATCTTCTTTGGATAGTTCTTTCTGATCAGTCTCTTCTCTTGTTTTAACAGATAAGATCAGCCTCTCGTGTTGTTTTGACAGTTCAGATCAGTCTCAAATCTTGTTTTACAGTCCAGATCAAACTCTCATCTTCTTTCGACAGTTCTTATCGGTCATTTCTCCCGTTTCAACAGTTTAGATCAGTCTCTCGTGTTGTTTTGACAGCTCAGATCAGTCTTTCCTCTCGTTTCAACAGTTATATCAGCCTTTCGTGTTGTTTTGACAGCTCAGATCAAACTTTCCTTCCGGTTCAACAGTTTAAATCAGTCTTCCGTGTTGTTTTGACAGCTCAGATCAGTCTTTCCTTCCGTTTCATCAGTTTAATCAGTTTAGATCGGTCCCTCGTGTTGTTTTGACAGCTCAGATCAGATTTCTCCCGGTCATTTCTCCCGTTTCAACAGTTTAGATCAGTCTCTCGTGTTGTTTTGACAGCTCAGATCAGTCTTTCCTCCCGTTTCAACAGTTTAGATCAGCCTCTCGTGATGTTTTGACGGCTCAGATCAGTTTTCCTTCCCGTTCGAACAATTTAGATCAGCCTCTCATATTGTTTTGACAGCTCAAATCAATGTCACATCTTTTTTTTAACATTTCCGATTTCAGACAATTAGAGAAATGATAACTTCATCGTTTGTTCCTTGATTCCAGATTCGATGCTTTCCTCTCCGCTGTCCTCCCACCAGAAGGAGCAAGACGGCGCGCCGCAAGACCCCCGACTACAGTCCCTGGAAAAACAGCTGAGCATCGAGCTCAAAGTCAAACAGGGCACGGAGAACATGATCCAGAGTATTATGGGCGGCCATTCCAGGGACAAGAAGCTCCTCGCCGAGGCCCAGCAGATGTTGCAGGACTCCAAAGCGAAAATCGAATTCTTGAAAATGCGAATTTTAAAAGTAAGAACACTATATAGAACAATTTATATTCTGAAGAACCACAATTATTTATCCTGTGATCACAAAATTTATTGATAATTATCTTTTAGTGCCTATAATGTTTTGGAAAACAAATAAATCATTGATTATTATTAACTTTGTGGAATAATCTTCTGATGACTGTTTGATCTTTGAATTAGGTGAAACACAACATCAACAACAAACATCACACGATCGGTTCTCTGCACGATCTCTCTTCGAACGGCGACGCTCGCGAAATGGAGACGCCTCTGGAGGAGAGGATAGAGGACCTGAGGCACCGTTTGAGGATTGAGGCGGCCGTCGTTGAGGGAGCCAAAAACGTCATCAAGCTGTTGCAGAACGGTAGCAAGGAAAAGAGCGATAAACGAGCACTCTCCGAGGTAAGATAATCTTTTTAGGTCGGAGTTTAAGTTCAGCTCTGTCGACAGCAGCACCAATTAGAGCGGTGCTGCTGTCGATAGAGCTGTAAAGCTAAGTCCTGTTACATACGTAACCGCCCTGCAAATACCCCGCAACCGCGTTGCGAAGGGTACATGAATCAATGGAGCTTGACATACAAACCGCGGTATGTTAACCGGATGTTAAATTTCCGCGGCTGCGAGTCGTGTATAACGGACTAAGGTCAGAAGAACATTTTCGTTGCGATCTCTAAAAGATGTTTCCTTTGTTTGAGTCGCTGCAAAATAAAAGCTTTAGATTGTGTCGTAAGACGATTACGAGAGATAAAATTAACGCTAATATTTACATATTTCGTCGGAAAAGCGTTTGTAGTATTTTTAAACAAAACGCGCGTCTTTGCCAAATCATCGTCGGAACGGCGTCGCAACGTTCGACTTTAGTGCCCGACTAAATTCGGCCGCGTCAACTCGACTCGCACGATCCGCAACGTCCTCGCGAAAAGTGTCACCTGTTTACAAAAAAACCACCCAGTGATTTAAATAGTGAACCGTTGCGAATGGGCGTCCATTCAAAGGGGATTTTAGGAAGTGGTTTTTTTAAAAGTGTATAAATGGATGTGATTGCAGTGAAAATGGCGGTGTTAAAAATAGTCCTCAGGTGTGGACCGAAATTAAGTCACTGAACTCGACTCGCGCGCGCTGTTTCGTAGAAGTTTACGACCATGTGATCGTGTTTGAGATTGCGTAAGATTATGTATACCAGGACGGATCCTTCGCAGCAGTGGACTGTGCATGCGCAGTTTACCATTTCCCATGATGGATTGCACGAAACGCCTGCTCCGCAAACTAGGACCGAGCAGGATGAAAACGGGGTTAGGATGGTGTACACCTGGACCTCGCAACCTGGAGGGGGTGTCGAAGTTCCAAGCGATTCGGCGGAGAATTTATCGCAAAATTCGTTTCAACGGGGAAACATGGTTTTTACTTCAACCCCGCCTACTAGGAGAGAGGGTGGTGAGAGTTTAAGGAAAGTTTATCCTGATGGGGATAGTATGAGTAAACTTTATCCCGATCGTGATGGAGTGAGGAAAGTTTATCCTGATAGTGATGGTATAAGGAAGGTCTACCCTGCTGGAGATGGTGCAAGGAAAGATCATCCTGATAACGATTCCAGCAGAAGGAGTTATCTCAGTAATGATAACACCAGAAGATCTTATCCTGACGATGCTAGTAAGCTCGGTCTTAACGTTGATTCATCAGGATACGGAAGCGAATTGCTTTCCCCGAACTCCTTCGCCAGCGCGAACTTTCCAAGAAGACCCTCGGTGCCTTACAACAGACGCTGCCGCAGCACCTGCAGCATAGTCCTCTCGACCAACATCAACGAAATCAAAGATGATTCAGAGAGTCAGAGCCAGTGCGGGAGGACGCATAGCCTGCGGTGCCAAACTCCCACGCTCAGGTGCGAGCGCAAAGATGCCTTCTACGGCTGCGGCGATCCCTGGTGCTACCATTCCAACTACGGGGAGGACCTCCGCTTCTCCCCCGTTCCCGAAGGCGAGGAGTACTCGTCCTCTAGCAAACGACCTTCCAGGGCGAGCACCTACACGGCCCACCGTTCGAAGAGCTCGCCGCCCAGGTTCGAAAAGTGGCGGGATGCTTCGGTGCAGACGCACGAGATGGTGGACAAGTGCACCTCGCCTTTTTCGCGGATGGGGAGTTTTGATTTCAGTAAGGGAAAGAGCGAAAAAAGTGGGAAAGAGGGCGCTGCTTCTCGCGGCGGGGGGTTGAAGAAGAGGGCCCAGGTTTATGGCCCGAGGAGGAAAACGGAGCCTGTACATCAAAGATCTCAATCACCTTCTTCTATCACACCTGATAGTCTTGATAGTTTAAAGGTAGCTTGCTTAACATTTACTTCACGCAGAAAAAATAATCAAGTTAAGCATATTAGCGGAGGTCGCGAATTACCCACGAAATTTGAATTGTATATAAGTTTTGATTGCAGTAGAGACCAGAATTCAACTTGCAATAAATTTAAGTTAATGAATGTTTATAAAATATTTCACTAAGAACAAAAAAAACGTAGTCTGGTAAAAATAAATGTTGGAAATACTGCTTTAATATACGAAAATACTTAATTTTAAGCAGGGGGAAACCAATTGATTTGATGCATCAATGGGTTTCCTCCTGTTTAAAATCAAGTTTGCCGTATGAAACGCAGAAGCTTTTTATTTCAATACTTCTTGCAATCAAATCGATTATTTTGTAGACCTCTGCTAAACAACTTTAAAAAAACATGAATATTTTTGTATTGGTCTTCGTTATAAACCGGGAATATTTCACGAGGCAAGTTTCTGAAAATTCCATTAGCTATATTCAGACTAATTTGTAAGTCATGGTTCTTTATAAACATCCATATTTCAAACTACAGACAAATTTCTGTTTATACAAACACCCATTTATCCGAATTATCAATTTGCATACCGGCAATTTTTCTACCAATTTTTCAGGTTGCTGCCAGAATTTGTTTGAATTACGCGGTTCTGCGACACGGCCGTTTGTGTTTTGCGCAAGTGTCGATGACATTAGGACATCCCACGAAAATAACCACCGCTCGCACGCACTGGTCTAAAAATCGACCGACCGCCGTGATCCCCTTTTCAAAAATAGCCCGATTCATCTACCGAAATACACGACTGTATCTCTGAAAAAGACCAGACAGATAGATGCACACTTGTGGAAAGCGAAAATCAGAAAATTAAATTGAATAACTGAAAATGTTCAACTAATAAAATTTCCGGGATTAATACAAAATTAATAGAATTCAATAACTTACCTTTAACGAAGTGTCTACCCCTTCATTAAACATGAAGTAGAAATTAAGAAAAGTAACTGGTCAATACTTGACTCTGGAGTACAGCGCCCACTAGTTTTTTTGCAGGTTCAAATTGAACTCATTCAAAAACCATATATCCCTCAAAATGCATATGTTGAATCGGGATATGTATACTCGAAAGAAATATTCGCCGTATGTAGCGCGTCTAATATTTGTTATATAGGTAAATTATTTTAAACAGTCGGGGAAACAATTTTGAATCAGGGAGAAGTCTGGGATATTCAATATTTCAGATTGATCACGAGCATGCATCAAGAAGGCCTAATACAAAAATATTCCGTTTTCGAAACAATATCAATAGGAGCGAGTCTTCATTTTCATTTTACAAATTATTTTTAGACAACAAAACGTGCTGTACGCACGCCAGGTCGCCTCCAAGTCCCCCAAGCCGTAAAAAACTCAAATACCAGCAACTCCAGCGACCCCAACAAAAAACCACGCACCGTTCACATAGACGTCTACTGCACTGGCACTGAACTAGACAGCGATTCGAGCTCCTCATCAACAGATTCCGATGAAAAAACCGCTTCATCCCCGCAAACGGTTTTCGAATCGGGAAAAGTCAAAATCACGCATAAAAGAGAGGAGGAGGATTCCATGCTTCCTTACAAGCTGAGGGAGAATTTGAATTTAAAAGCGAACCCAGCGCAGCAGGGTAAAGAAAACGAAAGCGAGCTCGATGATCTAAGCACGGCTTATCCATCGAGGAGCTCGTTTTCCGGGTTAAGGGATATCGATAGTAGTTTTTCAAGCGTTCCTCCTTCCTGGTCAACAATGAGCATGTCCAGTAGCTGCGCAATTCCCGACGATGAATCGCTTTCAATCAACACGTCTTGGAAAGACACCGTTTCCGATTTTGGGAGCATGAGCAGGTCGAGCATAGCCCAAACGGATAGCCTGGATTTCGTCCCGAGGAAGCTAATCCAAAATCAAACTAGATCAAGCATAGATGAGCTTCCGGAGAGGGAGCTGTTGGAAACTCCAGTTAGTATCCAAGCGAGTGATAGTTTCGAGTACGAGGATTCCGAGGACAGGGCGAGGATACAGCTAATGGAGAATCTGTGGAGGAGCCCGCAGGTGGAGAGGAAGCACATGCTCCAGCAGCGGAGGATGAAGGAGTACATCGAGAAGCGGTTGAGTGATAAGAGTTTGCCAAAATGGGAATCGAAGGATACGGAAAGTGATGGTTCCGATGATGACGAGGAGAAAGGTTGGAGTTTTGTTAAGGATGAACCAGTTAAGGCAAAAAAGTTGGAAAGGGATACCACGGTGAGAAAGGCTAGTAGAGATGAGTTGGAAAAGGATGCCACAGTAAGCAGAGTTAGTAGAGATAAGTTCGGAAGGGATACAGGTAGTAGAGATGCGTTAGTGAGAAGGGTTGGTAGGGATGAGAAAGAGGAACAGTTAGTTTGTGAAGAAAATAAGTTGTTAACGGCGTGTAGTAAATCTCCTAGTGTTTTGATTATAAAACAGAAAATGAGCCAAAATCCAACCCTACGCGCGCCTTTTACTTTAGTCCCTGGGGTTTTCACCGAGCAACGAGAGAAGGCGAAAAGATTCGGAAGGATAGTCGATGTTTTCAAGAAACCAGGCCACCATATAGGGCCAGCTAAAAATCCGGATTGCACCTGTGATCACTGTAGGAGTTATTTCGAGAATTTCATCGGATGCAGAGGAAGGGCCCGCTCGGTGGATTCCAATTATTCCAACTATTACAACTGGAGGGAATTATCAAGGGGATCGGAACCGCCTGATCGATTAGGCTCACGCCAGGAAAACATGAGCGCTTCGCATTTGGGTTGAATTTATTTCAATAAACGCTTTTTTATATTATTTTTTGTAACAAATAAGCTTCAAATAAAATAAATTATACACACACATAAAACAAACTTCCAGTGATTTGTGTAAACCAAAATAAAATCAATTGGTGAGTGTTTCGTGCGGACCCACTTTAATCGATTTTGAACGAAATTTGTGTTTTTTGTAGGCTCAAGCTAGTTTATCAGCGAGCAGCAAAAAACTGGACCTACTAAGAAAATCCTTGGAACTCCGTCGTCAAGAACTCCCGCCGGGTAGCCCGGCTTACACTCAGCTGAAACGCGAATTGCAGAACGTGCAATCCGCTAGCCCCTTGCCAGTCCAGTACACCAGTCTGCAGCCCTTCAGGGAGTCTACGGACGGGGGGAAGTACAGTACATCACACTCGACGTTCAGCAGGTGTGCAGCCGTCACGGGGACGCTGGAGGTGCGGCTGATGGGCTGCCAGGACCTGCTGGAGGACGTGCCGGGCAGGTCGAGGAAGGACAGGGACGCGAGTTCCGGCGCGAGTGATCTCAGGACTTTTATGAAGGGGGTGACCGGGAGGAGCTCGTCGAAGAGTTACAGTGTAAAGGACGAGATTAGCAACGAGATCATGGCGGTCATCAGGTTGGACAATCAGCCGGTCGCCCAGACCAATTGGAGGCCTTGTTCACAACAAGCATGGGACCAAAGGTACGTGTACTTTAATTATTCAAAAAATAGCATATGACAAAAATTCATCGCCAATGACACGAACGCTGCGTCATCAGACATACTGTAGACTTGCTGGGCTTAGCGTTTGTGCCAAACGCTGCGTCATCGACCATACGGTAAAGCCTTGTTTGACTCAGCGATTGCGTTATTGGCAGAATGCAATGGGAGATTGTAAAGTTAGGTTAATTATGATGGCGATGTGCATGCTAAGTGACAGATGATGGATTTAGGATAGGCAAGTTGAGAAATGTGGTTAGTTTAGGTTAGATAACAAACTGCAGAATCATGTTATCAGACATATGGTAGACTCGCTCGGCTCAGCATTTATCAGTATTTGTTTTGTTGGCAAAAGCTTCACCTTTGACGCTGCGTCATCGGTAAGGTAAATACTCGCTTAATGCAGCGCTTACGTCATTGGCGATGAATGGGTTACTAAATTGGTAGTAACAATGGTGATTTCCTTAGAAATTTATGATTTATTTGTGTCGGTTAGGTTTTCTATCGAACTAGACAAATCAAGAGAATTGGAGATTGGTATTTACTGGAGGGACTGGAGATCGTTGTGTGCCGTTAAATTCTTGCGATTAGAAGAGTTCATTGATGACGTGCGTCACGGCATGGCGCTGCAGTTAGAACCGCAAGGGCTGCTTTTCGCAGAGGTGCGTCTTGTTCTTCTCTCTTTTATTCTAAAAAAATGTTGATATACAAATAGTTGGTCTGTCTACTAAGGGCCAGTTGCAACAAACACGTTGAACTAATTCAACTTTGAACTCAAGTTCAAACGGTCAATTTGAACTTAAGTTCAGCTTGAATTCGAGTTTCAACGTTTTTGGTTCAACTGGGCCCAAGTCATGACATTCAAAAATTTGACCGACAACGGATTGAAAGACAGTTGACCAAGTGTTTGGTTGGTTCAACATTTTAGTAGAATATTGTTTTCCAGGGCTCCGCAAGTTTTTCTTTTTGTTTGAAAAAAGTAATTATGTTGTGTGTAGATTAAGTTCCTGAATCCGATGATTTCCAAACGGCCGAAACTGCAAAGGCAGCGCAAGATCTTCAAACAGGAAATCAAAAACTTCCCCAGGGCCTACCAGATGAACATCAACGTGGCCACGTGGGGACGATTGCTCAAGAGGAACACGCCGGGTATACAGAGTAATATTAATCCACAAACGCCAAACGAAATGTTACAGGTAAGTCCTTTCATTTTGATTGTTTATTTTTGGTAATGTGATGATGTTTGTTCTTCTGTGAAGCAATATGATTATGAATCACCCCCGGAGGATAAACCGGAAACCCCCGGTGAAACCCCCGATCCGCAACTGGGAGGCCTCGGCGGACAGAGACCTCTGGGATTGGGGGTGGCCGTACTGCCACCGGAACCTCCACCAACGCTGCCATCGCAACCCCCGCCAGTTGCTAAAAAGCGGGCTCCGCAGACACCACCTCCAGTTCCACCGAGATTAGACTTAGACGAGGTAAGAGCGAATAGATATAGATAGTCAAACTAAAAAAATTAGATCTATAATTTAAAAAAGAAACACAAATCTTTGCATGATTTACATTACGGCTTTTGGAGCTAAACTTTTGTAGTTTCGAAAAACAGCTTGAATCTTTATTTCTTGCCAAAAAATAAAAGCAGGTAATCTTCCCCATTATGAACAAGCGAAAATTCTTACTCTTATCGTAATAGGAAATGAACATTCAGGACTATTTTTCTTTCAAACTATTATAAATTGGATGTCCCTAATGTATATACATATTGTTTGGGTGATTTGATCTTGTGTTTCTTCCCAATGCACCCTTTATTATTTCGTAAGCATGTCGAAAACACACAATTATTTCACTTTCAGAGCGCCGTACTGCGCGAATTCGACTTTTTAAACCTAGAAGAGCGGACCCATAGACCAATGGGTCCTCTGTTAATACCTTCCGCACCCACCACACCAATCGCACACGAGAACATCGCGCTTCCGACACCCGAGCCCGTCGTAGAGTTCCCCGACGACGAGGTAGTTGTACAATATTCACCGCGAAAACCTTCCGTAATACAAAAGCCTCATTTCACTAAAAACTTGCAGATCCCGCTCTATGATCCCGCCAATGTGGTCCGACGTCCGGTGGCGAGGGAGTTGGGGTACAGGGACAGCGCCTACGAGAGCAGGAGGCACTCGCAGCACACCGGATTGAGCATGGAGCACTTCAAGTTGATTAGCGTGCTGGGCAGAGGGCATTTCGGCAAAGTCATCCTCTCGCAGTATAAAAATACCGGAGAGTACTTCGCGATTAAGGCGTTAAAGAAAGGAGATATCATCGCCAGGGACGAGGTCGAGTCGTTGCTTTCAGAAAAACGCATTTTTGAAGTTGCAAACTCGACGCGACATCCGTTCCTGGTGAACCTGTTCTCTTGTTTCCAAACTGATGCCCACGTGTGTTTCGTGATGGAATACGCGGCTGGTGGAGATCTAATGATGCACATCCACTCCGACGTATTCAGCGAGCCCAGGGCTGTTTTCTACGCGGCTTGCGTGGTCCTAGGGTTGCAATTCTTGCACGAGAACAAGATTATTTACAGGGATTTGAAATTGGACAACTTGCTGCTGGATACTGAGGGTTACGTTAAAATCGCCGATTTCGGGTTGTGTAAGGAGGGGATGGGTTTCGGGGATCGGACTGGAACTTTCTGCGGGACTCCCGAATTTTTGGCGCCTGAGGTACTAACGGAAACCTCTTATACCAGAGCGGTCGATTGGTGGGGATTGGGCGTGCTCATTTTCGAAATGCTCGTTGGTGAAGTAAGTCAATCGAAATTGCATAAATTAATTGCTTATACTAAATGTGGTTCTTGATTTAGTCACCTTTCCCGGGAGACGACGAGGAAGAAGTCTTCGATTCCATCGTTAACGACGAGGTGCGGTATCCTAGGTTCTTATCATTGGAAGCCATAGCAATCATGAGACGAGTAAGTTGAAAATGTCGCTTACATTTGTTTTGGAAAACGGTATATTTTTTTTAATAGTTACTTCGAAAAAATCCTGACCGGAGATTGGGTTCGAGCGATCGCGACGCTGAAGACGTCCGTAAACAAGCCTTCTTCAGGAACATCAGCTGGGATGATTTGCTGCACAGGAAGATCAAACCACCTTTTGTACCAACAGTGGTAAGTTTTCAAAATGAAGTAACTATCAGTTTGTTTATCACATTAAACTTAGTAGTTTGTGATGATTGAATCAATTTGAAGCTTCTAATGAGTGTTTCCACTCCTTGGTTAAGCCTGAAGTTAAATTTCGAGTTTAAAAATGTATACTTAACCAATTCAACAACCTGTACAAGGCCGTAGCCAGGGGGGATATGGGGGTTCACGCCCCTCCCCCGAAATTTTCAAAATGTTAAATTTGATTATGTAAAAGCTGCTCTGTAACGTCAAAAACAAAATGTTCACCATTAATCCCCCCTAATTTTTTTTCTGGCTACGGCTTGGAACTTATATGTTAAATTAAATTAATTTGCCTTGTCGTTTTAAAATCAAACTTATATTTTTTTTATTATAGCATTCTTTGGAAGATGTGAGCAATTTCGACGAAGAGTTCACTTCGGAAAAGCCCCAATTGACGCCCCCGAAGGAACCTAGACTGCTGACCGATCAGGACCAAAACCTGTTCAAGGACTTTACGTACATGGCAGACTGGTGCTGACACGAAATCCCCCCCGCCGAAAAGTAAATAAGTTGCCAAAACACACTCCCACAAAAAATACACACTTTTTTCTTTCTACAAAAACATTTAATCAAGCTAAACAAAAGAGAAACTGGAAGATCTCAAAATGGAAAGTATAAGGAAAAAAACGAGTACTTGTAAATTCATAAGAAGACGAGTTGTACTTGTTAATTCATTAGGAAACAAGTACTTGGTAAATGAATGAATATTTTTTTCACTTGCAAATTAAAAACTCCTTTTTTTAAGTAAACATATTAACAGTAGGCTGAATATTTTCAGTGTTTAACAAAAACACTTGTTATTGTTTTGGTGAGAATTATTTTTTGTTATATATAAATAAATAAAACAATTATACATATATATCACGAACAAGTTAATTTTTAATAATTTATGTACATGGTTAGTTTAACGGATTTATTATTATTATTACAAAAACGCGATTTTTTCCTCTTTTGTAATCGATGCGTGCGGACGAACGATTTTTATTGTAAATAAATATTTTAATTGTTTAGTGTTAGTGATAATAAAAGAAAAAAATACGTTAATCACACTTGCGTAATTTAAATGAATATATACAGGATGTATAATCTGAATGTAACCGAGTGAGCTGAGCATTAAACAAGAAAATCAACAAACACCGTTTCATGTAATTCGAGTTCTTCCACACTTGTGCGATCGTTTGTTTGTTTAGAAGTATTGTGTAACACATTAATCCTAGTTTTTTTTAAAGGTAAAATTCATTAATGAGCGCATTCATCAGATAAAACTGTTGGGAGTTTGATGGGAACAGTTGGAATTTTTTTTTGATGGACGCACTGTCACAGCAAACACGTTTGCCATTTTTGCAAGCATTACAAATAGAATGGCTAGAGTAGCATTCATTAGATACCAACGTAAAGCGTAAAAAAAATCCAAACATGTTGAGAGTATATTTTTCTGATGAATTCGTCTAATCATTATGAAAATAATTAATCACAAATAATATAAAATAATTTAATAGTTACTTTTGTAAATTAAATTGGTTTTGTTTTACGTATATGTATTTTATTTTTATACTAGCTTCGGCTTAATAAATTCTAAATTTAAAAAATTCATCAAGTACATAAGAAATAAATAACGCTGAGTGAATTTTACCTTTAAAACAGATGGTTTATTTTGGTTATGGTCGTGTTGAGACTGCGAATGGAGTAACAGACTTATAACTACTTGACGTGATAATGACGTCAAATGGCGTGTGTCTGCTGCCAGGAAATTTCCAATTTTTTTTAAGTTATAATTTTTGTGTGCGTTCGTATCTAAAAGAAATAAAAATAAAGCGGTTAGTGCCTGGTTTGAAAGTGATTTTTGCGGCTCATAATATTTGTATATAGTAGTTTAACTAATAATCATATTTTTCGATGCTTTAACATATCTAAATTATGTAACTTTTAATACATACATATAAATATATATTAAATGATTATACATCATTAAATTCCGAGTGTTTATTTTCATCTACAAACAAATTCTAACTTAAATATCTGTATGTGGAAGGTAAACTACAATTTTTGTTTTTTTATACTGTTAGAATCAATGCCGTAGCCCCCCCCCCCCCCCCGCCCCCCGAAATATTTAAAATGTTGATTTTTTGTATGTAAAAGCGGCCCTGAAAGAGCAAACAATTTTTTTACTAGTAACCCCCTGAATTTTTTTCTAGCTACGGCTTTGGTTGGAATCAGGATTGTTTTACTCGATCAAAGGTAAATACCACTGTAAAATTGAAAAATGTGATTGTGTAGTTTACTTCCCACATACATATATTGAAGCATCGTTTCAAAAATAAAAAAAGATGCGTCTCATCATCCACTTGAAGTTGAGATTTTACTCAATAGAGGGCGACGCAATGAAATTTTAAGCCAACAGGCCGGTTTTCCCCAAATTGATCGCACAAGCAGATTCCTCGCCAATCGTTTAATTCAACATCGAAGGCGTCTTCAAAATTACAAGCCACTTCTTGACCATCATCTTAAGGAGCCATCTTCAAATGCAAAATAAAAACCACCAAAATTTACAAAAAAAACTTTAACAATTATGGAAGTGGAAACACTCAGTCCAAACTTTAAATTGAAGCAAGAACATTTTTATAACAAAAACAATCACTGTTTCAGACACTGAGAACTAAAACATACAAAAAAACCTGTATTTAATTTAAATGATTCAACTGGAAAAGAATAAAATGTTTTATTGAAATATTTCAATGAGAAGAAATAATCGTGATTGACAGGCCGATTTTTGATTTTTATTTCCTCTTGGTCTATTTAATTTTTAGTAAAATTGTGTTATATATTTCCTCCTGCTTTTTATAAATGTATTTGTAAGTAATCATTGTTTCTATTTTTCTCTTTACAGTTTATTTCTTTTTTTCTTCTTGATTGTTTAATCTGTACTGTACTGTCTCCTACTTTCTTTTTATCCTTTACATCATTAATTGTTTTGTCGTCTTCGCATTTATTTGTTTCTTTACCTTCAGGCTACTCTTCTGTTTTCTCAACATTTTCAGCTTCGTCTTTTATTGGGCAGAGTGAATGTAAATGGTGCCGTTTGTTTTTGAGATAATCTGGAATGACTGCTAAAAGGGTGAAGCTCTTAACCACTTCTATTACAACGGTGACATCAGCATTTTTTAAATCAACTTTATACTCAGGACACTTTTTGGCGGTCATTTCCATAACGGCCTTAATGACTTCGTCTTTCGATAAACTGGTGTTATTCTGATGGTTGTAATCGATGGAAAATGTTTTCATGTCTTCGGTGAAGGAGTTCCCGACCATATACTTTAAAGCCCTCTTGATGTCATCGATTTCCGCTTTTGAAATTTTCATCATGGGGACTCAACAAAAACCTCGTTTTTGTAATTGTATCTTTGATTACAGAGTATATTTCCATGGGGTCTTCTAAAGTGTGGATGAAGATCAAGTTTTTGGCCCCCGAATCGACCATTTAGAATCGTGGCGGCCTCTTTTTCATTATTACCATATATGGTAATATTTCTTCGATTTCTTTATATTCCTCCTCTTCGGATGGTAGGTAGAATTCCTCTGCGAACTCGTTGAGTAATCGGTGGGCTTCCTCTATGCTATCCTTCTCTCGGTTGTTGCAACTGAACAAAAATCCTTTCAAGCCGTATTCCAATTCGTACTTGTGGACTTTCTTCGGTTTGTTTTTGTGGACTTTCTTCCTACGCTTCTTTTTATCCATCACTTGATTGATTAATTAATTACCAGTGTAGGTAAATATAAATATTTACAGTTATAACCTCGCTTTTTATTTAGTTCTGTAATGCGACCAGACCCAGTCGACTCCATATGATTCTATGAGTTCACAAATATAGTTGACCGACCCACTAGATGGGAGGGCGCATATGTCGGAATTTCAAATTTCCCGCAATTTCTAACGTGGGCTCGTTTTCATTCAACAGCTGTCAGATCCGTCGGATGTGAAAGCACAAAAATGCTGATAAGACGAAATCGTCTCGAGATGAGCGTTAATAAATATAAATAATTACAACCGTAAGTATGTAAAATATTTATAAATTTTAACCTACTGTGTATTATTTTAAATAAGTGTACAGTCAAACAAATTTAAAACCAGGGTGTTACTACATTATTTCTTCCTAGTACATGTGGATGATCTTCAAGTATACTAAATATCCATGGTCGTGGATATTTTCATCATACTGAACTAGGAGCATTTTTTCATGGAGTAGATCCCCGTTATTGTTGGATTAAGCAATTCTGAATCTTTGGGGATGGGCACATTAATAATTAAAACCGTAAGTTTATGTAATATTTTAAGTTTTTAAGGCATTGTCTATTCTTTTAATTAAATCTGCAGTCAAACACATTTAAAACCAGTGTGTCTACATTATTTCTCTTTATTTCTTCCTAGTATTCGTGAATGATCTTCAAGTACTATGCATGACACAACCACGGACGTGGAGTTTCTCTTCACGCCGGGCTAGGAGCATACTTCCATGGAGAATGTTCCCGTTGCTGTTGTATCAAGCAATTCTGAAATTTCATCTAGTCACAAAGTACGATCTCAGAACATAAAATAATGTCTTAAATTCAATTACACGGTTTTTCTATTGCATTTCACTATTGTTCAAATAAGATTCACTATATCCCAAATATCTTTCACCTTGTCAAATATAAGTCAAAAGATTTCCCGATTTACAAAATAAGTTTCACCATATACCAAATACTTCCCTTTAATATTTTTGCTGAACATTTTTGCAGTAACAATAACTTTCTTCTGGAAATATTTTATTTGTATTTATACATACAAGGAGTTTTCTTTTAAGTATACGTATTTCAAATTCAACCTATTTTCTGTAAATCTTTAGATATTCCTTGGTTTTTTTTAAGTTCAATTTGAAGCTTTAAGTGAGTGTTTTCCACTCCCAGACTAAGCATGAAGTAAAATTTCGAGTTTAGAAAAGCCCCGTGAAAATTTGTCGAGGGTCGCGCAGCGACCCGAGACAAATTTTCTGGGCTTTTCTAAACTCGAAATTTTACTTCATGCGCCACGCGTATAAAACACAGATTTCAAGTAAAATTAGAATGTACATAAATTTTACAATATTTTAGTGTTTTATACACGTGGCGCATGAAGTAAAATTTCGAGTTTAGAAAAGCCCAGAAAATTTGTCTCGGGTCGCTGCGCGACCCGAGACAAATTTTCGCGGGGCTTTTCTAAATTCGAAATTTTACTTCATGCTTAGTCAGGGAGTGGAAAACACTCGTTTAAAGCTTTATATTGAACTCTTTTGAAAAACAACGAATGTCGGAAAATTTACAGCTTATGCATATGTTTACCTTAAAGAAAAATTCACTGTATGGAACACTACTTACGCCAACAACCTTATCCGGATAAGGAGACCTCTTATTTCATTTCTAAGATGCATTTTTTGACGAACTGCAGACATTTTGTTGAGAAGTGAAATATAATTAGGTTTTGACAAGTAACGAAATATATTTGTTATAACTTTTTAAATATACATTTAACATGTTCATTAGGTCTTTGGTATTTTTCGCATCGCACGGTAATTTAATACTGTGCGATGTTCCCCGCACCGCACCCACCATTCAATGTTATGGTGGGTGCACCGCACACCCCGCTTAGCAAGAATCCCGCCCGCTCCCCGCGCCTAATGACGTCATTTGCGATTGCAGCGTTGTCTCATTGAGTGGGTCGGTTAACTAAAATCATGATATGTGGAGCCCCCTATGAGTTATCAATCTAATTTAATCTATGAATGCGACAACTTGAAAATAAAAAAATATGTTTAAGATGTGCAAGCTAATATTTTAATTTCAATTAACAGCGCCTCGAGTGGTCGAGTTCTGTACTTCGAGGTGTTAGTTCACTACCGGACACAGTAGCGCTGTCATTTTTAAAATTAAGATTGGAAATTGTCAATCTTGAACTTATTATTTTCTATGATTTTATCGTTGCATAGAAAATTCACCGCAAAGAAAATTCGCTGCATCAAAAATTGAAATTTTTACGCGGGATAAATTAAATAGCGCCATTTGAAATAAATGCCGTAAAAAATATGTTTGCTGCATACAGAGAACTTTTCTTTTAGCCCGATGTACATTTTTAGGCATCATTCACATACAGAGAGTTTTATGTAACACCGAACATGCCAGAAAATATTCAATGTTAATTTTCCTATGTTCGATGTGTTCTGGGACGCATCAAAGCATTGAGTGCGATGTGATTGGCTCTGATTTTAGTAGTTCTAACGCAACTTACATTTAACGTCAAAATGAAATGTGTCATTCATTAATCGCCTACATCCCTAATGGAATGTTAATATTAAACAGAAAAGAAAAATGAGAAAGAGGAGAAGTGGTTTAGCTTAAATGCAAAAATAATAGAAAAACAAACTCCTATTACTTCTGTTTGCTAGTATTTCAAGATAAGTGTATACATTGCTTCAATTTCACTCGAGATTATTAAGAACGTCGATTCAGCGTATTGTCTAAACCTTTGATCAGGACCACCCCAAGTACGTACCAGCAAAAATACCGTCACAAAACTGTCTTTCGGACTAGCACAACAACACTGGGATGTTAGGTGTGCTGCTTCATTTGGCAAACATTTCAATTTTCATTTATTTGTTAACATAACACTCAATAAAGATAATGTAGATGTATTTATTACTTTATTAACTGCGTAACTTACAATGAATTCAAGATACAGTGATTTTTTTTTTAGGTAAACATGCACAAGCTGTAAATTTTCCGACATTCGTTGTTTTTTAAAACCGTTCAATTTGAACCTTTAAACGAGTGTTTTCCACTCCCAGAGTAAGCATGAAGTAAAATTTCGAGTTTAGAAAAGCCCTGTGAAAATTTGTCGAGGGTCGCGCAGCGACCCGAGACAAATTTTCACAGGGCTTTTCTAAACTCGAAATTTTACTTCATGCGCCACGCGTATAAAATACAGATTTCAAGTGAAGTTCGAATATACATTAATTTTACAATATTTTAGTGTTTTATACGCGTGGCGCATGAAGTAAAATTTCGAGTTTAGAAAAGCCCAGAAAATTTGTCTCGGGTCGCTGCGCGACCCTCGACAAATTTTCACGGGGCTTTTCTAAACTCGAAATTTTACTTCATGCTTAGTCTGGGAGTGGAAAACACTCGTTTAAAGCTTTAAATTATAGTACAAAAAAAAACAAAAAGAATCTAAACATTTACAAAAAAATTGGAATACGTATACTTAAAAGAAAAACTCCCTGTATGTTTCACGACAGTATTAATCCCGATTGTCTTAAAATGCCGATGTCTTGCTTTGGACAAACAAGTATGTTCCATATTCTCACACACTGCACTTACCATAAACGCACAAGATTTAATAATTGACATAGTTTATTTTGACGTTACATGTCCCCTATTTACATTAGTCCTAATTTGCATTAGAACTACTAAAAATCGTAACCAATGAAATCGCACCCAGAAGAATGTAAATTGGGTTGACTATATTACCATTGGAAATCGTAGCCAATCACATCGCACTCAATGCTTTGATGCGTCCCAGAACACATCGAACATAGGAAAATTTACAGCGAAAATTTTCTGACATGTTCGGTGTTACATAAAACTCTCTGTATGTATTTCTTGGCCTTTACATTAAATCAGTGTTTTATTCGCGTGGCGCATGAAGTAAAATTTCGAGTTTAGAGAAGCCTGAAAATTTGGTTTGGTCGCTCCGCGAACCAAATTTTCAGGCTTTTCTAAACTCGAAATTTTACTTCATGCTTAATCTGGGAGTAGAAACACTCATTAGAAACTTCAAACTGAATGCTTTTATAAACATCGGGAATGTAAACTTCAAAAAGAGAATTCCTTGTATGCTTCGTTAGATTTAAATAATTGTTTAATTGTTAGGCTTCATGCATAGTCTATTTTTAATATTTTGTTGATTTGTTAATTTATTTAAATGCAGCGAAATATTATAAATTTGAAAATGAATGTTTTTTAAGCAATATAAAATTATAATTACGTCTAAGTTAAATTTGGATTACAATTTATTTGATGTTAAAAAACAATAGCCTCTTGAATATATCCTGGCACGCACAAGCCTGATTATCTCCCGTTTAATTTTATTACAGACTGCCTAAAGTGTGTTACGCAAATAAATACAATCACTACTAAAAATAATCTATTTGAAGTGAAGGTTCTTAATAGATAGAAAAACAAAACATTACAGTTTGATTAACTAATAGAATTTAATAACCTTTTCAAGAGAGAGTATGTAATGTTTTACCTAATATAAAATATGTTCAGTAGAGTAACTTAAATCAAATCAAAAAATTATATACAATTTTTTGTCAACGATATTTTATTATTTATACACCGAGTAACAATCATTCATCATTTTAAATAGAATTATGATGATGATAGGAATAAATTTGTGTATATACACATCAACGCGTAATTATAGCGCAACTGGTGTGTTTTTAGATTTTTCGAAATGTTTCAATTCCGTCTGCGCGCCCGCACAGTCGTATTTTTTTCGATCACAATTTTGCGAATGATGTCACTTTCTATTTATCCAGTTAGAATTGAAATACACGCCTGTTATTTAAAAACACACAATTTGAATTCAATTACAGAACCTTTCAACCTTGTACACAGTACTCACACACAAATTATTCTATAATAATAATAATAATAATAATAATAAACTGTTTATCGATCAACGTATGCAGCGAATAACACAATTAAAAAATTCAATACATATAAACACAATTGTTGATCAAAACGGCTGTATTCAGTTTAATTAAAAACAATTAATTAAACTGATCTTCCATACAACCGTTGGACATATTAAGAATATAATTCAAGTGGGGGGTAAAAGTGCATTTATAAGTAAGAAAGAAGTAAGAAAACAGAAGAAATCTCACGTCAGCAATTTTTTTTACATGTTTTGGAGTGCTAGGAATCAGTTTAACATCTGATATTAGAGTTCACCAAAGCAGTCTGTTCAATTAGTAAATTATTTCGCATCTTATTTTGAAAGTAGCGGGGGATAGCATTTTGAATTGTTCAGGTATACTATTGTAAACTAATCGCGGAATATCATTGAATAAAAATTCAATGAACTCATTAATGGCCGAGCAATATTTAACCTAAAATCAATGTTTAGAGTTAACTCTACAATTAACTCTAAAAGTAGATTTTAGGTAAAATTCTGCTCTTCTTTTAATGATTTTTTATGAATGACGTATTGTATTACATACTGGAAATGTTTCTAATTAAATATACATAATGTATACTCTGTACATTTTCGGGCGTTCCTCGATTTTATAAAAGCGTCAAATTTAAAGTTTCGAACAAGTGTTTCCACTCCCAGACTAAGCATGAAGTAAAATTTCGAATTTAGAAAAGCCTGAAAATTTGGTTTGGTCACGTAGCGCGTAGCGCTACGTGACCAAACCAAATTTTCAGGCTTTTCTAAACTCGAAATTTTACTTCATGCGCCATGCGTATAAAACAATGAAATATTGTGAAGTTAGAAGTACACTAAACATTTTATTTTAAATGAGAAATAATTGAAATATTTAAATAAAAAATAATTTACATTTTTCTTCGCACATTCTCAAGTTAGGACAAACAATACAATGTATCAAATTAAGTTATTTAGTAATTTAATTAACAAAACAATAATAATGTTACGTTATTAACTTATTAAAGGTATTTGTGAGCAAAAAATGCTAGTGTTGGTTTGGAATCGTTATTATTGACATATTAATTTAATAAGAATAATGTATGTATTCTATAACTTTTTAACTTAAACTTCTAGTCTACAGTCCTCACTTTTGTATAATTTAAATCTAGTAGACTTCTTGATTAAATTTTGGACATTTTATTAAGTAGCCTGTACCAGATTTAAGAAACAAAAGTAAGTACTGTAGATTACAGAAGGTAAAGTAAACTAGTGTTCAAATCTGGTATCCCACAAGGATTTAATTCAGTGTTGTGTTTTTGTTTGTAATAAATGATTGTTGGTTTTATTATGTGAATAATTTAGCAGTGAGTATCTAGTATTGAAAATGGACGTCGGTCAGTGGATTCGTATTCGCGAAACGTCATTGCGTTTCAAAAATAGCCGGCCCCAAAAATAACCGAGTGTTTGTCCCGTCGCGCTGCCAGAGCGGCACTGCGGCCGTTTAGTTGTCGAGAGAGGTTTCACGCGTGTGCATAACGATTAAAAATATCCAAAAGGGCAAAAATAAAATCGAAAAACGACGTACGTTAACGCTTGGGTAAATTGTGATTAAACATGGATATTACGGTCAGTGCTGCTGGACGCCGGCATGGAAGGACTTGAATCCGCTGAGGATAAGGAAGGTTTGTGACTTAATTTTATTTTTTGAAAGTTTCCGCGCACTGGATGCTAAATATAATACAATTGGTAGAAGCTTTTGGTTTTTTTGGCAGCCGGGTTAAATGGGTCAGTGACGAATTTCGCAATTTTCAGACACACACATTTTTCGAGACGGTTTTTTAGAAAACAAATCACAACACCCACAAGTTAAGCGTGAGTTTCAAACACATTTTTGCTCTTTTCTAATTTCACAATTTCCTTACTCTCTTTAATTTAAACTTTCGAATTTTTGCAAAATTTCTTTCACAATTTCTAAAGAGGAAGTCGACCGTTAGCTAAACGTATCAAACTTAGCATATTTTCGTCTTAACTACATCCTTATTTAGGAATGAAATATTTTCAAAAAATAGATATATTTTAAGAAAAGTACAATCTTTATGCCTGTCCCAATCAAATATTTCCTACTTTCATCGTTATTTCATTAAAAAATATCAAACATTAGTAAACCAGCGTAATCGCGTTGCAAATTTTATTTTTATCTGCAATTTGTATAAAAATGATTAGAAAAGTAAACGAGACATAATTTCTTAGCTCTCTATAATTCAAACTTTTGTATTTTTGTAAAATTTCACAATTTCTTACCTCTATTTAATTCAAACTTTCGCATTTTTGTAAAATTTCACAGTTTCTTAACTCTAATTCAAGATTTCGAATTTTTTTCAAAATTTTCTCTTTCCCACCTCCAAAATATTTCGACTTCCTTTAATCGAGTTCAGAAAGGTAAAAAAGGAAGCCTCCTAGTGGGAATTTAATTGTGTTTCGGAATGAAATGTGAGCATGTTAATGAAGAGAGTAAGAAATGTTTTCCAAAAATTTGTACAAAATTTCTTACTTTCTTAAAGGATCCTCTTAGATTTTATTCCAAAACAGAATTAAATTATGTGAGTGAACGGACGAAGAAAGTAAGAAATTTATTACAAAAATGTGTGCAATATTTGTTACTTTTTTCATCGATTCACTCACTCTTAATTCCAAATCAAAATTGAATCCCCACTGCGTTTTTTTTTGTACCTTTCCGAATTGAATTCGATTCGACCGCACGAACCGCGAAATGAAACGGTAACCGTTTGTTGATTTTAATCGCTGCGCAAATAATTAAATCTGATGATGTAAATAGTAAATAACTTCCAGTGTGAGATAACGTTTTGCGCTGCTCGCTTGTTTCACTCCAGTTTCCTCCTCCTTCCGCGAAATCATGGCTTTTTGGAACGTTAAATGCTTCAAATACAAACGTAGTAAGTTTTCAACTTTGCATTTTTACTATTCAATAACAAAAATCTAAAACGTGTAATTGATTAAACTAATATTAACAGTGGGTAACTAGAATTTGAATGAAAAGTAATGAAAATTATAGAACCTTGAGGGATAAAAGAGTCAATAAATAATTAAAATTACCAATAGAAAACTGAAACGTTAAATGCTTCAAATACAAACGTAGTAAGTTTTTAACTTTGAATTTTTACTATTCAATAACAATATTCTAAAATTAATCATTAATTACACTATTATTAACAGTAATTAACTAGAATTTATCAATTAAGCTATTATCAACATTGATTAACTAGAATTTAATTGTAAAGTCATGAAAACTAGAGAACCTAGAGGGATACTAGAGTCAATAAATAATTAAAATTATTAGGTAATATAAAACTGGAAGAGAAAATTAGCCAAAACTATTAAACATTGTTCATTAAAAATGTCAATCAGTGTCTTTCAGAGAAAATGTGAAACCAGGGGCAACCAACATTTTTAAATATTTGATTCAAACACAGATATTTTTTTCGTAAAAATTTTTTCTATTTTTATTTTACGTCTCAAACCTCACTTTTGGCTACTTAAGGAAGATAATGAATGATCAAATAGCTGTTTTTGAACTTCAGATTAAATCAATGTTTTGTACGCGTGGTGCATAAAGTAAAATTTCGTGTTTAGAAAAGCCTGAAAATTTGATTTCGTCGACCAAACCAAATTTTCAGGCTTTTCTAAACTCGAAATTTTACTTCATGTCTAGCCTGGGAGTGGAAGACACTCGTTTTTGTAACTTTAATCACTTGAAATGTATTATAAATATAATCGTGAAATTCTATATGGATTAAAATAAAGAAACAAACTTTGCAGAAATCGTGTTTGTACGTGGTTTTAACATTGCCTTATTTTAATTCATGATATACAAAATAAATCCTGCAGTTCATAGACTTTAACTGTGTACATACAGAAGATAAAGCGAACTAGTAATAAAATCTGGTACCCCGCAAGGAACGAGTTCAGTGCCGGGAATAAATTATTATTAAAACCTTGCAAAAATCGTTCTTATACGTAGTTTAAACATTGAATTATTTTAATTTGTGACATACAAAATAAATCCTGCAATCTATAGACTTTAGCTATGTACATAAAGAAGATAAAGTAAACCAGTGATAAAATCTGGTATCCCACAAGGAACAAGTTTTGCGCTGGGATTTTTTAAATAAATTATTATGAAAATATTGCTGAAATCGTTCTTATACGTAGTTTAAACAATAATTAATTTTCATTCATGACATACAAAATAAATCCTGCAATGCATAGATAATAACAATCATTACATAATTACTTTATATTTCAATAAATAAACAACTGCATGTTCTAACACATTTGTGGATGCTGAGCAATATCGCACATATAAAATTTCCTGCACGGATTGCATTCAAATTAATCACGCATATTTCGTTGCCGTTGCACAATCTGGTTTCCTGTGTGACCCAACCCAACCCAACCTAACCAATCATGTGAGGTGTGGAATTGCGCGCGTATTTTGTTTTGGCAGGTTTCATTGAATAAAATCGAACGTCTCGAGAGGGGGAGACCTTTTCTGTCTATTTCCAGACTTAAAATGTGTTTGTGATTGACCTCAGGTTAAAAAAAAGAACTAAACACGCGTTGCTCAGACAGATGTTCGTGTTGCATGGTTAATTGATAAACAAAAGCATATTTACGCAATCGGATTTTATAGAGAGTTTAATTGCGAATTGAAAAGAATTGTATTTCCAAGAAAGTAAATTTATTTTCAAACAAATTAATTGCAGCATTCTCTAATCATTTTAGCTGCGATTCACTTTATCTGTCTTCTGAAGGGTCTTCGAATTTACTAAAGGTGAGCTTACAAAAAGGGAAGAAGCCCCTAAATTTGATTTGATTAGTGTAATGAAACGCTTCTTTTGCTTTTGAAAACTGAAACTTTAGAAAGACTTTCTAAAACTGTAAACTAAAGATAAAGTGAAATTGAATTTGCCAATTGTTTGCAGAATATTCACAAAATACAAAAAATGAATTAAAATTAGTATCGACTTTCTGCAAAGAAAGTCGATATTCATTTTAATTCGTTTTTTTTGTAAACTAAACATTTCCAAATAAGTGAAACAATTGGCTTCACTAAAGGATTAATAGGTCGTACTTTGAAGAATTAATACGTTTTTTTTTATTCAGATTGAAGTTTGATACTAACAATAGTCATTTTCGTAGTAATGTGGAACAAGACCCACGTAATTAGAAATCAATTGATGTTTTGTTGTAACTTCAGTAATATTTTGTAAAGAGTTTTCAACTGGAATTTTCTGTAGCTACTTTTATAACGCAATTAATTATTCAACTTGAGGAAGACTCCGCAGCTGTTGATTATTGTTAAAATTCATGAACCTCTGCCAAGCAGCACTTGTATTTAAAGAAACATCAAAGGTCAATATTTCTTAAGAAAATCTCTTTTAATTCCTCACCTAATTTAAATATTTACTAAAACAACTTTCTTATAATTCAGTGAAAGAAGTCCCTCCGGTACCAATAAAAACATACAAGTGGGAGGACGTGAGGAGGGCAAGAAGACGCGGTGGCTACCCCTGGACGTATTTATACAAAGACCCTTTTGAAGACCTGGCAGACGACGACGGATTCGACATGGACAGTATAAAATCTTCTTTGGATACGGACAAAGAAGATGCGGCTCTGAAACAGTCAGAGAACGGCGATAAAAAGGAAATGGAGAGCAAGGGAGAAACTGGTGGGGAGAAGAAGGAGGAGGAAAAGAAGAAGAAGGTGAAGAAAGTGGTGAAGAAAAAAGTGAAAAAATCGGATAGCAAAGAAGGGACAGTTACAAAAACTGATAGCAAGGATAAGGAAGATGAACTCAAAATAAGTGATAGTAAAGATAAGGAAGATGGGCTCACAGAAAGCGGCAGCAAAAAAGAAACAGATGAGGACAAACAGGCATTACTTCAAAAATCCGATAGTAGAGAAGAAACATTAAAAAAACCTGACAGTAAAGAAGCAACATTGAAAAAATCTGACAGCAAAGAAGAAACATTAATAAAAACTGAGAGCAAAGAAAAAACATTGAAAAAATCCGACAGCAAAGAAGAAACTTTGACAAAATCTGAGAGAACAGTAGTAGAACCACTAAACAAATCTGTCAGCAAAGAAAAAACGTTGAAAAAATCTGAGAGCAAAGAAGAAACAATGAAAAAAGATGAGAGCAAAGAAGAAACATTAAAAAAATCCGAGAGTGCTGATGAAACTGTTAAAAAATCAGAAAGTACAGGAGACCAACTACAGGAAACTGATAGTAAACTTAAAAAATCAAAGAGTACAGAAGATCCACCAATAATAAAAAGACTTCAAAAGTTAAAGAGTACAGAAGATCCACCAACAATAAAAGGAGGCATTCTTAAAAAATCTGACAGTAAGGAAAAACCCCTAACAAAATCGATGAGTAAAGAAGAAACCAAAGAGATTTTACTTAAAAAGTCCGATAGCAAAGAAGAAACTTGCGAGAGTAAAGAAGATGTAATTAAAACAATCCAAGACCAATTACTCACAAAACCCGAAAACAAGGAAGGAATCGACATGGACACAACCCCAATAAAAGACGACCGAATGTCGGAATTCGAACAAACGGACACCATCAAAAAACCCAACGAACTCCTCCCCGATTCCCCCGATTCGACAAACGTGACCATCAGCCAGTATTTAGACAACGACCCAATCATCGACAACAAAAAAGAAGAAGTTCTGAGCCTCCAACCAGGAACGAGCAAAAGAGCGAAATCCGAGGAGCCGGGGAGAAAGAGGAAACACTCGATTGAAAGCAGTTACAGCAGAATTTCGAAATACAGCTTATCAAAAGTCGGATTTATGAAAAAGTTGAGGGAAGCCACGGATAAAATTAAATTCCCGAAATTACTCTCGCGATCGGAGAGCAAGATAAACAAAAAGGCGAAGAAAGAAGACGCTCCAGTAGTCGCGAAGAAAGAGCAGAAGTTGGATGTAAGGAAAGTGGAAGAGCCTGTTTATATTTATATTCCATTGAAACCACCACCTGGAGAAAAGGACGAGTTTTCCGAGAAAAATGAAGAAGAAGAAGACGTTCTCATGTCGGAAGAAACGATTGCGAAGAGATTAACCCCACCTTTAGAGGACGAAATGGAAAGCGCTAACTTGCCTTCAACGCCGCCTCCAGGGGAACAAATCAAGAAACCGTCTGTTGATGAAATGAAGAAAGAAATTCCCGAAGAAACGAAAAAAACAATTCCTGAAGAAACGAAGAAAACAATGCCTGAGGAAACCGAGAAGAGGGGATCTAGATTTATGGAGATGCTGGGAAAGAAAACGGAGAAGAAGGGGGAAAAAGAGGAGCAGTCCCCAGCGACGAAATTGTTGAGCAAGTTCAACAAGAAGCCTAAAAAGGAAGAAACTCCGGCGGTGAAGAAAACTGAAAAGAAAGTGGAAACGAAAGAAGTAGAGCCCGTTTACATACACATCCCATTACACCCTCCACCAGGGGAAGAAATTGCAGAAAAAGAAGCAAAGGACGAAATGGTTATAGATGAACCGAGGAAGAAAGATTCAACAGAAAAGAAGAAACCCGAAGATGCAGTAGAAAAAATGCAAATTGATACCACGGAAAAGAAGAAACTTGAAGATAAAGTAGACGAAATGCAAATTGATACCACAGAAAAGAAGAAACTTGAAGATAAAGTAGAAGAAATGCAAGTGGATGCAACCGTGGAAGAAAAACCAACTCAACCAGCCGTTGAAGAGATGCAACTAGATCCAAATGAAGAAGAGAAGAGGTTAGAACGACTAAGGAAGAAATTAGAACGGATAAATAAACTAGCAGAGGAGAAAAAAGCAGAACGGCAAAAAGATCCAACGCCTGAGCCACAAATTAAAATAAAAGAAGAGATCAAAGCACCGCCACCGCAACCGCAGAAAAAAGAATCGAAGGAGCCACCTGCCACGAAAAAAGAGTCCATTTTCCCATCACTAAAATTCGATCTCAAGCTGAAGAAATCCAAAAAAGAAGAACCCCCGGCAGCAACAACTACGCCCAAACAATCGAAGAAAGAAGAATCCAAACTGGAAACGAAAAAATCCCCAGAGCCTTTGTACGTCCACATCCCGTTAAAACCCCCGGCCGGAGAAACCGACGAGTTTTCCTACTTGGAGTTCGAAGAGCGCAAAAATGGCGAGAAAAAGGCGGCGGTTGTGAAGGAAGAAGAGAAGGTTGTGGAAACTCCTGCGGAAACTCCTAAAGGGGTGCAGTTGATTATCCTGAGCGGGCCTTCGGAGGATGAAATTTTGTCCACGCCGATTCCGGAAACTCCGGATAATTTAGACGAAAAGAAACTGGATGAGTTGATAATTATCGCCCGAGACGTCGTCGATAAGTATTCGCCGGAAACTAAGAGGAAAGCGCTGAAGGAAAGATCGGACGCTGTTGATATCTTCGAGGAGAAGAGTAGGGAGAAAGATGAAAAGGAGAAGAAGATAAAAATGTTGAAGGGATTGAAGGGAAAAGCTGAAGAAGAAGGTGAAGCGCAAGGGGCTGAAAAAATGGAGGTCGATAAAGTGGAAGAAGTTAAAGAAGATCCTGAAGTCGGGGAGGAATCTAAGATTAAAAAGAAAAAGCTTGCGAAGAAGGAAAAATCGAAAGAGGAGAAGATCTTGGAAGCGCAGAAAACCGATGACGATAAAATCGAGGAGAAAAAAGTGAAGATGATCGTTGATGAGGAGGATGGGCTGAAAACCGAAGCTGTGATTGCGCAGATTATAACGGAGGAAGTTCACGAAAAGGAAAAGGAGGAGATAAAGTCGAGCATAAAGAGCGAATCTCCCCTGCTAAAGAAGAAGGTGTCCTTTAAGAGGAGATCCAAGGATGAAGATTCTGGTGTTTATGAGGATGTCCAGATCACCACGGAAATAGCCAAACCCTTAGAGCAGACGCAGTCCATGTCAGTCGAAGAGGAGAAAACGTATTTGGATGAGAAGTTAATGAAGGCTACATCGTTGGAGGACGATTACAACAAATGGTCGAAAGAAAAGTAAGTTTAGATTCTTTTTGTAACATTAATAAATTTAAGTCAATTTTAAATTACCTTTCCAACGGATTTCCTGAATCATATTATACTTGGTTTTCGCAAACTTCTTAAGTATCTAGACTTAAGTTAGCCTTGTTGGGTGACTTCACCACAACTGGCAAGTTGTCAAAACACTGCCTCAATGTTAAACTCCACCGAAAATAACAGTTCGGTCCGTTGATCGGCGGCTCTCGGGTCAGTGTTACTAACAATAGAATTAACTAATTTTAAACTAGTGGGCAATAGATATCCGAGCGAAGCGCTTGGGGCGCGGAAAATAAACAAGAAACACCTGAAGACGAACAAAAAATGTAACACAGTGCTCGTTTTGGAATAAACCCATAATGTCAACACAGTATTAATAGTTCCGATTAAATAATTATGGAGCCCTCGCGACCCGCGATTCCGAACTCGCGCTACCGAAGACAATCCGCGCCCGCGAACGAAATCCACGGTCGGTCCTTTTCCGAAGGGACTCTGAGGAAATCCCGCAGGCCAAACGTCACTAGGGATGACTCCACCGGGTCCTCGGGGTATACTCTCGAAGTCAGGTGCGCCTGTCAGTTTTTCCAGTGCGATTCGCTGTTGCCGGAGAGGACGGCGAGGATTATCAGTAGCAGGCCAACTAGTAGGGCCAGTAACGTGGCCAGCCCTACACGGTAGGTCTTTTTTTCCGTTTCGGGGCGAGAAAGTGGTTTTCACGGAGACCCCAGGAATGCACTATTAATAGTGCGGCTCTAGGATTTTGGCAGCTCGATTTGTTGCTTTAAATATGTATTCATGGCGGATTGAAATATGTAATATATATCAAGTAAATGTGATTTATTAAATACAAGTAGATTATTCTTTTAAGGACATTAGAAATGTATAAATTGGCCACCAATTGGTAAACTCTCACTAAAACGGATTACATTCAAAGACTCCTAGCTATGCAGAGAATTCTTATTTTATGTATACATGATGTACATTCGTTATTTTTTAAATGTATTCATTGAAATTTCTAATAAGTGTTTCCAATGCTTGATTAAGCAAGTATAATTTCGAGTTAAGACTAGCCTGAAAATGTGGATTAGTCGCCTAAATATTCACAATTAAACATAATCACAGTCTAGACTTTTATTAATTGTTTGGTATTGGAATGGTATTTAAGGTATTCTCTCAAGTATTATATTCTCTTTTCTACCAAGCAATCTGGCTATAGACTATCTATGTGTTAGTATATTAAGGACTTTACAAATTGATCCGACAACGGATTGAAGGACAATCTTGCAAGTACTGTGTGCTGTCAGTTTATCAGTTAGGATAACTTATATTTCAAGTGCTAATGCTGTAATATTTTCAGCGATCATGAATATGAACCTGTGAATCCACCTCCGGAAAACTCGGGCTTCAGCACCCCTAGCACTCCCCAAGAGGAGAAGAAACCGTCGACTCCCGTAACAGACAGCGACATAGAATTCCTCGCGGCGAAAGCCGCGGACTTCGAATTGCTCAGCAAAGGTATTACCACCACGAAACCAGGCGGTGACGCCGTTTTCATACCCCTGGCCGCGGTTCTGAAAGAAGTCGAATCCGAGGAGAAGGACAAAGAAACTCACGTCCAGGAGAGCCACGGGAAGAAATTCCAGGAAGCGATCAAAAGCTCGGCAAGTAAACTGCACAGGCAGGCCAGCATGATTTCAAACAAGGTCGGTAGCGAGGCCGAGAAGATACACACGCGCGTGAAATCCATAAAGAGGCCAAAGATATCGATGCCCGCGACGCCCAAGTTTGAAAAGCCGCACATGCCGAAATTCCATAAACCGAAGATGCCCACGATGCCGAAGATGTCCAGGCCGAGAATGCCGAAGATGAGCAAGCCGAAAATGCCGACGATGCCGAAAATGTCGCGGCCTAGGATGCCGGAAAGTATGAAGAACATCACAATGCCGACGTTCAAACTGCCGAAGAGGGGCCGCCAGCGCCGACAACTCAACTCAAGCACGACGGAATCAACCGCAGGTGGTTCCAGGAAGAAGATATTCGACTTCGCGACGTATCCACGAATGTTCCACAGGAAGAAAAAGGAGTCCGACCAAGGAATAAACACCCCGCGCACCGGGACAGACATCACGCCAACTTCAGAACCATCCACCCTTCGCCCTAGTTTCCTCTTTGGAAATCGCTGGAAGAAGGGGAAATTCACTGAAACTCCCGCTGTGGACGTCGCCCAGGGTTCTGTGATGTCGAAAGCCAGCGAACGCTCTGATGCGCAGGGTTCGGTGAGAGTTCCGCTGCACTCGGAAACCTCGATGGACAACGAGAGTCTGGACTTGCGCTCGCGGGTTGAAAAGGAAGCCGATATGATTTTAGCGAGCGGAAGCCAGTACGATGAGGACACAGAGCACGAGGCGTACATGAAGGAGAACCAGGAGATCCACCGCGCATCCTCCTTAAACGCCAAACTCAACGACCGCTGGAGCCACGGCGTCTTCCGCGAGAACACCAGCTACGAAAACGAAGATACCTCGAATGGACAATTCGCCTCCAGCTACGACAACATCCCACGCCCGGGAGTCGTAGAGGAGATCAACGAAGACGAATTCATAATCCGCCAAAAAGGAATCTCCAGGGATAACATACAAGTCAGGGAAATCCTCACCTCGGAAATCAAAAAGAGTTTTTCGAAATCCCCCGATGATCAGCCCTACACGAAACCAGACATGGGGAGCTCCGATACATCTCTCCCTGAAGTTCCGAAAAGGCGAGGTTTGAAGAAACCCAAACACAAGAAAACCCCCCACGTATCCCACGAAGCCATCACTTACGAACCCGATGAATCTACAATGGAAATTGAGCAAGGAAGGAGATCCTATCAAGATGAACCCCAATTGGAATCAAGATCTTATCGAGATGAAATCCAACTGGAAACCAGATCGTATCAAGATGAAACTCAATTGGATAGAGCATCTTTTCACGATCAAGAAATTGAGCAGGATAGGAGGTCCTATCAAGAGCCTGAAAGACCTCAAAGGAGGTCCAGATCGAGGAAAGATCATTCTTTGGATTCTGAAGGTGGGCGTAGTCTGGAACACGAGCACGAGGGAATCCGCCCTAAACCGATGAGGAGATCACGGAAAGATTATTCTTTGGATTCCCAGGATTACGAGCCTGAGGTTAGCGGAGAGGCAACCCCCTCCTCTCAAATGGTTTCCGATGAAAACATCACACGCCCGCAGAGGAGGTCGAGATCGAAAAAGCAGCACTCTCTGGATTCATACGAGGGTGGACCTAGTTACGAAATCAGCTATGAAATCTCAGGAAATGAAACGCCGTTAAGTTACGAGATTTCCGATGAGAATATTTTGAGCGGGAACGATTATCTTGATTACAAAATGTATGAAAACGAGCGGATGGAGGGGAAAGATCAACCCGGAATCGTCGTTTCTGATCCTTATCAAGAATCGCTTTTCCATCCTAACTTCGATGATGTTCCTCTAGCACCACCCAGGAAGCACAGAAGCTTGAAGAGCCTGAATGTGTCCGAGCAGGATTCAATTACTGCTGAGTTGGGTTATAAGGAGATTTCCGATCATAACGTAAGTATTAAATCACTTGATTTTAACAGCCCTTTAATTTTTTTTTTCTATTTTTCTTAGCTTGATTTCAACTTACCACATGAGTACCAAATCCCCACCCCCGACGAAGAAGCCGCCCCGCAGCGTCCAACTCGGACACGTTCACGCACGCGCTCACATTCCCGCTACGAAGAGGACTCCATCTCCAAACGCACCGAATCAATCCTATCCTTAGAACCCGAAGAGAGTTTAGAATACATCGGCTACAGCGTCATTAATAAATCCCACAAAGAACCCAAAGCCCCGCGAAGAAAACGCTCCATCAAATCCGAAGAAAGGAGATTTCACACAGTTCCTCGCCCACTGAACGACACGCAACCAGTCAGACCTTTAAGGAATTACAGCACTTTAGGCCCGAGTCGACCCCCGAGGAAAACATCAGTGCCTAATTTAACGGACGAGGAAAAGGAAAACGTGAGTGTGAGTCCGTATATAGAGATCGATGATAAGGATTTGCAATCTGGGGAGGTTATCCAGAAGATGAAGGATAGACCTCTACCAGCACCTCCAAGACCTCCGAGGAAATCAAGAGGGAGATACTTAAGGGACATTTCGCAGGAGAGGAATATTATGGAGGGGGCTGGAATGGAAACTGAGGTTTCCGTTCAAACAGAACCGCTTCCAGAAGGTTTCGAATGCGAGGAATTAGTTCAAGAAATGGATGACCGTGTGATAACCCCTAGTAAACATAAAAGGTTGGTTGGCACGTACAAAAACTACGAGGAGTTCGAAGGAGAAAAGGATAGAAAACACGAAGAATCAACGGAGGAAAAAGATAGGATATCAAGAAGCTACGCAGATGAAACTCCTAAGATACCCAGAAGACCAATCACGGAATTCGACCACCAAGAAACGATAACACATGGAACTCTACTAGTTCAACCCTACAGCGGACATGAGCGTATCGATAATACCCCTATACAAAGCTTCGAAAAATCCACCGAAAGAATCGTCACAGTCCGCAGGGAATTTGATGAAACCACGGAAATTCCGGAAGACTTCAAAAAATTGCGCGATCCACAACCACAAATAATTGAGAGGATCATCGAAAGGCACATCCCCAGCCAATTGGACCCAACGGCCGAAATGGAATTAATCAAAACCCACAAATTGCAAGTGCAAGATCTTGATGTTGATAGACTAGCAGTGAACGAGCTTCACGCCAACAAAATTAAAGTCAGCGAGATCGACAGCTCGAGTATAACCACAGGAGAAATTAACTCGAATTCCGGAAATTTGGTCGTTGGAGGGATTGAATTGCCGGCCAGTTTTTTCCAACAAATCGTCGAGAAATTGCAGGAGCAAGCGGAACATTTGATGCCCAGGATGCAACAACAACAAGAAAAACAAAGCTCTGAGAAAGTTAAAAGTGATGAAAGTTCTTCTGAAGTGAGGACATCTAAAAGTAGTGCAGACAAAGATAAACAAAGTGATTCAAGTCGGGAAATGAAAAGTGAAACCAAATCCGACGAGGGCGATTTTTTAGATGAGGCAAAAGAGTCCGCGCGGAGCGAAGACATTCCTAAAACGGGCGATTTTTTAGATGAGCGACTCCCGCAAGCTCGCAAAGATGAGGGAGCTTCGGGAGTACAGGATTTTTTATCTGAAGAATCTGCGAGAGTTCAGAAGGAACGCGAGGATTTTTTATCTAAAGGAACTTCGGGTATACAAAGCGAAACCAAGGATTTTTTATCTAAAGAAGTTTTGAAAGATGAGGAGGAACATTTTTTATCTGAAGAAATTCCTAAAGTCGAAGAGGAATATTTTTTATCTGAAGAAATTCCAGAAGACGACGAGGAACATTTTGTATCTAAAGAAATTCCAAAAGATGAAGAGCAACATTTTTTATCGGAAGAAGTTATAACAGATAAAGCGGAGCATTTTTTAGTGGAAGAAGTTCCAAAAGATGAGGAGGCACATTTTTTATCGGAAGAAATTATAAAAAATGAAGCCGAGCATTTTTTAGCGGAAGAAGTTCCAAAAAATGAGGAGGAACATTTTGTATATGAGGAAACGGAACTTAAGGATTTAGAAGAAGAAGAACTAGATCCTGAACTTCAAAAACAAGAGAGTATCGTTAAAGAGTACGAGGATATCGCTTCGCAGTTGCGATTGGAAGAGGAGAAATTTCAAGAGACTTTAAAGAAAGTCGAAGAAATCATGCAAAAATCTGAGTTGGGCGAAGGGATAACGCCCGAAGAACTGAAAGAGAGTATAGCCATGGAAATCGATGATTTAATAAAAACAGCTGCAACAGAAGTCTCGGCTCTGCAAGGAATTGATGAGCCTTCAGCAACAACTGTGGCTTCGACGCAATTGGAAGAATATCCAACAGAAAACCTGGCTTCCTCTTCAGGGCGTGGATTAGAGGAGGAAACAATTGATGAGCCCGATCAAAAAAAAACGTCAGCTGAAGAAGCTGTAGAGGATTTACAAATCGTCGAAGAAGTGGAGCTGGTCTTAGAACCTCCTCCAAGACCTCCAAGATCGAAACCTTCCAAGCCTAAAAAGGATCTCATAGACCCTGAAATTAGTGACTTAGATAAGCCCCTTGCGGAAGAAGAAATCGGGAAAACCGAGGCTCGAACAAAAGAATCTATTGAAGAAGAAATGATTCGTCTTTGTTTGGAAGAAGCTGAAATTATGATTCGTGAAGGAATCCTTCCAGCCGATGAGGAAGGGGTTGCTCCAAAAACTGAAGGTCAAGTTACCACTGTAGTTGAAGAAGGGGTTGTTCCAAAAACTGGAGGTCAAGCTAGAACAGTAGTTCAAGAAGGGGTTGTTCCAAAAACTGAAGGTCAAGTTATCAAAGTTGTTAGAGAAGAAGTTCTTTCAAAAACCGAAGGCCCAGTTTCCACAGTAGTGGCAGAAGAAGTTCCTTCAGTTCCAAAAAGAATTTCCTCTAAAACAGTGGAAAGACTGACTGCAAAAGTCGAAGAACAATGTTCTCCTTTAGATGTTCATTTAGTTCCCGATACAAGAATTCCTTCGGAAATTGGCACAGCAGTAATTCCTCAAGAAATTGATGAAAGAATTACTTCCTCTAGAGCTGATGCGATTGCTTCAGAAACTGCTCATGAAAGAATTCCTTCGTCTAGAACTGATGGGATTGATTCAGAAACTGCTCATGAAAGAATTCCTTCTTCTGAAATCGAAACGAGAATTCCTTCAGAAGCTCCTCTAAAAACTTCTCTTGCAGAGGATAAAATGCCTCCATTCGCAGAATCCCGCTTTAAAGTCGAACCAACTGCGCCGAAAGACGAATCCGAAGAAACCCCTCCACCGCGTCCACCCCACCCCATCACCGACGCCGACTACATCCCCTCCCAACCCCCAGCTAGCTTCTTTGCCTTACGATCCCCACCCACATTCAGAGACTTGGACATCGACGACGACATTCCCATGGTACCTCGGAGACGACGCCACCACAAAACCCAACTTCAAACTCCTTCGAGCAGCGAGGAAGTCCACCCCTCCACCAGAAGACGCCAGCGCACCCCCGAACCCTCGATACCCGAACTAACCTCTCAGTTAACGCGGGCTTGTGTGACAGCAGCGGATAAATCTTTGAGGAGACTGATTCAGCAAATTACGAACAGAGTTTTGGGCAACGCCGACGAAAAGCAGGACGTAAATTTGATTGTTGTTATTTTATTGGTTCTGATAGCGTGTTTGATTCTCTTAGGGTGGGATAGCAGTAGGCAAGTGCACCACCATCATTGGGAATATTTCAATCCACCGAGAGATTTGTGAGAAAAGTAATCGGTTTAGTTCAAAATCCTTTAAAGGATTCACGAATATTTCAATCCTTTAAAGGAGTTGCGACAAATTCAATTCGTTGTATAAAAAAGTTGTTCATTTGCTCATTTAAAAAAGAAAAAAATACAATCGAATCTAGTCATTTATTTAAACGTTTTTAAAAGGTAAAGAATTAAGAAAATACAAAAAAAAGGACGATTTTACTTAATATTTAAGTCTTTATATACATATGTAAGTCTAATAAATTATGTTATACAAAAAATAAAATAAGTGCCTGTTTTGTTAAAATACCCTCTTTCAATTTATTCCAGTGATGATATTGATATATTTTAACTTTCCCCTATATGTATTTAATAAAAAGGGAAAGTATTGATTACGTGACCATTTTTAAATCAAAAATTTTAGTCCATTTTGAAAGCTCTTGAGTTGGTATAGTGTTAATCAACTCAACAGTTAATTATTGGTGTTTATTTTGTTTTTAACATGGGTTTACAATCCCAGATTAAGCATGAAGTAAAATTTCGAGTTTAGTAAAGCCTGAAAATCTGGATATGCCGGGCTTGCTTCGCTCTGCCTGGCAAATCCAAGTTTACAGGCTTTTCTAAACTCGAAATTTTTCTTCATGCTTAATTTGGGATTGAAAACCCATGTTAAAAACAAAATTAACACCAATAATTACCATATCTTAAGATTTACTTAAACCAAGTTCGACATATTTTGTTTGTAATATTCTTTCAAGGTAAAAACCTCAACGTGTCATTTTAGTTTTGGTTTTAAATACAAGTAGTTAACACTTGGTTTAATTAAATCTTAAAAAACGTAGATTATTAGTGTTTTCTTTTTCTTTTTTCAATTAACTGGTATAGTTGGAATAAGCAATTGAATTAAATTAAAAAATGTCATCGTATGTAACTAAATCACGCTTATCCCTGTGATTGCCTTTTTGCGAGTGGCTAGCGGCTAAAGTGGACCAAGTCGAAGAAGAAGTCGCATCGTTGATCGGATCGATTTGTGGCTGACGTCTCGCTAACGTTACTTTCAATTGAATTCCCGACACCATACTACCATCCATCTATTTAAAAAATTAAAGACACGAATTTATTGTTTTTGTAACAAGAAATAATATTAAATAAAACTATTTTTAAATAAATTAATTACCTCGGCTATTGCACGTTCTGAACTCTCGACCTTATCAAAAGTAACAAAACCCCGACTGAAATAATATCAATTATTAAAAAAATGTGGTTTGTTCATAAATACTGGGTAGTTTTTGGCAGAGATTATGAAACGGGACCGCTCAGTCGAGTTGGGCATATGACATGCACAAGTGCGCGTCGAATGAACAAGTGAACGATTCCGGCTATCGGGCGACGCAGTCGTTCACTTGTATATTTGGCGTCGTCGCGATGCCTAATATGCTTTACTCGACAACCCCTCACGAACGATTCCTGCGAATTTAATTGCCTTGTTCATAAAACATGCATTTAAACATGAATAAAATCCCTTTATATTTTATTAAATAACTGCAAATTGTCTGATTGTGCTGTTTAAAAATTCTTACTTTTTCTCAATCTCCATGGAAATATTTACAATAGTCCCGATAGTGCTAAAATGCTTCCTCAAAAACTCCTCGGTAATCTTATAACCCGCCACGTAAATCGTGTTCCCTTGCCGTGGTTTCTCCAACTTCTCCTTCGGCTTCTCTGTCAGCCCCCTTTCCTCCCTATCCCTAGCTGTCGCGAACGTGTCGTACAAATTCTTAATCCTCGGCGGTTTATTCTCCGGATTATCCGGGCCCTCTTCGGACTGCACGGCTGAGAAGGGCTGATAACCGCTCACCGTTTTATCCGAGATCAGTTTGCGTTCGAGCCCTCGGGGTCGTTTGAAGCCCTGCTCGGGTTGCTTCTGTTGTTTTTGTATGGCGTGAATCGCGCCCGATTTTAAGAGTTTCTTGGCGACCTCACGAGCATCTCTAGCTTCCGTCGGCCGTTTGGGGATTATCGGTTTTTCCGGTTCGGGTTTCGGGGCCTTTAAAGCTTGTAATGCTTTTTTCTAGAATATTAAATATAATAATAACTTTATTTAACAGAAGAAATAAGCAAATGCGCTAGGAGGCCGCACTACTTGTTCATGCCTTAGAACCAAATCTACTGCGGAATCATATACAAGTTGCGCAGGGCACTGTAGCCTAGAGTACATGCAAGTTGTATTTAACTCGCACGGCAGTCAACGTGTTAAAATATAATTTTTACAATATGCCAATGAAAATAACAGTTAATATCCAATAAGGGCTCACAATAAAAACTGCTATTTCTTTAAACAAACATAGTTCTTATACTAGTTTTTAACTTATAAGAGCCAGTAAATTGAATTTATTGGGAGTTAAAATCAACTGAATATAATCATTATTTGTTACTTACTTTCTTTTTTAATTTCTGGTATTTGTTCTGCAACATTAACTCCTCCTCGGTTAAATTAGCTGGGAAATGTAGATATACCATTATATTCTTAATTTATGTCTTAAAATTAAATTAAACTCCTTCTTCTTCTTCTTCTTTGCGTAATTAATGGCCTTAGCTATTAAAGCTCTGTTGACCAGTCACAGTAATTATGAAATAATAATTAAAATTGTTTTAAATTTATTGGAGTGTCGGTTGTATGAATGAATAAATGAGTGGATGAAGGGATGAGTAATGAAATCTTAAATCTAGGTCTTAAGCGTAGGTTAAAATCTGGACAGAGTTAAACTGCCATTGCTGCGCCCTCTGCCCTCCCCAAGGGATAGGAAATAGGAAATACACGTGGATTTTTAAAGGAAAAGGTTCAATGGAAGGGAATTTGGGAAAAGGATTATTGAAAAGGATGTGATTGAAAGGATGATTAAGGATATGGTGGACCACGTGGAGGCCGCACGTTTTAGTTGTGCAGCGGGACGGACTGCTCGGGGTCAGCTCTCGAACCACACTCCAAAATTGGGCAACGACCATACCACGTTGAATATACCAGTTCTCGTCCGATCACTGAAATTAAACTCCAATTTATTTATGTTTACGTAAACATAACCTTAAAATGTAATTTTACAGTGTTGTCAAATTTACTTCGGGAAAACTCAAAAGGGCAACCAACCTAAATTGAAAACCATAGATGCATATTAATGGAGTTTTAATTTAAAAGTTAAGATCTAATTAATTACAATTTTGTTGTAATTTTTTGTAATATATTTAGCGTTAAGCGTATAATTAGTAGTTTATGTTGTAAATAAGGTATTGTTTGGTATTTTTGTAATTGTTAAATATTATATGCAACCCTATATACAACATCTTTTTTTTTAATATTTAATTTTAATCTAATAGTTTTAATGTTTGCTTTACATTAATAGTATTTAAAACTTTAATAACAATTTTAGGTATTTTGTGATTGGAATTCGGCTTGTATTTAATGTTTTTAATTTAGTTAGATCGAAGAAGTCGTTGCAAAAGTTCGATTGTCGTCTGTTAGAGGACGCCACAGACAGCTCGCAGAAAAAAACCGACGAGTTCGCGTCGGCGCTTGCGCTCATCGACTGAAAATGCTGAAACGCTCTCAAGGCCGCGAATCTGGCGGCTATTTTCTTCACACCATTACGAACAAGTGGGCCCGTTTTCGCTACAAAAGTGGATGCACGCACTAACGTAAGTAAAAATCAACCCCCGAACGACACACAAAACAATCGACACAAAATCAATAAGCGACATTGTTTTAAAACGAATCAAAAGCGACGTTAACGTTTCGCACAAATTGCGCGTAAATTGTTACCGGTAATAAAGGGGCGATAATAACAGGGTGGATGCATTTTTGCTAAATCAAAACATTCCGAGAGCTTCAAAACATTCAAATCTGTTGTTTGTTGATGTTGTCAAGGTATGTGTGTAGTTTTATTTATCAAGAGCTGATTGATTTTGTTGGGGGCATTGCAAATATAGCGTGTTTTAATTATAAATGCACTCGGGACGATGCAATTATTCTGTGCAGTGGGTGTACACTAGTCCACACACAACCTATATTTAATTGCAGGTCGTATGTATTTATAAATGTCTGCATTTCTTTAATCTAATTGTTTTGTTTTCATAATAATGTAAATTTTCAATTGCTTAAAAACAATGTTCACTTTTTTAACAAGGTGATTTAACATGTTCATGCTTTTGTTTATAAAGAATCAACTTTGGTATTTACATAAAAAAAACAATATACTTACGTTTTAAAACTTTAAAAAGTTGTTTAAACAAACAATCTTATCTCACCTACTATTCAACTGACCTTCTATTTGACAATTCATATAATTTTGTTACGAATATGATAAATGCAATAGCTGTTATATTAAATTTTTATATAAATGATTAAAAAAAGCACTTGGTGACTTTTAATCTGGTTTTGTTTATGGAAATTTATCTTAGAGCCTAGCTACACTAAAAATGTTGAACTCGAGTTCAAGCTGAAATTGAGTTCAAGATGACAGTTCCTATTGTTCTAATGTCACTTTGTTCCTGAGTTCAGAGTTAAGTTTGATGCAACTGGCCCTGAATTATATTTGCTTATTTTTAACCATCGTAAAATAATTATTACTTTTTTAATTTTCAATATTGAAATTGTTTTTCCTCTTATTTGTTTCAGTCAAGATGAAATTAAATATATCATATCCGGCAACCGGCTGCCAAAAACTTTTTGAAATTGTGGACGACCACAAAGTTAGAATATTTTTCGATAAGCGCATGGGCACCGAAGTCCAAGCCGACCCCCTGGGTGACGACTGGAAGGGCTATATTTTCAAAATTACCGGTGGCAACGATAAGCAAGGCTTTCCCATGAAACAGGGGGTCCTTACCAATGGGCGCGTCCGTCTCCTCCTCAAAGAAGGGCACTCTTGCTTCCGCCCTAGGAGGGACGGGGAACGCCGCAGGAAATCCGTCAGGGGTTGCATCGTCGATGCCAATTTAAGTGTCTTATCTTTGGTCATCGTCCGCAAGGGCGAGAAGGAGATCCCCGGCTTGACCGACAGCACAGTCCCACGCCGGTTGGGGCCCAAAAGGGCGAATAACATAAGGAAGTTGTTTAATTTGAGTAAGGAGGATGATGTTAGGCAGTACGTCGTGAAGCGTCCACTTCCCCCAAAGGAGGGAAAGAAGCAGAGGTTCAAGGCGCCGAAGATCCAGCGGTTGGTCACTCCAAAGGTGGTGCAGAGGAAGCGGCACAGGCTGGCGCTGAAGAAGAAGCGCTGTACCGAGAGGAAGGAGAAGGCGAACACTTACAAGAAGCTGCTGGCGCAGAGGCACAAGGAGACCAAGCTGAGGAGGGAGGAAATGAAGAGGCGCAGGTCGGCCAGCCTACGTGAGAGCAAGACCAGTGTCGAGAGTGCCTAACGACTCTATGTTTTTGTTTTCTTTTTTTTCTAGTTTGAAAACGTTTGGTGATTTACTTACGAATTTAGTCATTTCGTTCAAGTTTGTTGTAGTTTAAAATCGTGTTTGAAGAGTTTGTTCTATTAAATATGTATTCTTGATAGTGTTCCAAGTAATAAATATATAATAAATCTTTTTAATATTAATAAATAAATTAAAAAAATAGTTGCACATTACAAATTAGAATTAGCCCATTCACATACAATGATGTATAGGAGATGTCATTTATTTTAATATGTAAAAGTCAATTTTCATGTGTGGCAGATGTCACAAATTGAAGAACAGTTATTTTTGGTATAAAATCCCAACTCACGCGAGTTTTTCGAAATAGAAAAAATGATTTTGTTTCATAAGTACATTTTTATGATACAGGGAATTTTTATTTTAGGTATACATACTACAATTTTTTGTTATAAAAGTACAATAAGTGTTTTTATGAAAGCTTTTAATTGAAAGTTTCTACCAAGTGTTTCCAATTCCAGATTAAGCATGAAGTAAAATTTATACTTTAGAAAGCCCTAAAAATTTGGATTGGTCACTTAGCGAAGCGGACCAACCAATCTAAATTTTCAGGCTTTTCAAAACTCGAAATTTTACTTCATGCTCCAGGCATATAATACACTAAACTATTGTGAAGTTTAAAATACACCACTTTAGTTTGATCTCATGTCAATTATATTTTACAGATGTTTATAAATAGGATATGTGAAACAAAAGTATACCTAAAAGAAAAAGTTCCTACGTGTATCTAAAATGTAAATCTAAATCGTATGTCAAGGAATTATTAATGTTTATCTTTATTAATATTCGTCGGACCATTTCAAATTTTTTGCGTAATAATTTTAAACAGATTCCCACAACAGTTAATCTCCACAGTAAATTAGAGTTTTCTATAAAGCAATTATAGTTTTCTATAGCAATACAGAGTTCTGCAATTACAGGTTTTTGTAACTTAGCAATTACAGGTTTTTGTAATTTAGCAATTACAGGTTTTTGTTATTTATCAATTATAGGTTTCTGTTGTTTGTGCTTCATTATAGTGCAAATAGATGGCGCTAAGTTGAATAAAATCTTCCATAACTTACGTTGTTTAAATGTTTCATAATTTTAACACCGATTCAAGGCCACTTTGAACTGATTTTTAAAGACATCTTGCTGAAGCAGCCCTTTTTGTAAACTGCAATCTAAAATTTCGCCACTGAAAAAGTATCTGCAAAGAAATATAAAAAGTTCATAAAAAGTGAAACTTATCAAGTGCATAGATTATAGGTTTGTTCGTTTGTACTGCACTAAGTTGAACTGAATTCAAGTTTGTGATTCACAGTTCAAGTTAGTGTAACTTCACATTTGCAATTGCAGTTGATGTATTGATGTATATTATTACTTTACTGAGTTTTATCTTTATACAGACGATATAAGGTATTTGAAAATAAATACACAAACAACAATTTTAATTCGAAATAAGTAAATGTAAACAAAATTTGTTATAAATACTTCGATATCTTTTTAATTAAATTCATATATTATTTTATTTGTATAATACACTCAAAATAAGAAACAGTACAATAATTAACTTTGAGTTTAACACATACTGCTAATAATCATTAATCTGTTTATCATTTTTCAAGCTAATTCTTTTTCTCTCTCGTTTTCCATTAACTCAATAAATAAGTACGACTAAATAACAAAATATATATAATTATGTATAATACTAGAGAATAGTACATTTAAGAATCACGTGAATGCACCGCCGAAATTTTTCATCTCGCCGATCCATGGAAAAAAAACAACAACGCATCCTCTCTTAGTTTGATTTTTTATAATCTTCTTTTGGTGTGTTTTTTTTTACACTTCACCCTGCATGCAGTGCATTGTTGATTCTTGCGATAAGTCATCCATTGAATCTGTAATAATAAAATAATAACGAATAAATTACATATGTTATCCTATTAAGCTCAGTAATTATAGAGTTAACTCTAATAAAAGTTGATTTTAGGTAAGATACTGCACTTATTTTTATGATTTCTATGAATTAATTATTATACAACAACATACTCGTAAATTTTCTATTAAATATACATAATGTAAACGTTGTAAATTTTCAAGCATTTTTCGATTGTGTAAAAGCGTTTAATTTGAAGTTTCGAACGAGTGTTTACACTCCCAGACTAAGCATGAAGTAAAATTTCGAGTTTAGAAAAGCCTGAAAATTTGGTTTGGTCGCGTAGCGCTACGCGCCAAACCAAATTTTCAGGCTTTTCTAAACTCGAAATTTTACTTCATGCGCCACGCGTATTAAACACTGATCTATTGTGAAGTTAGAAATACTCTAAAACATTTTTTTTTAATATGTAATAATAGAAATATTTAAAAAACAAAATATTTGCATTTTTCTTCACTCATTCTCAAGTGAGGACAAATCTTACAATTTCATATATTGTTATATTTGACCTAACTTGAGAATGTGGGAAGAAAAATGCAAATATTTTGTTAACTAAATATTTCAAGTATTACTCATTTAAAAAAAAATTGTATTTCTAACTTTAGTAATTATTCAGTGATTTGAACAAAAATTAATAATATTGCGTTATTCAATAATGCAACATTATTAATAATTATAATCATTAATGGCGCTTAGATTTCAAGAAGTCCCTCTAATTGTTTGTAGGGTTTTTTAAATTAACTGGATATATTAAAAAGTGTTTTGTAATATCTGTTAAAGACATTCTTGAGATTGTACCGTGTGATCCCACTAAGCAAACAAATAAACAAATAACGTTATATCAACATTATAGCAACATTAAACATTGTTTTAATGTTGTTGAAACATTACCTAAATGGATTTGTTCAGTGGGATCATTTAAAACATGATTTAGAGTAGGCTTTGAATTTTAAATTAGATTGGCACTACTGACTGTTAACACATAGTTTACCATAACGTCGAAATTATTCCATCATTCAATTAGGATTTAGGGCAACCGCACAAAAAAAGCCACCTACTCTAAATCATAATTTAAACGATCGCATGGTATTAGTTTTTCAAAATTAAAAAATTTAATCTTACCTGGAGCACCAAAAAGGGAAGATTTGTTGCTGTTTGCTTGCTGCTGGAAGGAGTACGTTAAATGGAGGTTTATGTGCCGGCCGAAGGAATTGTCATCACGGGTATTGTGCACTGAAATTTAGAAGAAGAAAAAACATAACTTTTGGATAATTTCTTTGTGTTTTGACTTACTAAATAATTTTTGTAATTTTCGTTTTTGATGATACAAATATTGATTGGTCTTTGTTAATAAAATAATGTATATTTGATGTTAGGTTTGATTTACTTTGCGTTTTGACTTGTTAAATAACTTTATGACTTACTTTGTGTTTTGACTTTGCCCGTGTGCATGTGCTTCTTTTGCCGCGCCCTCGAGTTCTGGAACCAGACTTGGGTAACCCGCTTGCTCAGGCCGGTGATCTGAGCTATTCTCTCAAGATCCTGGCCGTCGGGGTTCGAGTCCAGCTGGAAATTCGCCTGAAGCACCTGCAATTGTTCCTCTGTAAATGTGGTTCGAACGCGTTTTGCTTTATTTTTGTGATAACCTTCCGCGTCGCAACCATCTAGAAAACAACAACAAAACAAACACACACAAAAATTAGAGAAATCCAAGCACACTTACAAAGATTATTATAGTAGTCAAAACACTGAAAACGTTTTTATTAAAATATCTTTATTAAAATATCGATCTAGGTTCTCGTTTATAACTAAAAAAAAAACATTGCTTGAGTGAGCTTGATGTCAAGCATGGAAAAGATTTTGATTTCAAGCTAGAAAAACTATGTTTTAATTTTAATTACCATCTGAAGATGTTGTGCCTCCGTCTAGGGTTTCTAGGTAGTGCGCCTTGCAGAGGACCCGGTCTTCGTGGAGGGCGAACTCTTCTCCGGTGGATAGCTGTCGGTGGCAGGCGGCGCAAGCGAAACAGGCCAAGTGGTAGACGTGATCCCGAGCTTTCCTCACCCAATCGCTCGAAGATATTCCTCTGGAGCAAACAGAACACTTGGCGCCGAAACTTCTGGAAGAAAATTTGAAAGGAAATGATTAACCCTTCCAAAAGAAAATAATGAAAACACATTCACGATGACGATTCTTGAAATTGTGAAGCAATGAAGAGGAATCTTGGATGGAAAAGTTTTGAAGAAGAAGCCTTACTTATTTTTGACTTTCCCCGTATGTAATACTAAGCAAAAGTATTATTTTCGCGGTTTTTTTCGAATCACATATTTAAGCGGAGATATAATTTTCGGAGTCGAGTTAGACGAATTCTGAAAAGTGTCTGTCTGTATGTATGTCTGTGTTTTTCCGGACGCTGTATAGGGTGGCCCAAATTCGATATTTTCAGTAATCTGAAGAGTTAGAAAAAAATTGATGTACACGTCAGAACCTTTTTTTCTGAGATATTAATAATGGCTATAACAGATCATGGTAAAGTTGACTAACTTGGAAGATATCAGGCGTTTTTCAATTGTTGGCTATTTTAAAATACCGGGTGTAAAACAAAACAGAAGTACCCCCTTTAGTTTTTTTATTAATTGACATATCAATTTGAAATTTTCTACATTTATACTAAAAATAATTTGGAGTTCAGTGGTTATTAGGAAAATTTAATAGAACTTTCGGTGTCACCGGAAGTGACATCAATTTTCAAATTTTAAATGAAACACCCTATAGATATTTTTGTTTTTGGATGCGGGATCTCATTTTACATACAAATCAATTATTTTTCTCGAACAAATTTTCTAGTGTCATATTTTTTTTTTTTAATAAAATTGCATCTAGGTGGCTTTGATCGCCCTAATATCTTTTGTTTCGTATGATAGACGTATACAAACATTTTATTATAATTTCTGTTAGTTTTGTTTTTGTTATATGTACAAGAATAGCTTCCTTGATTAAAACAATTATAAATAAAATTCCTGATTTTCTCTGTATTCACTAGTTTCATAAGTCTCAAATTAATACATTTGAATAGGTAGTATATAAACATTTAAAAAAATTATAATGATCCGCCATGTTGCCATTTGTAAAAAAAAGAGTTATTTAAAAAAATTAATCGAATTATAATTTAAAGGCATCTGGTCAAATTAAGAAACAAAAGTTCGTGATATTTGTTTTGTATACGTCTATGATACGAAACAAAAGATGTAAGGGCAATGACAACAACCTAGATGGACTATTATTTTTTGAAAAAAAATGACACTAGTATTTTTTTTTAAACAATTGTTTTGTATGTAAAATGAGATTCTGTACCCAAAAACAAAAAAATATATAGGGTGTTGTGTTTAAAATTTCAAAATTGAAGTCACTTCCGGGGAAACCGGAAGTGCTATTCATCATAATCACCACTAAACTCAAAATAATGTTTAATACAAATGTAGAAAATTTCAAGTTGATAGCTCAATTAATAAAAAAACTAAAGGTGGTGATCCTGTTTTGTGTTACACCCGGTATGTCTTTATCTTAATAACTGTAAGATATACAAAAAAACAATTTAATAATTATTGTTATAGTTTTCACCGTAAAATGCAGTGGCGTACTTATGACATAATATTGAGCCAAAGTTCAAATTATGCAATAAAATCAACGATTTTAGAAGAATGTTTTCTTTAAAAAAATTGTGAAAAATGAACAGATTATCAAATCAACATAAAATTCATAATATCTACACATAAATAAATAAAATTTGATTGGCTGTAATTGAAATTTAAATACCTAGACTGTATTTTCTCAATTATCTAATCAAAGTTGAAATTTCGTAAAAAACAGATTAATTTTGTTAAAAAAGTTGTAAAAAATCAAAGTTTTATACAATCAACATGAAATTTATATAATTTGCTTAGAATTGATTGTACTTACATCTGGATTAAAGAAAGTTGATAAATTATAACGCATTTTATTAAAATTTTGAGTCAAAGTTAAATTTACGCAAAAACAATCAACGATTTTAAGAGAATGTTTTCTTTCAAAAAATTGTAAAAAATGAACAGTTATCAAAACAACATAAAATTCATAGAATCTACACATAAATAAAATTTGATTGGCTGCAATTGAAATTTAAATATCTACACTGTATTTTGTAAATCATCTAATCAAATTTGAAATTTCATACAAAACAGATTACTTTTGTTTAAAAAGTTGTAAAAAATCAAAGTTTTATACAATCAACATGAAATTTATATAATTTGCTTAGAATTGATTACTTGCATCTAAATTAAAGAAAGTTAATATACTGTAACGCATTTTATTAAAATATTGAGCGAAAGTTGAAATTATCCAAACAAAAATCAACGATTTCAAGAGAATGTTTTCTGTCAAAAAATTGTCAAAAATGAATAAATTATCAAACTAACACAAAATTTATAGAATTCACACAGAAATGAATAAACTCTGCTAGCTGAAATTAAAATTTAAATATCTCTCCTGGATTTTTTAAATACCAAATCAAAGTTTAAATTTCGTAAAAAAAGTAATTACTTTGTTTAAAAAATTGTAAAAAATGAAGGTTTAATGCAATCAACATGAAATTCACAGAATTTACTTAAAACTTATTGCAGTCACATCTGCTTTAAATGAAATTTAATATTATCAACGCATTTTCCTAAAATATTAATCTTTAAACAAATTGTAAAAAATCAACAGATTATAAAATCAAGATAAAACTGAAAGAATCTACACAAAAATTAATAAATTTTGCTTGGATGAAATTAAAATTTAAATATCTTTACTAAATTTTTAAAAATATCAAATCAAAGTTTAAATTTTGTAAAAAAGTAGTTATTTTGTTTAAAAAATTAAAGTTGAACGCAATCAACATAAGATTCACAGAATTTATTTAAAACTTATTGCAGTCACATCTGCTTTAAAGAAAATTCAATAATATAAACGCAGTTTTCTAAAATATTAATCCAAAGTTGAAATTATGCAATAAAATCAAAGTTTTACGAGATTTTTTTCTTTAAACAAATTGTAAAAAATCAACACAAAATTCACAGAATCTACACAAAAATTAATAAACTTTGCGTGGATGAAACTAAAATTTAAATATCTCTACTGGATTTTTTAAAATATGAAATCAAAGTTTAAATTTCGTAAAAAAAGTAATAATTTTGTAAAAAATTGTAAAAAATGCAAGTTTTATTTATTTATTTTTATTTATTTATTCATTTTCAACGGGAAACCCCTTTTACAAAAACAAGTTAATGCTTAAATATATCATGTATAAACTATACTAAATTTAAAATACACAATGTAGACAATCTAGATAGTAAAGCAATGTATTTGAAATAAATCTAAAAAGCAGTTATTTTTTATTGTATTAAACACCGAAATCATGCAAAAAAAAAAAAAAAAATTAACAACACTAATCAAACAATAAATATGAATGAAAGTTTATCGGCTATTTGTTAAAAACCTCTAAGTGGGTTAGATGATTCTTAAATGTAACTAAATTGGATCCGAATAACGATATAAATTCCGTGTCCAAACTATTCGCAGCTCGCATCATCCTTGCAATGGGATTATTATGACCATAATTAGATGAAAACGTCCTCAGGCGAAAAATTGGGTTAGACCTTAGACTACGATCATGGCAGGGTACGTAGAAGTCAAGCATGGATAAAATCTCTGGACAATCAATCGCTCCGTTTACAATTTTATGTAGATAAATTAAGTCGTTAATTGTGCGACGATCTTCTAGGGTTTTCATTTTTAATTCAGCCATTATATCTGAATAAGAGCCAAGTGAATGGTATTTAACCAACTTGTACTCCATCGTACGAAAGAACTTCTTTTGTATGGTTTCTAATCTGTTGGTGAGACCCGATGTATGCGGTGACCAAATTATTGATGCGTATTCCAAGTTAGAACGAACCATAGAACAATATAAAGTTTTCAAACACGATGGACTCAGAATTCTACATACTCTCCACACGAAACCCCACATCTTTAATGATTTGTTGCATATATTAGTTATATGAGATATAAAAGATAACTTGCTGTCGAAAGTAACACCCAAATCTTTCATTTCATTCACTTCGGGAATGATATTTTGACCAATTCTATAAGAATAATTAATAACTGAATGCTTCCGAGAGAATGAAATTTTAGTACACTTATTAATATTTAAATAAAGCTTGTTATTCAAGCACCAGTCATGAATTTTATCCAAATCTTCTTGTAAATATTTACAGTCTTCTAAGGTGTTAATAATTCTAAATATTTTTATATCATCTGCATATAAAAGTATTTCGCTATTGCAAATGCTTCGTTCAATATCATTAATAAATAATAAAAACAAAATTGGCCCCAAATGTGTGCCTTGTGGGACCCCCGAAGTAACAGATATAGGTTTTGATATAAAGTTATTGATTTTTACCATTTGTGTTCTATTATTAAAAAAATCAGCGAGCCATTCAATCGTAAGTGCATTAAACCCAAGTAATACTAATTTCTCTAATAAGATAGAGTGATCTACTCTATCAAAAGCCTTCGAAAAATCTAGTTAAATGGAATCTACTTGATAGTTATCATGAAAAGCGTTAACTAAGTATTGGTGGTAACATAGCAAATTTGTGGCTGTCGATCGATTGGATATAAAGCCATGTTGTTTATTAGAGAGAACGGATTTAGCCATCCAGTAAATCTGATTGCAAACCAATTTATCTAGAATTTTCGAAATAGGAGACTGAAGGCAAACACCTCTATAATTAGAAATCATATTACGATCACCAGATTTATAAATTGGGTTAATAAAGCTCATCTTCCACATTGATGGAAATACTCCAGAAGATAAAGATTTAGAAAAAATATCAAATAAGGGGCTACAAAGTGAATAAATGCAATTTAACAGAATATAAGTTGAGATTCCATCAGGACCAGGGGCCTTGCTTACTTTCAGATGTAAGATTTCATTAAATATATCTTCCATAGATAATGAAAGAGTGCTGTTACCAATTGCGTATTTAGAAGGTGAATTAATATTATATGGACTATTATCCGTCGCATAGACTGTAGTAAAATAATCAGCAAACAAATCAGCGATCTGTTTAACATCGGAACCTTTTCTAGAACCAAATGCATTAATTTTGGTATACCGTTATCATTTTTTAAGTCCTTAACATAATTCCAAAAGTATTTAGGATTGGAATTGAGCTTTGATTCAACATTAGCTATGTAGTTATGGTATAAATTATTTGACAGTGTTTTACATTGGCTGCGTATTGACTTAAAAACTACATAGTCGTCATAGTTACCAGTTTGTTTCGATTTTATATGAGCTGCTTTTTTCTTATTTACGAGAACTTTTAGTTCCTGTGACCTTCATTTAGGATAATTATTGTAACTATTGTTATATACTCTTTGAGGTACAAATGTATTAATGCCCTCATTAATAATTTTATAAAAAAACTCCACCAAGTCATTAACATTTGCATTTTTGACATTTGATAACCATTCATTTTTATTAAATGCATTATTGTAGAATGCATTTAATAAATTAAAATCGGCTAAATGATACATATAAACTTTACTCTCAGATTGTAATACAATGACACCGTCAAAGAATATAGAAATATCGTAAGCCGAGTGGTGCTGTGATACATTTGATATTAAATTTTCAGAAAGTGTTACAACAGGACTAACAATATTAGAAAAAAGTAAATCGAGAAATATATTTCTGGAGTTAGGTATTGTATTAATTTGCTTAAAATTGAGAAAGTTAAACGTGTCTAGAATGATTTGAGATTTTGAATCTATATTACAACTGTCTACTAAATTATTATTACTCCAATTAATGTTTGGGAGATTATAATCTCCACAAATTAAGTATTGACTGCTAAAATATTTTTCAACTAGATTTTCTATAATTCTACAATGGTATGAATATATATCTAATGACGACGATGGTGGTATATAGACACCCCCAATAATATAGTTAGACTTATTGATTGATAATAACACGAATAAATGTTCAATAGAATTATCACTTAAAACAACCGAAGATGTAAAGCAACGTTTGATGGCAATTAAAATACCACCACCCATTTTGTCACCCCTAATACTACGTTCGACTCTATATACATGAATCAACATGAAATTTACAGAATTTACTTAAAACTCATTGCAGTCACATCTGCTTTAAAGAACATTCAATAATCCAAAGTTGAAATCATGCAATAAAATCAAAGACTTTAGGAGAATGGTTTCTTTGAACAAATTGTAAAAAATCAACAGATTATAAAATCAACATAAAATTCACAGAATCTACACAGAAATGAATACAGTTTGTTTGGCTGTAATTGAAGTTTAATTATCTTTACTGGATATTCCAAGATATCAAATCAAAGCTAAAATTTGATTTCATATTTGTTAGGTGACAAATGTTATTTATTGTGAGGTTATGCCATTAATAATAACGAAACAACCAATAAGTACCTACGTTACAACTTAATGTAGAATAAAAGTAAAGGAAAAATGTAAATATCGTATGTTCATTTAAAAAAAACCTCTAGACTGCCATGGAAAATATTGTAGGTTGGCAACTCTGAAATTATGTATTATAATTATTATGTGTGGCGTTTTATATGTCAATTCCTAAAGCGTGTAGCCGACTTAAATTTAAAAAAGATAAAAATCATGGCACTCTAGAGGTTTTTTTTTATTGAACATATGATATTTTGTTATTTCAATATTTCGATTATTACCCATTTTTTCAATGTATTTATAACTTCACAACATTTCAGTGTTTTATACGCGTGGCGCATGAAGTCAAATTTCGAGTTAAGAAAAGCCTGAAAATTTGGTTCAGTCTCGAAATTTACTTCATGCTTAGTGGGAGTGGAAACACTCGTTCGAACTCTAAATTTACTTTTTTTATCGATGTATGTAATATAATAAATCACTCATTAAAATCATAGAAAAAGTTGGAAAATTTTACCAAAAATCAACTTTAAGAGTTAACTTTATAATTTGCTCGGCTCATAATAGGTTAATATTATATTCCTAAGAAAAGCAGTATTTATTAAATATTAAAGTTGCATTTAATATAATAACAAACTGTGAATAAATCGACGAATATTTAGAAATATCGAAAATCTCGACATGTTGAAAATCTTGACGGTCCACTCCCAGACTAGGCATGAAGTAAAATTTCGAGTTTACAAAAGCCCCGCGTAGAAAATGTTCACGGGGCTTTTCTAAACTCGAAATTTTACTTCATGCGCCACGCGTATAAAACACTGAAATATTGTAAAGTTTAAAAAATACTAGCCTTTACAAATACTCTGATAAAATAGAGTATTTTTTAATAAATTAAATTCTATTCATTTTTTTATTGCAAAGTTTAAAAAATACTAGCCTTTACAAATACTCTAATAAAATAGAGTATTTTTTCATTAAATTAAATTTTATTTAATTTATATTGTAACGTTGGAAACAATTAAATAGATTTTTTAGCAAAACTGCAAAAGTTGGTTGTAAATTATTCATTTTCTAACGAACTTTTGCAATTTTGTCAAAAACTAGATTCAATTGTTTCCACGTTACAGTAAAAATTGTTACTAACTGTATGTTTTTGAGTTTACGTGAAATGATTATTACACTAAAAAGGACTGTGATTCCTTACTTCACTTTTTATTTGTATCTTGTTGTTTTGTTTGTTAGTTTGTTATTTATAATGAGGCATCTTGTGTCTCGAAATGTACATCTAACGATACAAATAAAAAGTGAAGTAAGGAATAACAGTCTTTTTTAGTGTAAAAATTGTTAGATTAACAATTTGCTAATCTGTGTGATTCTGTTAGTAAAAGAACCAATTTAGTAGTTGATTTATTAAGCTTTATTTTACATCATTTCGTTATAATCTAAGTTTTTGCAATTTTTTCATTAAATCCTTGGTTTTATTATATTCTGCAATAAAACATAGTTTGTTCATTCCCTGTAACTTTTATCAAGGGTAGACAATGCTTATGGGAGAACTGGATTCCGAGTTTTCGAGGATAGAAAAGGAGAGACTGTGGTCGGGAAGTGGGTCCATCTACTTATGAATAGAGTAAACGTAGAAGTATTCTAGAGAAAACTGCTCCGGTTGCGTCTACACGCACGCACACACACACACACACACAAACGCGCTCGCTCTTATTTCGTCGTGTAATTTGATCCCGTGTACACCACTTGTACGATGATAAATTTGATGACCTTCAGAAAAAATAAACTGTTCCGAAACATTTCTTTTATTTTCAGATTTCCAGCGTGTTCAAAATTATGGACTTTGGGAATCAGATATATTTAAAAAGCTCCTAAATAGACCTAAAATTTAACTAAAAATCAAAAAATAAAATTCAATGAGTTTACATAAAAGAATTCATTTGATATTATTTTTATCTTGATTGTTTTTTTTTCTTCATAAATTCAATTAAAACTTTGGTATGTACCAAATTTGGCAAATAATTTATATTATTGATTAGTTATACAGAGAGTTTTTTAAGTATAAATAACTCAATATACAGAATACACTATACATTTTTCTGGGCTTTTCTAAACTCAAAATTTTACTTCATGCGCCCCGCGCACAAAACACTGATTTTACGTGAGGGTCAAATATACTTAAATTTCACAATATTTTAGTGTTTTATACGCGTGGCGCATGAAGTAAAATTTCGAGTTTAGAAAAGCCCCGAAAATTTGTCTCGGGTCGCTGCGCGACCCTCGACAAATTTTCACGGGGCTTTTCTAAACTCGAAATTTTACTTCATGCTTAGTCTGGGAGAGGAAAACACTCGTTTAAAGCATCAAATTGAACTCTTTTAAAAACACAACGAATATCTACAGATTTAAAGAAAATAAGGTGAATTTGAAATATGTATACTTTAACGGAAAACTTCCTGTATATGAACTGTAGTAGACGAATAATAAAATTTATTAACACCACAAAAAGTCTATTCGAAAATATTTCCATTATTTTGAGATTTCAAGCGTGTTCCAAATTATGAAATTCGGGAATATATTTTATAAAAACAAATTTACAATGAAATTAACAATTCTAAAATATATTTTCAACGTTTTTAGTTATTTTATATATTTTTAATAAAAAAATTGTTAAAATTATTAGATTAATAGATTATTGTTTCAAATATTCATAATTTGTATAAATAAACAAAGTCATTTTACAATGAAAAAATGTAAAATATATTTCCAACATTTTTAGTTATTATATATATTTTTAATAAAAACGTGTTTAAAAATTAATCTGTAATCTGACTAAGAATAAAACCATTGAAATAATTGAATTAACCTGACATACAAAACATTGTAAACTGGAAATAGAGTATTCAATAATTTTTTCGTCGATTTTATATAAAAACGTGCTATATGAAGTTAAGAACGAGTGTATCCACTCCCAGACTAAGCATGAAGTAAAATTTCGAGTTTAGAAAAGCCTGAAAATTTGGCTCGGGCGCGTAGCGAAGCGGAGCGACCGAGCCAAATTAGGCTTTTCTAAACTCGAAATTTTACTTCATGCGCCACGCGTATAAAACATTGTAATATTGTGAAGTATTTATAATACACTTTAAATAACAAAATATTTAAATTTTTCTTGGTACATTTTCAATTCAGGTCAAATAATATAATATATCAAATAAACTTATTTAGTAACTTAATTATCAAAAATAATAATGTTGCGTGTATGCATCAACGGCGCTTAATGGGTTAAAAACTTCAAACGGTAATAATTCAAAAACTAAAAAAAAATGACTTAACTGCATTTTGCACTGACCCCTCTAATTAAAAAAGAAACCCTTATCGATCAGTAGATTTGATCTGATCAATAGGATTGATCTGATTAGTTAATAAAATGATAAGTTGATGTATTTGTTTTACTTTTTATCAAAAGTTAAATAGTTTTGTATTTTAAGTTTCTTGTACAAAATAAATAATACTTAATGAATTTTACAACGTTCACATATAATTTTATAAAATCTATTCTCTAATAACGTAGAAAATAAAATTGTACAAGGAAACGCATGAATGAATGTAACACGCATCCTTAGCTCGTTAAAAGAAAAAAAAAACGTGTTTTCAAGATTGAAAAATCAACATCTGGAATATGATACAACGAGAAGCGCGGAATAGAGGGAGAAAGAAATTGTCTCTCTCTCACTCTCTCTCTCTCTCTCTGAGACTTGATTTCGCGACATCTGGAGTAAAATAGTCGTAACCGACCGACCGCAGGAAGCCAGACTGGTGTATATAGGCAGCCATATACACCAATTTGGCATCCAGCGCTCTGCTCCCATTCGCGTGTACCCAAAATTTATATGGGGACTGGCTAACTGGATATATATAAACTGTGCATTTATGAAGATTGATATTTCAAGTTACATTTTAAAGATCTTCAAAGGAAGGCTGGGAAATTGTAGACGCTAATTTGACTACAACCCAAATAAAGTGTGCATTTATATTTTAGTTGATTTGTGTTCATTCTTAATTTGAACAAAAAAATTACGTTAACTCTATTCACAGGAATACAAATCGAGCATTGGATGAAAAAACTGTAAAAGCTTCATAAATTTTACCATAAAGGAAATTTCAAAATAAGTTTTTCATTGATTGACTAATGAGGGTTTCCGCTCCCAGGTTAAGGATGAAGTAAAATTTCGAGTTTAGAAAAGGCTGAAAATTTGGTTTGGTCGCGTAGCGCTACGCGATCAAACCAAATTTTCAGCCTTTTCTAAACTCGAAATTTTACTTCATGCGCCACGCGTATAAAACACTGACTTTAAGTGAAATCAATCAACCAATTGGTTAGAGTGAAAACTGTTTAGTATGTCGATTATCAATTGTTTAAATAACGGGGAAAATGCTGTGATGGACACATCACCATTTTTCTTTCAAAACTTAAACATTTGTATAGTTATTAAGGTGTAATAATTAGAAGTCAAAATTATAAAGAGGTAGACTTTATCATTATTTTTTCTCTGGATTATTATTAATCTATTTTAAAGTCAAAAAATGCCTTAACGATTAATATTTTTATTATAATACACAAACCCATACCTCAACGATTATTATTATTATCTTAGGTCATCCGATATATTGAAGAGCCCGAACAATGGCCCGCAGCGTATAAGCATATTGTATCAGAAGAGATGACTGGCGTTTCTGCCGTTTCCATTTGTCATCCGTGAGTCGAGACAGCAATGACATCTGACCACCTCATCTCGCGCGTATTCCCATCAATCCCATGATAATACCCATTATACACACCCGGCCATTTATCCATAAATCTTTTTTTTTTCATAACGTGTGTATGTATAAATGAAAACACCCATGCCCACCACAAAACAACATTCACCGGGGGCTTAGGAAAAGTGTAAAAGTGCTGGTGTGTTTGTGTTGGGAGATTTCTTTATATAAACATTACGATATTTTCAGAATCAATAACACTTGCCTTCAAAATCGTTTTTTTTTTAATTTAATTCTTTATCCTCGACAGACAACGCACGATGAGATTGGAGTTTCTTTTCTGTATCTTATGTTCAAGTGTTTCTCACATGATTCTAACATTTTTAACTATAAAGATTTAAATAATGTATGATCAACATAACAACAACAACATGGGAATTGGATTCATCCTGTTGGGGAATAAATACAGGGTGTCCCGTTAATGTGGGGGAAATGGTTTAACCATAGATTCCTGACATAAAAATATGATGATTTAACACAACGTATCTATATCTAAAACTTTACGGTTAAGCCGGAATTAGTCTTTGAAGTTCGAAAAAATATTATTAATTTTATTTGTAACAATTGAGCGCTATATTCGATTTGACTGAAATTTATTAAGGTTGATTATCATAATATAACATGTAATTTAAGTTCATGTTCGATAATCGCAAGCTAAATTTGCTGAAACTGCAGTCACATAAATATAAATTGTGTTATACCAAGTTAAAACTTTTTTTATTGTTAAATTAACATGTATAACGAAGTAAAAGCCTCCACAATACAAAATTCATCATTTAAGTTATTATGGTCATCATTGATTGACAAGAAGTATGAGAAACAGTAGTACCACAACATAAATACTAAAATATGGTTTTACTGGCGCAACTTATAAAAATTAAAAAAATAATTCTTCAAAGATTGGTCCATTTAAAAGCTTTTTTGTCTCTTAATAATGTTTGATATCTTGTACGGTTTTGCCACAAGAATATAAAATATGAATATGGTATCCTCAATTTCCTAGGCAAAATCCTATTACAAGTAACATACAGTAAATTTTTCTTTTAGGTAAACATATGCATAAGCTGTACATTTTCCGAAATTCGTTGTTTTTAAAAGATTTCCATTTGAAGCTTCAAACGAGTGTTTTCCACTCCCAGACTAAGCATGAAGTAAAATTTCGAGTTTAGAAAAGCCCCGTGAAAATTTGTCGAGGGTCGCGCAGCGACCCGAGACAAATTTTCTGGGCTTTTCTAAACTCGAAATTTTACTTCATGCGCCACGCGTATAAAACACAGATTTCGAGTGAAGTTTAAATATACATAAATTTCACAATATTTTAGTGTTTTATACGCGTGGCGCATGAAGTAAAATTTCGAGTTTAGAAAAGCCCAGAAAATTTGTCTCGGGTCGCTACGCGACCCTCGACAAATTTTCACGGGGCTTTTCTAAACTCGAAATTTTACTTCATGCTTAGTCTGGGAGTGGAAAACACTCGTTTAAAGCTTCAAATTGAACTTAAAAAAAACAATGAATATCTAAAGATTTACAGAAAATCGGCTGAATTTGTTAATTAATATTATACACAACTGACGTTTGAAAAACAATAGCGAAGGCAAAGAAAAAAACATGTATTTTTAATCACCCATAAAACTAGATTTTGTTTTTACTAAATAATAAAAAATAACTTATTTGCATCTTATAAGTATAAATGAAATTGCCAATTCTTGGTTGCAGAATACTTCAAACATTAAAAGTGCGATTCTTTTCGCAATCTACAACAAGCCAGTCTTACAAAGACTATATCAAACACTCATTGAAACAACTACTTCCCGAGCTAATACCCCGACGGACATTGAATTATACAACAAGTGTTTGGTGTTACATACAGTAACCTACTGCAAATGCAACAATTTGAGTCAAATTATTCAGGCCATCTATAGACTTGTTGTATAATTCAATGTCCGTCGGGGTATTAGCTCGGGAAGTAGTTGTTTCAATGAGTGTTTGATATTGTCTTTGTAAGACTGGCTTGTTGTAGATTACGAAAAGAATCGCACTTTTAATGTTATTTGCATCTTATTTTTTTTTTCGTGGCAAAACCGTAATGAACTAATCTTTCAAGATGTGTTTTTTAAATTTTTATAAGGGGCGCCAATAAAAACATAATTTAGTTTTTATGTTGTGGTACTACTGTTTTTTTATACTTCTTGTCAATTAATGATAACCGTAATAACGGAAATGGTCTGTTATATCGTATGTTCAATAAAATAAAACCTCTAGAGTGCTATGGAATATATTGTAAGTTGGCAACTCTGAAATTATACATTATAATTATTATGTCTGACGTTTTATATGACAATTCCTGACGCGTGTAGCCAACATAAATTTAAAAAAAGATAAAATCATAGCACTCTAGAGGTTTTTTTTATTGAACATACGATATTATGATAATCAACCATAATAAATTTTAGTCGGATCGAATATAGCGTTCAATTGTTAATAATTGAATTAATAATATTTTTTTGAACTTTGAAGACTAATTCCGGCTGAACCGTAAACTTTTGGATATAGATAAGTTATGTTAAATAATCATATTTTGATCCCAGGACTCTATATTTAAGCCATTTCCTCACATTAACTGTATAAATTATGATACGTAATTGCAATGTTGATAAAATGTTAATAAAATGCGTTTATTTGCGACCTCATCAAAAAAGCTTCAGTTATGTATCGATTAATACGCGTGAAGTTGTACTTTTCAGCACTAGTGTTAAATGGGCAATGTATTTTAAATGAGACTCACTTCTTTAAACAGTTTTTGTTATCTGTCATTTTGACAGTTCATGGACCATGGATCAAAATCATATTCATACATCTATCCAAAACGTAAAGTTAAATAATTTATGCAAAATATGTAAATCATAACAAATACCAATAAAATTGACAACATTAATGTGTTTTAAATGGGACTCACTTTTTTTAAAGTTTTTATTATCTGTCATTTTGACAGTTCATGGACCACTGTCAAAAACATATTTATACATCTATCCAAAACGCAAAGAGAAATAATTGATGCAAAATATGTAAATCATAACAAATACCAATGAATTTGACAATATTAATTGAATATAAATAAATAAAAAACTAAAATAATGTCTTATTCATATTCTATTATCATGATCAGAGCGCCAATATGGCTTCGCGGCACAAGGCTCAACTAAACTGTTTTCAGAAATGCAAGGCCGGTATTCCCGAAATTGGTCGTACGATTCGGTCATTAACAAGGCCGTAGCCAGGGGGGAGATATGGGGGTTCAAACCCCCCCGAAATTTTCAAAATGTTAAATTTTACTCTGTAAAAGCTACACCGTTGGGTCAAAAACACCATTTTTAGCACTAAAACCTCCACCGAGCTTTTTTCTGGCTACGGCCTTGGTTATTAAGATAGGGATTTAACCTACAAATTTGACAGTTGGCGGGCGACCGATAGTGCGATCAATTTCAATAATACCGGCCCAATACAAACTTTGTTAAACAGATATTCTATTTATTTACATGTTTTTTGATGATAAAAATGTATGCTAATTGATTAATTCTATGTATACAGGGAGGTCCGTCTAGTGGTTCTCTTTCCCTCTCGAAATCTTGACAAAAAGTCAGTATCATATCTCCGCGGAACGAAATGAATCGCTTCACGCATGAACAACGTTGGGAAATACTACAAACTTATTTCCAAAGTCAATGCTGTGTAGCCCAAACAGTGCGTTTAATGGAAAGAGTTTTGGACCAAAATGATTTACCCACCACGGCTGCTGTACCCAAGTTTGTGCAAAAAGTTCCACCGCATTTGCACAAAGACCTCGCATTATTCGCTTAGAAGGTCCAATTGACTTAGCAATTGAAGGCACACGACCATTCGCTTCGTTATCGCTTCTCAGTTTGAGCCTTAGAGCAGCTCGAAATGGACAACGATTTTGCTCGAAAAATGATCTTTTCTGACGAGGCGCATTTTCATCTCGGCGGTTATGTTAACAAGCAAAACTGCCACATTTGGGGGATCGTCGAGAGGCCAATACATCCTCAGAGAGTGACAGTTTCAGCGGCGGCTTGCAGCCTAACTTCAGGGTAGGCCCGAGACCCAAGGAAATATGCATCCGTTATTGAAAGGTGACTTTGTTGTGCAATTCCTTGTATTTATAAAGCGCGATCCGACCTCAAATTTTGTGTGCCTTGGCGCTGTGGCCGACCCTGAAGTTAGGCTGCGAGCCGTCGCTGGACAGTTTGGTGCGGATTTTGGAGCGGTGGCATCATTAGCCCATTTTTCTTCGAAAATACTGCTGGAAACGCCATTTCGGTCAACGGTGAGTGCTACAGAAGCATGATAAACGATTTTTTGTGTCCAGAAATTGAAGATATGGACTTAGACGATCTTTGGTTTAAGCACGATGGCGCGCCATGCCACACAGCCCATGCCGCAATCGATCTTTTGCGCGCTAAGTTCGGTAATCTGGTTATCAGCCGTCTCGGCGATGTCAATTGGCCCCCTTGGAGCTGCGATTTGACGCTGTTAGACTATTTTTGTGGGGTGCCGCGAATGACCGATGTTATGCAAACAACCTATTAACGATTCAGGCCTTTAAGGCGAATATCGAGCAAGCCATTCGTAAGATAGAGCCAGAAACCGTCACACCATGGTCTTGGAAAATTGTGTTGACAGGATGCGCTACTGCGAAGCCAGCCGAGGCAGCCACATGAAAGAAATTGTGTTCCATAAATAATGGGAATATATTTAGATAATGGTGGCAGATAAAATGGCCGCTTGTGTGTGAAGTAGTGGATTTGGGCAATAGCAAAAGGGCACGAGCCGTTAGGCACCGCAAAGAGCTAAAAAAGAGTTAAATAAATAACCATTGTAGATGTATTTTTTTATCATAACACTTTAATAAAACACTTTTCAAATGAGAGCTGTTTTTTTGCGAACGCCATTAATTATTGTTATAATTATAATTACTTTTCCTTAAAATTTTGTGTCGAGGTCAGCGTTCGTTTGATTCCTCGCCTCGATGAAAGAACAAAGTTGAACGAATACAGACGCACGCACACACTTTCAAATTTAACAATTTTCGCAAGAGAAAAGATTGAAAAAAAAAGGTGTCTTGTCATGTAAGGTTTTTTTTTATTACACCTGCATGGCTATTCAGCTGTCGATTTACCTAATAGATCTAAGACATGATTTTATTGTAAAAAATTGGGTCAACACAAAATAAAAATACAAACACCATAATAACACAGGCCAACAAATTTTGATTATAATCATAAGTATGAATGAAATTAGGGTTGTTACGTTTAAAACACTTTGTTTTAAAACAGTGTTCTAAACATGTTTAAAAACAGCCGTCGTGTTTTAAACGGTTTTCTTTTAAATATTAAATTTGTTTAAAACATGTTTTAGACGTTAAATTTGTTTAAAACGTTTTTTATATTATCTTAAATTTGCTAAATTATATTTTATACTATTTCATTAAGATTTTTTGTTTCCGTTTTTAAATGTTAGCTAAATTGTTGAAGATATTTTAAATTACATTATTAAACACAACATTTTATTACAATAAAATATCACAACTGTGTGTGCACAAATGTGATTTTTAAATACAGGGAATTTTTCTTTCAGGTATACATACGCATACAGTGTAAATTTTATGACATTCGTTGTTTTTTTAAAAGATTTCAATTTGAATCTTTAACCGAGGGTTTTCCACTCCCAGACTAAGCATGAAGTAAAATTTCGAGTTTAGAAAAGCCTGAAAATTTGGATTGGCCGCGTAGCGAAGCGGAGCGGCCAATCCAAATTAGGCTTTTCTAAACTCGAAATTTTACTTCATGCGCCACATGTGTAAAACACTGAAATATCGTAAAGTTTAAAATATACGGCTTCAGCAATCTAATTCCACTGAACAAACACATTTAAGTAAATTCCATCAACATTAACAAATTTCATCAACATTAAAATTAGGTTTAATGTTGCTACAATGTTGATATAACCTTATTTGTTCGTTTTTTGCTCAGTAGGATATGTAGATGTGTATAAAACGTGAGTCAAATTCTGCGCTGAACAAATTGTTTGAAACAGTGATTATAGGCAACGCAATAACTCTAACGTATATTAGGTTGCCTATAATTGTTGTTGTATGTGTGTTTTTTGAACTTCACTGTAAATCAGTGTTTTTAAGCGTGGCGCATGAAGTAAAATTTCGAGTTTAGAAAAGCCTAATTTGGATTGGCCGCTCCGCTTCGCTACGCGGCCAATCCAAATTCTTAGCCTTTTCTAAACTCGAAATTTTACTTCATGCTTAGTCTGGGAGTGGAAAACACTCGCTAAAGGCCTTAAATTAACCGCTTTGAAACAACGAATTCCCGTAAATTTTAAAAACGCTGTAATCATCGGGATATGTATACTTAAAAGAAAAATGACTTGTATGTTCTGTTTTAAACATGTTTTAAACACGTGTTAAACATGTTTTTAATTGTTAATGTTTTAAACGCTGTTTCAATGAAAAAAACATGTATTGTAAAAAAAAACTGTTTGTTTCAATTGAAATGAAAAAAAAAAATGTTTTTTTTTAACAACCCTGAATAAAATTGCTAATACTTAGTCGTAGAATACTTTAAAATATTAAAAGTGCCGAGATTCTTTTCACAATCTACAACTAATTTGTCTTAATTTATTTATTTTGTATTGTCTGTTGTATTTTATATTATATATATTTTCACGTATTACTTTTATATTAGTTTATTTATGTGTTCTATAAATTTTAACAATAATAATTTATTTATTTTGTATTGTCTGTTGTATTTTATATTTTGAACGTGTTACTTTTATATTAGTGTATTTATGTGTTCTATAAATTTTAACTATCTTTTTAAAAGTAATAGGATACTAAATAATTATTTTATACAATACCATATTTTTTAAATCTGCATTTTCTTTAACGTTTGTAAGCCTGCGGTACTAGCAATAAACAACTTGCTTACTTACTAATAATGCAGTTTTTATTATTATTTTATGAATTGATTTGAACTGTTTTCTAGTAATCAAACAGCAAACAAAGTGAAAACTGAGCTTGAAATGCTATTCAAAACTAAAGTCTTTGTTTAAGAAATTTTTAAGTGCAACTGAAGTAATTTTCGTTTCATTTGATGAAATAAATTTTTTTTTTGTGTTTGGCTTTTGCCTGGCCTTAGTTATATAACTATTAGCCAACATCAATGTTTATTTTAACTATCTTTCAGTTTGTAACTAATACTAGTATATACATTTAACAGATATTTGGACGTCACAACACATTCGCACCACACCCAGGGTCACGACGAGAAATTATTTTTAAATAAAATCTCGCCGTGCACGGGATGAAATAAATTACTTTTAAAGAGATCACCAGTTTTTTGTAGGCTTGACCGTTTACGTAATTTTTATTGCTTTCTACGTATAATCCTTAATTCTCGCCTTGTACTTTTTGTTAAATTTACGTATAAATTAATTCAATAAACCGATTGACGGTGGCTGTTGTGAGGAGAGTCAATTAAGACTCGCGCTCTCCTCGCTTAATCGAAGCAGCACATCATCCAGATTTATGAGGATCCGACTCTTCTCGAACACCGGACTCCGAATGCACAAAACGTGTCGCCCCGGCGAAGCCTGATCTGAATATTCATCGATTCTTTTACGTACGTGTCTGTGTGTGTAATTCGCTCCTCTAACCCACACAGAAGCTGGCATTCCTCGGGGCAATCAGCGCCTTGTATCAGTTAATGAGCGCTCCCGATTCCCTAATTCAGGTGATTTTTATTCCGAGCGCGCGCCCGCGTCACGCGAACGCCGTTGTTCCAACAAGCTGGCGCAACATTAAACCTCACTTTAGGACCGTGTCCGTCCTCCGAGATACGATTCGGTAATTGTTTCATTAACATTTTAACATTTTCCGGTGGGCGTTTTTATTGGGGCACGCCGGTAAGTAAACACATAAATCTTCGCGCAACATTTATTTATTTATCGATTCAATCGGTGATATTTATTTATGGATAAATAAATCTTCTCCTCGAATGCACGTATCGATATCTTTCTGATCGCAGATGAGGATGACTTGCGCGTTCTCTTAGGAGAAGATGGGACCTCCGTGAAGAGGTTACACACATACGAAAATTCTTGTGTTTCTTTTTTCGTCTTCCTCGCTACAATGATGAATGTCAAAATAGGATAAAAGCCGATTTCGAATCTCGGTGATGGTATTGATGTGATGGGCGCCGATGTTCTATAATTTTAACGCGCGCGCTAGCACAATGAGCCTCTATCACTTGGACCAAATATGGGACTTGCATGTGCATGATTTGTTGGTTTTCTTCGTTTTCACCTATCCATCAAATCTTATTAACTGAATTTTAGAAATAAACGCTCAGTTATTGAAGGAAATGTACGTGAAATTTGATTTGTTCATACTTGGAATCGTTTAGAGCCACATTTTTACTTTTCCCGTCATCTGTTATACACACACATATTGTTCTACTAAAAACAATATTATTAGAAACTGTTTTGTACAAACCAAAATTTAAGGCTTTTCTAAACTCGGAATTTTACTTCTTACTTAATCTGAGAGTAAAAAACACTCTTTTAAATCTTCAAATTCAACTCTTTTAAAAAACAACGAATACTGTTGTTAACTTCACAATATTTCAGTGTTTTAGACGCGTGGCGCATGAAGTAAAATTTCGAGTTTAGAAAAGCATATAAATTTGGTTTGGTCGTGTAGCGCTGCGCGCTACTCGACCAAACCAAATTTTAAGGCTATCTAAACTAGAAATTTTACTTCATGCTTAATCTGGGAGTGGAAAACACTCTTAAAGCTTCAAGTTTAACTCTTTTTAAAAGCAGCCAATATTTAAACATATACATACAGGGTGTCGATTTTAAAACAGGCCAGCCAGAATATCTTTGGAACCGTAATAGTTAGAGAACATTTTTCAAAACCGTTTCCAGGATATGGAGGGGGAACCATTTTGACCCACATAACAATCTTCTTCAACCTACCCCTTAGGCTGTAGCCACCCTTGCCCATTTTTTTTAAATGGCACGACCCTACTTGTGATATATCATTAGAAAGGTCTTTCAAAATGCTAATCAGTGGTACCAACTAACATTTTTATTGTTATATAAAAAATGCAAAAAAAATTTAAATCAATTTATTTGATTTTAAAATTGTTGTCAAATTAGGTATTATAACAATTTATTTTTACAAATTACAAATGTAAAAGCGCAGATAAACACAATAATGCCCAATATTTATTAGAGTTATCTATTGTTTTATTAAAATATGGACAACTCTAAAAAAAATATTAAAATAATAACAAAACTTGGTTCAGTGGAATACATTTATTAACTGAATAAATTGCACCTGTCCGCAATATAAAAAAAACATTTTGAGCATACTATAATTTAATAATTATTTTTTGTTTACATTTTTTATGTAACAATAACAATTTTAGTTGGTACCACTGATTAGCATTTTGAAAGACCTTTGTAATGATGTATCACAAGTGGGGTCATGCCGTTTAAAAAAAAATGGGCAATGGTGGCTACAGCCTAAGGGGTTAGTTGCAGAAGATTGTTATGTGGATCAAAATGGTCCCCCCTCCATATCCTAGAAACGGTTTTGAAAATTTTCTCTAACTGTTACGGTTCCAAAAATATTTTGGTTGGCTTGTTTTCAAATTGACACCCTGTATTTGCTGTAATTGGAACATGTATACTTAAAAGAAAAACTCCCTGTATTTAATTTTTGTGACAAAGTGATGATTGCCCGTATGTTTTGCGGCCATAAGAAGATAATTAAATTTAAAATGACCGATAATTAACACTCCATAAGGATGCTATTAATGGTTCGTTTCGCTCATTCGGCTCGCGGGCTCTTGAATCCTTAATTAATTACATTCTCTCTATCTCATACACACAATACGCGCACGTTTCCGTTAATAAATATTATCATTACAACACTCAAAGAAAATTACAATTCACAAAGAAAATGTATTGTTTTTTTTTCCATAAATTTGGAGAGTTATATAAATGACGTCTTATAAAGTTAGTTGACATTTGCCCGATATTGTTGTATGTAATATCGTATGTTCAATAAAAAAAGAAAATAGTGCCATGATTTAATCTTATGTATAGTTTAAGTTGGCTACACGCTTCAGGAATTGACATATAAAATGTCAGGGCCGGTATTCCCGAAACTGGTCGTACGATTCGGTCGTACGAAATCTGTCATTTAGATAGGGATTTAACATGTGTATTTGACAGTTGGTGGGCGACCGATCGTGCAATCAATTTTAGCAATACCGGCCCAGGCATAATAATTTTAATGTATAATTTCACAGTTGTCAAACTACAATATTCTCCATAGCACTAGAGATTTTTTTTATTGAACATACGATATTTATTTATTTAGTTTATTTTCTTGGAAAATCACTTACTTAGCATAATCCGCTTTGCAATAAACAGCCCGATCCCTTATGAAACACGACGGTTGTCTGTCCAGTTGGAGCTGGCAGACGCAACATCGAAGACACCTTGCGTGCCAATTCCTCCCGGAGACTTCCAGCAGGAATTTGTCGCTGATCGGCTCCCCGCATGCCGAACATAATCTAAATTCAGTCTGAAACCAAAACAATACAGGTATAAAATTAAGAAATTCGGTATCGCCCTTTTAACGGTTCTTTACGTTTACGAATAATTTGTTGATTAAACAGCTACGGTTATTCAGAACCTAGACAGGGGAATACAGATTCACGAAGGTTAGATTAATGGATTATCACTGAGATTAGGTTAGTTGATAATCCTTGAAATTAAGTTAGTTCATTAACACTGATATTAGGTTAGCTGATTCTGGATATTCAATTAAAACACTTGGTTTGTTTCACTCTTTTATATTTTCTCCGACTAGTTTTGGCCATTGGTCGACTTGAAGGAGGAATGTACAAACATATTTAAACAACAATATATATATATATATATATATATATATATATATATATATACAAATGCAAATTATCATCAAACATCAGGTAATAAGGGTGTAGGTTATAAGGTTATAGGAGAGTTCCAAATCTCTTCCCTATTATTTATAATCGGTTTTTCAGCTTCAGCGCCTTCCTGATTTAGGTTAGCTGTTTATTATTGAGGCGAGATTAGCTGTAGTAATCAGTTCGTCGACTTGGCAAATTGCGAAATTGCAAAATTTTGAAAAGGGGGGGCCAAGTTAACGGACCCGATTACTACTGAGGTTAGAAATAGGTTTTCTGTTCATTTTAAACTTTTTTCTCTGTTTATAATGTATTAATAACAGATCACCCACTTGTTTTGATAAAGTACGAATTAAACAATTCAAAACTTTTAGAGAAGTTTACTTTTGTTTCCTTTTTCTTTCTTTAAAAAAAACAACGATTTACAAAAGAGGTCAAAGTGTATCCAGACCTCCGACGTGGGTGGGTCTGATTGTCATTAAAAAATCTCTCGGGGTATGCTTTTGATGGAGCCCGCTCTCATCGTGGAGATCATGCGGATGTTGCGATCGGAATCGGGAGAGAGTGGTTGCATCAAAATATTTGAAGTAGTCAACGCTTATCTGCGATATCCATCTACGGTCCGAGGAAATATGATTTATGATTTTGTGGAGCGCAAGCGGAAATTAGCGGATTCTGATTGAAATCGTGATCGCGCTCGAGGTCAAATTATTTTTATCATTTATAGTATATATTTTTAAGCGGACTGGGGCAGGAATCGAGTACATCTGTAAATTTCGAGTAAAAAGTACACGAGTACGCAGTACAAATGTACTTGATTACAAATTTACTCTGCAAATCTTTGTAACTGGTGTCTCAAATATTGAAAATTTTATTCTGAATGACTATTGTTCACGACAATCTTATAATATGTGCATTATTAAATTTTGTGGGCAGAATAAATGGGGTGCATTAAACACTCAATTTCATTAAACACGGGCGTGTTTAATGTGGTTTCTAAACCACGCTAATTCGCGTTTTGATACAAGCCCTATTACACATTTAAATCACGATACCGCAATCTGTCATCATTTATCTGTCAAATTATTATAAAACAAAACAGAAAATTTAAAATTAAATACAAAAAATAAAATTGAATCAGAGCATCAGTCACTCGGTGAATCAGTGACTCAGCTCAGTGACTCGGTGAATAAATGAATCAGTGAATCAGGCAGGCAGGTAATTCAAAAATAGCGTCTACAGTGGCCAACAGACGAGAACACAGAACTTCCTAAAAATTTAAATAAAACAGAAACATAATCATTGGTTTTGAAGTATTTATGTACTGTTAATATAATATCAAATATAATATAATGTTTATATTATTTTACAATAAATATTGTGTTATATACAGGGTTATTCAAAGTAATGGAACAGATTTCAAACATTTATTTCTTCCAAACTATAAAAGATATAAACACTATTCCAACGTTCCTGGAAAGAGAAAAGTTCATTTTTTTATGAATTAAATATGAGAACTATGTGTTACACGTGCTGTGGATTTTTTTGGACTCCTTTTGTAAACTGTACGAATACGCTCGACATTTTCATTTGATGTGCGTAAACCATCGTCTACGAATTTTCGATGCCACTGGTAAATCTGCTTATGACAAGGCGGCTGTTTATTAAACTGAGGGCAAAAAGCACGTTGAACCTCAATAATGGACCCTAGTTTTGCTAATTGTATCACACAAAATGCTTTTTCTTCTTGTGTAGCCATTTTACTACAGTCAATCAACATGACAAACAACAGCACCAATGCGGCGGTGGATGGAACTTCTTCGTAAGACTGCTCAACTTTTAAACTATTTTCTGTCCAGGAACGTTGGAATTATGGTTCTACCTTTTGTAGTTTGGAAGAAATAAATATTTGAAATCTGTTTCTTCTTTTTAAATAACCCTGTATTGTTGTTGTCGTGAACAAAGTATAGTGTATTACTCGCATATAATGGCATATGCTCGTAGTACAATATACTATTATATCAAGGTTTCGCGTGTTTAATGAATTTTAAAGGTAAACGTTTCTGCGAGTGTTAATTTTTGTTGTGTGATCTTACGTTAAGGTCTCCATGTTAAATATACGGACGGAGGCGCCTTAATTAATGAGCTCAAATCGTAAGCTAACCTAAGATTAGAACATTTAGGCTTACAGAAATTGTTGAGAAAGAATTAAGCGTTTCTTTTATGAAGAGAAACCTCAAAATGACTCTGTAAAAAGCAAATTACATAGGTTGAAAATGACTGATTTTTCCTTAAATAAATCATGAAATTATTTATTGATTAGAAATTCACACTAAAAATATTTGTAACTAGTGTGTTAAATATTGTGAATTCGATTTTTAATTACTTTTATATCAACATTTCACGTATTTAATGAGTTTTAAAGGTAAAACTTTCTGCGAGCTTTTAATTTTGTTGCGTGATCTCATGTTGAAGTCTCCCTCCATGTTAAATATACGGACGGATTGGCGTCTTAGGTTATGCGCTTGAATCGTGAGATAAACTAAGATTAGATTATTTAGGCTTATTTTGCTGAGAAAGGATTAGGCGTTCGTTTTATGAAAAGAAATAGAAAATGGAGTCTGTAAAAACCAAATTATATAGATTGAAAATCGACTGATTCTTTCGTAAATAATCTATTCGACGAAACAGTAAAATAACAGGGTTTATGTAATTTAATAAAGCTTAGATTGGATTTCTTAAACTTCTATCATTTTTTTGAGAAATAGGGGCTTCAACGATTGTTGTCATCCGTATAGTATCTACCGTACATGTAGGGTATTTTAGGGCAAAATACGATTTCAACATTGTTTATATGTTTTTGATATAGTTATATTTCGTTATATAGATTATAGATAATGAAAATCAAAAAGTAAAAAAATACAATTATTACTTTTCAATTAGCTAAATTATACTTCTCACCTCTTCGAATTTCATATTCTGAAATCCCACTACACTTTTTTCTTCGCACCAAATGTTAATCATAACTTAAATAAAACTCTTAGTTTAGTATAAAATTTCACGGTCGCTCGATTTTCAAAATTGATGTGTCAATACTCAAATCACTTAATTAAAACACTTATTTAAGTATTAATAATTGAATAAATCACTTATTTTTTATCAATCAGCAACGGATTTAATGGGCACCTTAAATACTGCATTAACAATTGATTAAACACTTAGTTCACGCATTTCATTTCCAGCTCACAATTTTACCGTTGCGCAATTTCTAAATGAATCGAATCCACCAACCTCCCTAGACGCAACATTTCTCAGTAATGCCCACCGCAGACTAAATCCAAAAACACACAAATAAACACGGTTGGTTTCTGTGTTTAATGTGCCCAATAAAAACGCCCTTTTTCGCGACCCCCTGAGCGGGGGGTGCCAAAAAGGCCTTCACACTCTCTAGAGTGCCCTTTTATGCAGAAGTCATAAACGCGTTTTGTATTCGACTTTTATTGCGGCGCCAGGTTTTCCGAAAATCTCAAAAGCCGAACTTTGAAAAGGTAAGTGACAAAACCCCAAAAATTACAACAATAGAGTTTACTGTTGGGGAGATGAAAGGGATTTCAAGAGGTTTTCGAAATTGAAAAATAGAAATAGTTGTAACAGATGAGATTATTTGTAATGGATACCCTGTGGTTACTAGAATCTTTTAAAAGAGGTCAATTTGAAGTTTAAACGAGTGTTTTCCACTCCCAGGTTAAGCATGAAGTAAAATTTCGAGTTTAGAAAAGCCTGAAAATTTGGTTTGGTCGCGTAGCGCGAAGCGAACTTTTCTCTTTCCAGGAACGTTGGAATAGTGTTTCTATCTTTTATAGTTTGGAAGAAATAAATGTTTGAAATCTGTTCCTTTACTTTGAATAACCCTGTATATAACACAACATTTATTGTAAAATAATATAAACATTATATTATATTTGATATTATATTAACAGTACATAAATACTTCAAAACCAATGATTATGTTTCTGTTTTATTTAAATTTGTAGGAAGTTCTGTGTTCTCGTCTGTTGGCCACTGTAGACGCTATTTTTGAATTACCTGCCTGCCTGATTCACTGATTCCCTGATTTACAGTTTCATTGATTCATTTATTCACCGAGTCACTGAGCTGAGTCACTGATTCACCGAGTGACTGATGCTCTGATTCAATTTTATTTTTTGTATTTAATTTTTAATTTTCTGTTTTGTTTTATAATAATTTGACAGATAAATGATGACAGATTGCGGTATCGTGATTTAAATGTGTAATAGGGCTTGTATCAAAACGCGAATTAGCGTGGTTTAGAAACCACATTAAACACGCCCGTGTTTAATGAAATTGAGTGTTTAATGCACCCCATTTATTCTGCCCACAAAATTAAATAATGCATATATTAATAGAAATAGTTGTAACAGATGAGATTATTTGTAATGGATACCCTGTGGTTACTAGAATCTTTTAAAATAGGTCAATTTGAAGTTTAAACGAGTGTTTTCCACTCCCAGGTTAAGCATGAAGTAAAATTTCGAGTTTAGAAAAGCCTGAAAATTTGGTTTAGTCGCGTAGCGCGAAGCGCGGAGCGGCCAAACCAAATTTTCAGGCTTCTCTAAACTCTAAATTTTACTTCATGCGTCACGCGTATTAAACACTGATTTCAAGCGAAGTTTACTCGTTCACAATATTTCAGTGCTTTCAGTGTTTAATACGCGTGGCGCATGAAGTAAAATATCGAATTTAGTTCATAAACAAAAGAATTGAGGTAAAAAGTGATTATACAAAATTTTGTGATGTGTTTTTTCATTACCTTTTGTTTGAAACTTTTTTGATTAAGTTACTAATAAAGCAACAATTTGTGAGTGATTATCAGATAGATATCTCCCCTAGGCTGTTTCGTATACTGATACATAAACATAAACAATAGACAATTAACAATTAAGTTGAAAAGTGTTTAGGTAAAAGTTGTGTGTTTTTTCATTATCTATAACTTTTTTTTAATTTTTTTTTAAAACTATAAAATAATGCGATACATTAAGGAATAAATGAGCATTAAATTTATAAAATTTCAAAAAGTTATGGCTTGTAAATTTTTATTAAAAAGTTTTAAATCAGCAAATATATGTCAAAAAAGAAAAATAGTTTAAAAATCTTTTTAAAAATTCTACAGTCTCACAAAGTTCTTAATTATTTCAGAGTTTTTCGTTGTTAACATATTTGAAATTCGTTAAATGAAAAACCGAAAAATGTAATGATTTCTGGTGATTTTTAGCATTAGACTTTTAGACATTTGTTGCGTTAGAGTAGGCAACACTGCCTTTCAGGGGTATTCAGCCAAGAGAAATAGTTTCCCGTCTAAATAAAAATTCATAAAAGCCTCATATTCGAAAGTGATGACGTCAAAAATGAGTAGAAAATTCAAACATGAGTCATACTTCGAAAACTGTCAAAATATTGACAACGTACATAAGGGCGAGAATAAAATAGGTTATGTTTGGAGGCTTACCGTACCTAAGTTTTACATGTTTACGAATTCAATTGCTCTGATTTGTAGGCTTCACAACAAGTGTATAGACATTTTCTAAATAATAATCCTTAGTATCAAGTAGTGTCGGCTCGTGAGAATTTTTATTGGTAGGACTGCAGGCATATACAAACAGGGAATTGTTCTTTCAAGTATACACAATCCCGATACGTATGCATTTTAAGGCATTCGTTGTTTTTTTAATGAGTTTACTTTGAAGCTACTATCAAGTTCTTCCAATCTTTGGTTAAGCATAAAGTAAAATTTCGAGACTACAGGAAGCCCAGACACACACACTTTGAAGCTACTACCGAGTGTTTCCAATCTTTGGTTATGCATGAAGTAAAATTTCGAGGCTACAGGAAGCTCAGACACGAGAGCCATCAGGGTAAGTCACAATTCCTTTCCACTTCACAGCTGGAATTTCCGTAACTTACCACTTATATTTTAAGGCATTCGTTGTTTTTTAATGAGTTCACTTTGAAGCTACTATTGACTGTTTCCAATCTTCGGTTAAGCATGAAGTAAAATTTCGAGGCTACAGGAAGCTCAGACACAGGATCTAAGACCATCAGGGTAAATCCCCGAGAATCGTTGCATCGTTACCATACATTAATTTCTCATACAGTCCGCAGTCACAATTCCATTACTTACCACTTATTAAAAACAAATATTCGACGGCGTAAACGTCATCTAATGCCCATTTGCTTAAGTCATAAACAAATTTAAAATTTATCTTTATTTTGAAGATTTCGAAAAAACGGTTTATAAAATGTGAATAGTTAAAACCCTATTTTCCCATGATCAATCACACGTTTCTAAATACAACATCTTCACCGTTTATTGATGCGAAGACAGTTCACGGACTGTATAAATCTCCGGACGTGATATATCGAAGCGTTTAAAGTAATGAAACGAGGAACGAACGTCCCACTGTTTAAAAATAATGTATCCCTTTCGGTTCACGGAAGTCCATCATCTCTTTCAGCTCTCGGTGCTGGTGTTGTTATAAATTAGTTAATTAACACCGCGACCTCCAGGGCGCCCCCGCCGCCCAGGTTAATGCACCGGAACGCCCCCCTCCCCCCCCCCCCAAAAAAAACAACAGAGAGAAAATTAAAAGGTATCAACATCACCTATGTTGAAGAGACCTTTTTATTAATTACCTTTCACATGTTATTAATTATGTTTGGATGTTTTGTGAAATTATTGGATTTTGTAGCTTTATTATCATGTATTGGGCAGTTTTCACTAGGGATCGTAAATGTATGACTGCCTTTGATTCATTGATTTATCGATAATTGGTTGGTAAATCGCAATATCGTTGTCTTAGAGGTAAATACACATAAAATTAATAAATTTAAAGAGAAGTAACGGGTTAATACTCGACCCTTGTGGTACCCCGCTAATATTTTTATAAAAGCGTTCATTTTAGACTATTTTTCACTCCTTGATTAAACATGAAATAACATAACTGTATTGTTTCGAGTTTACGTGAAGTGATTAATCACAAATAGAAAGACTGTTATTCCTTACTTCACTTTTTATTTTTATGTTAGATGTACATTTCGAGACACAAGGTGCTCATTATCAATAACAAACAGTTTGTTACTGATAATGAGCACCTTGTGTCTCGAAATGTACATCTAACATAAAAATAAAAAGTGAAGTAAGGAATAACAGTCTTTCTATTTATGAAATAACATTTCGAGTTAAGAAGGGCCTGAAAGTTCGGATTTGCCAGACTGAGCAAAGTGCCGTCTGGAAAATCCTAATTTTCAGACGTTTCATTATGTTTTATGTAATTTCTATATATTAAAATAATAAATGATTCCATCCAGGTCCATGGTTGTAATGTGATTGTGTTGTGGCGTCCTAGATGTAATTTCGATATTAGAATTGGTTAAAAACATTAAATATATAGATTCATGTCTAATGGTCATACTTACCGAGACCAATAAAAAAAAATTACGAGTGTCTATAAACTATCGGCATTCCAGTAGGTTCTGACTTCAGAAAGATACGTCGCAATTAGACATATAAGGTACGATTCACGAGAGGTGTCCCATGGTTTCCTTGATTTGTAGTATCAATACATGTAATACGCAAATAGTTTGATGTCATCAGATTACGTGTGTGAAAAGAGACAGAAAACTTCATAATATGTCTGCTATGGTTTTTAGATGAAACATGCAAAAACGTATGTTCCGGTATGCAGCTTTAAAAATGTAAGGTTAAACGTCACATTTTTACAATGTCTTCGTAAAGATAAATCTGCAAAAACCCAGCCACAAATCATTTTAATAAATCTGTACGGTCGTTTTAAATGCGAGTTTAAGTGGTATAAATCCAATTTCCACATCTACTAAATAGTTCAGGTATTTACAGAAATAAATAATGCATTTATGTTGACTTAAGCTCAAACGAAAATGTTAGTTGAATCGAATGCGCAATTAGTAGATTTGGCAAATAGTCATTGGATTAATCTGTTAATACAGGGAATTTTTCTTTTAAGTATACATACTATTAGGTATACATATGCATACGCTTTTTTTTAAAGAGTGCAATTTGAAGCTTAAAACGATTGTTTTCCACTCCCAGACAAAGCATGAAGTAAAATTTCGAGTTTAGAAAAGCCCTGAGCAAAATTTGGCTCGGTCGCGCAGCGACCGAGACAAATTTTGCGGGCTTTTCTAAACTCGAAATTTTACTTCATGCGCCACGCGTATTAAACACTGATTTCAAGTGAATTTAAAAATATAGAAACATATTAACTTAATCAAAAAATGCCTCTAATAAAAGTTGTAGCCAACGACACAAGACACAACTTTTGTATAAACAATTTTTACCTTAGCTATTTTGTTTTTAATCAAGAAACGAGAAAGTTTAGCCCAGATTTATTCCTTTAGTAATCACTCACCAACTGTAGCGTTGTTATCGAACGAATTGAAAATTTTTAAACAAAACTTGTAAATAATGAAAAAACAACTTTTATCTAAACACTTATCACCTTAGTTCATTTGTTTTTGTTCAATAAACCGAAAAAGATTTATTTGATATATTTTGCTGATCACTCATCAACTGTGGCTTTATTATCGATTCAATCGAACAAATTTTCAAACAAAAGTTGCAGACAACGAAAAAATACGCAACTTATGATAATTCGAAAATTTACGAACGAGTGTTTTCCACTCCCAGGCTAAGAAGCATGAAGTAAATTTTCTGGGCTTTTCTAAACTTGAAATTTTACTTCATGCGCCACGCGTATTAAATCCTGATTTCACGTGAAGTTGAAAATGTAGAAACATATTAACTTAATCAAAAAATGTTTCTAATAAGTTGTAGCCAACGAAAAAACACACAGCTTTTGTATAAACAATGTTTACCTTAGCTATTTTGTTTTTGATCAAGAAACGAGAAAGTCTAGCCCAGATTTATTCCTTTATTTTGCGATTCGTTTGATAATAACGCTACAGTTGGTGAGTGATTAACCAACTGTAGCGTTATTATCGAACGATTCGAAAAATTTCAAACAAAAGTTGTAGATAATGAAAAAAACAACTTTTATCTAAAAATGTTTCACCTTAGCTCTTTTGTTTTTGTTTAATAAACCGATAAAGATTTTTTCGGATAAATTTTGTTAATCACATACCAACTGTAGCTTTATTATTGATTTAATTTTATCATTTTATTGATTTTTGTAGAGTAAATATGCGATTTGAATGTTCAGTACAGTCAAAAGACAGTATTGCACTCAATATTATCAATCCTTCAAAAACTACACCTAGGATACTTTAGATAAATTGCAAAATAAAATTGTAAAAAGAGCACTTGTTTTTTTTTCTGCAAGAATTCTGAATTAGTCAAAAAATTACTTATATTTTTCCATCAGGGTACATAAATATACATGAATAAAATTTATGTTTCTAAAGACAATATGAATAGAGTGTCTTTATAAACATAAATTTGGATATTGGTCGATGCATTATTTTTTCTTTTTTTGAAGGAAAGAAAAAAAGGTGTCCGCATGGTGGTTCTTCTTCTTCTCGGCTCCCTGAAACACAATGCGAGAGGAATCCGTGTGGAATTTTCGGAGTCGATTTATCATAATCCTTTGAGAGCCGGTGCCTTTTCGGTAGAGAGAGCGAGAGCGCTGTTGTCGTCTCCTTTCCGCCCGCTATATTGTGTTTTTTAACCCATTATAATACACTCCATGATATATTATCTAAGGACCAGTACATAATTTATCAATTTATGAAAAAAAATCATAAAAATAAAAATATAGTAATACAATCGAGACAGTTTACGACTTTGCTTTGCTGGTTTGCCGTTGGTGGAGATCACGAATGTGTATTTCATGTAACATATTTTTGTTTTTCTATTCTTCAAAGAAATTGAAAAAAGATCAGATCTAATACACTTCTTGGGGGTTAGTAATTGTACAAATTTTAAGAGGAAACGCGAATTTATCTCTTCTTTAAGGTTCTGCAATTTTTTTTTCTTACTTCCAAACTTTTATATTTATGTGCGTTCAATATTAAACAAAATCCGTGAGTTAAAAAAGGATTCAAAAGCTCATTAAATGTATACAATTTTTTAAAACAAATATTTTCTAATTACCCAGGGAAATAACCCAAAAACGATTGATTGAGTATTTTATAAATTTAAAATTCAAAGCCTACTCTAAATAATGTTTTTAATGATCGCACGGTATATTTAAAACAAAAATTCTCAGTATGTAGGGCCGAAAGGGCTAAGTAAACATTGCATTTGAAAATAATGCATGGCAATTATTTCCAAAGAGCAATGTTTACTTAGCCCTTTCGACCCTGACGGTGACATTTACCACCACTAACATTTCGTAAACATACTAGAAATATTCCCTTAAATCTACGATCGTGCGATCCTTAAAAACATGATTTAAAGTAGGCTTTGAATTTTAAATTAGATTGGCACTACTGACTGTTAACACATAGTTTACCATAACCTCAAATGTATTCCACCATTCAATTAGTATTCTGGGCAACCGAACAAAAAAAAGCAGCCTACTCTAAATCATAATTTAAATTATCGCACGGTACATACATGTATGCATGAGCTGTAACTTTTCCGATAATCGATTGATTTTTAAAATACTTAAATTTAAAGTCTTAAACGAGTGTTTTCTTTTTCACTCCCAGATTAAGCATGAAGTAAAATTTCAAGTTTAGAAAAGTCTAAAAATTGGGTTTGGTCGTGTAGCGCTACGCGACTAAACCAAATGTTCAGGCTTTTCTAAACTTGAAATTTTACTTTATGCGCCACGCTTGTAAGACACTGATTTTAGTTGAAGTTCAAAGTATTTTACTAAAGCAGTATGCTAAAAACGAGTACTCTGAACATCACATCATATTAGGTTTAGTACGCGTGGCGCATGAAGGAAAATTTCGAGTTTAGAAAAGCCTAAAAATTTGGTTTGGTCGCTCCGCGATTCGTTGGCTAATTACTCACCAACTGTAGCGTTATTATCGAACGAATCGCAAAATAAAGGAATACATCTGGGCTAGACTTCCCGCGAAGCGGAGCGACCAAACAAAATTTTTAGGCTTTTCTAAACTCGAAATTTTACTTCGTGCTTAATCTGGGAGTGGAAAACACTCCTTTAAAAGTTCAAATTGAAATATTTGAAAAAACAACGAATAACTGAACATTTACAGCATATAGAGTATATTGAGGTATGTCTGAAATTCAAAAGAGAAAGACGAGTTGATTTTTGTATGAAAACTGAATTCAATTTTCTTAAAAAAACTAACTCTTCTTTCTCTTATCAATGTCTTCGACTTTTATTTCACATCTTTAACTGTACTTTTAGTAATGAAATATGTGTCTATTTCAGTCGCAACTCAAATTTGTATAAAGTTTTGAAGGGCCTCAAAAACATTAGTTGCTTCTAATTTTCTTGTAAAAGATTTCGCGGCGTATTTGGATAATTTTGCGGCTTTAGAAAACTGATCTCACCTATCATCACAATCCATCATATAACGTAACCTATCACCACATTCAGTTATCTAACCTAATCTCTCATCACTTTAGTAAAATTGCATTTTTATGCTAACATTGGGCCCGTTCAGCAGAGACAACAGTTGGGAGTTTACTCCCAATTATTGGGGAATTCCCTGATGACCGGATCGGTTAATCGTGAACGTGTTTGGGATTTTTGCAATCGTACAAAACAGACAGACCGGAGTACCGTTCATTAGGTACCAACATACATCACAAACAAATCCAAACGTGTTGAATGTTGAACATTTTGATGAACAGGCTCATTGTCAATTTTTTAGCGACCTTGCATGTAGGTGTGTATTATATGAAATTAAACGGCCGATATAACAGCTTGAACATATAATTGCATAAATAAATTCCATCATTACAAATAAACACTTTATTTCGCCTTGATATAAATTCTATTATTACAGATATGCATTTTATTTACACTACGAATAAATTCCATTATTACAGCCCTCATATTCTCCGGTCATAAGTTGAAATCTAGCCATTATAATCCACATATTTAGTGGGCCATAACTCAATGACCACGTGGACAGAATGGGCAAAAATGCCCGCCATTGTCACGCCAGGGCCCTTTGTGTCGCGCGCTCACACCCACCTTTTCGCCTCTCAAGAATTTATGACCGCGCGCGAAACGGACAATTGTCCTCACTCCTGAGGACAATTGCCCTCGCACTCGAGAGAGGCTCGTGCCTGTCTCATTGTCAACTCGAGCACTGGTCCTTTAAATCTCGTTAAAATGTTTTCACAAAATCAATGATTTGTTCGGCTTTTGTGCGTCTTTTCAGTTTTGAGGGAAAACTTGACCGAAAGGCGATTTGTTGATTTTTATAGATTTACGCTCTAAGATAAGTTACAGCACAAACCCAGAATTTTATTTTACTCGAGATACTATGGGGAGGAATTTCATGTAAATTTTATTGTTGTGAGTTGATTTTTCAAAAAGTTTTACCGTCGCTAGTAATACTGTTGAATTTGACTGAAAGGCGATTTGTTGACTTTTATAGATTTACGCTCTAGGATAAGTTACAGCGCAAACCTAAAACTTTATTTTACTCGAGATACTATGGGGAGAAATTTCATGTAAATTTTATTGTTGTGAGTAGATTTTTCTAAAAGTTTTACCGTGTTTGTAATACTGTTGAATAATCTACTATTTTATAATAAATCTATCACCTTAATCTAATTTGAATGGCTCAGTGGCAAAACGACCTACCGCTCAACAATATCATCTACCACTTAGACAAACTTATAAAGGGATTTTTTCTATCGAGTATATATACTGGTACGGACATTTTTCAACATTCTTTGGTTTTTAAAAAAAGTACAATTTTAAGCTTTAAACGAGTGTTGTCCACTCCCAGATTAAGCATGAAGTAAAATTTTCAGTTTAGAAAAGCCCGAAAATTTGGTTTGGTAGCGTAGCGCGAAGCGCGGAGCGACCAAACCAAATTTTCAGGCTCTTCTAAACTCAAAATTTTACTTCATGCGCCACACTGGTTTTAAGCGAAGTTCAAAATAAACGCTTTATGCATAATGCTTTAAATTAGTTTTTTTACGCGTGGCGCATGAAGTAAAATTTCGAGTTTAGAAATGCCTTAAAATTTGGTTTGGTCGCGTAGCGCTACGCGAGCAAACCAAATTTAAAGGCTTTTCTAAACTCGAAATTTTACTTCATGCTTAATCTGGGAGTGGAAAACCCTCGTTTAAAGCTTCAAATTGAACTCTTTCTAAAAAAAACAACGAATATCTGAAAATTCATAGTGTATACACTGTAATTGGGATATGTATACTTAAAAGAAAAGCTCCCTGTGTATACTATGTTAAAACGTAGATAGTATATATAAATATTAGAGAGAATCAATTATCCGATTATAAATAGTTCAATTCGCTTCAAATTTTTGTGTGTTTATTCCCAACATTTCAACGCTTTTCTCTCAATCGATCGACGCGTGGGTGCGTGGAAATGAAGAAGTGTGCCTCTTCCCAGTTAATCCGATTACGGGCGAAGAAGAAGCTGCGGAGGAAAGAAGAAAAGTAGCGGCGGATTACAGATCTAAGCCTCTCGGAGATCTCGACGGGCGAGCCTTCCTCTCTTCTTCTTTTTTTCGGTGGAGATCGAAGATAGAGTGGACGTGGTGGCCATTTGTAACTTAGGAGGAGAAAAAAGTCACAATCGATCGAAGCGGTAGTCCTGGTATACTCCTTATTGCCGTCATTTGTTTTCCTACCGAAACACTTGTCCGGCGCGGTTCTAACACGGTTTTACATAACATCAAACATCATTTATCATTCGGCTGGAGTCGCGCAGGAAATTTAAATTGATTTTGATGTGTTGGAAGGCACTATCGTGATTTCTAATCATTTAGATTTTGGAAGAAAGGGTTTACTTAAAAGGAATTTATCTTTTAAATATATAGGGCTATTTAAAAAGAAGGAACAGATTTCAAACATTTATTTGTTCCAAACTACAAAAGGTAGAAAGAACCATAATTTCAAAGTTCCTGGACAGACAAAAGTTTAAAATTTGAACAGCTCAGCCAGAAGTTCCAACCACGGCCGCATTGACGCCGTTGCTTGTCATGTTGATTGTCTGTAGTGAAATGGCGACACAACAGGAAAAAGCAGTTTAGTGTGATTTTTATCTGTGGGGTTACGTAAAAGACCGTGTTATTATCCTCCCTATGCCTGACAATCTTGAAAATCTGCGACACCGAATTGTTGACACTGTGAATTCGATAACTAGAAACCAGCTGATTCGTGTGTGGCAAGAAATGAGCCACCGTTTTGATATTTGTTATGTAACACATAGCGCTCATATTGAATGCATAAAAAAATGAACTTTTCTCTTTCCAGGAACGTTGGAATTGTGTTTCTATTTTTTGTAGTTTGGAAGAAATAAATGTTTGAAATCTGTTCCTTTAATTTGAATAACCCTGAATTTGTACACATCCTGATGTATACATTGCAAATTCCCAGGATAAACAGATTATATTAAAACTTTACTCTCTATATAAAACTCAAAATCTCTCAATAGTAAATTTTCTACTTATGCAGTACTTTGAATCGCCTCACTTTAATTTACTTCTCAATCTTCTTTTAACTTATCCGTTGATTCTAGTTCCCTTTTCACAATTAATCCATTCCATAACACACATCGATATATTCTCGAAACAATCGTTTCAAATTTGTTTTTCGTTTGTGTGGGTTCAGTTTGGATAACGAGCGTCGCGTTTTGAATATTACACATCCGATTTTGGTATAATGTAATCCGGATCAGTCGGGAGTTTCGAATTTACATACGTCACACCCGATAGATTATCGATTGATCTGTCTCTCCCTTACTGGGTGTAAACCTATTAGCGGGGCGTGTTGGTGTCGCGTTTGTATTCAAAACGTCGATCCCGGTATTGCACCTCACGTATCCAAATTACAATCCAATATTTGTGCGTGTGTGTGTGTGTCTGTCTACGTGGAATATTTACAAAAAATAATGATACATTTTAAAAAACGCATAAAAATTATACAGAACAAATTTGTATTTTGTATAAACTTCATGTCTTTTTCTTCAGATTAGAGAGATTAAAATAGTTAAAGCTTTAGTCAATACCCGTCGAGGTATTACCCCGGGTGCTAGTTGTTTCAATTAGTATTTGAAAAAGTCTCAGTAAGACAAAATATTTCTGGAAAGACGATAAATTCGCTTTTATATTAGTTATTTATTGCAATGTTATTTAGTATTGATATCTTTTAGGTTTACATGGAAGACCAGTTGAGCAATTATTGCTCAAATTGAATCTCTCCTTGAGGTTTGTAGAGGATCGTGATTAGTAAATTGTATATTCTGCATCCTATTCTCTTGCAAATAAAAATTATTATTGTTATTATATAAGTTGTAGATTCATTGAATATCTATTAATAAATGTTTAACATTCATTATTGAAACAATGTTGTACACGTATTGAATTTCTACATTGAATTATCTATGATATTCATTATTGAAACAATGTTATACAGTTATTGAATATATATTAGACAATATTGTTTCTATACTGAATGTTAATATAGTATCAATATATGCAATCTATATTGTTTTTATATTGTATGCGCATTGAATATCAGTTTCAATGTATATCTAAGATATTAATATAGATCGGGGTTTGGGGATATATATCATGAGATATCTATCATGATAGGTATCGATATGTTGAAAATATACTGCTTAATCAGTATTAAAAATACACTGCTAACGCAAAATTAAAAATATACTGCTAAACAATAATATATTGAGTTTCACAATATGTCAGTTTTAAACGCGTGGCGCATGAAGTAAAATTTCGAGTTTAGAAAAGCCTGAAAATTTGGTTTGATCACTCCGCTTCGCGGAATGACCAAACCAAATTTTCAGGCTTTTCTAAACTCGTAATTTTACTTCATACTTAGCCTGAAAGTGGAAAACACTCGTTTATAGCTTCAAATTAAACTCATTAAAAAACACAACGAATACCTCAAAATGCATACGCTCAATTGGGATATGTATACTTGAAAGACAAATTCCCTATGTATGTTTATGTCTTTAGTAAGGACCCAATCAAAACATTCACACAGTCTCTCTGAAGAATACCTAAGAAAGACATTTTAAAGAGCAGAGATTTCTTTTAGAAAATTATTTCTTTTGTTTAAGCAAAGTGGGCTTTGAAAACAAAACCAACACGATTCGTTTTAAAGAAAATATTTACAATTCGCGAAACATTAAGCACACTACTTTTAATGTAAATTGTATATTTTAATGGATAAACTGCAATATATTACAGGTATTTACATTTCTTAAAGTTTGTACATACTAATAAGTACTTTCATTTTTTTTTTAAATTATCAGAATTATGACAGACAAGTAGATAGAAGACCAGCATTACGGCTGGTAAAAATAGTGTGGATGTTTTGATAAAAAACAAATCAAATCAAAAGGTTCTCTAAATTTCTCATAAAGATGTTTTAAAGAAGTTTTTGTTGAGATAACACATGAAACCTCCAAAACTGTTCTGTAATTATTTTTATGTGAATTGGTTGGAAGTATTGAATTTATGCACTTTTTTTTTCGTGATGGTCACACCGTTATTGATGATCAATAAGCCCCATGATTGGAATGATTGGGCAGTTGGTGGTGCGGTGTGATTACCATACTAGACAATGTAGCAAAGTGTGAACAGTCAGCTGCTCAGATTGGTCGAGGGGCACCCTTTGTGTGCTAACTGCTAACTGCAGGGGCTGAGTCCTAGGGCGGGACACATTCATACATATGTTATCTCACCGAGTATTCATGTCGGGTGTTATGTAATATGTATTTTTTTCTCTATCCCCTTCTCTCACTCTCTCTCTCTCTCTCTCTCTCTCTCTCTCTCTCTCTCCGAACGGTATTAAAATGATTTACCGTTTTTCAGGGGTGCCATCAAACGAAAGCCAACATGAAATAATATGCGCATAAGTAATCCTGAAAATCGTCCAAAAAACGGCTCATGTTTCATTTATTTATGCAGTACGGGAAATTGATTTTGAATAATTACAATAAAATTTGGTACCTTTTATTAAATACGGAATATTCCTTATTCAAGAACGAAAAGTTGAAAAATCGAAAGACAAAAAAGAGTATGTTTTCGTGAAATATGCATCATCATCCGATGAGTGCTCTAATTGCCGTGTTTTTGTAAAATGCGCGTAGAACAAAAGTGGACACACCGCGTTTTCCGATACAGCCAATCAAATTCGTTAGATGTGACATCACGCTGAATGTAATTGGTTGATTCGGCGATCGCACTCTATTCGGTTTCTTCCAATCTCAATGTTGGCGAAGTAATGAAACGTTAGTCTAAAGTATTTTTATTAAATTACATAATTACATATTTATTTATCCGAATTTAGGCTTTTACAAGTTTTACATTGTCGATAATGTGAAAGAACCTTAAGCACTAAGAATATACCATTCTATCTTTAAAATCGCATTACTACTACTACCAAAAAAGCTTTATTTATAACTGTAAAGCTTTACTTTTAAACAGTGCTTAATCACAAATGCATTTTATACAGGGTGCCTGTATTTCAACAGAATGTATGGGGATCTTGGTTATTTGAAGAGATAGAGAGTCGGTTAATTGGGGCAAAGTTGCGTATTTTAGGGCCCAATAGTAATCTATAAACAAATTTGAAATATCTTCTTTCGCTTTAAGATATTAAGATAAAATTCGTTTTTATTTTTTAATTCATAAACTATTGAATCTAGACATTTACAACTTTGACATTATACAGGCACTTTTTAACGATAAACCTAGTAACGTATTTTATTTTAAGATAACTATAACATTTACCCAGGGACCATAGCCAACTTTTGTTTTTCTTGTGGGCGCCATTTCGGATTTTCATATTTTTTTTAAGAATATATTTTTTTAAATGAACACTTATAGTTTATTATACATTTTATATGTAACACTTTATTCTTTTGTTTTTTGTAAAGAGTGTTTTTGAAACAGTTGAGTAACTCACTTATTTGATAACTCCTAGGACCCATAATTTGCTTACATATCACCCCTGAATATATACGCGTGGCGCATGAAGTCAAATTTCGAGTTTAGAAAAGCCCCGTGAAAATTGACCGTCGATATATATCTTAACAGTTGTGATGTATTTTAAAGTAACGAGTGTCTTCCACTCCCAGACTGAGCATGAAGTAAAATTTCGAGTTTAGAAAAGCCCCGAGTAGAAAATTTGTCGAGGGTCGCGTAGCGACCCGAGACAAATTTTCACGGGGCTTTTCTAAACTCGAAATTTTACTTCATGCGCCACGCGTATAAACCACCGATTTACAGTTAAAAATATATAACGCTTAGATGTATTTATTATTATTTATTTATTATTATTTATTTATTTACTGAGATGTGACGAAAAATGCAACTTTTTTGTGAATAGTTTTGGAATAATAATAATAAAAATAGAATAAATTTAGTTTGTGCAACTTTTTATGGTATAATCGATTCTTATTATTATTATTACAAAAGATTGTCAGTTATTAATTAATTTTGAGTGCTAACAATGATTGACTGCTGTCAAGATTTTATTGACTAACAGATATGACGTCATTGTTTCCAAGGCACTCTTTGCAAAAAAAGAAAATATCATAATTTTAAATATTAATTCTAAAATAAATTATGATACATCACTGAGTTCAGAAAAATATATTCTTTCAAAAAATTTGAAAATCTAAAAAGGCGCCCATAAGAAAAGCAAAAGTTGGCTAAGGTCCCCGGGTAAATGTTAATGTTATCTTAAAAAAAAGCTACTAGATAGCTTATTAAAAAGTGCCTGTATATTGTCAAAGTTCTAAATGTCCAGATTCAGTAGTTTTTGAATAAAAATATAAAAACGATTTTTTAAAAAATCAGTTTTGGTTTATATCTCAAAATCAAAAAAAATATATTCCAAAATTGTTTTTTGATTATTGTTAGGCCCTAAAATACGCAACTTTGCTCCAAATTAGCCGACTCTCTATCTTTTCAAATAACTGAGATCCCCATACATTCTGTCTAAATACGGGCACCCTGTATATGAGTTACTTTTTTTAACATTGTTTATTATCTGTCAATAATTTTTATTAATTATCTGTGATCATGACAACTAAAACGTGCGACACTGGTCTCAAACAAGGGGAGGCAATGCTTATGAGAGAACTAGAAATCGAGTAGAAGAGGAGAGACTATAATCGGGATGTGGGGACGACTATATACACCAATCACCAGTCTCGCTTCTGGATGCAGCATCCAAACGCGGTTACCAAATTTTATATAGAGACTGGCTAACTGGATATTTATAAACTGTGTTTCAACTAAACAGTTTTCAGAAATGCAAAACAACATTTGCGTATGCCAATGGCTTCATTTTATTTTTGTTGTAGCAAATACTAGCCGGGACAAAACTTTGAAGGCAACTTGTGTGCGCACGTCTTGCTCATACAACGTGTGGAAAAGCACTGCTTCACACACCATTTACCTAAATAACTATTTCAAGTTGAACTATTCGTGTTATTGAACAATAATTGAAATGTTCAATAGCACAAACAGTTCAACTGGAAAATGTTATTTTAAAGACGAAATTTTTAACTCTTCAGAAACAATGTTTTCCATGTACGGTACATAAAAATATTTCCATTTTGTTTATAATATTCAAAGTAGAATCTAATCTCTTTGAAGGGAGTATTATTTCCTGTTTGTCGGCTCGCGCTCAAGCATCCACTTTTAATTACAGCTTTAGACAATTAAAAGCCCAGCATGGGGCCAATTTCCGCGCGCGCCTCTTACGAAACAAAACAAAACCACCCCCCGCCGTCGGGCCGCTTTTGTTCTCCATATAAGCACCGACGGCCACAACTAATTACATCGCACCGCACAACAAAAATTAAAATCAAATAAAAATGTATTAGAAGTATTTGATAAAAACATACACAACAACAAAAAATGTAGCTGAAAGGAATTACAGCGCGAGCAGAAAATTTCATTTTCGCCCGCGTGTAGTTGTTGAATTTAAAGAAATTAGCAAGGTGATTTGATTTACTAATAGCCTGATATCAATCAGCACCCTGAGAAAACTCTCACTTTCGAGCCACCTTCTCCCAAAAATTGATATATTTTAGAAAAATCATAAAAAATACAACTCACATTGTTGCCATGAATCTGGTACATAGAGTTGTTAAAGAGATCCCTACTAATAGCCTGACACGAATCACCATCCTGAGAAAACTCTTAGTTTCGAACCACCCATTCCCGAAAAATCATAAAAGATACAACTCACATTGTTGCTATGAATCTGGTATATAGAATTGTTTCAAAGATCCTTATTAATAGCCAGACACCAGACATCTTGAGAAAACTCTTATTTTCGAGCCACCCACCCCCGAAAATTGATATATTTTAGAAAAATCATAAAAAATACAACTCACGTTGTTGCTATGAATCTGGTATATTAAAAGATGGCTGTAGCCAGAAAAAAATAATTGGAGGGGGTTATCAAAATGTCAAGGTGGAGGGGATGTTTAACGGTAAAAATATTGTTATTGCTCTCACAGAGCCGCTTTTACATACAAAAATTAAACATTTACAAAATTTGGGCGGGGGGTTTGAGCCCCATATCCTCCTCACGCGATGGCCTTGGCGAAGCCTACATATTTCAGTGCAATAAATTGGGTGTAGCTCATATATTATAAAATAAAAACAAACTGTTTTAAGGTACAATATTTATGACTATTCACTTTATCTATTGCTTCTTGATTTCAGTAAAACCGCGTGGTGGCGTACAATACCGGGATCAAATTTAAAATTTACTTTGTTTTACAATATATCAGTTAATATCCAAAACTAAGCAAAAAGTTACTAAAATAATTAATTTAAAATAATATAATCCTCCATACCATCACGATTTCTATTGCTTCTTGATTTCAGCAAAACCGCGTGGTGGCGTACAATACCGGGTCCAAATTTAAAATTTACTTTGTTTTACAATATATCAGTTAATATCCAAAACTAAGCAAAAAGTTACTAAAATAATTAATTTAAAATAATATAATCCTCCATACCATCACGATTAATTTTATTTTTGCCAAATTATCTTTGTTGTGTCTACGAATTTTTCAAAAATCGTTCCAGTACGTATTAGATATTTTAATTCTAGAGATCTTACCGCAGACAGCTTTTAAAAATATCAAATAGTTTAGAAAATAACTTGAATAATAATTTACTAGGTGTACACCATCTCGATTTTGTTTTATTTTTTATTTTTGCCAAATTATCTTTGTTGTGTTTACGAATTTATCAAAAATCGTTCCAGTATGTACTAGATATTTTAATCCTAGAGATCTTACCGCAAACAGTTTTTAAAAATATCAAATAGTTTATAAAATAACTTGAATAATAATTTACTAGGTGTATACCATCTTGATTTTATTTTATTTTTCATTGTTGCCAAATTATCTCTGTTGAGTTTACGAATTTATAAAAAATCTTTTAAGAATATCAAATGGTTCGAAAATAACTTGAATAATAATTTACTAGGTGTATAACATCTCGATTTAATTTTATTTTTGCCAAATTATCTTTGTTGTGTTTACGTATTTATCAAAAATCGTTCCAGTGTGTATTAGATATTTTTAATCTAGAGATCTTACCGCAAACAGCTTTTAAAAATATCAAATAGTTTAGAATATAACTTGAATAATAATTTACTAGGTGTATACCATCTCGATTTTATTTTATTTTTTATTTTTGCCAAATTATCTTTGTTGTGTTTACGAATTTATCAAAAATCGTTCCAGTATGTACTAGATATTTTAATTCTAGAGATCTTACCGCAAACAGTTTTTAAAAATATTAAATAGTTTAGAAAATATCTTGAATAATAATTTACTAGGTGTATACCATCTTGATTTTATTTTATTTTTCATCGTTGCCAAATTATCTCTGTTGAGTTAACGAATTTATCAAAAATCGTTCCAGTATGTATTAGATATTTTTAATCTAGAGATCTTATTGCAAACAGTTTTTAAAAATATCAATTAGTTTAGAAAATAACTTGAATTCTTAAGTAAGCTTTTGAACTTTATTTTAAGAGAAAACGTGTTGCGAGGTGTTGCCATCAGAGTTGTTATATTAATAATAATAATAATAATTTTTATTCCTGTTTACACCCAAAGATTTGCAGTCGTCAAAAACATATATATATAAATATATAAATATATCTACATGTAAAGTTCGTCTGAGAATGCAAGCAATATCTAGTTGTTTTCATTGCCATTCCGACATCTCTAAACTCCCTAAACACAACGTTAAAGCAAGCGGTAAATATATGACTTTTTGTTGGTAATACCCCACAGCGTTGCCGCTTCACCACTCGTAATAAATCCAAGCGAAATCTCTGAGTCCGAGGAAGAGTGAATTTGTTAGAACATTTTAATGCACGTTCAAATTCATATTGATAAATGATAGTTTTATGTTATTTGGTGTGGATCTGGGCCCTCTTCTTGCTGCGTTACTACATCTTAACCATAATTCACCACTTTTTAACCATTCATAACTCAACGTTAGACATCTAGCACATAACGTTTTCGGACGGATTTTTAGGTTATGTTGAATATTTATATGTACTCTTGGCAATGCGGGGACCTTAAACCTATTAACATATTGCCTGGATTCTTGGATATACTATAGGTATATGAATTTATTATACTAACAATTATAAATTAAACTAAAAATTAAAAATTACGCCGAGCTATTAGCAAACTTAAACTTAAGAGATTCCAATCAACTATAGAAATCGTTATTAAGTATTATTTCTTTAATAACCTTTTTAAATTTATCGATAAGTAGGTTATGTTTAAAACACTTTGTTTTAAAACAGTGTTTTAAACATGTTTAAAAACAGCCGTCGTGTTTTAAACGGTTTTGTTTTAAACATGTTTTAGATCTTAAATTTGTTTAAAACATATTTCAAACATTAAATTTGTTTAAAACGATTTTTTTATTATCTTAGATTGGTTAAATTATATTTTATACTAATTCATTAAGATTTTTTTGTTTACGATTTTAAATGCTAAATTGTTGAAGATATTTCAAATTACATTATTAAACATAACATTTTATTACAATAAAATATCACAACTGTGGGTGCATAAATGTGATTTTTAAATTCAGGGACTTTTTCTTTCAGGTATACATATGCATACACTATAAATATTACGGCATTCGTTGGTCTCTTAAAAGATTTCAATGTGAATCTTTAAACGAGGGTTTTCCACTCCCAGACTAAGCATGAAGTAAAATTTCGAGTTTAGAAAAGCCTGAAAATTTGGATTGGCCGCGTAGCGAAGCGGAGCGGCCAATCCAAATTAGGCTTTTCTAAACTCGAAATTTTACTTCATGCGCCACGCCTATAAAACACTGAAATATCGTAAAATTTAAAATATACGGCTTAGCAATCCAATATGTAGATATAAACAAAACGTAAGTCAAATTCTGCAATGAAAAATTGTTTAAAACAGTGATTATAGGCAACCCAATAACGATAACGTATATTAGGTTGCCTATAATCGTTGTTGTATATGTGTATTTTCTGAACTTCACTGTAAATCAGTGTTTTTAAGCTTGGCGCATGAAGTAAAATTTCGAGTTTAGCCTAATTTGGATTGGCCGCTTCGCTTCGCTACGCGGCCAATCCAAATTCTTAGGCTTTTCTAAACTCGAAATTTTACTTCATGCTTAGTCTGGGAGTGGAAAACACTCGTTAAAAGCCTCAAATTAACCCCTTTGAAACAACGAAATCTCGCAAATAAAAAAAAAACGCTGTAATTATCGGTATATGTATACTCAAAATATAACGCCCTGTATGTTCTGTTTTAAACACGTTTTAAACGTGTTTTAAACAAATTTCAACACGTTTTAAAAGTGTTTTTAACTGGTAATGTTTAAAACGCTGTTTCAACGAAAAAAACACGATTTGTAAAAAAACTGTTTGTTTTAGTTAAAATGAAAAAAAAAAACGTTTTTTTAACAACCCTGGTTGCCATGCGGCTGTGAAATTTTACTTCTTGGCTCTTTCTGCATAAATAGTCTGTACTGTACTTTAAAATTAATTCAATTCATTTTTGTAAACGTTTCTTTCTTATTATATTACATGTTTATTTTTATTTTAGATATGTTCGCTGATCATATATTTATAGTTATAGTTTAGTTAAAGTAATATTGGTTATATCATATTTGCATTTTTTTGTAAAAACAATGGAATTATCCGTAAATAAATACTTAAATACTTATTGCTTGATGATGATATAGATAGAACTTGTAAAAAATATAAAAAAGTTTTGTCTCGAAAAGACTGCTAAATAATCGTTGAAACAACTACTTTCCGTACAAATTCCCCGCGGAGAGTTTAATATCCGACGGGGAACTGGCCCTGGAAGTAGTTGTTTCAATAAATATTTTGTAGTTTTAGTTTTGAAAGACACTTATTTGTAGGAAACGGAATAAATCGAATTTTTATATTTTTGAAATATTCTACAAATAATTGGCAAATTCACTTTTACTTTATAATTTGTAAATTTTACGCAAAGTTAAGATATTTTATTTTGATCTTAATAACGCAGGGATTGGTATAGATTGTATTTTATTATTATTATTTGTGTAATGCGATAAATTTACCTGAAGGTTAGAGGGGTTGATCAACCCTCAAAACAACAAAAAATCAGTGACTTTTTGGCGGCTTGTGGTGTCCAATTGCATGAGAAAAATCCGGCTGCCATTTGCATTTTTCCTTCTCCCCTCGAGCGGAGAATTTTATTGTTGTGGATAAATATTTGTTACGAGTCGCAATGGCCGACCAGTTTCGTGTTTTGATTTAAATAGCAACGACGATAGAAAAGAAAAGGAATCGTTTAGCAAATATGCAACTCACGGGGTGTTTCTTTTACAAACTCTTATGAATTTATTATAACTCGTTTTATTTAACTACGCGATAATTTCTAACATGATTGTATATCTGTGAAGTTTAAATATTTCAAGTTTAGTTTTGTTTATTAGAAAAGCACTCAAAAATTGAAAGTTCAAGAAGTATTTAATATCTTAATACACATTTCGGGTTGATTTTGTGTTATTGTAAAGACGAATGTAGTGTTTTCTGAACTTCACAATAAATTGTTTTACACCAAATTTTCAGGCGAAATAATTACTTCATGCGCCACGAAGTAAATATTTCGAGTTTAGAAAAGCCTGAAAATTTGTTTTTTTTACAAATTATAAAGTAAAAGTGAATTTGGCAATTATTTGTAGAATATATCAAATATATAAAAATGCGATTTATCCCGTTTCTTACAAAAAAAAGTGTCTTTCTGAACTTAAACTACAAAATATTTATTGAAACAACTACTTCCCGGGCCACTTTCCCGTCGGATATTAAACTCTCCGACGAGAAATTTGCACGGAAAGTAGTTGTTTCAACGAATATTTAGTAGTCTCTCCGAGACAAAACTTTTTGTAGAAAACGAGATAGAGCGCATATTTATATTTTTTTACAAGTTCTACTCTAAATCATCATTAAGCAATAAGTACAGTCTATTTATGCAGAAAGGGCCGAGAAGTAAAATTTTACAACCGCATGGCAACCAGGGTTGTTAAAAAAGGTTTTTTTTCATTTTAATTAAATAAACAGTTTTTTACAAATCGTGTTTTTTTCGTTGAAACAGCGTTTGAAACATTAACAATTAAAAACATTTTTAAAACGTGTTTAAAACATGTTTAAAACAGGTTTAAAATGTGTTTAAGACAGAACATACAGGGTGTTATTCTTTTGAGTATACATATGCCGATAATTACAGCGTTTTTTTAAATTTGTGGGAATTCGTTGCTTCAAAGGGGTTCATTTGAAGCTTTTAACTAGTGTTTCCACTCCCAAACTAAGCATGAAGTGAAATTAAGAGTTTAGAAAAGCCTAAGAATTTGGATTGGCCGCGTAGCGAAGCGGAGCGGCTAATCCAAATTAGGCTTTTCTAAACTGGAAATTTTACTTCATGCGCCATGCTTTAAACCACTTATTTACAGTAAAGTTAAAAAAACAAGTTCCATCAAGCTGGAAGAACCATATTAGCACAACCAAATGAAAACATTATGGACATTTTTAACTATTTTTTAACTATTTAATTACCACAATTTTAATTTTTTTACCTAATTTTTTTTTTAAAATACAGGCGTCGGGCCAGCTTGATATCAAGCCAGCTCGACCATAGTACTAAACCATGAAAAACTGAACTCAATTGGATCTACAAATTATTAACTAATTATTAACCAATCAATTATGCAATTATAATTATTCTTTTTTCTTATTTTTAAAAAAGGACAGTGGTTGGGTCAGCTTGATATCAAGCCAGCCCGACCATAGTACTAAACTATCAAAAACTGAACTCAATTGGATCTCAGAATTATTAACTAATTATTAACCAACCAGTTATACCTCTATAATTATTTTTAACCTTATTTAAAAACTAAAATATGATATTTTATTTGCTTCCTTACATAAATCGAATGGTCGAATTTAACTACCCTAGCACAACCAAGTAAAACCTGGTTTGAAGTGTACTTTCTGTAGTATTATAGTATAAATTACATCATATGATTTAATTACCTCAACACAACCAACTTAAACATGGTTTTAAGCAGTGGTAATATTTAGCGGGTTCGCACAGGTTCGCCCGAACCTGTTGTTAAATTTATCAAAGTTTTCCGAACCCGTTTCACTTGGTTGTGCTAGGGTAATTAAATTCCATTATACGATTTATGTAAGGAAGCGATACTAAATACACTTAAACCTATATTTAAGTTGGTTGTGCTAAGGTAATTAAATTTTATGATGTAATTTGTATTAAAATACTACTAAAAGTACACTTTATAACAGGTTTCACTTGGTTGTGCTGGGGTAATTAAATTCCATCATACGATTTATGTAAGGAAGCGATACTAAATACACTTCAAACCATATTTACTTTAGTTGTGCCTAAGTAATTAAATCATATGATATAATTTATATTATAATACTTCTAAAGGTACACTTTTAATAAGGTTTTTCTTAGTTGTGCTGGCGTAATTAAATTCTATCATCCGATTTATGCAAGGAAACGATAAGAAATACACTTAATACCATAATTAAGTTAGTTGTGCTTGGGTAATTAAATCATATAATGTTATTTATATTATAATACTACTGAAAGTACACTTTAAAGCAGGTTACACCTGATTGTGCTATGGTAATTAAATTCCATCATCCGATTTATGTAAAGAAGCGATAAGAAATACATTTGAAACCATATTTAAATTGGTTGTGCTGAGGTAATTAAATCATATGATGTTATTTATATTATATTACTTCTAAAAGTACACTTCTAATTAGGTTTTTCTTGGTTGTGCTGGGGTAATTAAATTCTATCATCCGATTTATGCAAGGAAGCGATATATTTCTTAATACCATGTTTAAGTTAGTTGTGCTTAGGTAATTAAATCATATGATGTTATTTATATTATAATATTACTGAAAGTACACTTTAAACTAGGTTTCACTTGGTTGTGCTAGGGTAATTAAATTCCATCATCCGATTTATGTAAGGAAGCGATAAGAAATACACTTGATACTATATTTAGGTTAGTTGTGCTTAGGTAATTAAATCATATGATGTAATTTATATTATAATACTTCTAAAAGTACACTTCTAATTAGGTTTTTCTTGGTTGTGCTGGGGTAATTAAATTCTATCAACCGATTTATGTGAGGAAGCGATAAGAAATACATTTAAAACCATATTTAAGTTGGTTGTGCTGAGGTAATTAAATCATATGATGTAATTTATATTATAATACTTCTAAAAGTACACTTCTAATTAGGGTTTCCTTGGTTGTGCTGGGGTAATTAAATTCCATCATTCGATTTATGAAAGAAAGCGATAAGAAATACACTTAAAACCATGTTTAAGTTGGTTGTGTTGAGGTAATTAAATCATATGATGTAATATATACTATAATACTACAGAAAGTACACTTCAAACCAGGTTTTACTTGGTTGTGCTGGAGTAGTTAAATTCGACCATTCGATTTATGTAAGGAAGCAAATAAAATATCATATTTTAGTTTTTAAATAAGGTTAAAAATAATTATAGAGGTATAACTGGTTGATTAATAATTAGTTAATAATTCTTAGATCCAATTGAGTTCAGATTTTGATAGTTTAGTACTATGGTCGGGCTGGCTTGATATCAAGCTGGCCCGACCACTGTCTTTTTTTAAAAATAAGAAAAAAAAAATTAATTATAGTTGCATAATTGATTGGTTAATAATTTGTAGATCCAATTGAGTTCAGTTTTTCATGGTTTAGTACTATTATCGGGCAGGCTTGATATCAAGCTGGCCCGACCACTGTATTTTTTTTTAATTAGGTTAAAAAATTAAAATTGTGGTAATTAAATAGTTAAAAAATAGTTAAAAATGTCCATAATGTTTTCATTTGGTTGTGCTAATATGGTTCTTCCAGCTTGATGGAGCTAAAAAAACACACACATACAACAACGATTATAGGCAACCTAATATATGATATAGTTATTGAGTTGCCTATAATCACTGTTTTAAACAATTTGTTCAGCGCAGAATTTGACTCACGTTTTATTCATATCTACATATTGGATTACCAAAGCCGTATATTTTAAACTTTACGATATTAGTGTTTCATACGTGTGGCGCATGAAGTAAAATTTCGAGTTTAGAAAAGCCTAATTTGGATTGGCCGCTCCGCTTCGCTACGCGGCCAATCCAAATTTTCAGGCTTTTCTAAACTCGAAATTTTACTTCATGCTTAGTCTGGGAGTAGAAAACCCTCATTTAAAGATTCATATTGAAATCTTTTAAAAGAACAACGAATGTCGTAATTTTTACAGTGCATGTGTATGTATCTATACCTGAAATAACACAAAATTAACCCGAAATGTGTATTAAGTTATTAAATACTTCTTGAACTTTCAATTCTTGAACGCTGCCAAAATTACCTTGTATTAACATCATTATCAATGTATAGGAATTTACGATATTTTTATTGATTTTATTTAATTATATACAACCAACTTATTTTATTAAATTACACAAATTACTAAATTACCCATAACGCAAATAAATAAATAAATACAACTCAATCAGTTGCAGTTTCCGCCGATTAGGAAATTAAATAAACGAACGTAACAAAAATCCGGATCATTAATAAAATTACGAAACTATAAAAATTCCAAAGAGACCGTAAATATAAATTAATTAATTAAACCTTCTTTGGCTATTCACTATTTCTGTTTCGACTCGTTTTTACTTTTTTTATCGCCGATCAATTTTCGACTCCGATTTGCATTTTTCTGGTGTGCCCCGGGTAACGTTAATTGGGCCCATAAGCGTGTCATGTAAATAATTGGACGCCGACTGTTTTAACGTAAGAAGAAAAAAAAAATAGAGGAAACTGAAAACTGATGTTTATCTCCTTATTCGATTGAGTTAATTTTTAATTTTATCTTCCATCCATGAATTTGGCTTGAACTTCTAATGCTCAAGGATTCTAACGTTTATATTCTTTTTATTTTTAGTGAAGCTGTGAGTTTCGGTTGTTTATAAGCTGTGATCGTGAGCATTTTTCACGCTCATAATTTATGGCGAAAGGGGCCGGTTGGGAGAGTTAGCAGCGGGCGGTTTGGGCCCAGGCGGGGGGCCACGGAGTAGCCCCGGTCCCCAAGGGGGCCATTCACACCACCCAATTTCATTTATGACTGTATTACAACTCGTTTACCACATTCAACATCCACACATTACTAATTCACACAAGAAAAAAATCGCGAAAGTAAAAACGATAACCTATTAAAATAACGGCTCCTATTGCTGTTATTTTTATTTGATATTAATTGTATAAAATTCATAAAGAAGGAGACAAGAATTTTCTAAAATCCACGTATTCGGGGGATTTTTGTCTCCTGCTTTAGGTATTTAGCTAAAGAAAGAGACAAGAATTCCCTAAAGAAGAAGACAAGAATTCCCTAAAGAAGGAGATGAGAATTACCTAAAGAAGGAAACGAGAATTCTCCGAAATCCAAGAGAACTCTTGTCTCCATCTTCAGAGATTTTATTACAATTAAAATTAAATGAAAATTGCAGCAGTAAGAAAATAATAAATTAATTGGATAAAAATATTATAAGCAGTCGAATTTCCGGTTACGAAGTGTTGTTTCTTTCCAACAAAACAGTGCGACAGTTACTTCCCTTCGTGGTTTCTAATATTGAATTTCTTCAATCAAAAAATTCAGGTTTAGATTGGAAGGATTTTTATTATTATAAATACCTAACGCTACAAAATTGAATGAAAGAAAACTAAGCACTTTAATGTTAAAAAAATCTTCAAATTTCTTTAATCAATAACGCTATAAAATTGTGTAAATGGAAGCTACGTAAATTTTTATTCATGACAATTCCAACAAGACATTTATTCTGACATTGCACTTATCTGTAAAAAAAATCTTAACATTTCTACAATCAATATTCTTAAGAAAATGTGTGATATTGCACTTATCTGTAAAAAAAGTCTTCACATTTCTACAATCAATATCATTAAAAAATTGTGTAGAAAAAAACTACGTACTTTTCTGTTTAACAAAAAATTTCAACAAGAAATGTATTCTGACATTTGAATAAAATCCTTCGGAGATTGTTTCTGCATAATTCGCACTTACTGGCTTAGTCTTAAGTCTGGAGTTTAAGTCTTATTCTTGGTGCGGATTAAGGCATTCCATTGCACGCTATTTTGCATCACAAAAGCACTGAAGAAATAAATTAAGGTCGTATTTCTAATCGCAATTCAATCACTCGCTAACATAATTATAGGAGAAGAAAATCGATGTTTTAATTATAACAAATCTTGTTTAAGCGATTGCAAAAAAAGTCAATAAATAGTTACTAATCCCCGTAGGTCGGAACCACACTGATGAGGACCTTGAAGTCCGAAACGCGTCTATGGGTATCCAGAACACTGAACACAAATTCAATTTTGATAGGTTTGAACTACTTGAGTTTTTAATCTAGACTCGATATTCTTGAAGCTTCGTGATGACTTGTAATTACATCAATATGTTATACTATCTTGGAAATCATATTTGTGCTTCCCCTTCAAGGTGTGGTTTTGTTTGTGTGACTGGATACAGCGACTGCTCTTTATTCGTAGTCATGAATTTGTCAATGCGGCTGCACTTACAGGTCGCTGCATTAGTCTCAGTGACTGCGTAAAAGGCCCCATTTGAATGATTTTAAGGTATTCTTTAGGACAAACCGAGACAAATCGGTACTTTACAAATATTTGAAAATATATGAGTAAATGTATCCTCACATTTAGTTGGCCACAAACAAACTTCATCAGACGCTGTGTGTTGCGACTGATCTGTCGCTGTGACTGACGCATGTGATTTGTGACTGCGCCTAACGCATGCGATCTGTCACTGCTACTGACGCATAATGAAACGCTCAATTTGAATGATTTTAAACCTCCCTCGAAATTTTCAAAAAAGTGGCGCTGTAAGAGCAAAAACAATATTTTTACCATTACCATTAATGTTGGCGCTTATGAATTAGTTTTTGGAAGTTAGCACTTGCACTTGCCATTAGGTTGTCGGTTTTGTGTAGCGCGTCAAAGGAACAAGTGACAAGTTGGTGGTTGTTAAGCCTATATGTAGATACATACTTGCGATGTGTGAAAGAACAGCAAATGTTGGAACAAACATTGACCTGGCCATGTGGGCCAATGTGTGGAACCGGCATTACATCCGAAACTTGACCGAGACTTGCTGGACGAGAAGGCGCTTCATTTCGACATATTAGTACAAACTTTGTGAACTTTGACAATTTTTGTAGTGAATTTTCACTATTTGCATTGTGCTGGTGTATATCTTTCTATGGTTGTTAACCTTAAAGTTTTTACTACTAGAATGTTAAAGAATGACAGCGCCAAATTTGGCACAAGCTCAGTAGCCCGCAATTTAAATTGAAAGCTCTTTATTTAACAGGTTGATCGCCGCGCGGCATTTACTTTGTACCGCGTTAAATGTGCGCTTAGGTCTCGTGGCGAGCAACGTGTTAAAAACATACACAACACAACACATCACACAAAAAAACTTCATCAGACGCTTCGCGTTGCGACTGATCTGTCGCTATGACCAACGCATGCGATCTATTGCTGCGACTAACGCATAAAATCTGTCGATGCGACTGATTCATGCGATTATTCACTGCGCCCATCTTCAATTGTTTTACACATTATGTTTAAATCTTTCTCCTGTATTGGTTCTTTCGTTGTCAAATAAACCATATTATCAATATTTACAACTACAAAAACCGCAAAAACATGAGTGAACTTACAGACGGTAAATACACATTTTACAAGCATTCTGATTACGAAACATAATTTTAAATTAATCGCGGCACAGTTAGAATTTAGTACCGTAACACCTAGCGCTAATTAAAAAAATGAAATTTACGAAAGGAGAAGAAGAGGAGAAGAACAAACAGTAAATATTATAAAGATGGATGTGTGAAATAAAAATGCATTCGAAATATGAATACCGGAAAATCAATCATTCGCGCACTAAAAGGCTCCTTTTAAAACGTCATTATATCATGGAAAATGACGATACACACCGAACAATCCGTTTGGCAGTCAAACAAATCATTAAGTGCGCGGGGAATTAAACGGACTTGGTGATTTTAACCTTTAAACCGAGGATATGTATGTATGTGTGTATAGCTTACTACATTTGTATACATATCTTGATAGACGTTATTAATTTCTGTTTTTTTTCTTCTTCGTCGTCGTCTTCTTTAACATCCCGGGATTCCTCTCTATACACTGTTAACTGGCATGACATATGGTGTCAATTTATACCTATCAAGCGGCCAATTATGGGAGACGATATCGGTAATGATAAGAATTAATATCTCTATTTGTTGATGCATGGGATCCTCTCTTAGCTTATTTCCTCCTTTGGATAACTCGGCTACCAGAAGAGATGTTAATGACTATGTAAATTTCACAGCAGTTAATAAATAATTTCTAATATTTTAAAAATAAATTTAAATAAAGAGAGGTATAGAAAGAAAGAATAAGAAAATACATACAGGGAATTTTGTTCTAAGTGTAAATACTTCGATGCATTCTCTGTAAATGTTCGAACATTACTTGTTTTTATAAAAGTGTTCAATTTCAAGATTCTAATGAGTGTTTCTACTACCTGATTAAGTATGAAGTAAAATTTCGAGTTTAAAAAAGCCTGAAAATTTGGATTTGCCAAGGCGGGCGAGCGAAGCGCGTCGGTCCCCCGGCAAATCCAAATTTTCAGGCGTTTCTAAACTCGAAATTTTACTTCATGCGCCACGCATATAAAACACTGAGCTATTGTAAAGTTCAAAATACACTACCACAGCGAAATGCTAAACCAGTATATTTGGAACTTCACATTAAATCACTGTTTTATACGCGTTGCGCATGAAGTAAAATTTCGAGTTTAGAAAAGCCCGAAAATTTGGTTTGACCGCTCCGTTTCGCGGAGCGATCAAACCAAATTTTCAGGCTTTTATAAACTCGAAATTTTACTTCATGCTTAATCGAGAAGTGGAAACACTCGTTCAAAGTTTCATTCACATAAAAAATAAATAATATTGGCACGTAGTGGGTTCCTTGAGGAACCCCAGAAGTTACAGAAATGGGTTTTCAAATGAGGTAATTTTTCACGATTTGGAAGACAATCCAATTATTAATCTAACAATCAACAAATTCAATTGAATTGTGTAGAAACAATAAATACAAATTTTTAAAAAATATATTGGATTTTTAAATTAAATTCACTTGGTTTTGTGTTTTATTTTTCTACTAGTTTAATTTATTTTTCTACTAGTTTCGGCTTAATGCTATTATCAAGAATGATGTACAAATGGATTTGTTTGGAAATATATATATATTTACTTAACAAAAGACTGCAATTTTGGATTCTCTGCGCGAATTTCTCTTACAGTTGATTTTATTTAATAATACAAAATTTAACAAATTTACAAATATTTATATGTTGGTTTATTACAGACGAATATTTTTTGGGAGGTCCAAGAGAATTAGTCACGGGACATTCACCGTGAATCGTAAAAGATGTTCCGCGTTAGCTCAACTTTTCACAAATCAACACTTTATCTGTTGTTACCTCATAAACGTGACAGGATTATCCACACACCGAAAAAGGATTATTATCGACTTTTATTCACATTCATTTGCATAAAACCTAATCTCTTCTATAATTACAAATAAATTACCGAACGCCGGAGGATTCGAATCGTTTGTTTAAGTGTTCTTCCAATAATTACAAAAAATACATTAAGGAAAACTATAAGGATTTGAATCGATTTTGAAAGTTTTTCTATAATTACAAACAAAAATTGACTGCTCAAATAAAACACTTAATAATTTTCAATGGATTGTGTATTTCACGACAATTGTTTCGCAACGTTGTTGCTTCTTCAGGTGAAGAACATACAAGTTTTTTACCTGAAGAAACATCAACGTTGCGAAACAATTGTCGTGAAATAATTAAGTGTTTTATTTAAGTGATCATGGATTTTAAATGAAGTGCCTCAACTATCTACGATATAAAAATCGACTGGTTTGAATCGGTTTTCATTTAATTATCACAAATATTTTGTGTATTATTACAGAAGCCTGTAGCCAGAAAAATAAAATCGGAGAGGTTTTTTTAAAATTACCTTAACATTTTAAAAAAAACTCTCCGATTTTATTTTTCTGCTTTTACATTTTAAAAAAATCGTGGTGAGCGTTTGGGGGGGTTTCTATTCTTTCCGCTGGTTACGGCCTTGATCATACAGAATTAATTCTCTTCTTTACATTCTAGTTGCGATTTATATTTTTATTATGTATTACTGATATATTTACAATGTAATAATATTCTTTATTATTGATATATTTTACTATAACTTTTATGTATACAATATTTTTATAGTTTCTTTTTCTTTATTAATATGTGTTTTTTTCTTTTTTTATTCTGTTATCACAAACACTGTACATACACCTTGACGTATGTAAGCAGTACTTAAGCACAAATAAACATTATTATTATTATCATTATTATTATTTAAAAACTGCCGCTTTCATCAAAACACTACTAACAATTTAAATTTTCTTCTTTTTTCTCAATTATAAAATTCGATTTATCTCACATTCCACAACTATTTTTATCAATTTTTTCTCTATTTTACATATTCATTAAAAAAACTAAATTTAATTCATAAAGGAACATTTTTTTGCCTACAGGGTGTTCTAAATTATCGGGCCACCATTGGCCATTTACACCATTTTTACCTTTGGAGCTACGAAGTCGATTAAATTAACAAACTAGTAATATTTTTTACGTACATTACGATGGTGTAAGCAGAAAAACAATAATTTGCGAATAAATCAAAAACCTGAGGGTCACAGGTTTTTGATTTATTCGCAAAAACATTTTTTTAAATGGGATGCCCTGTATATTTTGACATATTTAGAAAGAGAAAAAATACACAGTCAAAAATAGCTTAATAAATGATTATCCTAAAGTTAAAGATAAAGGAGTTATGTGCCATTCAAACATTGCATATTTTATAATAGGACTACCTATTCGAAATCAAAACGGTGATAAACAAACGATGTTGGATGTTGTCAAAGTATCTTGTATTATGCCTTTTGGTCATAACGAGAAATGTGATATGTTAGAGTGTTATGTATCATGTTCAAAAAATTCAGCTGAAACGGCAAAACGGCATGGCAAAAATTTTGATTTCGAATAGATAGTACTATCATAAAATATGTTAATTTTAATGGCCCATAACTCCTTTATCTTCAATTTTAGGATAATTATTAATTTAGACTTTTTTGTTTATGTATTTTCCATTTAGAAAAATGTTGTTTTTGTGAATACATGATAAAATTGAGGTTTACTTGTTTATTTGTTTACGCCATCGTAATGTACGAAAAAAATACTACTAGTTTTATAATTTAACCTACTTCGTAACTCCAAATATACCAAAGTTACCAATGGTGATTATGATTTAGAACACCCTGTATAGTTAATTTAATTCGCGTTTCCGCAAGAGATCTATTTTATTCGCATAAAACCCAATATCTTCTTGCTGATTAAGAAAGAAGAATTGTGGATTGGGTTTCAACCAAAATTTGATGATAATTGAATTAATTAAGACTTATGTTTGAAGTTCTGTAAACTTAAAGCATACGCTAATTTTTTCGATTTCTCAATAGTTTTCAATTTGAAGTAAGTATACTTAATAATTAAAACTTAATATGCATAAAATCTCTCGTCGGATTAATTAAAAAAAAATAATAAAGTATAATTTATCGTTTGTTTAGCTTTGGTTTGATTATTGGAATTTTAATCGTTCATTGTAATATAAATTGATTGCTAATGATTGGAATTTGATTTTTATTTTAATTGAGGGATTATAAAAGTCAGATAATTAATTTTTAATTCAGCCTTCTAGCAATTAAATTATTAATCGTATAATTTCTTTGGATTGGACCCCCATGGTTGAACAAATTAAGCGAATTTTAATTCGTACGTTATATAGTTCTATTTTATAAAATCAGGAAAAGGAATATGGACTGGACAGAAGCAAGAAGTTTGGCAAGAGATCGGAAGAACTGGACTAAATTTATAAATGATAAAGAACATTGAAGTACAAAATTAAATAACCATTACACCTCCGAGTAAATAGGGATATATATATATATATATATACAGGGTGTTTTTCTTTAAAGTATACGTATTCCAAATTCAGCCTATTTTCTTGAAATCTTTAGATTTTCGTTGTTTTTTTCAAAAAGTTCAATTTGAAGCTTTAAACGAGTGTTTTCCACTCCCAGACTAAGCATGAAGTAAAATTTCGAGTTTATCAAAGCCCCGTGAAAATTTTTCGAGGGTCGCGCAGTGACCCGAGACAAATTTTCTGGGCTTTTCTAAACTCGACATTTTATTTCATGCGCCACGTGTATAAAACACTAAAATATTGTGAAATGTATGTATATTTAAACCTCACTTGAAATCAGTGTTTTATACGGGTGGCGCATGAAGTAAAATTTCGAGTTTAGAAAAGCCTGAAAATTTGGTTTGGTCGTGTAGCGCGTAGCAATACCAAAAAGGTTATCCTATATTTTAATTTATAGTTTTTCACCAGTGTTTGATTTATTAATTTGGTTGAATCTGATTTTATCTACAAATTATTGAAATGAAATCAAACTTTAACCGACCAACAAAAAGAATGAAAAAAAAAAAAAACAGAACAGCTTGTCCTCCTCATTGTCCTCACAACAAATATTTCATCTCGTACAACTCTCTGTATTTCCATTTCTCTCTTTCTCTGCGAGTGTAAATGTATTTGAACCGCAAAAATAAATACCACACAATAATAATAATAATGTATCCGAAAAAGGCTCACACCCTTGTAAAGTCAATATGTTCAGAAGTGGTATATAATGGAGTGGGCAACGACAATGGGTGTCATGTCCTCCTAGGGGGGAAGACTTAACACGCATCATTACACTTCAACGAATTTTACCAACCACCAAACGGGCCTTACGAAATTCATAAATCACCAGGGTGGAGGGACAAATATTATAGGAAATCCGATTTCGCACACAAATCGGATTAGCCGAGTGAAAGTCGTGTGAAAAATTCGATAATTAATAAGAAAAAAGCCCTTTATTTCATTTCAGAATTAATAACATTTGATAAAAATCTGATATAATTTTAATTTTAATAATATAATTTTTTAACGCAAGAATACATAAGTTAAATTATTAACTCAAACAATCAATGTAAGAGATTGTTGTGCTTAAAAAATGAAGTAAAGATTAAATTAAATTAATTAAATTCAAATAAAAACTGAAGAAAATTTGACATGACATTTTGCGCGCCTATAACGCTATCACTCAGAAACTTCCAATTAAACGCTTTTAAAAACAGTACATTGCTTATACAACTTTTATTTGAAACATTTTCAGATTTGTCAACATTTTGCGCGGCCATAACGCTATCACTCAGAAACTTCCAATTAAACGCTTTTAAAAACAGTACATTGCTTATGCAACTTTTATTTGAAACATTTTTTGATTTTTACGAGGAAAGTAAAATGTAGAGGAAAATCTCTTTGCCTGTAATTATGGGTTCCCCGTGCCTGTAATTCAATATTCCGATTAGGCAAACTTTTTGTGAAACGGCGGCTGGAAAAGGATTAAGCCCTTCCCTCAGGGCTCCGGCATTCGTCAATTTAATACTTAACTTTTTCATATTTTCGGAACATTTAATGACTAAATCCACACTATTTCTTTTTAAAACTCAGCAATTCAAGCCACCCTTCTTCTTATACTTAGCCAATGTGAAGAAGTCCAAACTTATTGCAAAGTTTCTTACATCCAAATCAAAGTGTAACTTGTAAATAAAGTCCAAAAATGTATTGAAGAGCTTGACTTGAATAGTCTGATTAATTTGATGATATTTATCACTCCGCGAGTTTCGAGAATGATAAATCTCTTTTGGAAAACCGGAGGCAAAACAGAAAAGGCCCTCTTCGATCGGTTAGCATAATTTATTAACGTTATTAATACGCGAGCGATTCGTTATGAAAAACAAATAACCCAGGGAACTTTCACGATACGATACGCATTCCTCTCTCGATGCAAAGATTTGTTTGTATGTTACAATAAGAGATGGAGATAATGATAATGCAGAATAAGTAAGAGATAATAAATGTGGTAAGACTGTAAAACTAGATAGAGATGATAAAGATAGAAAGAAGAGATATGAAGATAATGAAGATAATAAGAGATATGATAAAGATAGTAAGATATGGCTCCACATTTGTTGGAGTGTTAAAACGGCCCATTTTCTATGAATTTAATTCAAACTTTTCTGTCTCCTTCTTATTCTAGAGAGATTCGACCGGAAGTAATTGTATAACGGATTTTTATTACAATCTGTGATTTTTATTAAAAACTTACATTTAGTTGATTTTGTTACTAATAGTAAATTCTTAAATTCTTCTTCTAAGGAGATTTAGCGAATGAAATAATTGTTATATAGCTTTTTAACAATCTGTGAATTTTATTAAAAACTAACATTCACTTGATTTTTTTCCTAAGTGCTCCTTTGAAAGAGATTTAATTAATGAATTAATTGTTTTATAGATTGTTTTAACAATCTGTGAATTTTATTAAAAACAAACTTTCAGTTGATTTTTTTTATAGAAAACATTTATTCAATTCTCCTTCTAAAGAAATTTAGTGAATGAAATAATTGTTCTATAAAGTTTTAACAATCTATGAATTTTATTAAAAACTGACGTTCACTTGATTTTGTTCTTTAATTCTTCTTGTAAAGAGATTTTGTGAATAAAATAACTGTTCTATGGATATTTTCAACAATCTCTGAATTTTATTAAAAACTGAATTTCAGTTGATTTTTTTTAATAGAAAACATTGCCTCAATTCTTCTTCTAAAAATATTTAGTGAATGAAATAATTGTTTTAAAGATGTTGTTTAACAAACTGTGAATTATATTAAAAACTGACGTTCAGTTTATTTTTTTAGAAGAAAACATTTCCTCAATCCTTCTTTTAAAGAGATTTAGTGAATGAAATAACTCTAGTAGAAATTTGTTGAAGTGTTAAAACCTCCCATTCAAAACAAACCGAGTGAGTAAAGTCGGCTACACCTGAACAACGGGCCCTAATAAGATTATCTCTGGAGACTGGATGGAAAGGTCAGATAAACCCTGTCAGAAAAGAAAAGACGCGTCGAGGTAGGAATCAGTAGCGAAGGTTTTGTAAAGAAAAATAAAAAAGAACTGGAGAGAAGAAATAAAGTGGTTCAACGAAAAACAAAACCCACACATCATTAAACATGCAAATTACAAAAAGAAAGATAAGGATTAAGATATTGATTGAAGAATTCTTTATTGAATGATTGAGAGCTCAGAATTTCGTTCATATTAATTTAAATTTTCTTTGTTAATGTAATACCTACTTTTACAATTGTAATACTGTTAAATCAGGCTTCATGCATTCACTAAAATGTTTAATACATTTCTAAATAAGTTTTTTGTATTACATTTTTTTTTTTCTGTTAATTTTAGTGAAGAAATCTGGATGATTTTCAAAAAACTTATTTATAGGTTTTTATTAAACTGTAGACATGAAATTGCACAAAAAATCAAAACCGTAGCTTTATGGTATCAAAGATCAAGCTTGATGCTATCAAACTTTAGACAATAAAATGCACAAAAGAATCAAAACCGAAGCTTCATAGTATCAAAAATCAAGACTAATTTATGGATTTCCATAAAATTTTAGACATGGCATTGCACAAAAAAATTAAAACTGAAGCTTTAGAGTATCAAAAATCGAGTCTCATTTATCAAAACTTGGACATACCTTCATGATAGAGGTGGTGATATGTTCGAAATCCCCGGCGACGTCCAGCTTGAACCGGTCTCTTCTTAAAATATTGCACAAAATTAATTTCGAAAAGCAACCCGATCCAATTTTTTCACACAACCCGGATTTTCCTTGATACTCAATACATAATCTCTCTAATCCACTGCTTATTCATTCATTCATTCACAAAAACACACGTACCGACCTCGAGCTCGGTGCGCAAGCGACTACCGGACCAGAACACCCGACCTCACTACGAACAACTCCCTTCCTGAAGCCAAGCCCAACCGTAGGGCGTCGCTACCAAAAACTCCTCCCTTGGCTAAATCCAAAAGCTCAATACCGCCAGCTTTTATTTTATTTCATATCATTTCATTTTACGGTGTGTCCCTTACACAAACATCTTCGGGAGGGGCTTTCATTTTAATTTATGGTCTGCGGAGAAACAAACATCTTCAGGAGGGTGCGGTTTTTTTTTATTAAAAGGGGTTGTTTATGGTAATTAAGTCCGGTGGATGGAATTTATTGGGTTTCGCGGATGGATTTATGGATGAGTGAAATCGCAGTGAAGACTTAATGGGCGAGTCTTGAGTGGACGTCGGGTATTCAAATAGGGGTGTAATTGATTTGATTAGTTAAGGCAATTTTCAAGGGGGCGAGTTTCCTTCCGGTCGAATTCAGTTGTGAGTTTGATAATTGTATTCACGTTGTGTTCAAGAAAGAGAATAACTTTCAGCTTGTTATAAACTAAGCAAGGATTTTATCAAAATAAGTGTTCACGCAGATTGGAGCTAGTATTGCGCTTATGTGGTCTATGAGCGGCCAAAATGACCGCCACGGCGCTCAACTTGTTGAAAACGGGTTTGACGCGACTTTATCGAAAATTTTGCAAATGATTTTTTATTCAGCTTATAAAACAGCACTACTTTGCCCATTTAACCGTTTCTCTACCTTTTATAGTTTCCGAGATCCCTACAGTGAACAAGAAAAAAAACTCTTCCTGTATATTTACAAGTGTGAATATTTTGAATTATTCAGACTAAAATATTGACCGAGCCCGGCCGGGCCGGGCCTGTTCTATTATTTACCCGGACCGGGCTAAAGTCAATTATTTCCTAACTGGGCCGGGCCGGGCTTGCAAAATTCGCTAGCAGGCCGGGTGGGCCGGAAATAAAAAAATCGGCCTGTGCAGGGCTTTACTGTAGACCCCCTGCGAGAGATGTAAATATTTAAAATTTACCAATAAAAGTAATCTATGAAAAGAATTAATGTGTTGCCATGTAAACGACTAAACAGGTCCAAACAAGCAGTCATTTGAAACACTTCACTTTGAATGTTATTAAATTGAACTGACTTTAATATTATTGCAAATATTATGAATTCAGAAAGTGATAAGAGTGAACCGTGCACAACACCAAGCCAATTGTTGAAGCAGCAAATTCCCCTTCGAATAATAATCTAAAAAATAGGTACGAATTTGTTTACAATTAGTTCATGGCTTGGAAAAATGACAACGAGATACATTCGTTTTCCAAAAATGTTTTTTTCATTTATCCAAAACATTAATAAAATATAATACTTTCTAGTTTAATATTAGTATAACTATTAATCACGAAAACGATTTTTGCGAAACGATCCGTAGGCGAGTGGGGCAAGTCGTTCAAGTGATTAATTAATAGCCATTATATGCGAGTTATATACTATACTTTGTTCACGACAACCACAATATATACGACAATATTTATTGTATAAATATTGTCAAAATGAATGTTGACAATTATATAAAGTATTATATATATATATATATATATATATATATATATATATAATACTTTATATAATTGTCAACATTCATTTTGACAATATTTATACAATAAATATTGTCGTATATATTGTGGTTGTCGTGAACAAAGTATAGTATATAACTCGCATATATATATATATATATATATATATATATATATATGCGAGTTATATACTATACTTTGTTCACGACAACCACAATATATACGACAATATTTATATATATTTATATATATATATATATATATATATATACCGGGTGTGGCACTTAAGACGCCTCGGACCATAGCTCCTTTACTATAAAAGCTATCGAAAAAAATCTAAGAGCAAAGTGGTGCATAATTACCATCGCTATGTTTCAAAAATATTTCTAATCATCAGTGGCGTGCCGTACTCCAGTGGCGTACCAAACTTGTGTTTTTTTTTAAATGGAATGCCCTATTTTTTATTGCAGATTTGGAAACTGCTCGAAGAGTACTTATTTTTTTTATATAACATGTTATACCCTTCACTTTAGCGGCTTCGCTGTTATAACCCCTTCTTTCAAAATGTAATGTATGTATAAATATTGTCAAAATGAATGTTGACAATTATATAAAGTATTATATATATATATATATATATATATATATATATAATACTTTATATAATTGTCAACATTCATTTTGACAATATTTATAGAATAAATATTGTCGTATATATTGTGGTTGTCGTGAACAAAGTATAATATATATATATATATATATATATATATATAATACTTTATATAATTGTCAACATTTATATATATATATATATATATATATATATAATACTTTATATAATTGTCAACATTCATATATATATATATATATATATATATATATATATATATATATATATATATATATATATATATGAGGATGTATGAGGATCTTCAATAACTGCCTCCAGAACCTGCAGTTCATTATTTTCGGTAAAAACTGTCTTCTTTCTAACTCTCCTTGGCCGTTTCACACTTCCCGTAGCAGTAAATCTCTTTAACACTTTTTGAAACGCACGTTCATTTGGATGTGCCCTGTGCGGATATCTCGCAGCGTACACTCGTGACGCCAAGAAACAATTCTTGTTACATTCTCCAAGAATAAATATCATGTCAACCATATCCTCTTGAGTTCGGAACATTTTTAGAACGTTTATCAAAAATGACTTATGGCTGCTACTGGCATCTAATAATTTACTTTGACAATTACCAATCTTTTGTTTTCTCATGGCACTATTGGGAACGGAAAACGTTTCCCAACATTTGCGATGAAATTCCTTTTTTCTCCGAAATTTTGTTTTGCAATGTGTAATTTTTTTTGTACCAATGACAAATTTAGAGTTTTGGCTGTACAACGCCGTAATTTTTTTAGGGGGGTGCCATTTGAAATTTTCGAAAAAAAATGACAACATGCGAAGTTCAATCAAAAATTATTTTTTTTCCATAAATTACCCGAAAAAAAATTATGTGAAGGTATACGAGGTCTTAACCTGTACCTCAATTCAAAATTTAGGCGCCGGCGTCAATTAGTTTCTCTACAAAACAATCTCAAAAATGGGGCGCAATTTTGAAAGAAGGGGTTATAACAGCGAAACCGCTAAAGTGAAGGGTATAATATGTTAGATAAAAAAATAAGTACTCTTCGAGCACTTTCCAAATCTGCAATAAAAAATAGGGCATTCCATTTAAAAAAACATAAGTTTGGTACGCCACTGGAGTACGGCACGCTACTGATGATTAGACATATTTTTGAAATATAGCGACGGTAATTATGCACCACTTTGCTCTTAGATTTTTTTCGATAGCTTTTATCGTAAAGGAGCTATGGTCCTAGGCGTCTTAAGTGCCACACCCGGTATATATATGTATATATATATATATATATATATATATATATATATATAATATCCTCATATATAGAATTTTATAGTACATTATATAATATAATAAATAAATTAATATTTAGTGCTTAATTTAAAAAAACATTCTACAAAATGGCTATCGAGCATAGGTCTTTCAGCCCATATTATTATATTATAGTTGATATAATATTACGAGTACATAAACACTTCGAAACCAATGATTATGTTTCTGTTCTATTTAAATTTATAGGAAGTTCTGTGTTCTCGTCTGTGTTGGCCACTGTAGGCGCTATTTTTTAATTACCTGCCTGCCTGATTCACTGATTCCCTGATTCACAGATTCACCGAGTCACTGATATTATACGATTGTGAACAAAATAGCATTTGCTACTCGAGATGAAATGTTTTTTTCTCTTGTAAACTTGCTCCACTCGACGCTGACGCGTCTTGTGAACAACCGTTCACTCACGAAAAAAAACGTCATATTCATCTCTTGTTGAAAAATGTACTATTTTGCGAGTCTTACTAAGATTCAACAAACATTCCTGCGTGTGTTTCAGTCAGTTTGCTGGGGGTGCAGAAAATTTAGGAATGCAGTGTCTGGAATAGTCAAGGGGTGGTTTTGTGCGAACAAGTGAAAATCAGGCGCTAACTCAATCAGTTTGGGTCGCTTTCTATGCAACTCTGGGGGCCCTCATTTTCCAACCCCCAAAACACGGGGTGAAGGAAAGCGTCGTCGGTCTTTGATCTCACAAAATGCACACGGTTCCGAATATTTGTCTGTTTGTTTATTCGGGGAGTGCCAGCTTTGTTTCAATGAAATTCTATGAGAGTATGAAAATACAAGTGATAACTTTAGTGTAGCCAGGATTTTTATAATGAAGTATGTGCAAGAAGAATATGCAAGACTCACAGGAGAAGGAAACGAAATTGATTTTAAACAAGGGTTTTTTTATGGAGCAAAGAAAAATGTGTAGAAGAAGAAGAATATATCGCGTAAGGAAAACATATTATGATAGTAATAGCCAGGTTTTTCATTATTAAGTAAGAAAAATGTATGCGAGAATAAAACATATGATATCATTAGAGTAATAGCCAGAGGATTTTTATGATGAAACACTTCATAAGTATAAATGAAATTAGCAATTCTTGGTTGCAGAATACTTCAAACATTAAAAGTGCAATTCTTTTCGCAATCTACAACAAGTTAGTCTTACAAAGACTATATCAAACACTCATTGAAACGGACATTGAATTATACAACAAGTGTTTGCTGTTATATACAGTAACCTACTGAAAATGTAACAATTTGGGTCAAATTATTCAGCCCATCTATAGACGCGTTTCGAGATTTATCTCTCATCAGTATAGCTTTGCCGTTCTCTCTAAACAATTTGACACCATAAACTGGCAGTTACGTTACCGTTCAAAAATAAGTATAAATGAAATTGAAAATTCTTGGTTGTTTCAATGAGTGTTTGATATAGTCTTTGTAAGAGTAACTTGTTGTAGATTGTGAAAAGAATCGCACGTTTAATGTTTGAAACTCTTCATGTTTGATAATAGCAAAAAAATAAAATAGTAAAAATAAAAAGTGTTAGGTATACAAACAAAGTTAAAAGTGTGTTTTCTTGTTATTATTATTTTTATTAATTATAATAACGAGCTTTGATATTTTAGGTACCCATAAAAAAAATATGTATAAAATGAGTGCAGAGTGTGGACGGAATTGATTTTGCAGGAGCGCTTCTGCGGAATCCTGCTGGGCTCGGAGCGGAAGAGAGAGTGGGCGCAGAAAGAGCTTTGGGTAGGGACCTGGAAGGCCCCGCCCTGGAGCCGACCAATCCACTTCGGAGGATTATCCTCGAAAAGGATTGATCCGAAGTCGCACCTGCTGTAGCTACATCAACGCCAACGCAAAAAAAAGAATAAGAGAAAAATATTCAGTGTATCAGCATATGAGACAGTAGATTTATACAAAAAAATTGTGCTGATATCGTTTTTGGGATTTATGAAATTATATCTAGATGCAATTACGTAGTGAATCAAAATACTTTTATATTACTTGTATAAATATTTGTAAAGATATTTGAAATGAAGGCATTAAGGAGGTATCAGCTAAATTTAGTGAAGTAGACTTGAAAAGCGAAACATTTTTGAAGATTTAGCATTTATTTTTATGCGAGCGTCCACACTAACGTTTCGTGCGTTGGGCATTTTATTTGTTACCACACGCAATTAATTTCAGGATATCACTTATTTTTATTACTCCGTGTAGTCGGTAATCAAATCAAATCGAAATATCACGATGGTTTTGACCGTTACTATGTGGTAATCCAAAAATGAAATGAAACTATTACTATGTTTTTTTACCACTTTTATTAATATATTTATATATGTATATGTATATGCAGGTGTTACATATAAGTATTTTTTTTTTTTTTTAATTTTACGACTTAAGTTTCGTCGAAACTTAGGTCGTAAACATATTTATATGTAACACCTGTATATATATATAAATTAATAAAAGTGGTAAAAAACATACTAATAGTTTCATTTAATTTTAAATCAAATCGATGATATTACAATCAAATTTCCGGAAATCATAGAGGGAATTTTTGTTTAAAGTATACATATCTCAATTCGTGTGCATTTTCACATTCACATTCGTTGTTTTTGTTTAAGTTTGTTTCCACTATCAGGTTAAGCATGAAGTAAAATTTCGAGTTTAGAAAATCCTGAAAATGTCGATCACTATTATTTAAAATGTTTCATCAAGTGATCAGTGAGAACCAAATTAAAGTAAATTTTTCTTATTCTGTGTGTCCGATAATAAAACAAAAGCGAGAATATTACAATCAAATTTCCAGATGGATGTTTATGTATCTGGAAATACAGTGCGGTTGCCCAGAATGCTAATTGAATGATAGAATAAATTTGACGTTATGGTAAACTCTGTGTAAACAGTCAGTAGTGCCAATCTAATTGAAAATTTAAAGCCTAGTCTAAATTATGCGTTTAACGATCGCACGGTAGTATTTTGAGAGAAACTTACTCTTCAGTAGATTTTTATAAAGAACTGTATCCAAATATTTTGCTGCCTACTACCAGTAACATTCTATAAAGCTTTAAAATCAACTGTTTTTTGTGTGTGCTTAAAAAAAGTGACATTTTCGAATTAACTGACGAATCCTCCCAGCACGTCCAAGAAGCTTTTATGATTACATAGCCTCGAATTCGCTGATTGAAGCCCCAGAATAGGGAGAGTCGTAAAACGCATCAATATAAAAATATTGATTGATAATACAAGCGTTCACACTTGCGTTTTGCGACGTTCGTGCGATTATCACTGCATACCATGGAGAGCCCTGTGAACGTGTTTCTTCGCGGGCTACATATACAATACTACATAATCCAGTGGGCCAAAAGATACAACTAATAATATACCTTGTTTTGAAAACTATAACAAATCATTTCGAAATATATTTACTGATAGAGGTAAAGCTAACAAAGTAAAATACATTTTTGGACAAACTCTCAGCAAAATACATTTTTGTGCTAACTCTATGTAAACACATTTCGATAGTGTAATCATCGAAATGTATTTTATACAGGGTGTCCCGTCCCGTCAAAATATGATGATTTAACATAACTTATCTATATCCAAAAATTACGACTAAGCCGGAATTAGTCTTTAAAGTTCAAAAAAATATTATTAATTTTATTTATAACAATTGAACGCTATATTCGATCCGACTAAAATTTTTTATAGTTGATTATCATAATACAGGGCTTTCATTAATTCCCGAACCCCACGTGACTAAATTTAAAATTGCCGCTTAAATTATTGTATTTGTACGTTGGAGGCTTTGAAAAAAGTAACCAAACGTTACTAAAGTCAAATTTTACATAAACGTTTATGCGCGGTGCATCGTTAAACCAACCTTTGAGATCTTACAAGATTCGCCCGGAATTTTCAGGTAAGCAAAAATTGTTTAATTATTCTGAAACATTGAGTATTTATTTTGCAGAGTCAATTTGCTAGGATAAGCAAATACTGCGAAAATGGTATTTACAACGAAAAAATTAATAAAAATTAGTTACATTTTTGAAGATGAGCCTATTTTTTTATCATTTTTAATATAATATTTTCAGTCGTCATAAAAATACGCCGGCGAATAAATATTTTTAAATCTAGGGAATTTTTGTGTGAGCCATACCACCTTGTACATTTGGTTGCCTATTATTTTTGGTCACGTGGGGTTCGGGAATTAATGAAAGCCCGGTATAACACACCATTTTAGTTATTATGGTACCACAACATAAAAAGTAAAATATTTTTTTATTGGCACACCTTATACAAATTTAAATAATACATCTTGAAAGACTAGTTCATTTAAAAGCTTTTTTGTCTCTTAATAATATTTGATATTTTGTACGGTTTTGCTACAAAAAAGATTAAATGCAAATAAATTATTTTTTATTATTTAGTGAAAACCAAATCTAGTTTTTCGGGTGATTAAATATACACGTTTTTTCTTTGTCGTCGCCATTGTTTAACAAACGTCAATTGTTTATATTATTAATTTAGAGTGTTTTTTCAGAATCAAATGTTATCTTCATTATGGTTTACAATTCCTTATATTTCTCCAGAGCAAACAGATACAGGGAGTTTTTCATTTAAGTATACGTATTTCAAATTCAGTCTATTTTATGTAAATCTTTAGATATTCATTGTTTTTTTTAAGTTTAATTTTAAGCTTTTAACGGGTGTTTTCCACTCCCAGACTGAGCATGAAGTAAAATTTCGAGTTTAGAAAAGCCCCGACCAATTTTCTGGGCTTTTCTAAACTCGAAATTTTACTTCATGCGCCCTGCGTCTAAAACACTAAAATATTGTGAAATTTCTGTATATTTGAACTTTGTTTGAAACCTGTGATTTATACGCGTGGCGCATGAAGTAAAACTTCGAGTTTAGAAAAGCTCAGAAAATTTGTCTCCGGTCGCTGCGACCCTCGACAAATTTTCACGGGGTTTTTCACGGGGCTCTGGGAGTGGAAAACACTCGCTTAAAGCTTCAAATTGAACTCTTTTAAAAAACAACCAAAGTCGGAAAATTGACAGCTTATGCATATGTTTACCTAAAAGAAAAATTCACTGCATGTTGCTTGTATTACGATTTTGCCAAGGAAATTGAGGATACCATATTCATTTTTTATATTTTTTTTGGCAAAACCATACAAGATATCAAACATTGTTAAGAGACAAAAAAGGTTTTAAACGAACCAATCTTTGAAGTAATATTTTTTTATTTATATAAGGTGCGCTAGTAAAAACATATTTTAGTTTTTATGTTGTTGTACTACAGTTTTTCATACTTCTTGTCAGGTAATGATAACCATAATAACTTAAATGATGTGTTATATTATGATAATCAACCATAATAAATTTCAGTCAAATCGAATATAATCCTTACAAATAAAATTAATAATATTTTTTTGAACTTTAAAGACTAATTTCGAATTAACCGTAAAGTTTTGGATACAGATAAGTTGTGTTAAATCATCAGATTTTTATCCCAGGAATCTATGGTTAAACCATTTCCTCACATTAACGGGACACTCTGGATAGAGTTAGCACAAAAATGTATTTTATTTAGAGTTTGTAGAAAAATGTGTTTTACGCAAAGTTAACACAAAAATGTATTTTAGTTGGAGTACAAAAATGTATTTTATTCAGTTATTTTGTGTATCAGATAATAAAATAGAGAATATCACAAAATCAATCAAATTCCCAGAAATCATATGTTTACATTTCTGGAATTTGTATCATAACATTGTGGTGAAACATCTGCTGAAGTAACATATTGCGTATAAATGCAACATCGTGCGGAGGAGGAAAACTCATGAGGGTTGTGTGTATTTTCATTTCATCGCGAAGCTGGAGGAATAAATTCATAGGCATCGTGATTGAATTACACGAATTAAACATGTCACAACACGTCCGCCCCCGCGTGACGCAACAAGGGGGGCACAATACGCTCGATCAGAGGGGGCCGTGATTACAGGGAGGCCCGGCACTGTTATTAGGCACCAATTGATATGGTTATGTGATTATTCCGCGGTCGGCCCTGCTTTATTACGTCATTAAGGGCCGTTCCCGGGGGACAATTATCGCTTGTTGAAGGGTTGTCACAACCTTTTTTTCTCTCTATAAAGTGGTTTTGTGTTTGATGAAAATTGCTTCACCAATATTTTTATACAAAGAAGTAAAAAATGGTGAATTCGCCTGCGATAGGGCAAGATATTTTCTCGTAAAGAACAGCCTCATTAATTAAATTTGAAATGATTGTACTAATATCATATTTGTATGGGTTTCATAGAAATTAACTAGCATTAAACTATAATCATAATATATAAAATTACGAAAAAACTATTCGTGAAAATGCAAACAATGTCTTAATTAATAAGACAACTTAAGACGATAAATATCCATTGAAACAACTACTTTCCGTGCAAATACACCTCCGGATATTGAATTATACAATTATACAACGAAATATTTAAAATCTTATTTAATTTGATTTGTTACAACGCTCTATTAAAGTATATGTAACGTTTAGGTCAACAAAGTAGTTGTTTCAATGGATATTTATCGTCTTAAGTTGTCGTCTTATTAAGACATTGTTTGCATTTTCACGAATAGTTTTTTCGTAATTTTATATATTATGTTTAAAGTGTGCAAACTATAAGAAGCGTAAGCTTATTTTCTCGAATTCAAATAGTTTTGAATTTGAATTTATCTTAAACTATAATGATTAAGGCTCGGATTATATGCAAAATGCGTATTTGTTGTTAAGAGATTTATCAACAAAATTGTAAGTGTTTTATGCATGCACATCTAATGTTTTTTGATTAAAATAAGCCAAACATTAGATATATATAGAAAACTTACACTTTGTTATTATACCTCTTAATAACATATATGCATTTTGCATATAATCCGAGCCTTGATCATTATAGTTTAATGCTAGTTCATTTCTATGAAACCCATACAAACATGATACTAGTACAATCATTTCGTATTAGTAGAACAAAATCTACATGTTATTAGTAAGTTTTGAATTATTCATAGAATGAACGTGGCAACATCGCATTTTCATGATTACCATTATCATTCTAAATAAATTTTAACCATTTAGAGGTTATGCTACATTGTTCATGTTTGTGAAAATGTTTCTTCCCTTAAGTTTTTATATTGAAATGTATTTCTAACAAATGATTCCAATCCAAGACTAAGCATGAAGTAAAATTTCGAGTTTAGAAAAGCCCCGTGAAAATTTGTCGAGGGTCGCGCAGCGAGCCGAGACAAATTTTCTGGGCTTTTCTAAACTCGAAATTTTACTTCATGCGCCACGCGTATAAAACACTGATTTCAACTGAAGTTTAAAATATATTGCTTAGGTATGTATCATATGTTCAATTAAAAAAAACCTCTAGAGTGCCATGATTTTATCTTTTTTAAAATATAAGTTGGCTACACGCCTTAGGAATTCACAAATAAAACGTCACACACAATAATTTTAGTATATAATTTCAGAGTTGCCAACCTACAATATTTTCCATGGTACTCTAGAGGTTTTTTTTACTGAACATACGATACATTTATAAATAAATCATAGCATTATAATTAAGTAAATTCATATTGCTATGGCATTTGAGGTTATGTATAACACTGATTTCGTAAACTAGGAGTACCATTTTATTAAATTATCTACTAAAATTTTTTAATAATACGAAAATGTTAATATCATCTTTAGTATAGTGTTAAAGCTGTATGCTGAGGTCTATTAATAAGGCAGGAAATGTTTGGCTCTAAATTTCAATACAAATAATCCTGCAAATAAAAAAAAGCAAAGACTTCTTTTTCTTTTATTTGCAGCATTTGAATTATTGAAGCTATGAGCAAAACTTGAGTTATCATCAAAAAATAAACTGAACTCGAAACTTTCTTTTTATTTTCTGTGAGTATTTTCCTGTTGTCGGCTCATCGAAATTCAGCAAGGGTAGACCGTTTGTCGAAATCGCGTGCGTCTCACGTCCGCGCGGACCAACGAATCGAAAATAATTCTCACAATTGCATTTCGCTCCGACGTCGCGACGCCCTCCCGTCGAATCGATAAAACAGGGATCTGCTGAAGCCCCGAGGGGAGGGCTTAATCCTTTTCCAACCGGCGTTTCATAAAAAGTGTGCCTAATCAGAATATTGAATTACAGGCACGGGGAATCCTTAATTACAGGTAAAGAGATTTTCCTCTAAATTATACCTTCCTCGTAAAAAAAAAATTGTATAAGCAATGTACTGTTTTTAAAAGCGTTCAATTAGAAGTTTCTGAGTAATAGCGTTATGGGCGCGCAAAATTTTGACAAACCTGACGTCATGTCAGATTTTCCTCGGTTACAATGGAATTATTATTTATTCGAAGCGCTCCATATTGCAAAAAAATAAACTTATAAACTCTAAAACTATTCAATATACTGAAAAGTACGCAATATACATTTAAAGTAATAATAAGAACCAAGAAAGAAATGGTTTTTTTATATATTTTGAATTGTGGAGGCTTCTACTTAGTTATACATGTTAATTTAACACAATAAAACACTTTTAATATATTAATTGTCAAGGAGTATACATTGGTCAATCTCGTCGTAATTTCAATACTAGACTAAAGGAGCATAACCAGACTTTTCGGTTGCGACAATGTGATAAGTCATCTTTTGCAAAACATCTCTTAGATGAAAACCATACTTTTGGAAAAGATGTACTTACTATTATTCATTGTGCCGAAAAGGGTCGGAAGATGAATCTCCTTGAATCCCTAGAAATACATAAAGCTAGCGCTAATCCGGGAATCCCCCTAATTAACGACCAGGTTGACCTACTGTATACTCCCATTTTTAAAGCCGTTTTGTAATCCGTTTTCATATAATCACCTTTTGTATATATACCCGTATTGTTTCCAGTTTTAGACACTTCATGTTTGATAATGGCAAGCTGAATTTGCCGAAACTGCAGTCACATAAAAATAAATTGTGTTATACAAACAAAGTTAAAAGGTTTTTTTATAGTTTGTGCGTTTAGAAGAGATAGTTGAAATATGTGTTCCGTATGTTCAATAAAATAAAACCTCTAGAGTGCTATGAAATATATTGTAGGTTGGCAGCTCTGAAATTATACATTATAATTATTATATCTGATGTTTTATATGACAATTCCTAAGGCACGTAGCCAACATAAATTTAAAAAAAGATAAAATGATAGCACTCTAGAGGTTTTTTTTATTGAACGTACAGTATAAGCAGTAGGTGTTTTAGAGTCATGAGTGGAACGAAAATGAAAAATCAAGAGACATGTTTTGCACAAATGAAGCACGATTTTAACTTTGTTTGTATAACTGGGACTTTATTAAGTGATTATAGTTTCGACAACTTTCACTTGTCATTTTCAAACCTAAAGTAATAAAGTCTCAATTATACAAACAAAGTTAAAATCGTGTTTCATTTGTGATTTGTGAATTATGATGTATAACAAAGTAGAAGCCTCCACGGTTAACAGAAATGTATTTATTTGGTTTTTCTCGATATTCAGTGATTAGCCAATTAAATCATTTTACTCAATTTTATCACTCACTTATATTTCTTACTACTTCTAATATTTACACAAACTATTGAGAGAATTACAGAACAGTTAAACCAGGCGATTTCGCATACAACAAAATGGATAAGCTCGTATCATGCTGAGCTAACAAATACAATTTATTCGATATCATACAACAACAACAACAAAAAATGTTTAATCTAATGACCCATCCATTTAAAATCACCGACAATCACGATTTAATCAAAAATCATTGTATACCAAACATGAAACATTCTGTACTACCAATTATTAATTCGGACGTTTGACATGAATCCTCTCTCTTTCTTTCGTTCTTTAACCATTCTCCATATTTATAATGTTTCTCTATTGAGTACTTTGTTATTTTGATTGCGCCGTTTGTCCTATAAATTTGATCAAAGATTGTCTGGCAGTTCATTAGGGTTAGGGCGCTCTAATCGTCCCCAGGGATGGGCAATCAGCTGACTCTTCTGTTAGTGATATAGGGTGTCTAACTGAATAACTGAATGCATGTACATTGGTGATTTTCTTGTTTGTAGGTGAACTGATGTGACACCCGGAGGGCTAATGATTCATGGTTGCTGAAAATATTTCGTGCTTTTGGGAAAGCTTTGAGAAATAAATCAATTATGCGGACTTGAATAACAGAAAATACCATTTGTAATTTTGATTAAAACGCTTAGAACTTTTCTTCAAAATTTTATTTTGTAACCAAATGTGTATATTTCGGACACAAAGTGTCCATTATCAATAGTTTGATACTAATACTAATCGTATTAGTATCAGACATAAGTTTAGCTCAAAGTTTCTGGTTTAACTGGACCTAAGAGTTAGAGTCCAGTTAAACACTCTAAAGTAAGTTAATCTCTGAACAAGAATTTAAAAATGGTAGATTATATTCTTCTAAAATCATTTTCAACTCGTTTCAGAGATGAGCTCGGTTAATGTAGTTTATTTTATTACTGAGACTTATCCATAAAAGAATTTCTCGAAGATACTTTTAGGACACAAAGTGTCCATTATCAATGGTTTGATACTAATACTAATCGTATTAGTATCAAACCATTGGTAATGCACACTTTGTGTCCGAAATGTAAATTTGGTTACAAAATAAACTATAAAAGAAAGGTTCTAAGCGTTTTAATCAAAGTTATAATTATCTTCAAGTAACTCAATCAATTCAAATACTATTTGTAATATTCAAGAAAGCCAGTCTTTTAATTCTTTGTAGTTTTGTTGGTGTTAAAACATTCAGCTCTTTAAACGCAATTGAAATTAATTAGTCATTTTAAAAACTAATTATCATGATCTATTAGGTGTTGGTAGGCTGGTGTGAAAATTTCGCCACTGTAACCAATCAAGTTACACGGTACGGTGTCCCCAAAAAACCGATCACGATCCTCATATATAACTTTTTTTCCCGTTCAATTCTAATATGTTAACGCGACGTTGATGGATGCGCAAAAGTAAAATCGAAAACGTAATCCGTGCAAGATGGATACACCGTAAAACCAACATCCATCATCCACACATTTTTTTAATAACTAAAGAATTCCTTTCACTAGCATTTTTATAATAGAAATTGTTTGGTGTAAAAAATTGTGAGAGAATTAAATATTCCAACTAATTCATATCTCCGTACAAAGAACGTGCAGGTTTTGGAAATAATTTTAAAATTTAATATCGTAATTTTAACATTTTGTTCAAAATTGCTAATTTAGTACAGGTTATTTCATTTCATTTATTTAAAAATGTTTTCAAAAAATTACTTCAGAGATGAGTTTGGTTATAATTTAGGGGGGGGGGGGGTTACTAGTAAAAATATTGTTTTTGCTTCTACATACAGAAATTTAACATTTCGAACACTTCGGGGGGAGTGGCGATTGAGCCCCCCATATCCCCCCTGGCTACGGCCTCGATGGCGCATGAAGTAAAATTTGGATTTTTGAAAGCCCCGTATAAATGTGTAGTACATTTTTTAGATTTAACTGGCTTAGTTTTGGGTTTTCTTTGTTCTATTAATGTTCTGTTCAAACTTTCGTCATTTGTCAAAAGTCGAAAAGTGTTAAATTTGACGTGTTTAATGTCGACATATCGAAAATGTCGATATCGACACGTTTTATATAGGTTCATCGAAAATGTCAAATTTGAGTAGTTCGATATCGGTACATGAAAAAATGTCAAATTTGAGTAGTTCGATGTCGGTACATGGAAAAGTGTTTAATCTCGGTACATCGGGAATGTCCTAGTTTGAGTTATTTAATGTCGATATATCAAAACATTTCAATTTTGACGTGTTTTATGTCGACTAAAACGTAAATTCGAGCCGAGTGTATTTTAAACTTGACAATATTTGAGTGTTTCCTACGCGTGGCGCATGAAGTAAAATAGTTTAGAAAAGCCCCGTGAAAATTTTCTACGCGGGGCTTTTCTAAACTCGAAATTTTACTTCATGCTTAGCCTGGGAGTAGAAGACACTCGTTCTGAAATGATAAATGTCACATGTGTCAATATCGATTGAATAATGGTTAATGAAATGTTACGTGCGTCAAATTTTCATGATATTTTCAATATATCTAGATTTACGAATATTAAAATGTTCTTCATATTTTCAATATATCTAGATTTACAAATATTAAAATGTTTATCATATTTTCAATATTTCGAGATTTTAATCAGTTTTCCGATATATTCGTCAATTTATAAAATTTTCATGAAATTTTTAATATCTCGAGATTTTGGACTATTTTTATAATTTTCAGCAGATTTTCAACATTTCGAGATTTTTGACGATTATTAAAATGTTTATCAGATTTTCAATATTTCGAGATTTTCATCAGATTTTCGATATCTTTGTCAATTTATCAAATTTTCATGCGATTTTTAAAATATTCAACAGATTTTCAACATTTCGAGATTTTTGACGATTATTAAAATGTCAAAAAATCAGATTTTCAATATTTCGAGATTTTTATCAGATTTTCGATATTTCTATATTTTCATCAACTCGTAAAATTTTTATGAGATTTTTAATATTTCGAGATTTTGGACGGATTTTACATTTTTTAGCAGATTTTCAACATTTCCAGATTTTTGACGATTATTAAAATTTTTATTAGATTTTCAATATTTTGAGATTTTCATGAGATTTTCGATGTTTCTAGATTTTCGTGTTATAAAATTTTCATGAGATTTTTAATATTTCGAGATTTTGGACGATTTTTCAAATTTTCTGCAGATTTTCAACATTTCGAGATAATTATCAGATTTTCGATATTTCAAGAATTTCGTTAATTTATAAAAAAAAGTTATGAGATATTCAACGTATCGAGAGTTTTAACAACTTTTTAAATTTTCATCCGATTTTCAATATTTCCAGATTTTCATTAATTTGTAAACTTTTGCAGGCTTTACTAAACTAAATACTAAATTTTACTTTATGCCTAATCTAGAGGATGGAAAACACTCGTTAGAATAACTGGGGGACTTGAATAAAAAAAATTGTTAATTTAAAAAGAAATATGTCCACAAAGTCACATCTAACTTAATCTAACCCAACTCAACAACATTAATTCTAACGTAACGTAACTCCATAAAATGACATCTAACCTAACCATCCTTAATCGAGGAGTGGAAAACACTTGTTAGTAGTTTCAAATTGAACGATATCATTGTGATTTTACGCCAATGTCGATATTTTCGGTCGATATTGTCTTATAATAATAATATCTTTATTAACGGTTCACCATTCTACAATAATAATATAAAATATAGTTTATAAAAATATTATGAAATAAATACAATAAAATAGACATAAACGCATTCACAAGCGAAACAATACTACATGTAAAAATCAGGGAAAGTAAGAATAGTCACAATAACACATTAAAATAATACAATTTTAGAGTATCGTCAATATAATTAAATAGGTACCAACACAGTAGCAATATATTAAAAATCATTTAATTTTAAAAGTTTACTACGAAGCTTTCCTAAAGTGACATTAAATAAATCCACATCTACAACATTGGAATTATGAAGCAGACGCGAAGTTGCAAAATGTTTCGCATATTCTGTTTTTTTTAATTGGTATAAAAAAATTGTAATTGCTTCTAAGAGACCTAGATGTTACATGAATATTAATGTTGTTTAATAAGAATGGTGAAATAATATGACCATTTAATAGTTTATACACAAACATTATATCATTATTAAAACGTCTTTGTTCCAATGTATGTAAACGGAATTTACTTAATAAATTAACAAATTTACGCTGAACCCTTTCAATCGCATTAATTTCAGTAGCAGTATGGGCCAAAACTATGAGCAATACTCCAAATGGGGACGAACCAATGCCACATACAGTTTAATGTGTGTATAGGGATTCTGAAACTCAGCGCAATTTCTTTTCACAAATCCAAGCATTTGAAATGCTTTTAATGTTATAGTGCTAATATGAGTAGAGAAGCTCCAATTACACTGGTCTGCAAAAAAATTTTTTTTTCGAGCCCTGACACCATTCCTGCTGATTCTTATGTAAAATGACCTCCTGAATCCGAATATGACCTCCGTTTTCCCCCCATCACCCACCGTTTTCGGGGGAGGCCCCCCACCTATTTTTATCACATTTCGATAATTTGGAGGGATGAAAAGGATTATTTTAGCCTTTACATTTCTTCTGAGGGGCTAGAGAGGTGAAAAGTTACAAAACATAAACATTTGTAGCAAGGAGGTAGATTTGGGGGGGGGGATTTGCCCCCTTAAATTGTAAAAATATCATTAAAAATTATCAATTTTTTCCGATTTTTTCGCAGTTTTTTCACTTATTTTCTACATATTCCAGCTTCCATTCCCCCTCATCCTCCCCCAAACACCCCCAAATAATAAAAATATATTGCAACAATATATAGCAACAATAATAAAAATATATAGCAACAATAATAAAAATATATAGCAACAGTTCGGAAGATTCACTGTACCACGCTGGCGCTCTCAATACCTCGCGCGCACAGGTTTGCCCAGGAATTTTCATGCTTTGACAGGTTTAAACTTGCATTGCTCTTGTCACTATAGACCTGCACTGTAATCCTTATCTTCCCTCAGTACATCTCTAGCGATCGTAGAGTCAACTTGTCGGTGCTCTAGGCGGGGATTCTGTGTTTCCAAGTTGTTTAAATTGTGTATAACGGTAGAAATTTTTTAATTCCGGCTTTTTCCAAGTGAATTACAGTACGTGAGTGTGAGTTGTGATTAATATCGAGCATTTATTTACTGTTTAATTATGCCACGCGAGTGTAAAAATCATCCCGATAGCTTCTGCTATGTTTGCGGGGAATTGACTTTAAAAGCGCAACGAAAACCCCTTTCTCCGCTTCTTAAAACTGCTTATAAATTTTACTTTGATTACCAAGTTGGCGATCAGGACAAGAATTGGGCTCCAACAGTTTGCTGCACTACTTGTTACAGTAGCTTGGCCAAATGGCTCAAAGGTACCCGTAAATCAATGCCATTTGCTGTGCCCATGGTTTGGCGCGAACCTCGCTGTCATCTCACAGATTGTTACTTTTGTATGACTTCCACCGTCGGGTTATCTAGCAAAAGTAAGCATACAATTCAGTATCCTAATATCCCTTCAGCTCTAAGACCAGTTCCTCACAACGAATCTTTGCCAATCCCAGTGCCCCCAAAAACCTATCCCTCCAAATTATCGAAAAGTGATAAAAATAGGTGGGGGTGCCTCCCCCGAAAACGGTGGGTGATGGGGGAAAACGGGGGTCATATTCGGATTCAGGAGGTCATTTTACATAAGAATCAGCAGGAATGGTGTCAGGGCCGATTTTCATGCCGACCAGTGTTACTGGTGAGGATCACACCTAGGTCCTTAACTGAGTCTAAAGAAGTGAGGTGCCTATTGTTAATTAAATAATCGTGAGATATATGTGACCTGTTTTTACATTACATTTATCTAAATTTAACTGCATTTTATTTAATGCACACCAATTATTAAATCTATTCAAGTCATCTTGAAATGGTTTAGATGTATTGTTTTTCTCTACAGTATAAAAAATTTTCATATCGTCGGCAAATAAAAGACACTGTGCATATTGGAAACATGCAGTGACATCGTTTATAAAGATATTGAAGAGAAGCGGACCTAGGTGTGAACCTCGGAGGACACCAGAAGATACAGATATAGATGTTGAAATGAACAAGCCTACGCGAACTCTTTGTGGTCTGTCGCTAAGATATGATTTTATCTAGTTTAAAAGTGATCAGTGTATACCTAGTTTGAGTAATTTTGTTAATAAAATGCCATGGTCGACTGTATCAAACGCCTTGGCAAAGTCGGTATATACTGAGTCAACCTGGTGGCCCTTTTCCAAGGCGTCTGTAATGTAAGTCCCGTACACAAAAAGATTCGTAGTTGTAGAGAGCCCTCGTCTGAATCCGTGCTGCTCCTCTACTATAAGTGGGTCTACGATTGGCGATATTTGTAGTGTCACTAACTTTTCAAATATTTTTGGTATGTGCGATATAATAATTATGTTAATATCGTAATGATCGGTCATTTTATGGCAGTATTGTTTTTTATGTCACTGTCGGTACGGACATTTTACATCAGTGTCGATATGTCACTTTCAAAACGTCAATATTTAGAATTTATGTCGATATCGTCAATATATTGTTACTGTATGTCAACATTATTTTCAAATTTTATATTTTTCTTTAATATTGTCGACATTGTCATATTTGACGTAAAATATCTGTTTCGAACTAAATTGCTATTCCTTTTCATATCATATTATACCAAGGAAAATCGCAAAGTAGGACATGATAACAAGAATATTAATAATCACTCAAGGCCATAACTACAAAAAAATTTCGGAGGGATTTATAAAAATGTCTATTTCGAATTAAAATGCTATACCTTTTCATGTCATATTATACCAACATAAATCACAAAGGAAGACATGATAACAAGAATATTGATAATCACTCAAGGCCGTAGCCACAAAAAAAATCGGAGGGGGGGTTAAATGGTAAAAATATTGTTTATGCTTTTTCATAAAAAAGTTTCGGAGAGGGGTTTGAAATTTTCTGGGCTTTTCTAAACTCGAAATTTTACTTCATGCGCCACGCGTAAAAAACACTAATTTCAAGGGAGGTTCAAATATACATACGTTTCACAATATTTCAGCGTTTTATACGCGTGGCGCATGAAGTAAAATTTCGAGTTTAGAAAAGCCCGAGACAAATTTTCACGAGGCTTTTCTAAACTCGAAATTTATGCGCCACGAGTATAAAACACTCATTTCAAGTGAGGTTCAAATATACATACATTTCACAATATTTTTGTGTATCATACGCGTGGCGCATGAAGTTAAATCTTTAGATATTCGTTCTGTTTCAAAAAGAGTTCGATTTGAAGCTTTAAACTAGTGTTTTCTACTCCCAGACTAAGCATGAAGTAAAATTTCGAGGTTAAAATATACATAAATTTCACAATATTTTAGTGTTTTATATGCGTGGCGCATGAAGTAACATTTCGAGTTTAGAAAAGCACAAAAAATGTGTCTCGGGTCGCGTAGCGACCCGAGACAAATTTTCACGGGCCTTTTCAAAACTCGAAATTTTACTTCATGCTTAGTCTGGGAGTGGAAAACGCTCGTTCAAAGCTTCAAATTAAACTCTTTTAAAAAAACAACAAATATGTAAAAAATTTAAGAAAATAAGCTGAATTTGTAAAACGTATACTTTAAAGAAAAACACAACGAATATCTAAAGATTTAAAGAAAATAAGCTGAATTTTGAATACGTACACTTTAAAGAAAAACACCCTGTATATCTTTTTTCCTGATTGATGGCGAAACATCGCTCTCTTTTCACCTCACCTCTCACAATACAAACGAACTCGCTTCATGCCTTAACAATGTTTGGACACACGTACCTCCAAAGAGGAAAAACTTTCACGTGCATTTCAATTGTTTACTTAAAAGACGCGTCGGTACTCTTTTTTTATTTATTAAATATGATAAATGTATCATCGGGCGCTGTCAGTCCGGATGACGGGACTGTTTTGAAGAGGAAACAAAATAATGAAAGAGAGAAAAAGACAGACGAGTGAAAAAAAAAGCGAAAAGGCGCGGATCATCGTGGGTATCAATCGCATTTGAGGATATTGTTTGGCCACCTTTACGGCCTATTAATTAATTTGGAGATGCGCGCGATGGATTTTTGTAACGGTATGTTTGTGAGGAGAATAAAGGGGACTCTTCAAAGGAATTGTTGGTTAAATGATCGATTAGCGGGTTGGGTTGGAGGTTTAATTCCTTGTGAAGTGTAGATGATTAGCATAATCTTTAAAAAAAAAAATTATATAATTTTATCTCCCACTAAAAAAAAGGTGATGTGTCCATTATTGATAGCACTTTTCCCGTTAAAGATATTCGACCGTATAATTTCCATTTCGTTATTTTTTGCTATATTTCAAATTTTTTTGCAAATGCTAAACTGCTTTTGTTCACGACAATCTTATAATATGTGCATTATTCAATTGTGTGGGCAGCACAAATGGGGTGCATTTAACACTCAAGTACATTAAACACGGGATTTACGTGATAAATGTGTTTTTTTAAAACGAATATAAATAATTGCCTAGTTTGATTTTTTGCCGCTATGCAGTAACAGCGCTATGCTGTGCTAGTCAAATCAGCTTCTTTTGTCTTGCATTTGACCATGGTGGTGATAACGTCCTCGACGCCATTTTGTTAAAGTACGAAGTAACGCGTCAACATCTCCGCCGTTCTCACTAGTTTAACCCGTGTAAAACGCGTTTGTAAACATAAATCATTCTTAAATCGGTTAAAAAATTGTGCTTCTATCCGTTGCGAGTGTTTTTTAAAGCAGAACAAACGTTAACACCATAAAAACTCCATCCAAGCGGAAGAGTTCGTATTTTGTGCAAAGAGCGTGTTTCTATGTAACTTAGACGACAATTATATATATATAATTATAATACCGCAATCTGTCGTCATTTATCTGTCAAATTATTATAAACAAAACCGACCATTAACACTGACGCATATTTGATAAATATATATAATAAATGTTGTGTTATATATTGTTGTTGTCGTGAACAAAGTATAGTGTATAACTCGCATATACTGGCTATTAATCACTCGAACGACTTGCTCCACTCGCCTTCAGTTCGTTCCGCAAACCGCAATCTCGTGATTAATAGCTATCATTATATGCTCGTTGTACAATATACTATTAAATAACTTGTGTAAAACATTGTTATATTAATGTGCATTTATAAATCATTACTTAGCTCTAAAATCAGAAAAAATATTGTTTTCCCATAAGCGTAGTTTGTATTTAGAATTTTGCAAGAAAAGGGCAGTACGGAAATATCATACTTCACATTTAGAGTTTTACAAAAAAAGCATTCACAATCCAACCTAACATCTCGTGCTTTGATAAACCAACGCTGTCTATAATTATAATCAGCGTTTAATGAGCGTGTCTGTGTGTGGGGGGTTTGGGGATCTGAGAAAATGTGTGTTATTTGATTGCCTCGCAATAAAACACAAATATTTTACGATGGGGTGTTATTAAATGCAACGATAGGGATCATTAGATTGTTTTATGGGTTTTCATCTTTCTGCACACGCACAAAAAATGAAATATTTACATTGTTTTCAATAAACAATTGTATATTTATACATACAGGAGATTTTTTTTTTGAGTATACATATCCCGATGATGCTTTTTGGAAACTATCAGAAATTGGTTGTTTTTATAAAAACATTAAATTTATAGATTCTAGCGAGTGTTTCCACTCCCAGACTAAGCATGAAGTAAAATATCAATTTTAGAAAAGCCTGAACGTTTGGATTTGGATGCGTAGCGTCGGCTTTTCTAAACTCGAAATTTTACTTCATGAGCTACGCATATAAAACACTGATTTCAAGTGAAGTGAATAATTTCAACAAATGCTTGAAAATGTACATATACGAGGTGGGTTCAAATTATAACGCCTCCGATTTTTTTTCTCAAAAACCTGGGAAAAAATTGAGAGGTATTATAACTAGAACGCACCTCGTATATACTTAAAACAAAAATTCCCTGCGTGCAGCGCCCCGCAACAGGTAAAACCGGCGATTTCTCGCAAAAATTCAATACATTTTTCAATTTTTAGTGTATGTAAAACAATGTATTTGCAATTTAATAAATATTTAGGCATTAGTTGCTTTCATAAAAACGTTATAAAACTTCTAATATGTATTTCCACTATCTTGAGCAAAGTAGTATTTAGGAAAAGTAAGGGGCTAATACTCGTGCCCTGTGGTATCCCACTAGTTGTTCAAAAAAAAGCGTTCAAATTGTAATAAAGTTAATAATATATAAAATTATGATGTATGAAATTTGAGTTTAGAAATGCAACGAATGCGAAGGTTTGCTTCAATTTCCACATTTGTAAGTATTAGCACACTCAAAAATTATATCAAAAGAACTTCTATCTGTCTGGAAACATGTAAATAACGATCCGGTAAGTCTTTATTTATCAGTCTTTGTCGGGCGCAGAGTTGACAGTCGAAATGATGCATTACCATTCTTCCACTTTTCGGTTTCGGTATCTCTTTTTCCATTTTTTTTTCCTCTTCATTTTCATTTATAAGTGATATCAAAAGGTGTTTTGTGCTTTGGGTGTTGTCGTCTGTAAATAATGCGCGGTCGGACCGGCCCCGGTTATTTATACGGTTGCCAACGATCGGTGTAGGTGTGAAAGTGGCTTACATGTACAAAAAGAACAAAAAAATATATAAAATGATAATATTAAAAGCGAGAGAGAGAGACCAGCAACAAATATGGTGGTGATAAAAGAAAGAATTGGGTATATACATTAAAAAAATATAGCGAGGGAGAGAGAATATTACAACTTCTGAAGGTTTGAGAAGTTGTTGGTTTGGGGTCTGAGGGGAATTTATTTTTGAATGCGTGCGTGCATGTGTTTAAAGCCTTTGATACCGTATTGAATTATGCTTGATATTGTCAAGGAGTGAGTTTACTGTGAGATTTACTGACTATTATTGTGTGGGTGGGGATGCATGTATAAAGGATCTCTGATATTATTGTTAAAATAACAATTTTTGCATAATAAAAATAAGTATAAATGAAATTGCCAATTCTTGGTTGCAGAATACTTCAAACATTAAAAGTGCGATTCTTTTCGCAATCTACAACAAGTTAGTCTTACAAAGACTATATCAAACACTCATCGAAACAACTACTTCCCGAGCTAATACACCAACGGACATTGAATTATTAGCTCGGGAAGTAGTCGTTTCAATGAGTGTTTGATATAGTCTTTGTAAGACTAACTTGTTATAGATTGCGAAAAGAATCGCACTTTTAATGTTTGAAGTATTCTGCAACCAAGAATTGGCAATTTCATTTATACTTATGTTTGAACGGTAACGTGACCGCCAGTCTAAGGTGTCAAATTACTTAGAGGGAATGGCAAAGCTATACTGATGAGAGATAAATCTCGAAACGCGTCTATAGATGGCCTGAATAATTTGACTCAAATTGTTGCATTTGCAGTAGGTTACTGTATGTAACAGCAAACACTTGTTGTATAATTCAATGTCCGTCGGGGTATTAGCTCGGGAAGTAGTTGTTTCAATGAGTGTTTGATATAGTCTTTGTAAGACTAACTTGTTGTAGATTGCGAAAAGAATCGCACTTTTAATGTTTCATAATAAAAATATCAATGAAAGTTTACATTGATCTGAAGTTCAGATTAAAAATGCAGAACTTTAAATCTAGATTACATTCATAATTTAAAATCACAGGAAAGTAGCGCGCGATTGAGTTTTCTAAATATTTGTAACACTGTTTTACGCGTGACATCGTAATAAGTTTTTTTAGAAAAGGAAAAAATCGCAAATCTTCTCAAAAGAGTCTTTTACAATGTGCGTACACATTGTAAAAGACTCTTTTGAGAAGATTCAGTTTTTCATTATAAATTGTAGATATTGCAGAAAAAAAAAATTAAAATAAAATGGTGCAAATATAACTACTTCAACGATTTTGGCTGTAAAATCGTTATTTGCAGCGAGTGCTGTGTGGGTCTGGGCTTGGGGGGTGCTTAATTTCTGGCCGCTGCGGGAAACATGCAAATGATTAAAGGCGAGTTAATAATCAGCGAGGGCGGAACACAGAAAAAAAAGCGGAGAGGAAAAGAGCGAACCCGCAGTAAACGAGCGGTAATTTGCCGACACAAAAGCGGAAAACTCCACGGTCCGGAAAAACCGATCAGCAATTTAAATTTTTCCGATTTCTCGCACACCCCATATTTTTTTTCACCCCCGCGGTTTTCGAACGCCATCAATAAGTAAGAGTTAATTTATCTCACATAAATATACATATTTTATTTTCACCAATAATTGTCAGTCTCAGATATGATTGGAGTATTTGTTAAACAATTTGGTGATATATTCGATACTTGTTTTGCTACTTTCTTGATGGAATCAGATTTTCACATTGGGTAAAGTTAAACACTTGTATTGTTCCATGTTTTTATTTTCAGTGGCCTAACACGTGTTTCGATCCGTTACGATAATATTCAGTTTTAATTTTGAAAATGATCACACGTGATCGTTGCTATAATTTTCAAAGTTTTAACTTTGAAAACGATCGTAACTGATCGAAACACGTGTCAGGCAACTGAAAATAAAAACATGGAACAATACAACTTTTTAACTCTACCCAATGTGAATTCAGTAATTTTTGTTTGTTATTGAAATTTGCCTAAGATAACGTAAAACAATAATAGTGTGCAGTGGCGGCTCGTCCATAAGGGCTGCAGCAATGCCCCCCTTTTTAGACTACTGTTGTGAGCGCTGAGGAAACTACGCGTATTTCAGATCAGTGTTGTGAGATATTGAAATAAAACAGTAATTTTAGACTATAGTATATCCAAGAATCCAGGCAATATGTAAATGGGTGTTGTGCTGCGGATTTGTAGCGCTCGCAGCGATCGCTAGGGTTGTTGGAGAATTGCCCGTCACCGGAATTATTTAGAAAACTTCCAATTACTAGACTTTATTCAAATTAACGGATTATATAGATTTACAATTTACTGTGTGATGGTTACAATTTCAACGTATCTACCGAACTGCTTATAAAAAATTTACAATATGTTTCGAGAAGTGTGAGTGATGTCGCACGTGACATGGTACGATGTTAACAACCAATGAAATTTGTACAAGCGACATCACCCCATCTTACTCAGCAAAATTTGTATGAAAAAATGCACGTAGCAACAAGTGCAGACATGTCTATATTGCAAATGCCATCATGCGCTTTGCAATATGATAGTGTAATGCTTTACAAAATGGAATTTATTAGTTAACATAATAAAATTAATAATAATACAATAAAATGAATAATTAAATTATAAGATTATTATATATGGTTAGAATATCACAACACCTCCCCCCTTATGAAAGAAATTTGTAATTTGGATTATTGCGAATTTCTTCTCCCTCCTTGGGTATTTCTACCTTACTGGCTTCATCTGTTTTAGATGGTTTTGAAGTTTGTTTAGAGACCATTCTGTTTTTAAAATATGAATAAAAACAAATCGTGATTATCAATAAGATTAAAACATAAATTAGGGTATAATGATGAAGATGGTGAAAATTTATAAGTAAGGGTTGTGTGTTGAGGTTTCTTAAATTTGTAATTTCTTCACCTAGATTTTGTAATCCTTGGAAATGTTGTATTATGTGAACATCATTTGTTTCTTTCAATGAATGAGGTAATTGAATATTTGTATTATTCCCAAAAATGTCTTTTAAATTTAATGATTCCGTTACAAAATCTAGTGAATAAGTTTTGTTTAACAATCGTATACAATGGGTATTCAACACAAATTTATCATTATGAATTCTACAACAAGGATTGAATTGAATTATTCCTGAGGAATTTAATTTTAAGGTAGTTGACTCATTATGACAATTTATGTGGATATTTTGTAATTCAGGTGAAATGTAGACGAATCTGTTATTGTCCAACCCGATTAAGAGAATACTTTGGATTTTAATTACGCGAACTTCGCAGGTTTTAGGTAACACTTTAGAGCCTTTATAGATTTCGATTTCACAATCACTAACACTATTCACAGAGAACAATGGCAGTTGTTGTTTACAGATGTGCCCTTCTGGATGGCTGACACACTTCTGTATGTCTGAAGTTGTAAGATGAGCGAAGAAAACTCGAAGTTGATCCATTATCAGGAACTGATGTTTGCTGGTGATGAATGCGAAGAGGTCATCTTTGATGTGTACAGGAACACTGGTAACTCGTATCAGATCGTATGTAGTCGATGATACCAATGGTATGTGTAGGATAAAATAAAGGGTTGAATTTTGAAGGAAAATTGTACAAATCCGCAGCACAACAAATTTGTTGTGCTGCGGATTTGTAGCGCTCGCAGCGATCGCTAGGGTTGTTGGAGAATTGCCCGTCACCGGAATTATTTAGAAAACTTCCAATTACTAGACTTTATTCAAATTAACGGATTATATAGATTTACAATTTACTGTGTGATGGTTACAATTTCAACGTATCTACCGAACTGCTTATAAAAAATTTACAATATGTTTCGAGAAGTGTGAGTGATGTCGCACGTGACATGGTACGATGTTAACAACCAATGAAATTTGTACAAGCGACATCACCCCATCTTACTCAGCAAAATTTGTATGAAAAAATGCACGTAGCAACAAGTGCAGACACGTCTATATTGCAAATGCCATCATGCGCTTTGCAATATGATAGTGTAATGCTTTACAAAATGGAATTTATTAGTTAACATAATAAAATTAATAATAATACAATAAAATGAATAATTAAATAATAAGATTATTATATATGGTTAGAATATCACAACATGGGTTTAAAGTTCCCGCATTGTTGCCAAGAGTACATGTAAACATTCAACATAACCTAAAAACCCGTCCGAAAACGTTAGGTGCCAAATGCCTAACGTTGAGTTATGAATGGTTAGAAAGTGGTGAATTATGGTTTAACTGTAGTGACGCAGCAAGGAGAGGGCCCAGATCCACACCAAATAACATAAAACTGCCATTTATCAATATGAATTTGAACGTGCATTGAAATGTTAGTATAAAGGAAGGTTAATCAAAGTTTTTTTGTAATAAAATTTTATTATTATTACAATATATTTTTTATTATTATTACAATATATCTCTTCATCGGACTTGGAGTTTTCGCCTGAATTTCTTACGAGTGGTGAATCGGCATCGCTGTGGGGTATTACCTACAAAACGTCATATATTTAACGCTTGCTTTAACGTTGTGTTTAGGGAGTTTAGAGATGTCGGAATGGCAATGGAAACAACTAGATATTACTTGCATTCTCGGCCGAACTTTAGTGTTGTGAGCGTTATGAAATCAACGCACATATCAGACTAGTGTTGTGAGCGTTGAAGAAACTACACTTATTTCAGACTAGTGTTTCGAGCGCTGAGGAAACTAAGCCTATTTCAAACTAGTGTTGTGAGCGTTATGAAATCATAATGATTTTAAGACAATTTCAAAGAAAATCTTTTTAGATTCACCTTACAAGGTATTAACATTTTTTGTAAACAATCCTTCGAGATTCTTTCGAAATTATGCTATTATCAGAATATTATTGCCAAATAGGAATAATTTTTACGGTTTTCTTTTGGACATTAATGTTTATTTGAATATAAGAATAGAATTCGGTGTAATAAAATCGAAAACCCGTGGTAAATCATCTCGAACAGAAGAGTAATCAGTAATCAAAGAGGTTTATGGCGAATTTTAAAAGCTGCACATAAAATCTATCCGAGACCGACTACCGTACACACACCAGTAATTATCATTAGCCGCTATTGCAATTTTATGGGGCCATTATTTTTCTTGCGCGCTTTTATATACCCTCCTCGAGCCCCTACAAAACGTTCATAATTAAACACAACAGCCGATTTTATAATAACGCGAACCTACACTTATTGGTGTTTCGCATTAGGTTAGATGATAGCCAATGGGTTAGGTTAGGTTAGTTTTTCTGTCTCTTCTCACACACGTAATCTCATGACATCAAACTATCTTCGTATTACATGTATTGGTGCAGAAAGCACTACAAATCACTCGTGATTCGTACCTTAAGCCAGTATACTATTGGCTTGAGGTACAATTCACGAGAGGTGTCCCATGGTTTCCTTGATTTGTACTGCTTTCTGTACCAATACATGTAATACGAAAATAGTTTGATGTCATCAGATTGCGTGTGTGAAAAGAGACAGAAAACTTCATAATATGTCTGCTATGGTTTTTAAATGGAACATGCGAAAAAGTATGTTCCGGTATGCAGTTTTAAAATTTTATGGTTAAACGTCACATTTTGACAATGTGACAAAAACTCAGCCACAAATCATTTTAATTAGTGTGCACAATCGTTTTAAATGTGAGTTTAAGTGGTATTATAATTCCAATTTCCACATCTACTAAATAGTTCAGGTATTTACAGAAATAAATAATACATTTATGTTGATTTTATGTAAGCTCAAACGAAAATGTTAGTTGAATCGAATGCGCATTCAGTAGATTTAGCAAATAGTCATCGAATTAATCTGTAAATACAGGTTTTTTTTTTTTTAAGTATACATACAGGGATATTTTCTATTAGATATACATATGCATACGCTTTTTTTTAAAGAGGTTAATTTGAAGCTTAAAACGACTGTTTTCCACTCCCAAACTAAGCATGAAGTAAAATTTCGAGTTTAGAAAAGCCTGAACATTTGGTTTGGTCGCGTAGCGCGAAGCGCGGAGCGGCCAAACCAAATTTTCAGGCTTTTCTAAACTCGAAATTTTACTTCATGCGCCACGCGTATTTGACACTGAAAGCACTGAGATATTGTGAACAAATAAACTTCGCTTTAAATCAGTCTTATACGCTTGGCGCATGAAGTAAAATTTCGAGTTTAGAAAAGCCTGCAAATATGGTTTGGTCGCTCCGCGCTTCGCGCTACGCGACCAAACCAAATTTTCAGGCTTTTCTAAACTCGAAATTTTACTTCATGCTTAACCTGGGAGAGGAAAACACTCGTTAAAAATTAAAATTTACCTCTTTTAAGAAAACAACGAATATTTAAAAATCACGTAATTAGGATATCTATACTCAAAAAAAAAATCACAAGAAATGATGATTTAAAGCTTTTCTAAAAGAAAGAACACTGATATATTCGCGACCTAAACAGTATGACATTGTCATGTAACGTCAAAATTTGACACAACTAGAAAAAATCGTTGCAGATACAACTGTCAAAAAAAATTGAACCACACATTCCACATTAACGAGTCATAGGACATCTCTCCCGAATTCCACTATAGGTTATTTTTAATATTATAACAAGTAAAAATACCCCGTACTTTTTTCAACCTATTTTATTGAAAATTTGCATTCTTTCCATTTTAATCCTGGTGGTTGTAACAAGTGAACTCTACCCGGAGGGTGAGCGCAACATAAAAAACTCGGCAGTGTTAATCCTCTTTCATTGATTTGCGGGTGCTGCGAAACGATAAAGGAATATTCGAAAGAGTGTGTGTTGTAATGGGGTTGTCTCGATTTCGACATGTGTAATTCCTAATCCCGTTTTGCCGTAAATCCTTTATACATCTGTTACAATGCACATGCCCGAATTGTTGACACATGCGTGTCCTTTCGTCCATTAATTATCCTTTAGATAAATATTAACTGCGTGTAACAAAATATTTGCACGGTGGAAATATTTACACTGATCTAATAAAAATCTGAGACAACATTTTCGAAATAAATATGAACCCAGAGTTCACACGATCTAAACTTGGAAAGTTCTTTACTACGTCCTTATTTTGGGATAATAATAATAATATTTATTTGCCCAACGGAAGACCAATACAGGGACAAAAATATAAACAAAAACTAAATATTAATACAAAAATAACATAAATAGATAAATAAAACTTAGGTATAGTATATCCAAGAATCCAGGCAATATGTTAATATGTTTAAAGTCCCCGCATTGTTGCCAAGAGTACATGTAAACATTCAACATAACCTAAAAACCCGTCCAAAAACATTAGGTGCTAGATGCCTAACGTTGAGTTATGAATGCTTAAAAAGTGGTGAATTATGGTTAAGATGTAGTGACGCAGCAAGGAGAGGGCCCAGATCCACACCAAATAACATAAAACTGCCATTTCTCAATATGAATTTGAACGTGCATTAAAATTTTCTAACAAATTCACTTTTTCTCGGAGTGGGAGTTTTCGGCTGGATTTATTACGAGTGGTGGTATGGTATGGGGTATTATCAACAAAACGTCATATATTTAACGCTTGCTTTAACTTTGTGTTTAGGGAGTTTAGAGATGTCGGAATAACAATGAAAACAACTAGATATTGCTTGCATTCTTTGGCGAACTTTATATAAGTATAAGATAATTTATAAACTTATGGGTTTAGCGTAAAATATTAAAATAAAATAGGTATATTTTAGGGAGAATACAAACTTTATACTTTTCCAATTAAAATATTTTCCATTCTCATGGTTGTTTAATTAAAAAATATGTAGAAGAACAAAAAAAACAGTGTTCAACCTAAAATTTTGCCTTTGCTAGGCGTAGCGAAGCAAATGCAAATTATCTGGCTCGAAATTTTACTTCACGCGCTACGCGCTTAAAGCACTGATTTAATATGAAGTTCAAAATATATGTTACTACTTACGTTTAGATTTCATAACAAATTCACTTTTATTTTATATTAGATGACATAAACCAATTGATGAATAACAAACGCTTATTTTAGACTAGTGTTGTGAACATTTTGAAATAAACGGTCATTTTAGATCAGTATTGCAAGCGCTAAAGAAAGAACGCTTATTTTAGACTAAAATAACTTGTGAGGGTTTTGAGAAAAAAAAACAGGTAATTTTTAGACTAGTGTTGTGAACGTTATGAAATCAACCCACATTTCAGTCAACTGTTGTGAACGCTAAGAAAACGACGCTCAATTTAGATTAGTGTTGTGAGCGTTAATGAAGCAACACCAGTGGCGTATATAGAGGGTTATAGTTTTTAATCCCAGATTAAGTATGAAATAAAATATTGAGTTGGGATAAGCTTTAAAATTTTGATGAAATAATTTATTTCATTGAATTAACATGTATAACGAAGTAGAAGCCTCCACAGTTCATAATTTAAAATTTTGGTTTTTAGTCTTTTTTAAACTTGAACTTTTAGTTTATATTTAATCAAAAAGTGGAAACACTCATTAGAAGTTTCGAAATAAACGCTTTTCCAAAACAACAAATACTTGAAAATTTACACAATTTTAAATATTTGGTATCAAAAAGTATCGATATTTTTCAATATGATATTTTGCCGTATCGATACTTTACTATAAGATAAAATCGATTCTCATACATTTTAGGGATCAGAACGTCCCTAGTACGAAGTTTTAAATTAAAGCTCGGAACACTAGTCTGAAATCTCTCTTTTAATAAAAAAAAAACTGTTTCTCACAAGAAATTTCGGTGTCGACTTTTCAGGTCAGATAACTTTAGAGCGAAATTAAGCCCTGGTGGGGGTGGAGGGGGGGTTTGAATTCAGTGAGGCTTGTAAAGGTCCGTGTAAACGGATTAGGGCCCGACTCTCCGTGTGCACTCGCTCGGACAATACAGTTAGCTGTTGGCTGTTCGGGGGCCACACTTCAATAAACTCCCTTCGGCGCTGCGACGCGACGTCATTACACTAATTTTATTACCGCCCCCATTGTCCTCCCCGCTACAATTGATTACGTAAGATTCTCCCGACAGCACGTGTACCACAATGGGACATATGTAATTTCATCTGAGTCGAATAAAATGATCGGAATAAATAAACTCTACGTGTGTGTAAGAGAAAATAATAATTTAGGATATTTAAGTCGCCTATTTCCAAAAACCCTTAAACACATTGTTTTCAAATGGATTTTGGGTTATTTGGAAATAGGCGCTTCATATGTATGAATTGCATTGCACAGGCATTGGCCTCAAGCTGCTGAGGCTAACCCTCCAATGCCTCACCTATTCTTAAAATATTTTTCAGAATACGGCCTTGTTTATCAGTGCTAAAACTTTAAAATTTTGAGTTTTCTCTCAATCGTTTGATTTTTTTGGTATACTTGTATGATGTATAATTCGATCTATACATAAATATGCAAAAGGGCTAGGGTAACGGAATTAAGGCATTCGGTATGCGAGGCTCTTTCCAAATCAAAACCGAAATATTCTCACCTATTCTTAAAACCTCTTCTATTTTTTTTTTTCAGGATACGGCCTTGTTTATCAGTGCTGAAACTTCAAAATTTTGAGTTTTTCAATCGTTCGATTTTTTTGGCATATAGTATGATGTATAATTGGATCTGGACATGAATATGCAAAAGGGCTACGGTAACGGACTTAAGGCCTTCGGTATTCGAGGCTCTTTCCAAATCAAAACCGAAATATTCTCACCAATTCTTAAAACCTTTTTCATTTTTTACTTTCCCCCGTATGTAATACAAAGGGAAAGTATTGTTTTCGTGAAAATTTTCGAATCAAAAATTTTAGCGGAAATATCCGTTTTGAGGTCCCCTGAGTCGAATAAGACCATTTTTGAAAAATGTCTGTCTGTCTGTGTGTCTGTGTGTGAGTCTGTGTGCGCTGTACCGCAAAAACCGCTAAAGATATCGAGATGAAACTTGAAACTTAAGCTTTTTGATATAATCGGAAGAACTGAAAAGCTTTTGGTGAAAATCGGAAAACCGGAAGTGGTACTTTACTCGTAGCGTTTTTCAGTTTTTTCAGATTTTTTCAATAAATGTTCATCAAACAAAAAATTCTTTCAAATAAAAGTTGTAGATAATAACAAAATAAAGATGTATTGTTCATTTACTTTTTGTCATAGCACTCTTAGTTTTTGAGATATTTCAAAAGTTGTGTGTTTTATCTAGTTATTGGTGTGTGACAGTGTATGTGTCGATACAATTGAAAAATGTTTCAAATAAAAGTTGTAGGAAATGAAAAACTAAAGATTTTTTGTATCTTCACTTTTTGTCATAGCACTCTTAGTTTTCGAGATAATTAATAAATAATGTTCTTTTATCTAGTCATTGGTTTGTCTCAGTGTATGTGTTGATACAATTGAAAAATGTTTTAAATAAAAGTTGTAGTTATCAAAAAGTTGAAGACATTTTGAAAATAATAATGCTACAAATATTTTAAAAGTGATTTAATACGCAATTTACGGGGGAAAGTACTATGATGGACACATCACCATTTTTTTTTTCAGGATACGGCCTTGTTTATCACTGCTGAAACTTCAGAATTTTGAGTTTCCCAATCGTTCGATTTTTTTGGTATACTGTATGATGTATAATTCGATCTGGACATGAATATGCAAAAGGGCTAGGGTAACGGAATTAAGGCCTTCGGTATTCAAGGCTCTTTCCAAATCAAAACCGAAATATTCTACTCTCGCACAGCGGATATACACGGATCCGATTTTATCCAGCGCCCTTTATGCGCAATGCGAAAGAGAAGCGGAGGGACACAAATGCGAGCGCGATGCGGTGAATTTAGATGATAGAGTTTGTTATTTTGCGGATAAAGTCAAAGAAATATTTTTTAACAAATCACTCTTGATCTCGATTTGTTTGAATTTGTACTGGTGAATTTAAAAATCAAGAATGTCTTTGTTTTTTCTATACACTAGTACAAATTTTATAATTAATCAAACAAATTGAGATCGTCTTTTGTATCATATGTTCAATAAAATAAAACCTCTAGAGTGCTATGGAATATATTATAGGTTATTATGTCTGACGTTTTATATGACAATTCCTAAAGCGTGTAGCCAACATAAATTTAAAAAAAAGATAAAATCACAGCACTCTAGTGGTTTTTTTTTTTATTGAACATATGATATTATCACATCTTTTAAAATCCACTTATCAATCGCTGCGATTGAGTTGCGTAACGCAAGTGTGGACACTACATAAGAATCAAAGAGATGCGTTCGTGCGTTTTGAAGTTTGTGGATTTGTTGCCGCAAAACATTGGAAGATTTATTGAAAACTAGAAGAAACAAAGGATAAATAGAGGCAAATATCCTATTTTTTTTCCTATTTTCTTTATTAAAAGGAAAAATGGTGATCGATATGAACGCGTGGTGAATCTCGCATGTAGATTTATGCGGGCCGTGTTGTAATTCGATTCGTGAGCCCTAAATGGGCACTAAACGTGAACGTATTTGTGTGTACGTATTTCCTTGGTGGATTCATCAGCAGCCGGCGACGGCGAAGCTGGAACGAATCCAGTTGGAATACAAATAGCGATAACTCATTCTGCCCACATCCCGACATCCAACAGCCATCCACCACAAATACAGGCACCGAACAAGAGACGATTTTTTTATTTTTTGTTAGAAGGTTCCACCCTTTCACATAAAAATATAAAAAGTAAAGAATAATACTTTATTCTCAATGATAACTTGCATCCACGACCTCGCCAAAAAACGTTTCAGTTATGCATCGATTAATGAAGCTCCAATTTTCAGCACTAGTACTTTAATGTTCAATGCATTTTGAATGGGGCTTACTTAAGGAAACCGCTTTTATTGTCTGTCATTTATGACGGGTTATGAGCCACTGAAAAAACAAAATCATGCCCTAAATGTAATTGTAATCAAGTAATTTAAAAGGTATGTTACACTGTTTTTTTTTTAATGTTTCTGATATATTATTAGATTGAAATGTACTTCTAATGAGTGTCTCCACTCCCAGACTAAGCATAAAGTAAAATTTCGAGTTTAGAAAAGCTCCGCGTAGGAAATTTGTCGAGGGTCGCGCAACAACCCTGAAAAATCGTGCTCAAAGACACATACACCGGATGTTCGATAAAAAAAACACCCAACGCCATAACTCTTGCATTTATTGACCGATTTTATTGAACTAAAAACTAAAGTCAATAGCCGTTTAGATTCTCAAAAATGGCATGAAAATTGAACTTAAGATTTTTAAATGGCTGGCTATAATTTTTTAATTTTATTACACTAGACATTATTTTTCTAAATCCAATAAAGCTCAATTTCTTGTATTTGTTCAATGTTTTGTCCATTTTTTTAAATCTTCTATTTAAAATTATATTTTTTATAAATCATAATTAGTGTGCCTTGTAAAAAAAGTGACAAATGTCATTTATTGTGAGGTTATGCCATTAATAATAACGAAACAACAAATAAGTACCTTAATTAAACACAGTTATATTCCTTTCTTAACTTTTATTTCTCTTGCTAGATGTACTTTTCGGGTACTAAGTACCCATTATCAATAGCTAACTGCTAACTCCAGTTAGCTATTGATAATGGGTACTTAGTAAATAAAAAAAAAATAAAAGTGAAGAAAGGAATATAACTGTGTTTAATTAAGTGACTTCACACCTTCACGTAACTCATACAACTACATTAACAAATAAGTACCTACGTTACAACTTAATGTAGAATAAAAGTAAAGGAAGAATGTAAATATTTTGTTATTTCAATATTTTGTTATGACTCATTTTTTTAAGTGCATTTTTAACTTCACGACATTTCAGTGTTTTATACGCGTGGCGCATGAAGTAAAATTTTGAGTTAAGAAAAGCCCCGTGAAAATTGTCTCGGGTCGCTCGCGCGATCTACGACAAATTTTCTACGCGTGGCTTTTCTAAACTCAAAATTTTACTTCATGCTTAGTCTGGGAGTGGAAACACTCGTTCGAACTTTAAATGTAACTCTTTTATAAAATCGACGTATGTAATATAATAAATTATTCATTGAAATCATAGAAAAAAGATGCAAAATTTTACCTAAAATCAACTTTTAAGGTTAACTTTATAATTTGCTCGGCTCTTAATAATAATTAATATTCTATTCTTAAAAAAACAGTATGTATAAATTTTAAAGTTGCATTAATATAATAACAAACTGTGAACAAATCGACAAAAATCTAGAAATATTGACAATCTCAACATGTTGAAAATCTTGACGGTCTACTCCCAGACTAAGCATGAAGTAAAATTTCGAGTTTAGAAAACATACTAATTCTATTTATACATTTTTATCAGTATTAAAAGTCCAATTTTGTTTCAAGGCACTCTACATTTATTGCCGAAAAAAATCATATGAACAAGATTTATTATACATTTTTTCTAGTATAAATAGTAAATTAAAATCAATATATCGAGCATAATTGGATTCAGAAAAACCATTTCCAATATAATAAAATAGGAAAAGTTTATGCAGCCATTTAAAAATTTAAAGTTGACTTTTATTTGGCAATGAAATTAATTTTTAAAAAATATATAATTAGTGTTAATTTATGGTATTGAAACTTCGATTGACTTTGTTTTTAGTTTATTTAAATCGATTAATAAATAACAGAGTTATGGCGTTGGGCGTTTTTTATCGAACACCCAGTAGACTATTGATCAATTACAAATGGTTATTATTTTCGACCTCACTGTAAAAGCCTTATCGGGTAACTGGTGTGCGAAATAGGGCTTCGTACACTAATTATCCCATGAAGCTTTTATAGTGAGGTCGAAGATAATAACCATTTGTAATTGATCAGTAGTCTATATGTGTCTGTAATCGCCTATTTGCAGGCCCAAACGAACACAGACACAAATAGACAATTACAGAAAGGGCACATAAAGTTACAGATGAATAAAAGTCGAAAATCACTCTTCGTATTACTGGCTTGTAAATTATCCTCTCTGTACATAAGTAGCGAGCACCGGGACAGACGGATTCGCCCACGGGGGACGATTTCCGATCTTATTAATTTATATCCGCGCGGCCAGAACTCGGGCGCTAAATCAAAGGGGCCGTAATTGCCCCCATCGCGTATTATAACCTATAAAACCGTTTTAATAAGGCCTTAAAACCATCTCTCCTCTCGAGAAAGAGAGAGTTGCTCCTAAATAAACACACCGGTGATTTATACACTATTTTTCCCTTCGAGGTTTAATTTAAATTTAAATACGGTGAAGACTATGGTTAGACAACAAAAAAAAAACAATTGATGGTAGAAGTCTAACTAAATTATAGATTTGTTTTTCGTGTGGTGACAAAAGTCATATCCAAGTATTTGAATAAAATTGATAAGAATCAGTGAAATGAAAACGGGGATCTTTTTTGAAATATTAGTTAAATATATTTCACTATGGAAGACATGTTCGTAATTTCATTAATACTCTCACTTATCCCACGACAGTGGCGTAGCCAGGATTTTTACATGGGGGGGGGTTCTAACTGAGGCGCAAAAAGAAAAAAAAATGTAGACAGAATAATATAATTTGCATAAAAAACATCTATTTATTTTGCGTTAAATCAGAGCGTGTGCAGATGCTTACTAACGCACAGTTTTTCAATGATTTTAAACACGCGGTTTAAAATGACAAAATAAAATTGATAACAGCGACTAGGGAGGGGGAGGGTACAAACCTCCCGTAACCCCTTCCTGGCTACGCCACTATCCCACGAAGACGTCGGAGTTCAAGAACAAGTAAAAAATAAAAAAAAACATTGTTTTTTTTACGAATTTTGACACATTGAGCTAAAAAAAATACTGAGTTACCTAAGGTAACCATATACAGTCAAAATCGTTTATAGAAAACTTGAAGGGTCCGGCGATATTTGTACGTTGTAGCCGGTGTTCTCTTCAAACAGTAGTATCGGTTATAGCGAACAGTTCCCTCTAAACGATTTTATACTTTACTTATTAAAGACAAAAACAAACTAAAAACTGGCAAAACAGATATGATTTATGTATAATTCGCAGAAACGAAAACGTTGACAAAATCATCAAAAGTTAGGCTTTTCCGCAAAAGAATGTTATTTTAACAGGCCAGAAAAAAAAACTTGAAACATATAGTACCATTTATCATTTCAGATTTGTTACCACTATGAGAAAACAATACATGTTTATTTGATTTAGTCTTTTTCTTGCCGTTATAATTTTTAATTCTTTGATGATTGCTAAAATTTAAAAGCTTTATTAATATTTTAAATACTATTAGACAACGTCAATTTTTTGAGTGGAGTTTATCTGTGTGACAAATTAAGTCATTTGCCTAGATATAATGCTATAATTTATTTTTGAAAAGTTAAACAAATCGCTTTTCAGGAATTTTGGTTAAATGTGTTCTGATTTCTCACCTAAATATACGGAATGAGCTCTTACTTTATAAAAACGTTCAATTTAAAACGTATAACAAGTGTGATTAAGCATGAAGTAAAATTTCTAGGTTAGAAAAGCCTGAAAATGTCTTCTTGCTAAACAGTACTTTTTTATTCTTGCATTGTTTTTAATGTTGATTCAGCAATATATTGATTTATTTTACAATGTTTTAGTGTTTTATACGCGTGGCGCATGAAGTAAAATTTCGAGTTTAGAAAAGCCTGAAAATTTGGTTTGATCGCGTAGCACTACGCGCTACGCGACCAAACCAAATTTTCAGGCTTTTCTAAACTCAAAATTTTAATTCATGCTTAATCTGGGATTGGAAGCACTCGTTAGAAGCTTCAAATTACTAAGAAAATAAATTATCACAACGCATCTTCTTAAAATATTAAGCCAAAGTTGAAATTATGCAAAAATATAGTATTTTAGGAGAATGTTTTCTTTGAAACAATTGTAAAAAAATCAACAGATTATCAAATCAACATAAAATTTATAGAATATACACAGAAATAAACTATGATTAACCATAATTGACATTTAAATATCTTTGCTGGATACTTCAAAATATCAAATCAAAGTTAAAATTTAATTTGGTTTATATTTATTTTATTAGCTTAGTATTTTTCATTAAATTAAATTCCATTTATTTTTAATAATTTCAGATCAAATAAGCTTCTGATGGGTTGTCTAACGAGGGTTTCCACTCCCAGATTAAGCATGAAGTAAAATTTCGAGTTTAGAAAAGCCTGAAAATTTGGATTTGACGGGGCGCGCGAGCGAAGCGAGTCGCGCCCCGGCAAATCCAAATTTTCAGGCTTTTCTAAACTCGAAATTTTACTTCATGCGCCACGCGTATAAAACTTTGATTTCGAATGAAGTTCCAATCACGTGATTCCATGTGCGCTTGTGTATGACTAGTTTACTCCTTTTTATAGTGTATTGTGTAACTCTGAATATACAGTGGATATGTTTATAATTAGTATAAAGATAAATATCATTAAGAACGGTAATTAGTTAAGTTATTCCTTTATTCCTTTTACTTCACTTTTTTATTTTAATTCTATATGTACATTTCGGGTACAATGTACCCTTTATCAATAGAAAAAACAAGTAGTTTTTTCTATTGATAAAGGGTACATTGTACCCGAAATGTACATATAGAATTAAAATAAAAAAGTGAAGTAAAAGGAATAAAGGAATAACTTAACTAATTACCATTAAACTAACCTTCACGTAACTCAAACAAGAATATCTTAGATCATTAAGAACTATTAATTTATGAATATAGTAAATTTAATATATCTGTAATTTAATAATTTAGAAATGGTTTAAATTATAGTCTAATCTGCAAATGCAAATGATTCAATTTTCCCTTCCATCCCTTCGCTAATAATTTCCAAGATCAAAACAGGCAAACATCGGCGCAGGAAACACGGATCTTTGGAAATTGTTCTGGATGAGGATGAGGAGGGCGTCGTCTTCTTGTCCCGTGTTATTCCGCTAATTCCTCGCCTTTTGAGAGGGATTACCATATTGCATAACTTTCGGCCCTGATTTTCCCGCTTTGATTCCCCGTTTCCGGGATACGCGAGGTTGCCAGGGCAACGCGCGCCCCCTTTGCGAGGGAGGCCCGCCCCCGCGCGCCCTTTCTATGTAACGATATGCTGATTTAGTGCAGTTTTAAAAAAGGAATTACCGGCACTCACCCTCTTGCGGCTTGATGAATATACGATGATGGTAGGAAATGTTTGAAGTGTTGAAGAATTATGGAAATGCATTGAAAATTATTATACTGTGGTGAGATTAGGAATAAAATCAACCCACTACTGGGATAACAAGCCCAGTAAAGTCTTTATGCTCAAGAGAATGACGAAAACAGCAACACTCTTTCACGTTTAGTTTCAGAGATATTTTAGATATTTTAGGTTACAATATTTTTTTCCAAAAATATCGAATACGTCCGAAATCGTGCGACTTATATTATCAAACTGGCATTCAACTTAAATAAGGAACCGTAAAAGTTAATATCTAATATATGGGGTGTAACGTTTAAAATAACAATGCTGTGTGGTGTCCAGAAATAATGAGACACTCTGTATATAAGAACATAATATTGTGTTGTAAAGAATAAGATTCCATGCAACTTTTGTCATGTTTTATATCAAGTAAGAAATAGAATTTTCCATACTCGCGGAAATGTGTGTTTAAAACTTAATTATTAATACATTAAAAGTGAGATTCTTTTCGCAATCTACAACAAATTAGTCTTACAAAGACTATATCAAACACTCATTGAAACAACTACTTCCCGAGCTAATACCCCGACGGACATTAAATTATACAACAAGTGTTACTGCAAATGTAACAATTTGGGTCAAATTATTCAGGCCATCTATAGACGCGTTTCGAGATTTAACTCTCATCAGTATAGCTTTGCCATTCCCTCTAAACAATTTGGCACCTTAGACTGGCGGTCACGTTACCGTTTAAACATAAATAAATAAATGAATGTTTGAAGTATTCTGCAACCAAGAATTGGCAATTTCATTTATACTTAATTATTTATTATTAACAGTGCACATCGTTGACGACAAAATAATATCTGATTTTTTATTAAATATAGAGTTTTTGGGCTTCAGGCTAAATCAGTGTTTTATACGCTTGACGCATGAAGTAAATATTTCCAGTTTAGAAAAGCCAGAAAATTCAGGCTTCTTTAAACTCGAAATGTTTACTTCATGCTCAATTAAGGGTTTTAAACCCTCCCTAGACAAATATGAAAAGCTTATTTTGTAATTTTCCTTACTGAGCAATTTACGAATTAAAATGAACAAAAAAGATTTTTCGTTAAACATCTTTAATACTGATCAAATCGGGTTTTGTAGAATTTAATATAAATCTCAACACATTGCAAACTGACGAAAATCATTACAGGTGACCTAAATCGTTGCAATTGCAAAAACTGACAAAAATCATATAAATTGAATAAATTCGACGAAAATCATTTATGAACATCTTAAAACTTTAAAGACAATTACGGAAATTATGTTGATTTTTTAGGATTCACAGTTTAGTTTCAAGTTGTGACAATTATGTATCTGTATTTCATTTTAATCAGAACTTTTTGGATTTTTTCATAAAACTTACGAAATGACCTAACCTCAACAATGTGACATATCAATTTGCGTATGCACTAGAGGCAACCTTTTCAACTTTTCTCTATTTGTTATTTCACTAAGAAATTACTGAAAAATCAAATTAAATGGAATCATTTACATGCGCAATAATTTTAATCAAAATTTCCAAGAAAATCACAAGCTTGAAATTGTATAGCATTAAAGAACATTTTACAAATTTATAAAATAATTTTAAAGCGTTGACAAAAAAGTCGTTAAACTTTGAATATTATTAAATATTTCTTAAATTATTATTTGCAAATCAATTAAATTCAAAAAACATAAGTATAAATGAAATTGCGAATACTTGATTGTATCGTATGTTTAATAAAAAAACCTGTAAAGTGCCATGATTTTATCTTTTTTTCAATTTAAGTTGGCTGCACCCCTTAGGAATTGACATATAAAACGTCAGACATAATAATTATAATGTATAATTTCAGAGTTGCCAACCTACAATATTATCCATGGCACTCTAGAGGTTTTATTTTATTGAACATACGATAGAATACTTCAAAACATTTAAAGTTCGATTCTTTACGCAATCCAAAACAGATTGATAAAAATTGACGAAAGTTAAAAATACCTTAAAAATTAATGAACATTTTGAAAATGTCTAGGTATAGGTAATGGGCCCGTTCATCATAGACAACAGTTGGGAGTTTACTGCCAACTGTTGAGGAATTCTCCGATGGCCGGATTGTTAATCGTGAACGTGTTTGGGATTTTTGCAATCGTACAAAATAGACCGACCGAAACATCGTTCATTGGAGACCAACATACATCACAAACAAATCCAAACATGTTGAATGAAACAAATTCAACACCAAAGACGAAGATTGAAGAAAATTGATGAAAATCATCAACATTGGCGATAATTTAAACAGTTGATAAAATATAATCTCTTAACGTCCATATATTTTTTTGACGTTATTGTCTTCAATTCATTTTATCACATTTCTAATGTTTTACTAAATATGGTATATTTTTTATTTGTTGCCCCCCTCTTAGAAAAAAGTTTGGCTATGTTGTTTTCGAAACAACAAATAAATAAAATTGTGATTCTATCAATATTATATTTTAATAAAAACTGCATAAATTACATGATTAATATTTTTAATCTTTTTAACTACAACTTGATAAAAATAAACAATCATTGAAATTATTATAACCGTCAATTAAGTTATTAAACATACAATATCTCCCTCCAAAAATCTGATGGGACGGACATTTTTATTTCAGCAATATTGATGGAAGAATTACAACCGTCAATTATTAAATTAATTAAAAAAACGGTGATGTGTTTATCATAGCACTTTCCACATTAAAGATATGATGATTTAAATATCAACAATATGGAAAAGTTGCTAAAACTAAATTTATTTTACTTTTATTATTATTATTTCAAAACTTTTCACAAAAAAAGTAATTCTTGCATTTTTTCGCTACGTCTCGGTTAATAGTGATCACCATCACATCTAAGCGTTATATATTTTTAACTTTACTGTAAATCAGTGGTTATTACGCGTGGCGCATGAAGTAAAACTTCGAGTTTAGAAAAGCTCCGTAAACATTTGTCGCAGCGACCCTCGACAAATTTTCTACGCGGAGCTTTTCTAAACTCGAAATTTTACTTCATGCTTAGTCTGGGAGTGGAATAAGTTACTTTAAAATATGTCACAAGTGTTAAAATGTGTATCGTAACTGTCCCAAGAAAAGAAATTAACATGGCGATCTCATTATAGTTCAATTAAACTCGTGTCAAGTTGGCACGATTGGTTTAATGTCGGCTTGCGCTGACTCATGTCAACTGTCGTTATATGGCTGTGGCTGGTCAACAGAGCTGCTTTACTGAGTCCATTCATTGTTCAAGAAGAAGTCATTATATTGAACGATTTTGAAAACAACCAATGCCTTAACAAATACAGGAAGTATACACATCCTGTATTTGTTAAGGCATTCGTTGTTTTCAAAATCGTTTAATATAATGACTTCTTCTTCTTCTTGCACAATTAATGGACTCAGTAAAGCAGATCTGTTGACAAGCCACAGCAAAATTCTCTGTATAGCAAATTTAACACTCATGGAGTTTACACTTATTTTTAACACCTATTAATAATTAAACCAATCGTTGCATCATTACAAATTTTAATTTTCAGTTTATTTAAATTATATTCTTTTAGTTGTAGTTATATTTTTTTTTTATTGAAGTAATTTCAATTTATCAGCAAATAAATAATTTCGTAAAACATTATGTTTTTCACGTAACGTGTTGTTGTTCAAAAATATTTATTCAATTTTCTTAGATTTAAATTGACGAATAAAGCATTAATAACCTTTCTTCATTCATTTATTTGAATTACTAAATGTACATTTTAAACACACATCTGTGCATTAACAAAGTGTGAAGAACGGTTATTAGTGATTTAATCGACAATTTAATTTGATCTTCAAGTAACTCAATCATTTCTTGAATAACTTTCTCATTTATCACTTGGTGAAACATTTTTAAATAATATTCAAAGATAATTAAAAACACTTGGTTTGTTTCACTATTTGTTTCTATTTACTCGACTAGTTTCGCTTTTTACGGCATTGTCAAGAGTGGATTACAGAAGAAACATTAACTCAATCAATCAATTTACTTAGGTTTCATTAAACTTTCATCTTTCTCAAAGAAACCAATGCTTTCACTTTTTAAACATACGGAGAAAATAAAATAAACCAAGACAAAAATGTAAAGTTAATTGTTTTATTCCACTGAATTCTGCAATAATGTTGTCTTTTTCTTCTGCGAAATGAATGGCCCTGGCTTTGAAGCCCTGTCAACCAGTCACGGCAATCAGATGTTTGCAAAAATGTTGAAAGTATTCCGTGATTCTGAAAAGGTTAAGAACCACTGATCTAGATGTAGAAATACATCACCCTTCACTCACTACTAAAATAAAAATTGGTTCCGATCGATAAATTCCGTCTCCTATTTGTTTTTATCAAAGATGCAAAAAAACGTACCCGCTGGGAATGGTCATTAGCGTTGCATTCTCGTGCGGATTTTGTGGGTAAAATGTTATCCATTCGATTAATTTCACGTCTATGAATATTTCCAAGATATAAGTTTTCGAGCACGAGATTTGTAAGTATCTCAATGGGATTGCATAGCAGCGGTAATTTTTTTAGAAAATTATATCAGATTTTCAAGGACCGTCTTTGATTTATAAATAGAAGTGTGACTAAATGGTATAATTAGGTGACGCATACGCAACCCAATGTATGCAACCCGAAGTACTCAACCCATTGTATGTAACCCAATGTACAATTTTATGTTTTCTTCCAGAAAATAGCGCCCTCTGTTTTAATGATTTGACTAACATTTTTAAAGTATAACTTTTTGAGAAAAGTAGAAATATGAAAGCGACTGAAGTGTTTTAATCAGGGTTGTTAAAAAAAACGTGTTTTTATTATAATTAAAAGAAACAGTTTTCTTAACAAAACGTGTTTTTTCATTAAAACAGCGCTTAAAACATTAACAATTAAAAATATGTTTAAACCGTGTTCAAAACATGATTAAAACACGTTTAAAACGTGTTTAAAACAGAACATACAGGGCATTTTTCTTTTGAGTATACATATTTAAACTTTGCGATATTCCAATGTTTTATACGAGTGGCGCATGAAGTAAAATTTCGAGTTTAGAAAAGCCTAATTTGGATTGGCCGATCCGCTTCGCTACGCGGCCAATCCAAATTTTCAGGCTTTTCTAAACTCGAAATTTTACTTCATGCTTAGTCTGGGAGTTTCAACATTCAAATTGAAATCTTTAAAAAAACAACGAATGTCGTGAAATTTACAGTGTATACAGGGAGAAAGTCGAAATATAGAAGCGATTGAAATTTTTTAAAGATTTAATTTAATTTTTTCCAATCACTATTTTTGCGTTAAGTATAAATATGAACGCGACATAAAAAACAATAATTACGAAAATGAGTGAACGAATTTGTAAGCTATCGAATTTCTAGAAACACAGGGAGGGATTAATCCTCATAACAGCACTTGTTTTCTGCCGAGCGAGGAGTTCTTGATGTAATCCCTGCCCTTTCAATCCGCACCCTCTCATCATGTACAATTACAATTTACCGCCATTGTTTAGGCCTTGAGGAAATCTTCCACCCTCGTTGCACTTTTCTTTCTTTTCGAACACATAGTGTACATATTACGCGAATAATTGTTTAAAGGAAGTCAATAAAATAATTCAAGTAAAAGCATAGCAATAATCAGTAGACACAAATTATGGATTTGATTTATTTATTTTTTCCACCGAAGATTGAGCTTGAAAAAATGTAATGCTGCTTGCTTTATTATTGGGTCATTATCAAGAAAATATCGAGGAAAAAAGAAGAAGAGGGTTTAAAACGCAGCTTTCTAAAATTCTTAATAATAAATAAACCAGGGTTGTTAAAAAACTTATTTTTTTTATTTTAATTAAAACAAACAGTTTTTTTACAAGACGTGTTTTTTTCATTGAAACAGCGTTTAAAACATTAACAATTAAAAACATGTTTAAAACGTGTTTAAAACAGAACATACAGGTCAGGTTTCTTTTGAGTATACATATCCCGATAATTACAGCGTTTTTTTAAATTTGAGGGAATTCGTTCTTTCTAAGCGGCTAATTTAGGGCTTTGGACGAGTATTTTCCACTCCCAGACTAAGCATGAAGTAAAATTTAGAGTTTAGAAAAGCCTAAGAATTTGGATTAGCCGCGTAGCGGCCAATCCAAATTAGGCTTTTCTAAACTAGAATTTTTATTTCATGCGCCACGCTTAAAAACACTGTTGTACAGTGTGTCTACATATTAGATTGCTAAAGCCGTATATTTTAAACTTTACGATATTTCAGTGTTTTATACGTGTGGCGCATGAAGTAAAATTTCGAGTTTAGAAAAGCCTAATTTGGATTGGCCGCTCCGCTTCGCTACGCGGCCAATCCAAATTTTCAGGCTTTATTAAACTCGAAATTTTACTTCATGCTTAGTCTGGGAGTGGAAAACCCTCACTTAAAGATTCACATTGAAATCTTTTAACAGAACAATGAATGTCGTGATATTTATTATGCATATGTATACCTGAAAGAAGAATTCATTGTATTTAAAAATCACATTTGTGCACACACAGTTGTGATATTTTATGGTAATAAAATGTTATGTTTATTAATGTAATTTAAAATATCTTCAACAATTTGGCTAACATTAAAAAACGTAAACAAAAAATCTTAATGAAGTAGTAAAAAATATAATTTAGCAAATTGAAGATAATAAAAAAAACGTTTCAAACACATTTAATGTTTAAAATATGTTTTAAACAAATTTAAGATTTAAAACATGTTTAAAACAAAACCATTTAAAACACGACGGCTGTTTTTAAACATGTTTAAAACACTGTTTTAAAACAAATTGTTTTAAACATAACAACCCTGAAGTAAACTGAAATTCACTCTCGAACTTTTCAAACCTAAGACTCGACAAAATATCTGAACATTATTTTCTGTTCGCCAGAAAATAATATTAAGGCATTTTTTCACGCCGATTCTTGAGTTTTAAAAGCTCAAGAGTGAATAAATCATTTCAATTTTTTTATTATTAAGAATTTTAGAAAGCTGTGTCTTAAACCCTCTTCTTCTTTTTTTTTTCTCGATAATGAGCCAATAAAAATGAAAGCGCCCCTAAACAAACAGGAAGGTACAAATATTAGTTCTCTTGGCCAGCCCGATTACTAAACAGAAATATAGAAAAAAAAAGAACGTGGATCTTCCCATCTGTCCATTTAGGCTTGAATTATCGTCTTCGAAAAGAACACCGACAAATGGAAACACGAATTAATATGAAAATTGAAAACGTCCTTAACGCGCACCGAACTTAACGGAATTTATCGCCCGTTTTTCACCAAGATCCTTACATTTCAATTTCAATATGGAAATTTTTAATCGTCCAATTTCTTTAGGGAATTATTAAATAAAGCCCCTCCTTCTCTTATTATTAATACCTTTCTATTTATATCATTTTTTTTGAAGTTTCAATAACTTACAAAAAAAAACGATATAAATAAACTTCTTCTATTTCTCATTATTAAATCATTTCTGTTAATATAATTGTTGGTTATTTATTGTAACTTCAAGTTATTGCATAAACTGCCTCCTTTTCTTATTTTTAATCCCTTTTTTTGATTTGTATCATATTTTATTGTTTGTGTGGGGATGGAATTTATTTAGGGCACGTGTTTGTAAGCGCACCTGTTTCTAAAGCGCGGACAAAGGAATTGCTGAGATGTGAATTTTTACGTTTGATTCATTTCGACGTGGATATCATTGTTGCTTCCTTAATTGCGTTTATCTTGATTGCGAGTTCCGTTCGCTTTTTTTTCCTCTCCCCGTTTTATCTCGTTTCGGTTTATGTTGATGATAAATCAGATAATTGAAATTATTTCTATTTGCTCATTCGTAACTTAAGCAAAATATAATACAACAGATAAGCTAAGCAACATATTTTTAACTTATAGCTTGGAATCATTGGAAATATGCAGGGAAATTTGTTATTCTTTGTTTTTGAAAAAGTTCAATTTAAAGCTTGTAACGAGTGTTTTCCACTCCTTCATTAAGGATAGGCTTTTCAAAACTCGAAATTTTACTTCATGCGCCACGCATTTTTATAAAACACTGAAATACTCTAACCTTCAAAGTTCTATGTTCTATGATTTATCGCTTCAAAAGAACATCAGTTCTATAGTTCATCAGTTCTATGATTCATCACGTCAGAAGCATATCAATTCTACAGTTTATCGGCTCAATGATTCATCGCTTTAGAAGAACATCAGTTCTTTGGTTCATCGCTGCAGAACAGATGATAATCAGTTCTAGGATTCATCGCTTCAGATGATCATCAGTTCTATAGTCCACTCGTTCTATGATTTATCGCTTCGGAGAACCATTGGTTCTATAGTTCACCTATTCTATGATTCATCGCGCAAGAAGAGCATCAGTTCTATACTTCAACGCTTCAGAACAGAATATAATCAGTACTATAGTTCATCAGTTCTATGATCCATCGCTTTAAAAGATCATTATTTCTATAGTTCACCAGTTCTACAGTTCGTCAGTTTCATTATTATAGCACATCCATGATTATAGCACATCAGTTCTACAGTTCATCAGCTCAATGATTTATCGCTTCAGAAGAACATCAGTTATTTGGTTCGTCGCTTCAGAACAGATGATAATCAGTTCTAGGATTCATCGCTTCAGAAGATCATCAGTTCTATAGTCCACTAGTTCTATGATTTTTTGCTTCAGAGAGCTATTAGTTCTATAGTTCACCAATTTTATGATTCATCGCGCAAAAAGAGTATCAGTTCTATACTTCAACGCTTCAGAACAGAAGATAATCAGTTCTATAGTTCATCAGTTCTATGACCCACCGCTTTAAAAGATCATTAGTTCTATAGTTCACCAGTTCTATAGTTCGTCAGTTGCATGACTCTATGAATCATCGCTTCAGAAGATCATGTTCTATAGTTCATCAGTTCGATGATTCATCGCTTCAGAAGATCATCAGTTCTATAGGTCACCAGTTCTATGCAATATTGTAGAGGGTGTACAGTGACGAAAATGCAAGGTATACTCTATTTATTAAGTTTAAACCACAGGGTATTCGATATTCGGTAACTTTAAGCTACAGCTTTGGCTCTATGATGCACCGCTTCAGAAAAGCATCAGTTCTATGACTGATCACTTCAGAAGATCATCAGTTCTATAATGCATCGCTTCAGAAGTTCTATAGTTCACCAGTTCTATGATTCATCGCTTCAGAAGTGCATCAGTTATATGATTCAGCGCTTTAGAAGATCTATCGTTTTTTAGTTTTACAATTCCAAATAGTTAATACATTCTACAGTTACTAGAACTGTAGAATTTATAGTATTACATTTCGCAGCCATCAGTTCTATTCTTCAACACTTCAAAAGCGAATCAGGTTAACTCGCCGTGAGTTCTATAAATCTACAGTTTACTAATTCTACAATTAATTTGATCTTCATAGGTTATTAGTTCTGCGGTTCTTTATATTACAGTTCAACAGTTACTGCAATTCATAAACTCTGTAGATCAGCTGTTTTACAGTTCACCACTTTAATAGATTAACAGTTTATTGGAGTTAGTAATAGTACTGATGATGTGAAGTCTGCAGTTCATCAGTTTTACAACTAATCAGCTCTGGAGTTTTACTGGTCGACAATTTTACATTTCAATTCTGCAGTTCAGCAGTTTGTTACGCTACTGAAGCTAATGGGCATTAGATGGCGTTTATGCTTTCGAACATATGTTAATTGCACAGGCCATAATAAATGGTCAAAGATGTTCAGTATTCTTTAAGTACTGGTTCGGGACTATACTGATGATGGCGTTGAAGCCTGAAACGCGTATATAGTTATTAGGTGAATGAATGAGTACTGAACACAAATTCTTATCAACAATTCATTACATCAAAAGACAATTGAATATCTCTTTACCGAATCTTTGTTTCATACTCGTTTCAATCCCCGAAGCGTTAAGTAATTAAAACCTCTCCTAAAGCGCGCATATGTACATTTTAATTGGCGGCGTTTTGTTAAGAGAGAACAAACCCAGAGAAGAAGAAGTAGAAGTAGAAGAAAAAAAAGAAGGAATTGGATGGATGTGGAGGCGCCCGTCGTAAAGGCTTTTAGTAGTCCGGAGTCCATTGATATATTTGTCGGCTGTCGTCTCTCGGGCCGTATATAAAACATTAATAAATAATAAATATTAATAAAAAGAATGCGTGCGCGAAGGATAAAAGCGGGGCACGGCAGTTACCGATGATTTGCGGGGCCCCGGCCCCGGCCTGGGCGGACTCCACTCCATTTAGAATTCCGGGGGTTATTTATCGCATCCAGGGCAATTAAAATGTTAAATAACCTTAGGGGGATGGATGGAGGTTTTTCAGCGCGCACTGTCGGAAACGTCTTAATTGATTTTCTTTTGTTTTATGTATCTTGGTGGATTTAGTTTGCATAAAGATAATTATCACTTAGGTTTCTATGATAAGGGTGGAAACAGTTTGTGTCTACAAATAGATTGTTAATCATTATAAATTACAAACGAACCCACACCTGGTTTTATTTTACCTTCTAAGTATCTGATGAAGAAATACAATTAAAAGTCACACCAACATCTTGATTTAATACTAAAGCACTCATCAAATGAATCTAATTCTAGGCATGTGTATCTTATAGAAAATTCACCTGTGAAACGAGAACTCGACCCGATCCCATCGTCACAACATCAAAAAGCGTCAATCCATGTATACATAATTCATCGCTCTCTCTTCCAATTGGAAACATCAAAAAAGCAGGAGTAATTCGCTGAATGTTTTGTATTTCGCTCTTCCGACTCTCTCCCACGAAATTTCGCCACCACAATGGACTTCCGAGGCGCAACAGTGCCCAGATAAATCAAGTGTAAAGCAAATATTCCGGTGGGGTGTATTAATTCATGTTTAATGCGGCGTTTCCGGGCGGCACGCGACCCCCGGATCGGCGGGGGGCGCGATTAGCGGTCACTTGTAGCCCCAGGGATAAATTGTTAAATTCACGACGGACCCGGGGATGAATAGTTATTTACGTGACGCAGAATGGGGATTATGTTAAAGGCGCGTGCGGGTTGTTAACTCGGATGTGAGATAGTTAGAGTGGAAGAAAAATGTTGTTTGAATTTTGTTTGATAATGAAATCAAATATCTTCATTCACAAACAAAATTGTATACAAAGAGGATTTACTATAAAAATGTATCAAATTCAAAACATAATATGATATAGTAAACAGGGTAACGTGTATTCATAACGACTGTCAAAATCCTTTAAATGCGTCAATTTTTCAAAAAGGATCAAAATCTCATTCGAACTTTGGTGAAACTATTTAAGAAGGAAACATATCGGATTTTCAATAGTGGGTAAAACGTATGCATTAAAAGTAAGTAAAATAATAATTGAAATGTTAGAAATAAAGAGGATCCACATAGATTGATCACTTACAAGTTGTCGCAGAGCCAAGAGAATATTATTATCATTTAAAACGCATATTTTCTTTAATAATGTCACTAATCCAATGTGCCAATGTCCAATTTAACTGAGGTTTGTATTCTAGGGATTTCCGTTCGTTCTTGTTTCTCGTCTCTTCTACGGGGAGTTTTTCTTTTAAGTATACATATTTCAAATACTGCATTTATGCTTTAAATTTGCAGATATTGCTTGTTTTAGTGTTAAATTTCAAGCTTTAAACGAGTGTTTTCCACTCCTAGGTTAAGCATGAAGTAAAATTTCGAGTTCAGAAAAGCCAGAAAATTTGGTTGCTCTGCGAAGCGGAGCGGCCAAGCCAAATTTTCTGGCTTTTCTAAACTCTAAATTTTACTTCATGCGCCACGCGTATAAAATACTGATCAAGCTCAAGCAGTATATTACGAACTTCACTCTGAATGAGTGTTTTATACGCGTGGAGCATAAAGTAAAATTTCGAGTTTAGAAAAGCCTAAAAAATTGGTTTAGTCGCTCCGCAAAGCGGAGCGACCAAACCAAATTTTGAGGCTTTTCTAAACTCGAAATTTCACTTTATGCTTAACCTGGGAGTGAAAAACACTAGTTTAAAGCTTTAAATTCAACTCTTCTAAAAAACAACGCATGTCGGAAAATTAACATCGTATGCATGAAGAAAAATTCCGTGTATATAGATAATTTGATTGCCCATTGATAGGTCTGTCAAATAAATAATAATAATAATAATATATTTATTGACGGGAACCTCCATTTAATACAAAATAGATATACAACACAAATAATATTTCTTTTAAATGAAGTAATAAAATTAAACAAATAGGTAGACATGCGTTTGTGAAGATTTGTTTCGTTTTTTGTGACGTCAGGGTAAAAGGGTAATGTGTTGACTATACTATAACTTAATTGTTGAGGCAGAAAAATGTTAAAAGTTTGTTTTCACTTTGATTTTACTTGAAATAAAATACTTATTACTTTCAAACACACTTTATTGTACTCTCGACAATTAAAGGCGTCCGATGAATAACGTTGTATGCGCCAACTTTTTCGAAGTAATGTTTTACGGAATATCGGAATATCTTAAAAGTCAATAAAGCTGTCAACAATTCGTTTAATGTATCAAAAATACCTATTATTTCTGAAAAATCATGTGTATTTACTTACAACGTTATACGGCGAAACCCTTCAATTGTTTCGCCACACTGTGGCTTCTTTTGACACAGAATAATTTATTAGAAGCCACAGTGTAGTGAAATAATATTCGCGATTGTTTTTGAATAATTTATTAGAAGCCACAGTGTGGTGAAACAATTTTCGCGATTGTTTTTGATAGTAATCAGTGTTTTATTTAAACTACAATCAAAGTGATAGTATGATACATTTTTATATTGAATTCTTCAAATTGAAGAATGATTTTCAATTATTGTAAAGATATACTGTTGAACAAACAAACGTTTGGAACGCAGTAAGGCCCGAAGGGAAAAACCGGTGTGCTACAGAAGAAGAAAACAATGTTTGAGTAATGGTTTCGGCATTACGATATGCATATTTATAACATCGTGCCCTAGGGCCGTAACCGACCAATAAACCATCGCCCATTTAGCCACCGTTCTATATACGGTACAATTAAAGCGCGGAAAATAAAAGAAAGCGCACAAATCACGAAATAAAAACGGGCGAACGCAACAGATACATAAAATGAAAAGATTAACGTGTATTACTTTTTTTTTAATAAAAAAAAAATAATAAAACGGTGATTTTAAAATTAATAGGAAGACATTGTCAGACTAAAAGATAGTCATACACGGGCACCAAGGCCGTAGCCAGAAAAAAAAGCAGGGGGGGGGGGGGGGGAATTTTGTTTTTGACCTAACGGGCAAGCTTTCTCACAGTAAAATGTAACATTTTGAAAAACTTCGGGGGCCGGGGGGGGGGTGAACTTTCATATCGCCCCCTCGCTACGGCCTTGGCGGCCACGGAAATGCAGACAGGCATAGACAGTCACAAACAAACAGATTCAGAAATTCACTAAAAGATGCAGATAAATAAGAAGTTACAGCAAAACACAGGCAAACAAAGTCACAAACAGACGAATAATCAGAAAAACACAGAGGGACAGAAAAGATCACAGAAAATCACAGGGGATTGCAGAAAAACACAAACGAACGGACAAACTTAAAAAGATACAGAAGGGTAAGAAAAAACACAGCAATTAAAAGACATAGAAAGTCACAAATAGACAGTCACAGAAATTCATAAAGCTAGGCAGAAAGTAACAGAAATATACATACAAAAACACAATGCAGTCAAAGAAATGGAAAGTCACAGAAATTCTCAAAGACAGACAGAAATTTACAAAGATATCCAGAAAAAAAAAACACATGCAATCAAAAGACATAGAAACTCACAGGTAAAGGCAAATATACCATCACAAAAATTCAAAAAGACAGGCTGAAAATCATTGAGATATACAGAGAAAAGACACATACAATCAAAAGAAATAGAAAGACGCAAACAAAAACAGACAGTCACAGAAGTTCACGAAGCAAGACAGAAAATTACAGAGATAAACAGAAAACACACAAATCAATCAAAAGACAGAAAGCCACGGACAAAGACAAATAGACAGATACAGAAATTCATAAAGATAGGCAGACATTCACAGAGATATACAGAAAAAAACGCAATGCAATTAAAATACATAGAAAGTCACAAACAAAGAAAGTAACAGACGTACATATGAAAACACAATGCAGTGAAAGAAATGGAAAGTCACAGAAATACTCAAAGACAGACAGAAAATCACAAAGATATCCAGAAAAAAAAACACATGCAATGAAAAGACATGGAAAGTAACAGGCAAACGCAAATATACCATCACAGGAATTCAAAAAGACAGGCTGAAAATCATTGAGATATACGGAAAAAAACACATGCAATCAAAAGAAATAGAAAGTCACAAACAAAAACAAATAGTCAGTCACAAAAGTTCACAAAGCAAGACAGAAAATCACAGAAATAAACAGAAAAAATACAAAGCAATCAAAAGACATAGAAAGCCACGGACAAAGACAAATAGACAGATACAGAAATTCATAAAGATAGGCAGACAGTCACAGAGATTTACAGAAAAAAACGCAATTCAATTAAAATACATAGAAAGTCACAAACAAAGACAAATAGACAGTCACAGAAATTAATGAAACCAGATAGAAGATCACAGAGATATACAGAAGAAAAAAAAACTCGCAGCAATCTAAAGATACATAAAGACACAGATAAAGACAAAATCCATTTAAGGATTGTTAAGTTATGATTTTGTTTGTTAATGCGTCTGTGCCTGATTCTTTTTTTCTTTGTGACCAAGGCCGTAGCTAGAGGGGAGATAAGGGGGCTCAAATTTTCAAAATGTTAAATTTTTATATGCACAGCGGCCCTGTAAGAGCAAAACCAATATTTTTTGCCATGATTTTATCTCTTTTTTAATTTAAGTTGGCTACACGCTTTAGGAATTGAAATATAAAACGTGACATAATAAATATAATGTATTGTATGCTCAATTAAAAAAACCTCTAGAGTGACATGATTTAATCTGTTTTTAAATTTAAGTTGGCTACACGCTTTAATAATTAACATATAAAACGTCAGGCATAATATTTATAACGTATAATTTCAGAGTTGCCAACCCACAATATTTTCCATGGCACTCTAGAGGTTTTATTTTACTGAACATACAGTATTTCTTTTGATTGCTGTGTGTGTGTTTTTGACAAATATAGAAAACCACAAAGACAAATAGACAAACACAAAATCAGTTACAGACGCATTAATATTAAACAAAATCATAGCTTAACAATCTTTATATGGATTTTCATAAATTTTGTTGTGTATATGAATGATACTAGGCCCTTTGAAAATACGCAAAGAATATTCTTGATTTTCGAGTTATTTTTACTTGTAGTGTATAAATAAAGTCGATACGCACAAATAAACAAGTGCTGTCACGAACACTTTTGTGTAATTGCTCCAATTTCCTTTCTGAATAATTGTCGTTGAACCGGCGTGGGTTTTTCAAGATTTATCGTCGCGAATAAAACATTCTGCAACACAATGAAACGTGCAGTGCACGAATTCTTACACAAACAACTCGTGTTTCTCTAGAACCCGGAGAGGAGGCGAAGACGTGAGGGTGTTACCGGATTTTCCCCCCGAAAGGGGATGTATTTGGGAGGTCTAAAAGTAGCAAAGGGAATTTCCCGAGTTTCTTAACGAGAGAGATACGCGAAGAATATGTACATGACTAGAAAACGAGATATTTGAGTCACCTATTTCCAAAAACCCCTAAATCCATTTGAAAAACAATGGATTTAGGGGTTTTGGAAATAGGCGACTCTTTTGTTTGTTGAAAATCGTTAACAGAATGCAAAAAGTAAGAGGCTTTGAAATATTCAAGTCTTAAATATTTACTTACCATGTGGGTAAATAGTATAAGAAAAGAAACTGTATGGACGACGTGCATAGGAAAACTAAAAATAATATCGTCAAGAAACAAAAACTAAACAAATAACATTTCATCATCATTATAACAGCATGAAACGTTATACCAAACCAAATTTTTAGGCTTTTCTAAGCTCGAAATTTTACTTCATGCGCCACGCGTATAAAGCACTGGCTTAAAGTGAATTTCAAAATATACTGCTTAGGTTTGATTTCATGTAGATAATTTTTACAAATGGAATATGTAAAAGCACACTTAAAAGAAAAAATCCCTGTATGTAGCTTGACTATAATTTAAAATCGTATGCCAAATGGTTAACACTGATTTAGCCCACTGAGCAAAAAACAAACAAATAACGTTATATCAACATTGTACCAACATTAAACGTTGTTTTAATGTTGATGAAACATTACTTAATTGTATTTGCTCAGTGGTAGTGCATACAGGTAGTTTTTCTTTAAAGTATCCATATTTCAATATCAGCGTATTTTCTTTAAATCTTTAGATATTCGTTGTTTTTTTAGAAGAGTTCAATTCCAAGCTTTAAACACTAAAATATTGTGAAAAATATGTATATTTGAACCTTATTTGAAATCAGTGTTTTATACGCGTGGCGCATGAAGTAAAATTTCGAGTTTAGAAAAGCCCCGAAAATTTGTCTCGGGTCGCTGCGCGACCCGAGAAAAATTTCACGGGGCTTTTCTAAACTCGAAATTTTACTTCATGCTCAGTCTGGAAGTAGAAAACACTCGCTTAAAGCTTCTAATTGTACTTTTTTAACAATAGATGTCGAAAAATTTACAGATTATGCATATGTTTACCTACAAGAAAAATTTCCTGTAAAGAAAGAATTTAACTTATTTTTACATTACTCTGAATCGAATATTATTAAAAATAAAAGAATGTGAATTAAATTGATATCGCTTACTTTTTTGAAGTCGACAGAACGTCGGTCTTCAAAGCCCTACCACTCCTGTTAAAAATTTACCTTTCACAATTTTCCGACCGCCATTTTCGATCTTCAATCTTCATATCAACACAACAAACTGTGAAAACAACACTCGCTTATTAACCGCACAGAAAAACACGCCGAATTCCATAAGAATTACTTAACAATACGATATTTAATCCGCGAGCCAAATTTACTTATAAAAATAAGAATGAATTAACAAGGATTTTCATGCAAGATGTCGTCGGTCTAGGGAAAAACAAACGCTGTTTTTACCTACGTGATTAAAGCGTGCAAACGCAATTATGTATCAAAATAAGCGGAATTTCATGAATAACTCGTTGATGTTGGTTTTAATTGAATTTCACTTACCGAAAGTTGATAAAAGTAGAAGCAGATTTTCAAAAACACTACACCATAAATGTCACTGCGAACTACGGTGAATGCGTCGCTGCCAACCTAAATTTGAAGAAAATTAAATTAAATCATTGAACGCTCACAATGGGCCCGGACCGTTCTACACGCCGAATTTCATAAAAAGTGAGTTAACAGTACGATATTTAATCTGCGAGCAAAATTTACTCATAAAAATAAGAATTTATTAACAGGGGTTTTCATATAAGATGTCATCGGTCTAGGGAAAAACAAACGCTGTTTTTACCTACGTGATCAAAGCGTGCTAACGCAATTATATATTAAAATAAGCTGAATTTCATGAATAGCTCGTTGATGTTTTAGTGCTAGACAATTTTTACATTGTTTACACAGGTCGTTCAATACATACTAGTCTAAACATATTAAAATTACAATAAAATTCAAAATAGGATAATAATTTCGACTCTACAATAGTTAAAACTTATACAATAAAAAAAATCAAACCATACATATGTTTAAAAAGAAAGTTCACTTGTCATGACATCACTTACATTATAAAAAGCTTTTGATATTAAATATAGCTTAATTTTTTGTTTAAAATTCTTAAAATCGAGATTTCTTATATGCTCTGGCAGTAAATTATATATTATTGGTCCATAATATCGTGGTCCATTTTGTGACTTTGTAAGTCTGCTGTGGTCAGGTCTTATTGAGTCAATATTTCTAGTATTATATTCGTGGAAATTCTTATTGGTAAAATATTGTGACTGGTGCTTCCTTGTCCATAATAAACACTCGAGTATATATTGGCTAGGAAGAGTGAGAATTCCAAACTTGCTGAAAATCGATTTGCAATCTTCTCTATAACCTAGGCCAAAAACCACTCTAACAGCTCGTCACTGCAAAGCAAATATTCTGCTTGCGGTCGCAGAATGTCCCCACAATAGAACACCATAAGATAAATGAGAATGTACAAGTGAAAAGTATGCTGTTTTTACCACATCGCTAAATAAACATTTAGTTAAATTTCGTAGTAAACAGATGTTCTTACTTAGTTTATTAGCAATATTTTCCACATGCACATCCCACCTCAGGTTGGCATCTATGTACAAGCCAAGATATTTTGTATGTTCAGAAAGTACCTCATGGTGTTCTTTGAGAGAAAATATCATTCTAACTGTTTTTTCGTCGTTCTTACTTAATTTATTGTATGCAAACCAGTGTTTCGCTTCTGTGCGAGCATATGTCTCTTTTGAGATTAATTCATGTATATCTCTATTTGTGATTGAGATCGTATTATCATCTGCAAACTGTGTTATTTTTATATTAACATCAGAAAAAGCATATGGAAAATCATTTGCATATAAAATAAACAACAAGGGCCCCAAGTGTGACCCCTGCGGAACCCCACATGTTACGGGTATTTCTGCAGATACATCCGACTTGAATGATGTTACTTGTTTTCATCCTGATAGGTAAGACATAATCAGTCTGCAGCTAGCTGGTACGAAGTTGTAATAGTAAAGCTTTTGAACCAATTTACTATGGGCAACGCAGTCGAATGCTTTCGACAAATCCATAAAGTTGGTTAAGACGTATGATTTATTTTCCAGGCCTCTCAAACAATCATCAACTAAGATAAATTCAAATTCAAAACTATTTGTATTTGAATTTATCTTATTTGAACTGTACCGTAAGGTAAATAATAAGGTCTCACATTCTTCATACCTGCTAATGACATAATCCCCTTTTTTACCCATAAATACCGACCATCATCTTCACTCATTCCATTTCTGTGTACCTGTTCATTCCACACACAACAGTTTTTCCAAGTAAGTTTGTTTTAATTTTATTCCTAATTTTTTTAAACGTCATAAGCAAAGCTATACTGAAGAGAGACAAATCTCGAAACGCGTCTATAGATGGATTAAGACATTAGTTTTAATCCAAGTCCTTTCACTTCTAATTTGTTGCTATCTCTCCTTTCATTTTAAATTGTATTGTTAGTTGGTTTGAAGAGAATTTGACCTAAACGTTACATATACTTTAATAGAGCGTTGTAACAAATCAAATTAAATAAGATTTTAAATATTTCATTGTATAATTCAATATCCGGAGGTGTATTTGCACGGGAAGTAGTTGTTTCAATGGATATTTATCGTCTTAAATTGTCTTATTAATTAAGACACTGTTTGCATTTTCACGAATAGTTTTTTCGTAATTTTATATATTAAATCATCAACTAGTTTGACTACCGCCTCTATCGTATTTTTTCCCTGTCTAAATCCAAATTGGTATTTGGAGAGTAGATCATTTTCCTCTAAATAGTACAACATTTGATTAAATAATACCAATTCAAAGACTTTGGCTAATACAGGTATGATAGAAATCGGGCGGTAATTATTTGGATCATTGGGATCACCTTTCTTAAATATCGGTACACATTTTGATATTTTAAGAGTCTGGAAATATATTTTCCTGAATGCACCGATTAATAAGCTTCATCAGTGGCAGAATGATTATGTCTTTTACAGATTTAATAAGCAGTGGTGAAAAACCATATATATCTCGAGATGTTTTATTTTTAATTGAGTTAATTATATCTCGAATTTCTATAGGGGAGACCTCACGAAATTCGAAATATTCAGAAGCTACTGGTGTTGATAATATGTTGTCATTAACTGATCGAGTACTAGAGATATTTTGGGTTATATCGTCTATTATTTTAATAAAATTTGTATTAAATTGATCTGCAGTAATACCCGTACCATGTGTGACATTAATATTATTTACACGCCGTTCATTATTGATTAATTTCCACATACACTTAATATTGTTGTTTGAATTTTGTATATAATTATCGTTAGCACGAATTTTGGTTTGTTGAGGGAATGTTTGTAGTCAATTTTAAGGTTATTGCGTATCTGTTTAAGGTCTTCAGAAGGATGATTTAAATACGCCTCACTGACTAGGTGCAATATTTCCCTCATGCGTCTTAACTCAGTATTAAACCAGTTTACAGACGACACACGACCTCTATTGTATATTGTTTTTTCGGGAAACGCAAAACTATAATGGTCCACCAAAATATCAATAAGATGCTTTACTTTACCACTACAATCCATGTTGTCTGCATCTACAAAACTAAAATCTTCTTGTTGTAGTAAGTTGTAGTACTAATATTTTCCCTCAGCTGTAATTGATCGAATTTTAAAATCATTTATTTTTTTAGGGGCGTCTCTTACTATTATGGACAAGGCAATAGCATCATGGTCACTTAACGTACTTGTATTGATTTTCGTGATTTTAATATTTTCATGATTACTAAAAATATTGTCAATACAGTTTTTACCACGAGTTGTAAAATTAACTAATTTCAATAATCCAAAGCCCCGAAATATGTCTACTAATGTGGATGTCTTCTCGTCGCTAATAAAAAAATTTACATTAAAGTTACCTGCCAATACTATACAATATTTCTTTCTACACAAAGTCTCTAAAACGCGATAGATTATATTTACAAAATTGTCAAAATTTCCTGACGGAGATCTATAAACTGTGATAAACATAGTCTGAATTTGGGTAACCGATGTACAGCACAATTCACAGTCCTTTTCTTTTGACATCTTTGAGACCCATATCACATCTGAATCTGCTGAAGGGTGAAAGAAATTCACAACACCGCCATGCTTTGAAGATTGCCTACAGTAGTACGAAATCGCTTGCATTCCATTTACTTTGCAGAGGTCAGCTTCTTCTGCAGACATCCAATGTTCAGCCACCATTAATGCATCGTAAGCGTTACCATTTTCGAAAAGAAAATGCTTCACTTCATTTATTTTATTTCTAATAGATTGAATATTGAGGAAAATAATATTAACATTAACTTGCTGGATTTTTACTCCAGTATTCGTTTCGGATGAAGATTGGGAAAAAACGGTCGCAGCGAATGCCGGCGTCCCAAATTTCTGGATTTCTAATATTTTCCAGCTGCTCTATTGGAAAAGATATTTTGAATGAACTGTACTCATTTGGATGTTTTGAGGCAAGTTGTTTGCATTCAGAAATTTTAAACTTTGTTTCCTCTGTAAGATAAGTATATATCATTTCTGCGGTCGTATCCTTATGTACTCTATACACATGTAAATGCCCTTGCTTTTGATACGGAGCTCCTTTAATGGATGTATTGATAGCAATTCCGGTGACACATTTTTTATTTTTCTTGTGTTTAACTAATTGCCAGTCCGAATCTTTATTGTTCTTTTTTGATAATTCCGTATCGTCAGTGTTTACACTGAGAATATGTTTTTGTGGTGATGATTGGTTTTTACCACTCTGGCGAGGCGAACTGTTTACATGTTTTTTATTTTCTATAGGCCTATCAGTAACCTTGCGTTACACATGATTGATGAAGTTATCACCTTGGCCGCAGTGCATGTAGTTTTATCAATAGACACCTTGGCCTGAGTTTTGTTTTCAATGGTAGATGGAACTATTGAGACGTCTTGTAATGGTTTGTTCTTCTCATCACTCATAGATGTCTGTTTTAAGCAGGATTCTAATATACCCACATGTTTTATGAGAATATCATTTTTCTGTTTCATTTCTGATTTCAATATATCCTTTATTTTAATAATTTCAAGGAGATGGTCTATTTTGCTTACCATTTCATTTTCCGTGCAATCGATGATATCATTTTTGTTTGATCCACCATTTTCTAGGTTAGTTTTATATTCTGGATTTAAACAGCAAATAAATTGCTCTTCACCAGTTTTTATAATATGTTTTTTATTTTTGTTTTGATAGCACCCTTTATGCACTACATTGTCACACTCCGAACACTTAAGCCGACTGTTTTCTTTCTTAACTTCCGCGTAACAAAATAAGCACTCGTAAGCCATGTTGTTTTGTATGCACACGTTCGAATAATATTAAACATAAAAGAACGTGAATTAAATTAATATCGCTGACTTTTTTTAAATCGACAGAACGCCGGTCTTCAAAGCCCCACCACGTCTGTTGAAAATTCACCTTTCCCAATTTTTTGACCGCCATTTTCGATCTTCAATCTTCATATCAACACAACAAACTGTGAAAACAACACTCACTTATTACCCGCACAGAAAAACACGCCGAATTCCATGAAAAATTACTTAACAATACGATATTCAATCCCCGAGCAAAATTTACTTATTAAAATAAGAATGTATTAACAAGGGTTTTCATGCAAGATGTCGTCGGTCTAGGGAAAAACAAATGCTGTTTTCACCTACGTAATTAAAGCGTGCAAACGCAATTATGTGTCAAAATAAGCGGAATTTCATGAATAACTCGTTGATGTTGGTTTTAATTGAATGTTACCGAAAGTTGATGAAAGTAGTAGCAGATTTTCAATAACACTACACCACAAATGTCACTGCGAACTACGGTAATTGAGTCGCTGCCAACCTAAATTTAAAGAAAATTAAATTAAATCATTTAACGCTCACAATGGGCCCGGACCGTTCTACACGCCGAATTCCATAAAAAATGAGTTAACAGTACGATATTTAATCCGCGAGCAAAATTTTCTCATAAAAATAAGAATTTATTAACAAGGGTTTTCATACAAGATGTCGTCGGTCTAGGGAAAAACAAACGCTTTACCTACGTGATTAAAGCGTGCTAACGCAATTATATATTAAAATAAGCTGAATTTCATAAATAGCTCGTTGATGTTGATCGAATAATATTAAACATAAAAGAACGTGAATTAAATTAATATCGCAGACTTTTTTTAAATCGACAGAACGCCGGTCTTTAAAGCCCCACCACGTCTGTTGAAAATTCACCTTTCCCAATTTTCTGACCGCCATTTTCGGTCTTCAATCTTCATATCAACACAACAAACTGTGAAAATAACGCTCGCTTATTAACCGCACAGAAAAACACGCCGAATTCCATAAAAAATGACTTAACAATACGATATTTAATCCGCGAGCAAAATTTACTCATAAAAATAAGAATGTATTAACAAGAGTTTTCATGCAAGATGTCGTCGGTCTAGGGAAAAACAAACGCTGTTTTTACCTACGTGATTAAAGCGTGCAAACGCAATTATATATCAAAATAAGCGAAATTTCATGAATAACTCGTTGATGTTGGTTTTAATTGAGTTTCACTTACCGAAAGTTGATGAAAATAGAAGCAGATTTTCAAAAACACTACACCACGAATGTCACTGCGAACTGCGGTGAATGCGTTGCTGCCAACCTAAATTTAAAAAATTAAATTAAATCATTGAACGCTCACAATGGGCCCGGCCCGTTCTACAAAATGTTCAACATCCAACATGTTTGGATTTGTTTGTGATGTATGTTCGTATCTAATGAGCGGTACTACGGTCGGTCTATTTTGTACGATTGCAAAAATATCACACAACTTCACGATTGACAGTCCGGTCATCAGAGAATTCCCCAACAGTTGACAGTAAACTCCCAGCTGTTGTCTCTGATGAACGGACCCAGTTTCGTGATTTTGTTAATTAATTTATTGAAAACAACATGGAATTTACGTTGGCTTTGTCATGATTAATATTTTGAGGAAAAGAGAACACATAAGTGAGGCTTACGAACAAAGTTTAACAGGAATAAGGAACATTTGTTGAAAAATAAGGTAGGTGAGAGCTATTAATTTCAAGTATCTAACATGCAGATAAGTACTATGATGACACATCAACATTTTTTTGAAAGGTAAAGAATGAAATAAATATAATTTTTACAAAATGTTATTAATTATAACTGTATACATACCTGATCCCCAGTAAGCAAACACACTAAAGTAATGTTTCATCAACATTAAAACAACGTTTAATGTTGATATAACGTTATTTGTTTGTTTTTTGCTCAGGGGGCAGTATAATGTAAACTTCAATTGAAATCAGTGTTTTATACGCGTGGCGCATGAAGTAAAATTTCGAGTTTAGAAAAGCCTGAAAATTTGGTTTGGTCGCTCCGCGCTTCGCGCTACGCGACCAAACCAAATTTTCAGGCTTTTCTAAACTCGAAATTTTACTTCATGCTTAACCTGGGAGTGGAAACACTCGTTTAAGCATCAAATTGAACAACTTTCGAAAACAATGAATGCCTGAAAATGTACAACGGAAAATGTATACTTTAAAGAAAAATTCCCTGTGTAATAATTGTGCGTTTGCCTGGCATGTTTCGTCAACATTACACTAATCTTGTTTTTTCATTATTTCCTCAACATCAATGAATAAAAAGAAAAAACTACACCGTGATACAATACAGAGTAGAATAGTAAATACGTGTGAATTGTTTTGGGAATCAATATGGTATGCGTGTTGGGGAGATGGAAGTAGAGGACGATAACTCGATTTTCGCGTCCTGTTTGCCATTCAAAAACAAACAAATCAGATCCGCCCTCCTCAACTAGACACACTGACGGACGTGCCCTCGACCCACGGAACACAAAAAAAGCGAAACGAGGTTACCAAAACGTAATGAAATTATTTGCGAGGCCCTAGCTACAATGTATCCCTTTTTGTATCAATGCGAAATTTGATTTTCAAAAGGCGACTAATAAAGACTATTCAATCAACAATGTGCAACACAAGTTGTGTTTGTTTAATTAGGGAAAACTGCGCGTTGTTAATTGGAGTTAGAACATCATTTTTAGATTGTAATAAGCGCAAGTGCATAAATTGCGTTAAATATCAAACTACTAGTGCCATCTATTGAGCGCAAGCCGTAACAGCGGACTTATCGTCTGTGCATTTCATTACACAAATCGTTGAATAAGAGAAAATAGAAGAAAATGTTTTATTCGTGCAGAGAATTTTCTCTTTTAAGAACACTAATTCCGATAAATACACTGTTTGGTAAATTTGCGGAAATTCGCAGGTCAAGTGGTCAATTTAAAGCTTCTAACGAGTGTTTCTACTCAGAATTCAATTTCCTATCGATTGGGAATATTGTATACTGGGTGTCCCATTTGAAAAAATGGAAAATTTAGACATAATTCGCGAATGCGATGTTCAATTTTTATTCCGTTTTCACCATCGTAATCAGCGGAAAAATACTACTAGTTTGGCTATTTAACTGACTTTATAGTTCCAATTCTAGCTACATTTTGCTTCAGGAAACGAACAGAGCATGTATGCATGGAGAGACAATGAAGTGTCAAGATATGAAATTAAATTGATTTAATTGGGCAGTTACAGAAGTACGGAGCGTATGAAGAACATGTTGGAGTAGGAGAGAGTGGTTGGAGAATAGAGAGGGAAAAAATGTATAGAAGAGCAGGGGGGTCTGAAAATTTGGTAAATTAGTAGTTGGAAAAAGGGATGAATGTGGTGGCGTGGATGAAGGAAAAATGGGACGAAGTGGAACGGCAGGAGCGTCAAGGGTTTATTGGGCCCGTTTATCAGAGACAGTTAGGGGTTTAGTACCAACTTTTGGGGAATTCTCTGATGACCGGACTATTAATCATGAACGTGTTTGGGGGGTCTTTGCAATCGTACAAAATAGACCGGCCGGAGGACCGTTCATTAGATGTTGAATATTTTGATAAACGGGCCTATTGAGAAGAGTGGGTATAATCCTCTAAATAAAAGGTAGCAGATACACGGAAAACTGCCAGGGTACCTCACGAGTAGTACACTAAGGAGAGAAGAGAAGGTAGCACTGGGCTAGTTCTAGGTGTGGGTCGTAGGAGAGAGGAAGAAGGGTATGGATAGGTGAAGAGTATCGGAAGTATGTTGTGTGGAAGTGGAAGGGAAACATTTAGCGGACGAGTGGATGCAAGAGGACAGGGCAGACGTAAAAATTGTGATGAGATTTATTTGGATACATTTTAATTTTGATGCCAATAAAGGTTTCTTTTTTATAAATTCTAGGGATTAGGATCGTTAAGTTTTAAAAAGTGGTAGTAGAAGAGAATACAAAAAATGATTCCACTTGAAAAAATTTATACACAAAATAATCTATAATTACAAACGAAAAATAAAATATTAATATTCCTTTAGTATTTTTACTATGCATCTAACACGTGTGATAAATTAGGATATTTTTTAAAAGTACCGAAATACAAAATCAAAGTCCACAGGACCATTAAATAATACACCCCCCATTATTAATTAGGGCTCAAAGAAATAATGCACATCTTCTGTTCTCGTGAATAATTCATGAAACGTCTACTAAATCTTTTTTTTCCCACCAATCTTACCGCTAAATGTGGAATAAGAACATCATCCAATACACACAAACATACAATGCCATATTTACAAATAAAATTCACAGAACATCAAATTCTTATAAATCAACTAAGATTAAGGAAAAGTTGAACAATGCAGTACGCACACCACTTTCTTTCAATGAGTTGAATTTAAATGAGAATAATCAGTTTTAAAATCATTAAGTGCACAGGGAATGAATAAAACTTGATGAATTTGTTTGAGTTACTTGAAGTGTTTGAGTAAATAAATGTCAAAAAGAAATGAACTTAATTGCGTTTTTGTTGATTGATTGAAAGAAAAGGGTGTGCATTGGGCTTTGTTGGTGAAAGAAGGGGAAGGAAGAAGTAGGGTTTTCTTCCATTCGTTTTTTCTGTTCTAAAAATTATTTAGCAGCTTCTGTTTCTTCCTCCACTTTCTTCTCTTCCTCTTCTTCTTCGGCTACCACCGCCGGTTTTTTTTCCTTCAGATCTTCAGACTTTTCGCTGTATTTGAACCTAACAAAAAATGTAAAAGAGGAAGCATTAAGTTTAACCCAAGTAGCACTTCGTTCATAAAAACATTTCAATTTAAAGCATGTAGTTATTAGTTCATGATCACAATTAAAACTAAAATTATAATTCACATTGTTATCTGAAACACCCTATATATTATGTAATTTATAACTCATCGACATAAAATTACCGCTAACTACATATCCCGATTTTTTTCTGTTAATTTTCACATTCCTCGTTTTTATAAAAGCGTTAAATTTGAAGCCTCTAACGAGTGTTTCCACTCCCAGATTAAGCATGAAATAAAATTTCGAGTTTAGAAAAGCCTGAAAATTTGGTTTGGCCGTGTAGCTAAGCGAAGCCATCAAACCAAATTTTCAGGCTTGTCTAAACTCGAAATTTTACTTCATGCGCCACCCGTATAAAACACTAAAATATTGTGTAGTTCAAAATACACTTTTTGTTATTAATCTCATGTAAATTCACTTTTTACAAATGTTTATTTTGATTAATTAGAACGTCTGAAGCAATTTGTTTTGGATTACAACAGAACAAAAATTTGAATATAGAATAAAGTAAAAATACATGTAAATAAATGAAAAAAGTATATACAAATTTAAATAATAGTATTCAATAAAATATGTGAAAGTATTCTTGAATAAAAAATCCCTGTATGTATCTTAAATATAATTTAATATCATATATTAATGATTTTTAATGCAAAATCGTATTTTCTAATATTTTAATAATAATTGTACCACATTTATAAATGTTAATATTTTCAAAATCTATTAACAGTCATAAACATGGCTGTGTTATAATTTCGGTCTCATTTGACCCTCATACGAGATAAAGGGCTTGTACGAGAAACACTGAGACCAGCATATTTATTCCGTAATTTATTTATTCAGTTACGAAGTCTATTTAAATAATCGTATTGAGTTTTAATTGACGAACTTTACCTGTCGTATCTTTCTCCGTTGACAACGGAATCCTCTTCGTCCTCATCGGAACTCTTGTGACACGAGCCTGCTTCAGCCAGAATATCGCCGATATCTTTATCGACGTCCGCCCACATTTTCTCGTCCTCATTATTCGCCGTGCTTTCATCTTTTGAGTCGTCTTCCTTGTCCTTCTTCTCAGCACCTTCTTTTTCCTCTGTTTCAGTCTTTACTTCTTCCTGCAAAACACAAGGAAACTGTTATTATACAGCGTAAGATGCTAAATAAAGATTATTATTATATAGAAGGGTGGGTGTAGCAAAATCTTTAATAGATTTATTTGTAAGATTAGTTTATAAACTAAGTTTTCGATGTTTCATTTGTACCACATTCAAAAAGTGTTAATGATATGATCAGATCTAGTAACACATGGTTTAAACATGGCTGGTATAATTTCCGTCTCATTTGACCCTCAAGCAAGAATCGAAGTCCTGTCAAGAAACACTGAGACTGAATACAAAATAAATCCATTTTTATCTTGATTCATTAAATTTTCTTTCAGACAAGCCTTTTTCTTGATAAATTTTTTAATACAAGAAGCCCAGAAATATGTTTTTTGCCCTGAAGAAGCAAACTAAAATTTAGGAAAATATTGGCATCATAATAAAAAAACTAGAAATTTTCTCTCTCCTGTCATAAGTTCACCTACTTTATCTTTTTCCTTCTCTTTCTCGGCAGTCTCCTTTCTCTGTAACCTCTCGGCCCTCTTCGCCAGCTCCTTGTCTTCCTTGTAGCGGATGTACTTTTGCAGATGCGTGCGGAGCTTGCAGTGGCGGGCCAGGATTTTCTGCATCTCTTCTTCCTCGTGAGCCCTCGGCAGATACATGCGGCACAAATCGCAGTAGTGCACCTCGACCTTTCGGATGTTCTCGATGCCCACGTTGATCTGCTCCTTGGTTTTCGACTCACCGCCTTCTTTCTTCTCGGCAGAGTCACCATCCTCTGAATAGAACAAACCAACACCAAAAAATATTATATAATTGCAAGAGAAGACAACTTTTACTGAAACATCCAAAGTAGTTGGATGTTTTAGTAAAAGTTGTTTATATGCACTTCATGCTTAATCAGGAGTGGTAAACACTTGCTTGAAAATTATAAAAACATTTAATAAAAACACCAAATTCTTTAAACGGAGTAATTAAACTTACTCGAGTCTACAAATTTCAAATACTTTTCAAGGCTTACGCCCAATGCTTGCATTGTCATGATAAAACTGTATCCTATTATTTGTGAGTATTCAAACAAGTAACATTTGATACCTATGGAAAATAGGATGTATGATATCGTCCCACTTTTACGTTAGACACAACTCGTTGGTTATTGTCCAATGAACAAAGGGACGGTTTTCATAAAAACAACAGAGAAATAAAATTCAATGTAAAAAAAATACACCCACCATCCATATCACCGACTGAATCGATTGTCATAAAGTTCTCCATTGGATCATCTTCGTTTCCAGAAACATTCTCGTTGTCAGATTTGTCACCATTCGCCAACAATGCTTTACGCTGTTATAAAAAAAGAAAAACATTTTTTATCTGGTATACAAATCACCCTTTATTTCGCATAAAATTAGCATACAATATATTATGTTCTAATGCAGTGGTGGGGAAACTTTTTTTAAGACGGGCCATTTGTAATAACCAGACAATCGTAGGGGGCCAAAGAATAATGCTTAACCGTAGGTAGGTAGTTTTTATGCGGGTCGTCACATTACGAGGTAAGAACGCGTTCAAACATTCTCACGACGGCACTCTTAAATGGGCCGGATTAAACCTTTCCGCGGGCCGGACTTGGCCCGCGGGCCGTAGTTTCCCCATCACTGTTCTAATGAAATGACAACACTTCTTTAGTAAGTAGAATTCACGATTTGATTTGAAACCTATGGTACATTTTTAAAATTCAAGTATTTAAAACATATTCAGATATTTGAATTAATAGAATATAATTAGATTATTAGAATAATTCGAATATCTGAATGTTTTAGAATGAATATTCGAATACTTAAATTTTAAAAATTATTTAACTATTCTTTTGAATGAATATCTGAAAAGCGCAATTTAAAAAGCATTAATCAAAACATGTAATTATTACTAATATTTCAAAATCTCGTGCGTTCTCCGTAGTAATATTTCAAAATCTCTTGCGTTCTTTATACTAATGTTTAAAAATCTCTGGAGTTCTCAGTACTAGTGTTTCAAAATCTCGCGAGTTCTCAGTACTAATGTTTCAAAATCTCGCGAGTTCTCTGTACTAGTATTTCAAAATCTCATGCGTGTACACTAGGGTTAACCAGGGGATTCATATTATTATAGTTATTATAATTTAAAGTTAAATGTCACAGAACACATCTCGAGAACTGGACTATAATAACCTTACCTTGATATGGTCGATTGAACAGCAATGACTCTCATAAATCATGGGGCTCTTAAAGGTGATCTTGCAGATCTTACAATACGGCATCAGGAACTTCTTCATATCCTTATGAGCCTGAGTCGCTTGATGCGTCAACTTCGGTTGTTTGTAATTCAGCTTGCAGAGCTGGCACCAGCTGGTCCTCGGTGCTAAATCATCCGTAGTCTTCTCTAACTCCCGCTGTGCCTTGCGCTGCACCAACCGCATCTGTCCCAAAATCGCCTTCTGCTTCAGAGCAACCCTCCGCATTGCCGAAGCGTGACGCCCGCTTTGCAAGTGCAAGCTGTACTTTCCGAAGGTCGTGCAGCGGGTCAAGCAGTGCTGGCATTTTAGTTTGATGAACGTCGATTTGGAGGGTTTGTCCTCGGCGCCCTCGGTGTCGCTCTCTTTTCCTTCCTCCTTCTCCGAAGCAGGTTCGTCTTTTTTAAGCGGGGAGGATTTTTTCTCCTCATCGGTGTCCTCTTTGTCGGAAGCGTCTTTAGTCTCGCTCTTGTCGGCCTTTTTCTCTTCCTCCTCCTCTTCGGGCTCGCTGTCTTCCTTATCGCTGATTATTTCCTCTTTTTTCGGACGACGTAAAATCGAGCTAGAGAAATAGAAAATTTCTGTGATAGGAAATCAAGCGACGCTTTCACCTTCGTGTATTACATAAACATACAGGGAAAATAATTATAGCATTCGGGCCAACCGAAAAAAAATGCTGCCTACTCAAAAATTCAAATAAATTAACTTAATTACATAAATGTTCAAACTCATTAAAATATCTGGTTTATACTCCAATTCAGTTGTAAATTAATTTATTAAAATATAGTAATCAATTTCCGTGTATGTGTTGTATATACTGTAAGGGAAAGAAAAATTGAAATAAAGATGAAGACATTGTAGAAAATGAATGCGCAACTTTTACTTAAAGTTTTGGGCTCTGGTTAAATTTTGCGGTTATACGTCTTTCTTATTAGAAATTCAATTATAATTGTTCACGTTTCTTTCCCATTATAAATTCAATTCTAATGAAAAAACGTAGCCGTGTGCTAGCTTAAATTTTAAGTGGAAGTTGTGCAATTGATAAACAATTAAAATGAGTTGGTCCTCTTCGTATTTCCTCCATTAAATTCTATTTTTGCCAGAGCTAGAGCTGTTCCATTTTTCCCACTCCCAAGTTGTAGAGGTGATGACGGGAACTTAAAACGAACGGAAAAATTGCAATTCCTCCATGCTGCAAGTTGGAAAAAATTCGGAAACAAAGACAAAACATCGACGCAAATGGACGATATCACTTCTAGACCCATCCGTTTTGCACTCAAAGCACACTCGCATCTACATTTTTTTTTTAAGGAAACAAACCGTGTGTGTGGATGTGCAGCACTCGTTATACAATTTTTTGTTATTATTTTGAATATTTAATTACCTCCTTAATCTGGGCATTTTCAGCCTCCTAGTGAAGTCAGAGGTGCGTACGGGCAGGACGCGTCTCCTCACAGCGTACGAGCTCTCAATGAGGCGTCTACGAGCCGCCGCCGGCCTCTCTCTGAGGCGAGCTCTCATCGAGCCGCCGCGCGAGGAGTTCATCCGTCCCCTGTAGCCTCCGCCGCGCGGACTGCTCACCGGCGGCGGCTTGCGGAACTCTTCTTTTCTGGCAAACGGGCCCGACGGCCTCCTGTCGCCCGAGAAACCTCTCCGGTCCGACTCGTAGCGACTGTTGCTGTAGTCTCCAGACGATCCGAAACTGCGGTCGTGACTTGACTGGACAATCGTTAGAGTAAAGAGAAATTATTTTCAACAGTTAAGACACACTAGGGTAACGTGACACGCCCAGTCATCAATCAGACGTCACGTCTATATGATGAGATCACGGGCGAATGATTTTTTTTTTATATCATCTAACTTTTACATTCAAATCTCAACTACAAACCAATTTTTCACCAGCTACTTTCATTTATCTTATCTGAAGAAACAGAAATAAACACTCTTTTTGGAAATCTTAAAAAAACCCAATGGACAGCGATTTCCAAAAAGTTACCGTGTTCCATCAAATCACTTTTAACATCTCCAGGTTTTACCTAATATAATCAATATTCTGTAAATATTATAAACTCATTTTTTTTCTAAATATAATCTACTAATATTTATTTAAATTCTTTGAGCGATACTTATATAATTCTTTGAGTGATAATTATTCAATTCTTGCAGTGATATTTATTCAATTCTCTTAGTGATAATTATTTAATTCTTGTAGTGATACTTATTTAATTACATTCCAAATACTTTCGTAATTAAATCATTTATCGTACATACTTTAATTCTTGGAGTGATTTTTGATACTTTTTTTTAATTATATCCCAAATACTTTAATCGAATGCCCTCTTTTTTTTTCGAGCCGCACTCTTAAGGGGTTTTGGTTGGTCTAGGATTTTCCCTGAAACATTAAAATGTCAATGGCGACGGTTGACAGCTTACCCCAGTCCTCATGCGCTTGCGGTCGGGCGACCTGTGGTCACGCCCGTAGCCTCCGGAATCCTGGAAGCCAAACGACTGCGTTAAATCATTTTGAAATTCACTCAATTTCTCGACGGGTACAGAAAAAAAATTCTGCAGTTTGAGTAACCAACATTCATTTAAAATAAAGAAAAGTGATACTTGTTATTGATGCAGATTTTAATTTTAGTCACTTTTGACACTTAAATTCGTAGTTTTCAGCAAAATGAAGTTTTCATCGAACTGACACATTTCGTACCGTTCGACTACTTACATTTTTGTACGGTTTTCTGTAGTCCTCTTCGTGCCTGGAAGCGCCGTACTTTCTCGACTCAAACGAATTGTTGAATGAAGACGAGAACCTGCCGCCGGAGTTGCCGCGGGACGAGCCATAGCTTCCGCGGCCTGATCCTCCCCAGGACGAGTTGCCCCGTCCGCCGCCACCCCTGTACGAGGACCCCCTCGATGAGGAGAACCCTCTGCCGCCGCCGCGCGACATCGCAACTGTTTGGCTGTAACTAAACCGTAGACTAAAAATTCTTAACGCTATAAGTAAACAATTTGTGGAACAAAACAATAATTGCACACACAACTTGTGGCAGGCGTGCACCCAGAAATTGGCTTTAGAGGGGCTCACACATCTTAGGAAGCTCTTCACATCTCTTGGGAAGCTTATCGTGGGTCTTGGAAAGCATGTGGGTCTTAGGAAGCTCTACGTGTCTTGGGAAGCTCATCGTGGGTCTTAGGAAGCTCATGGTGGGCCTTGGGAAGCTCATCACAGAGGGTCCATTATTCAAAACACTGATACAATTCTGGTCTTAGGAAGCTCATGGTGGGCCTTGGGAAGCTCATCACAGAGGGTCCATTATTCAAAACACTGATACAATTCTTTATCGGTGAAGTCATTTACATATTACTCTATACATGTTGGTCAATTCTTCCCAAAATTATGTCATTTCAGTAACACTTCTCAGAGATGGATAATTGCATCGGATGTTGTAAATAGCGCCCCAGGTCTTGGGAGAGCTAATCACGAGTTTTAAGAAGCTCATCACAGGTCTTAGGGAGCTCATAACAGATCTTAGGGAGCTCATCACGGGTCTTAGGAAGCTTATCACAAGTCTTAGGAAGCTTAATGCAAGTCTTAGTGGGGGCTCAAGTATTTAAAGCTATGTATTTACGTCGAAATACTATAAATTTAGTCTTGGGGGGCCTGCAAGCCACCCATACGGGTGCGCGCCTGACTCGGCGTGTTAAAATTTATAGCATTTAAAATAATTGGGAGTTTCTGTGAATAGAAAAATCAACGTAATTCTCAATCGCTCTTACCTCGGCCTGTAGTAACTCATGTTTGTACTGAAATAGAAAGAATTATCAAAAAAAAATTAAGTAATCAACCGAGTGGCGTGGCTTGTGGTCGGTGTCGGCGTTCAAAATGGCGGACCCGGTGGGGACTAATTTCTCGTTACACCCGAAAAAATTGCACAAATACGCCGTCGACTCACCCGATTTATCCCTCCAAGTACCGGGGACGCTTAAACAGATGCGCTGCACACTCTTTTTCGAGGTTACTTGAAGTTTTCCCGTTGAAAATATTTGCGTCGCAGAAAATGCGTCCGTCACCGACGAAAACACAAACGGAAATGGGAGAGGGAAAATGGCCGCCGGCGTACTTCCCTTAAAATTTACAATGTTGTCAAAAATTGAATCGTTAAAATGAAACGCGTTAAAATTAGAATAATCTACTTTAAATCATCAATAATGAGTTTTTATTAAAGTAAACAGCAAAATTGCTAGGTTTCTTAAGGAATTTAACCCACTATTAAAAACCTTAACATCTACGAATTTACAATGTTGCCGTATATTTCAAACTTTAAAAACGCGGCTGTATATTAAAATCTTCATCAAATTCATTTAAAATTTATAGTTTTAACTTTAGTTTGTAAGGTACTTACGTTTTGAACTCAAAACTAAGGTTTAAAATTCTTACAACAAATAAACGATAACGTTCTCAAATAAAAAAAACTTCATTAAAATACTTGATAACGTATATATCAAGCATTCACATTATTAAATGAGATGTATTTTTATTTTGTAAACTCTAGTTTTTGAGTTTCTTAAGAACTAAAATAATAAAGTTTAAAATTCATAAATCATTGACGAAGAAAAACAACTACGTTGTCATAACAAACTTTATTAAAACAATTGAAAATATATATTTAAAGCAAGTTTAATTTGTAAGCTCTAGTTTAAAAGTTTTTTAAGTTTAGAACTTTAATATTAAAGTTTAAAATTCGTACAACATTGCGTGCAAAAATGACAACATTGTCATAAAAAAAAAAACGTTATTGAAATACTTAGAAATGTATATTTATAGCAAGCGTGTTATTAAATTAGATGAATTCTTAGTTCGTGATTTTTAGTATTTAAGTTTCTTAAGTTTATAACCTAAATAATAAAGTTTTAACATTCCCGAAAGAAAACGACAACGTTGTCATATAATAAACTCTATTAAAATAGCAAACAGCAACTTGGAAATGTACAATTAAGACAAGTGTATTACTAAACTATATGCATTTTTAATTTGTAATTTGTTTTTGTGTTTCTTAAACTTAGAGCTTTAATATAAATGTTTAAATTTCTGACAACATTACTAAAAAAACAACAACGTTGTCAAATATTTTTTTTTTTTATTAAAATACAGGAAAATGTTTATTTGAATCAAGCTCGTTATTAAATTAGATACATTTTTAGTTTATAAGTTCTACTTTTTGTAAAATTGTAAAACATATTTTTATTTAGGACCTTGAATTTTATCAGTGGGATGTTGAAGTACTGTGTTTCTTTTTAAAAATTAGTACAAATGGTAAGTTTTAAAATTAATTAATTGAACATTCGGTTAATAATTGTTTAAATATTTGAATTACGAATTGAATGTTTGTTTTCATTGGGGCCAACTGTTAAATAGTTAAGTTTCTCTATTCGATGTTTTAGCTATGGTTAATTATGTCATTCGTGTAGAGGTGTCGCTGTCCGTCAGTATCGTAAAGTGTGCCCGTCAAACCGCACCCTCTCTGTCAAAAGGCGAAAAAGTTACAATCCCAGAATCCCGGAGGAGAGTGCGTACGTTTTTATTCCCCGTTTTTATTTTCCCCAGGTGGAGGAACGCAGTGAGTGTGTTACGCGTGGAGGAATTTCCTTAGTGCCAGTCGGTGTGATGAGTGCGCAGTGCTCTAGCTGAGAGTGTGTTTGTTGTGCTGGGAGAGGAGCAGCAAAAAAAAATGTCCCAAGAGACGCGCTCGAGTTCGGCCGTGTTCAAGAGGGCCGAACAGCTGAAGCGCTGGGAGGAATCGGACACGAACCGCGAGCCAGCCACCAACAAGCACAAATCGCCGAAGATCAAGTTTTCCTCGGGGTGCGTTTTCCTGGCGGCGTGCGCCGCCGGGGAGAAGGAAGAGGTGCTCAATTTGTTGGAAAAGGGGGCCGACATCGACACGGCCAACGTCGACGGGCTCACCGCCCTGCACCAGGTGAGCGCGAACCCCCTTTTGGTTATTGTTGTTGAGTTACGTGACGTGAAGTGCCGTGCACTCGGTCAATATGGCCACTTATTTCAGCTGGGTTGTTCACACACACTCAACACCTGTAAATAAATACACCGAAACCGATCCCTGAAGAATTATTAGTGTCATTGCCCTCGAATAATTCATACAATAATTCAACTTTTGCAAGGTTTATTAATATCGTTGCGTATTAGATACGTTCCTAAATTTGTATCAGTGCTAGAAATTTAGGTTACATTCAATCATTAAAATCATCAATTGCAATATACATACCTAATTACACCACCTTAACGCTTTCGGCCCTTTATTTAATAATAAATAATATGCAGTGTACAAAAAAATGTTTTGATATCACAAAATTTCTAGGGCTGAAAAGGTTAAAGCTTCTATTAGACGACACTATTTTCTTGTACAAGAAAATAGTATACAGTTTTCTATCATGGGGTAATACACAAAATATGACCAAACGCTAATCTTGTACAGTTTTGTATAATGGAAATAGAACATGTTCTATTTGTTACACCATGAGAGAAAATGGTTTAGTATTTTCTTGTACAAGCTTAAGAACAATATTTATTCGTGTATTTCTTTGTACTAATACAATCTCAAATCCCTTGATTATTTCCTTTTAATGGAGCCATTGAATGCTGAGTTCGTGTCCCTTTAATTATTACACTCGAAGAAATGCACAACAAAAATAATTGAGTTCATCTCTTATCTTTTAATTTCTTTCTCTTGGTTCTGTGCTCTTTTGTTTTGAATTTCGTTTTACGTGTTCTGTGATTTTTTTTTATTTCTGGCTTCTGTGATTTTAAACGTCTTTCGTATTTATTTGTGGCTTCTGTCATTTTGTACTTCTTTCTGTTTTTTTCTTTGATTTTTTGGTTTTGAACAGGTGCGCAACACAGGCACTGGTCTTAGGCTGTGAATATTTTGAACTTTACCATAAATCAGTGTTTTATACGCGGGCGCATGAAGTAAAATTTCGAGTTTAGAAAAGCGTAGCGCTACGCGAACAAACCAAATTTTCATGCTTTTCTAAACACGAAATTCTTCATGCTTAACCTGGGATTGGAAACACTCTTTAGAAATAAATTTCAATTCAATAATTCAGCATAAGAAATACATTTCCACAAACATAGATAAAAACAGTTTAACATAACCTCTAAATTGCTGCAAATTCAATTAGAATGAAGTTGGAACCATGCAAATGCGAGTTCCCACATACTTCAAAACTAACTAATAATAATTAAAACTATTTTGTAGCTTATACAAAACAATATTAAAGGATAAATTAAAAACACTTGGTTTGTTTCACTATTTGAAATAGTGAAACAAACCAAGTGTTTTTAATTTATCCTTTAATATTATTTCAAAATGTTTCACCAAGTGATAAATGAGAAAGTTATTTAAGAAATAATATTTATTTATTTAACGGAAAATCCATTTTCAAAATTAATATTTAACTAAATATAATTACTACAACAACAACAAAAATTTAATACAAATAATACAATAATAAAATATAAATATAATATAATATAATATAAATTTGACTTATTAAACTAAGAAAAATTACAAATATTTATTCGCTTAAGTCTTGCCATGAATTGTGAGGGTGAGAAAGAGTTGAAAATGTCAAAGTTTGGATGTACAGATAATGTATTGGCTGTTCGCATAAACCTTGAAAGTGGGCTATTACATCCGTAATTTGTCTTATGAAGTTGAAGACGAAATATAGGCAAATGTCTAGTTGGGCGATTGGTTAAATTAATACTGAAATTAATTTGTGATAAAAGATATGGACAATTAACAGCATTACAAATTAATTTATGAAAAAACAACAAGTCGGCATACACCCGGCGACAACATAGTTTATCAATACATTGTTCCGATGATAATATCTCTAAATTTGTGCTAGAATCGAAACCTAACTTGTACGCAAGCACCTTTAAAAATGTGTTTTGTACGTTTTCCAAAGCACTGATATAAACGCGTTGTGATGGTGCCCATACAGAAGATCCATACTCTAGATGAGAACGTACAAAAGCGAAATAAACCCGTTTAAATGCTGCTGGCGACAAGTCCTTAGCCATTATTTTTATATAACCCAACATTTTCAAAGCTCGATTACAAATTGCGTTAATAGGACTGGCAAAACATAATTTCCTATCAAAGGTAATACCCAAATCTTTGGTAACATTGAGTTGTTCTAAGTGGTGACCATGAATTGCATAATCAAACCGTACAACAGTTGTTTTTCTGGTGAAAATCATTGTTTTGCATTTTTGAACATTAAAAAAGAAATGATTTTGTAGACACCAATTAAAGACAGATGATAAATCATCTTGCAGCAATGAACAATCGTCAACCGATACAATTTCCTTATACAATTTCAGGTCATCGGCAAAGAGCAAAAATGAGGAATGTTTTATAACCCGTGAAATGTCATTAACAAATAGTAAAAACAGCAATGGACCACAATGCGAGCCTTGGGGAGCACCTGAGGGCACCTGAATGGTGTTGGATATAAAATTCTTAATTTTTACGCACTGCACACGATTGATTAAAAAGCTATATACCCACTTGACAACATCGGCATGGAACCCTAACGCTAATAATTTCGCCACTAAAATTTCGTGATTAACGCGATCAAAAGTCTTGGCAAAATCGGTGAACACGGTATCTACTGAATGGCTAGATTCGAATGCATTTATGATAAATGAAGTATAAGTTAGAAGATTTGTTGATGTCGATCTGCCACTACGGAATCCATGCTGTTCCTCTATAAGTATGTTTTTACACATCCAATTGAGTTTGACAGAAACAAGTTTATCAAACAACTTTGGTATGACGGATTGTATTGATATACTGCGGTAGTTAGCAATATCATCCCTTTTGCCAGACTTAAAGATTGGTGTTATATAGCTTTTCTTCCAGAATTCGGGAAATGTGTTTTGTGTGACAGATGCATCAAATAAAATGAATAATGGCGATGTGATAGAAAAAATACAATTCTTTAAAAGAGTTGAAGGAATTCCGTCAGGGCCTATGCCATTGCTATTTTTTAAATTATTAATACTTTCGAATATTTCACTTTTAAATAATCTGATTGGCATATAAGCTGCCTCAGAAGTACATGGAAAGGTCGGTATAAGTGTAGGTTTATCCGTACTATATACGGTGGAGAAATAATCCGCAAATAAATTAACACATTCTGAACCATTGCTACTTCTATTGGCGTTAAAGTACATTATATTTGGATATTCAGGAACAGAATTAGTTACTTTTACAAAACTCCAGAATTTTTTAGGATTATTAGCAATGTCATTGTTAACTGAATTGACGTATTGTTCATATAGTTGATTTCTTAGATATACACATTTAATTCGTAGATTTTTGAAATTTTGGTAATTTGAAGAATTATTACATTCCTTAAACACTTTATGCGCAACAAGTTTTTGTTTAATTAAATTAATCAATTCAGAAGAAAACCAGACTGGGTACGTGGATGACTTTATACGTTTCATTGGTATGAATTGTTCAAAGACTTTATACAATATGGTGTAAAATATATCGACCATATTATCAATATGACCCTTTAATATAATATGCCACTCAATAGAATTTAAATGGATATTAATATCAGAATACTTAGCACGTGAAAAGTCATAAATGTATTCATTAAATTGAAAAAAGTTAGAAGAGGGGTGTTAAAATGTTAGTATTGAGTTTATACGAGTCTAGTGAAAATGAACTAGCATTAAACTATAATGATATTATTGGCAATTATACAGGGTGATTCAGTTTGTTATACTTTACTCTCCAAATAAAAAAGTTAGAAGGCGGTGGAACACCCCCCTTCTAACTTTTTTATTTGGAGAGTAAAGTATAACAAACCATATATATTTGTAAACGGCAGGAAATTCTTTATTTAAAAGTGTCACCGAATTGATAATACGATGACAACTGTCAAAGTAGCGAGAGTCAACTTTTTTTTTGAAATGACACCATACCTATCTTTTGTTCAATTCGGATAGAGGGCATCTGAGTATCCTTTACAACTATACGCTTAGATAACAAAAAAAATGTATAAATCCATCATATGTGGCTACGAAAATTATGAGAATTAAACAAACTATTTCATTAAGTGTTTAATTCTTGAAGGTTATTTAAGAAATTCAAACATTCATTTAAAAAAAAGTTGCAACAAATAAAGATAAATAAGTCGATATTTTGGTAATTCCTCATGTTTCTATTCTATAGACATATCATTTTTTATAAAATAAACCGATTTATTAATTTTTTTTTCTTATCTAACGTATAGTTGTGATAAATATACGGATGTAGAAAAGGGTCCTTTATCCAAATTGAACAAAAAATAGGAATGGTGTCATTTGAGAAAAAAAGTTCACTATCGGTACCTTGACAGTTTTCATCGTATTGTCAATACGGTGACGCCATTAATTAGAGAATTTCCTGCTGTTTACAAATATATATAGTATCAGAGCTGGGCAGGATTCGAATCATTCAGGATTCGATTCCCGGATTCGAATCCTTTTAAAGGATTCAAAAGAGGTATTCGAATACTTTAGTGAAAACGGATTCGTTACATTTTTTTAAAAGGATTCGTATTCGAATCCAAACGTAGATGATTCGAATCCTTATAAAAGGATTCGAATTCTTATAAATGGATTCGAATCCTTATAAAAGGATTCGAATTCTTATAAAAGGATTCGAATCCTTATAAAAGGAATCGAATCCTTATAAAATTCGAATCCTGATACATGGATTCAAATCCTCCTAAATAATTCGAATCATCGCTATTAAGGCTGGGATTCGAATTCGATTAATTCAAATAGTTAAATATTCTAATATGAATATTTAAATCACTAAATTATTCATATTTGAATATAAATATTAAAATTTTCGAATAATTCAAATATTTGTGAATGCATATTTGGTTACTTAACCATGAAAAATATCCAACGTTAATATATATATTTTTAACTTCACTTGAAATCAGTGTTTTATACGCGTGGCGCATGAAGTAAAATTTCGAGTTTAGAAAAGCCCCGTGGAAATTTGTCTCGGGTCGCTGCGCGACCCTCGACAATTTTCTACGCGGGGCTTTTCTAAACTCGAAATTTTACTTCATGCTTAGTCTGGGAGTGGACAACACTCGTTCTTAGAAGTTTCAAATTGAAGGATTACTCTAGATTACTAAGTTTATTACCGTTTTACAAAGGCTACAGCTCAAAGGACCAACCATGGTCTTCGCAGAACGAAGGACTACAGGGAATCGAAGTTTTTTTACAAGAAAACAACGAATATCTTAAGGTTTACAGCATGGATAGGAAAGAAAACATCTAATTTTGAAAAAATATCGAAGTTGGGTTGGTTTTCAGTGCATTTTTAACTTCACTTTAAATCAGTGTTTCATACGCGTGGCGCATGAAGTAAAATTTCGAGTTTAGAAAAGCCCCGCGAAAATGTGTCTCGGGTCGCTGCGCGACCTTCGACAAATTTTCTACGCGGGGCTTTTCTAAACTCGAAATTTTACTTCATGCTTAGTCTGGGAGTAAACGACACTCGTTTGAATTTTAAATTTAACTCTTTTAAAAAATCGACGTATGTAATATAATAAATCATTCATTGAAATCATAGAAAAAGATGCAAAATTTTACCTAAAATTAACTTTTAGAGTTAACTTTATAATTTGTTCGGCTCTTAATGGGTGAATATTCTATTCCTAAAAAACCGTTTTTATTTAATATTAAAGTTGCATTTAATACAATAACAAACGGTGAATAAATCGACATAAATCTAGAAATATCAAAAATCAAGACAAATTTTCACGGGGCTTTTCTAAACTCGAAATTTTACTTCATGCGCCACGCGTATAAAACACTGATTTAAAGTGAAGTTAAAAACGCACTGAAAACCAACCCAACTTCGATATTTTTTCAAAATTGGATGTTTTCTTTCCCATCCATGCTGTAAACCTTCAGATATTCGCTGTTTTCTTGTAAATAAACTTCGATTCCCTGTAGTCCTTCGGTCTCCGAAGACCATGATTGGTCCTTCGAGCTGTAGCCTTTGTAAATTGGTAATAAACTTAGTAATCTAGAGTAATCCTTTAATTTGAAACTTCTAAGAACGAGTGTTGTCCACTCCCAGACTAAGCATGAAGTAAAATTTCGAGTTTAGAAAAGCCCCGCGTAGAAAATTTGTCGAGGGTCGCGCAGCGACCCAAGACAAATTTTCACGGGGCTTTTCTAAACTCGAAATTTTACTTTATGCGCCAGGCGTATAAAACACAGATTCAAAATGAAGTTCAATAATACATATATCATCATTAATTAAAATCATTATAAAGGGTCCGCCAATAAGCGCGCTCGATCTTCAAAATAAAATAAAGCAAGTTGTGTGAGAGGTATAAATGAAATTTATTTTTTGTTTGAAAGAGTATTCGAAGGCATTATGTATGGAAAATAATATCGTTCAAATGGCCACCTCGGCTTTGCTTGGTGGCGCGCATACGAGAAGTCCAATTTTCAATGACTCTGGCGCACAAATCGGGCTGTATTTCATCGATGGCGTGGCGTATGTTGACTTTGAGGTCATCAGTGTTTTGTGGTTGGTTTGCGTAGACCTGCGATTTAGGAAAACCCCACAAGAAATGGTCTAGTGGGGTTAAATCGCACGATCTCGGTGGTCAGTTGATGTCGCCTCCGCGCGAGATAACCATTCCTCCGAAGCGCTCCTGCAGAAGATCCATTGTGGCGCGCGCTGTGTGGCTCGTAGCGCCGTCCTGCTGAAACCACATATCCTCGACATCCATATTGTCTATTTCATGCCAGAAAAAGTTCGTTATCATGGATCTGTATCGTTCGCCGTTTACCGTGATGGCCACACCATCGTCGTTCTCGAAGAAATACGGCCCGATGATGCCTCCGGCCCAAAATCCACACCAAACAGTTACCTTTGCTGGGTGCATTGCGACCTGGTGGACCTCCTGTGGATTGTTCTCGGCCCAATAACGGCAATTCTGCTTGTTGACATTCCCATTTATCCAAAAATGTGCCTCATCGCTGAAGATGATTTTGCGACCAAACTCGGGGTCGACTTTCAACTGCTCTAAAGCCCAATCAGCGAAGATACGGCGCTGTCTATGGTCGTTTATTTTGAGCTCTTGTGTCAGCTGGATCTTGTACGGATGCATGCCCAAATCCAGATGCTAGATTCGGCGAAGTGATGTTTCCGAAAGGCTGAGTTCCTGTGCGCGACGTGAAATTGACTGTCGCGGATTTTCACGCACACTATCGCGCACAGCGGCGACATTCGCGGCAAATCGGACGTTTCGACGACGCGTCGGTGTTGGCTTATTGTTCACCGAACCGGTTGCCTCGAATTTGTGTATCAAACGACGGATAGTCGACTCAGCAGGACGACCAATTGCACCGTAACATTGGCGGAGCGCGCGGAACGTTGCCCGAACCGATGCATGATTTTCGTAATACATTTTAATGATTTGCACATGTTGCTCGCGGCTAAATTGGTTCATGGTAATTTGTGAAGATATACTGAATAATAACAACTAGGTTTGACAACTCTACCACAAACAACATGGCCGCCATCAGCTGTCAAAGATCGAGCGCGCTTATTGGCGGACCCTTTATAATCAGATATTTAGTCGGTAAATGAACATGTTTGTTAATAGAAACTGATGGAATAAAATATTACTGGTTGCAAATAATAGATTCAAATTTATTTTTAAAGGATTTGTATTCGTGATTCAAAAATGAGGATTCGAATCTTCGATTCGAATCATATTTTTCACTTACGAATCCTTTATTCGAGTATTCGTGATTCGAATCATATTAGGTGATTCGGATTCGTGATTCGAATCATGTTTTTGAGGATTCATCCCAGCTCTGTATAGTATGTTATACTTTACTATCAAAATAAATAAATTAGAAGGGGGTGGAACACTAAACTAAATCACCCTGTATATAGCAACTAATAAGGTACATCTTCATAACAATTTAATTAAATCACTTAACTTTGTTTTACCACTTTTTTTAAAAAAAGTGGTAAAACAAAGTTGTGTTTTGATTAAATTTTATAAAAATATGTCATTTATTCTAAATTAGTTTGTTTTGTTATGAGTTCCTCAAAACCAATCCCACTCAATATCACCCACATTAATAATTCATTTTTGCTGAAAGGGGTAATTTACATTTTTTTTAAATCATTTACATTTTCGTTTAATTTCTTCCCAAGAATTCTTCCTACACAAAGTTAGTGGTTTTTACATTTACAATTGAAATTCAGACTGACATCCAGACAATACTAATTAATGGTAACTTTTCGCTTTGGGATGATAAACCAACATCGTTAATTGTATATTTTGAAATTTGAATTTCTTGGCTTTAAGATTTGTATTTTTTATTTTCGTGATATATTTATGTGTATTTTGTGTTAGCTGTGTTCCCAATTGATCGAAAATTGAACGAAACGCGCTCGTGTTTCGCGTGAACCTTGAATTCCTGCCAAATGGATCTCGTAACTTTAAACGCTCCACCAGGCCACAGACTAATGCTTAAAAAATAGTATATATATATATATATATGTATTGGATAAATTTGCGTAAACATCGATCGAGTATTTAATGTTTTATATACTCGGAATAGAGTATCTTTAAAATCTTTAAAGCGCCAGCACGTCCGGTGTTTTTTTTTTTAATAACGTGCGAGCCGATCGATTTTTTTTCAGAGCCAACCGCAAAGGATAATATAAAAAGTGTTGGAATTCAAAATAGAAACAGTTTGAATTTTTACCGAATATTTTTTCGAAATAAAATGAAATAAAAAAACATAAGTAGCTTTCGGCGATATACAGTGTGTCCCAGACCACCCGTATCAGGCATTTTTTGAGAAAACTGCTAGTCATAGAGAGTTAGGATAAAAAAAATATTACCAAAGCCATATTAAAGAATCGAATAGTGATATTGTTTTTTTTTCCCAAAAAAGTTGGCATCCCTGAGATTTCGCTTAAAAATGTCAAAAACTCAAGATTTTTAAACGGAATGATCGATCAAAAGTGGTATCATTCAAAAGGTCTTTGAAAAATGAGTAACTTTTGTAGGAAAAATATTTTTGTAACTGGCGTTTGTTTTGAGTAATTTTGGATTGAAGTTACCAAATATTAATATCTCATGGCTACCTTATTTTAAAAGTAGATGTTTAGGGCCACTGGTATTAGGACCAGACTAGTTCAACAGTGTTTAGAAGTAAATAGAAAATAGTTTGAACCAGTGCTGTGAACTCTGAGTCAGAGTTAGAGTCGAAACTGCGGGGTCGGAATTTAAGTATTTTTGTGATGAGAAAATCGGAGCCGTGGAGTTGAACATTTCATATAATTCCGACTCCGATTTTAAATATAATTGTGCTAGACATATTTTGTCTTTTTTCTAAAATTTTAACCTAAATAGAGTTTTAAATGACAATGGAAATTTACGTAATTTGCATATGAGAGAAAACCAAAATTTCGATATTTTTTCCACAAAAAAAACCATAAGATTGCAATTATGCAGATGTTGTAACTTTTAAACATTAATTTGTATTGCAAAACATGCATTATTAAGGAAAGTTTGAAAATGTTTACATGATTCGAAGCAGCAGTCGAAGTTGGCGTAGGATTTTCGAAAAATGGAGGAGTTGGAGTCGGAGTCGAATATTTCTCTAGCGACTGACATGACATTTGAAACTCAATATTTTAAAATGAGTTAACCATAAAAAATTAAAATGTAATAACTTTAATCAGATATTACTCAAAATCGATGCCAGTAAGAAAATTATGTTTCCTACAAAAGTTGCTTATTTTTTAAAGACCTTATTAATAATACTACTTTTGACCTATCGTGCCATATAAAAATATGGAGTTACTGACATTTAAGACAACTTTTAGGGATGCCAACCTTTTTGCGAAAAAACAATATCACCATTCGATTCTTTAATACGGCTTTTGTTATCAATTTTTTTGTCCCAACTCTCTAGAACTAGCCGTTTTCTCAAAAAAGGCTGATACGGGTGGTCTGGGACACCCTATATATCATCAGATATCTATCACGATATTTATCATGAATTACGTCTTGCTTTTTTATTACAGAATTTTATAATTATAAATGATTTATATTCTATAATGTATCATTTGTTCGAAAAATAAAGTTTATATTTATTATTATTATTTATAAACTCCGATATACACTCAAGTGCATAGAAATCGGTCCACCCATTCTTTTTTAGTTTTTAAATGAAATCGCTGTTGCAATACTACAAACAAAACGTTTGGTATTTTACGATAAAAAAGACTATGAAATATACATTGGACGGTAGATCGGCTAACATTAAACATTCTGGCCACATACTACTGGCTTCGCCAATCTTCCAAAAAGAGCTACAGCTTTTGTAGAATCTACAGCACTTAAAACCATGATAAACACAGCAACCTTTAGTGAGTTAATTCCCGCATCCACTGAAGATCAAAACAAAAAACATAAACAGTGGAAGAACATAGACATCTTGATACTTTATGCATAATGCCGAATGAAGAGCATATCTTTGATTTTCATTTGTGATGATTATTGTTTATTAAATAAACTGATAAGTACCATATGCTGTTTTTTTTCTATACCCTGATAGTCTAATTTATCGTAAAATACCAAAAGTTTTATTCGCAGTATTGTAAGAGTAATGCTATTATCAAAATATAAAAAATAAATAATGGGTGGGCCGTTTTCTTTGCACATAAGTGTATATCATAGATATTAATGTGTATTTGAACTTCACACTAAATCAGTGTTTTATACGCGTGGCGCATGAAGTAAAATTTCGAGTTTAGAAAAGCCCAGAAAATTTGTCTCGGGTCGCTGCGCGACCCGAGACAAATTTTCACGGGGCTTTTCTAAACTCGAAATTTTACTTCATGCTTAGTCTGGTATTGGAAACACTCGTTTAAGAAAATTCATCATATGCTATTAATTTTCTATGTATTTGATGACATTTACCCATAACATTTTCTCGTTAAGATAAAATTAAACTTTTGTAGAAACATTGGAAAGGAAGCAAACTAACTAACTTACTAGGTAATTTATTGTAAAAACGCAAAAACAAGTGATAAACACCTTTTTCGGTAATTGCTAATATACAGTGTGTATCAGCCAATTGGAATAAATTCGATAATAAATAAATGGGGGCGTGTTCGAAAAAACGAACGGACACGTTGATTGGTATTTTTAGTTCCGCATTTCTTTCAACAAAAACTTTTTATACAGGGTGTGTCATGTAACAGTGGCCAATACCAACTTTCTTATTTTAAATAAAACACCCTGTTTATTATTCAATTTTTGGATTCTTCAGAAAATTCTAGACATATTTCATGTACCTATCTTGAACTGTTTCGGAAATATGAAGTGTTTTCAGATTTTTTTTCAGAGAATTTGAACATCTACTACATTGACATTAATGGTTTTTTTGTTTTTTACATTATTAAGAAATAAACAGTATTACTTATTAGTTTTTGAGTGTGTTGTATCGAATTTCTGTAATCAACCCTGGGGTCGCGGGTTCGAGTCCCGCCGGGTGGGGTCATTTTAAAGTACAAAATGATTCCACCTGGGTCCATGGATGTGTGTGAATATGTTTGTGACGTCTAAATATAGTTAAATACACAATATAAAGGTGGAATAGTCTGGGTCCGATATCCAGTAATGTATATACAAAAATTATAATAATTTTTTTTTATTAATGTTAATTTTTGCAATAAATCTGAAAACACTTAAATATTTCCGTTGAAAATAGGTATAGGACATTGTACTTGAAATATGTCTAGAATTTTCTGAAGAATCCAAAATATTAATAATATACAGGATGCTTCATTTAAAATAAGAAAGTTGGTATTGGCTACTGTTACATGCCACACCCTGTATGAATAGTTTTTGTTGAAAGAAAATGCGCAACTAAACATACCAATCGACGTGTCCGAGCGTTTTTTCGAACACGCCCTCATTTATTTATTATCCAATTTAGTTTCCATTTGGCTGATACACACTGTATGAATATGATACATTAGAGTCCCCTCGTTTCTGGTTTAATATTTATGTTTGGAGCAAACGCTGTTTTATGTTTAACGTATTCCTAATTAGAAAGAAAAAGCGGGCGATAACGAGCCAAAAATTAAAACGGCACGATTTCCAAATTTGGGAGTTCGCGGAATGGCTATCGTTTTATTCAATTCGTTGTTGTTGTTTTTTTTTTGCTATTTGGCACTTCCTTATCGAGCTGGATTTTCTTCAACTTTTTCTAATGCGATTTTTTAGAGGACACGCACGTTAAATTAGATTCCTCCTCGTCGCCAAAGAAATCCTCGCGCTGAATATTAATTTCTCATGAACATACTTTTCTTTCTAATATTTGCTTAATTCTAATAAAAATAATCTGCGCTTTATTAATTATTTTTTGCAAAGATGGATTTCTTTAAAAGCAACTGAAAACGGGTGCGGGACGCCGGTAACACAACATTTAATTTTCCTTTAAACTCTCGCGGCAGGTACAAATAACTCCATCTAAGACGAATGAATCTCTTCCCAAATCCGGACACAACACGAATAATTGCAATTACGCAATCCTCGTAATACAACTTGTTTTGATCAATACAACACTTGATTTTCTTGTCGTTTTAAATGGCGTTTTAGCGATGATCTCAATTATATTTCAATAATCGATTTTTTTTTTATTGACGCATTTTAACCCTTTCGGCCCTGATGGAAATTTGGTAAACATACTGGGATCTTTTCTTATAAATATATTTACATGTATGCATGGGATGTAACATTTCTGATTATAGTCTGTTTTTCAAAATAGTTTAATTTAAAGTCTTAAACGAGTGTTCTCCACTCTCATGAAGTAAAATTTCGAGTCTAGAAAAGCCTAACAATTTGGTTTGTAATAACAAATTTTAACCACCAAACCTGGCCATTGTGTCATTTCGATTATATTCATTCTTCTAATACTTCGTTTTTGAGTAAAACTTAAGGTTAGTCTAATTTTCTTATTTCTCATAAACATTAATCCTTTCTTTAATTTGGTTGGCGTTCACTTTGCGGTACATCTTCATAACAATTTAATTAAAACAATTAATTTTGATTTACCACTTTTATTTAACGTGTCACTGACTATAGTTTGATAAAGACTAGCTTGTAGTCGAAACTATAGTCACTGAAAAGTAAAATAAAAGTGCTAAAACAAAGTTAAGTGTTTTAAATAAATTATTAATCCTTTGATTATTAAAAATTGGAGAATAAGCTTAAATTACATACAGGAAGTTTTTTTTAAAGTATACGTTTTCAAAGTTCAGCTTATTTTTAAACCATAAGATATTCGTTGTTGTTTTTTTAATGAGTTCAATTTGAAGCTTTAAATTAGTGTTTTCCACTCCCAGACTAAGCATGAAGTAAAATTTCGAGTTTAGAAAAGCCCCGTGAAAATTTGTCGAGGGTCGCGCAGCGACCCGAGACAAATTTTCGGGGCTTTTCTAAACTCGAAATTTTACTTCATGCGCCACGCGTATACAACACAGATTTTAAGTGAAGTTCGAATACACATGAATTTCACAATATCTTAGTGTTTTATACGCGTGGCGCATGAAGTAACATTTCGAGTTTAGAAAAGCCAGAAAATTTGGTTTGGTCGCATTTTTTTTTAAGTATACATATCTCAATATACTATATACGCTGTAAATCTTTTCGTTGTTTCGTTGTTTTTACAAATATATCAAATTGAACGTTTAAACGAGTGTTTTCCACTCCCAGATTAAGTATGAAGTAAAATTTCGAGTTTAGAAAAGCCCCGCGTAGAAAATTTTCACGGGGCTTTTCTAAACTCGAAATATTACTTTATGTTTAATCTGGGAGTGGAAAACACTCGTTTAAACGTTCAATTTGATAAATTTGTAAAAACAACGAAACAACGAAAAGATTTACAGCGTATACAGTATATTGAGATATGCATACTTAAAAGAAAAACTCTTTATATATCTGAAATAGTAATAAATAATATGCAGTGTACTAAACATTTTTTGGCCACTAGAAAAAAATCCAGGGCTGAAAGGGTTAAGATTCGATACATTCATCGATTATTTTTTGCTAATGAAGTGAACTGAAACAAATATTATTCTTGTGTCAATTGAAACATTGGGTACCTATGTTTGTTTGTAGATTTAGACAAGATAAGATAAGTATGGTGAACTTATCTTATCTTATCTAAATCCACGAGAAAACATAGGTACCCAATGTTTCAATTGACACAATTTTCCACACACACTGAAAAAATCCAATTATGCTCCGTTTTAAAATGATTGCGTGCGAGCTTTTTTCCTCCGTTTTTTTAGACATGTAAATTTAGAGTGGACTTGCAAATTGATTTTTTTCACGTGCGTGAGCGGCCATGCTTGTCAATTAGTCGAAATTGAAATTTTGCGGATCGCAAAAAATTCTACATTCCGTGATTAATGCGGACGCCACAAAAAAAGAACACTCCGATTAATATGAATCACGAATCAATTGATTTGTTTGTCACACACACACAGACAAGTTCGCGAGATTGATTTGTTTTTAATATTAAATTGAACGCTTATTAAAATAATTATCAGAATTAATGAAAAAAAAAACTGGAATTAGCGTGGATTAGTGGCATAACCAGGATTTCGTCTTAAGGAGACCCAACCCATTACAAATCAAATACAATGAAGTTTTTAAAAAAAGTGTCTAAATTAGTGAAATTGTGCACTTATTTATTTAAAAATTGACAAAGTTTAACTCTTTGTCAATTCAACAACAATAGACAATAATTCAATTAACATTTCTATATTAGAATTAATCAAATTCACTGCTAATACTTTAATATTATGTAATAAAGCCAGAAGAAGTTAAAATAGGAATCATCGATTTATAAACTCGAAAAATAGCACTCTCTTAATACCTTTTTCCTGTTTTTCTTTTTTTTAATAATATTCAATGAATGTTTTGATATATGTTACAATAATTCAAACAAATTTGATCGTGTTTCAGTTTAGTTACATTATTATAGTCTTTGTAAGACTAACTTGTTGTAGATTGCGAAAAGAATCGCACTTTTAATGTTTGAGGTATTCTGCAACGAAGAATTGGCAATTTCATTTATATTTATGTTTGAACAGTAATGTGACCGCCAGTCTAAGGTGTTGTTTAGAGGGAATGGCAAAGCTATACTGATAAGAGATAAATCTCGAAACGCGTCTATAGATGGCCTGAATAATTTTACCCAAATTGTTACATTTGCAGTAGGTTACTGTATGTAACAGCAAACACTTATTGTATAATTCAATGTCCGTCGGGGTATTAGCTCGGGACGTAGTTGTTTCAATTAGTGTTTGATATAGTCTTTGTAAGACTTACTTGTTGTAGATTGCGAAAAGAATCGCACTTTTAATGTTTGAAGTATTCTGCAACCAAGAATTGGCAATTTCATCTATATTTAGTTACATTTTAGCAGGGTTTGGAAATATCATGATATTTATAAAAATATCGGATATACAGGGTGGCTGATTTTTTAGTGTTCAGCTTATACCGGGTGTTGACTTGGCGGACGCAACATGGGAAATCTCATGTAAATTTTGAAATGTTCAAATTTTGGCTTCCCTATTTATTTTGGAAACAAAATGTATTTATTTTTTTGTAGAGGGAAATATTCTGAATTCATTTGTGTTAACGTTTATCACTGTAATTTTCTCTAAATTAAGATAAATATGAAAAAGTAATGTGATTTTATAAAAATAATGACATGCCATGGAATTGAAACAAAAATTGCGGATTTCAAAATAGCAAAGGATATCGCTGTCACTTGATTAAAGTAAACACTACACAAGAAAAAATCCTCTTAATTAAGTGGTATTATGCAGCCCACAGTTATCAGAATGTTCGCGATATGTTTTCTGTCTTTAATCAATTGACAGCAATATCTTGTGCCATTTTGACATCCGCAATTGTTGTTTCAATTCCATAGTATGCCATTATTTTTTTTAAATCACATTACTTTTTTTAATTATTTTAACTTAGAGAAACGTAAAGTGTTAGGTGTGAACACTAATAAATTTAGAATTGTTCCCTCTGCAAAAAAGTTAAATACATTTTGTCTCTAAAATAAATAGGGGAGCCAATATTTAAACACTTCAAAATTAACATGCGATTTCCTATGTTGCGTTCGCTAAGTCTACACCCGGTATCTGATAAAATATCAAAGATACAGAAAAATGTTTGATATGAAACTTATCATATGCAACGTGATCTACAAGATGGTACACATTATTTGTTTCCAAGGCCTACACATTTTCTGAAAAAATGTCAGCAGTTATTTTTTTATATGGAATGCCCTGTATATGCTTTGAGTATCAGATCCTTAGATATATTCTCTTTAAAATGATTTATCAGAAGTACCACTTAGCTTGTAATTATGCCTAATAATGGAATTATTGTAGTCATGTGATATTGTTTCATTTATTGTAATTGCTTGCTAAATTTGCTTATTTTAGCAAATACTTATCCCATTTGACAGTTAAAAGCTTTTATTGGTGTAATTGTACAGTCGACGCAACCCAAATGTGAATGCTCGTTGGTCGTCATGGTATTTGTTACTGAAATTCATTCCTGTAATTCTGGCTTTGGCCAGTGGTATTCCATAGAGAGAGGAGAATATACATATTTGACAATAATTTTTGAGAGCTGTCAAATTTATTTGCGACGAACGACTATGATGCAAAGTGTAAATTACACTTACTTATTTAAGAAAAATAAACAATGTTTAAAACTTTGATGTACTGTGCTATCAACAGATTTTCATTTTTTTTTTTAAATAATTCGTTAAGTAAAATGGTACTTGTGATACATCATTGTAAAGAGAATTTCACTAAGAATTTGATTCTCAAAAATATTCAGGGCATCCCATTTAAAAAAAAAATATATGTTGACTTTTTTTGTAAAATAGGTTGGCCATGGACAAACAATATTTGTTCCATCTTATAGATCACGTTGCATATGATAAGTTTCCTATTAACCATTTTTTTGTATCTTCAATATTTTAGCAGATATAAGCTGGACATTAAAGAATCAACCACCCTGTATATATCGATATTTATCCGATATACAGAGAGTTTTATGTAACACCGAACATATTCATAAAGATAATTTTTGTTTTAAGTATACATAATGCATACGTCGTACATTTTCCGACGCTCGGTTAAAAGAATTTAATTTGAAGCTTTAAACGAGTGTTTTCCATTCCTAGGCTAAGGACGAAGTAAAATTTCGAGTTTAGAAGAGCCTGAAAATTTGGTTTGGTCGCGTAGCGCGAAGCGCGGAGCGGCCAAACCAAATTTTCAGGCTTTTCTAAACTCGAAATTTTACTTCATGCGCCACCGGTACACAACACTGATTCAATGTAAGGTTTAGCGGTGTGTTTTAAACTTCGTAATATGTCAGTGTTTTGTACCGGTGACGCATGAAGTAAAATTTCGAGTTTAGAAAAGCCTGAAAATTTGGTTTGGCCGCTCCGCGCTTCGCGCTACGCGACTAAACCAAATTTTCAGGCTTTTCTAAACTCGAAATTTTACTTCATGCTTAGCCTGGGAGTGGAAAACACTCGTTTAGAGCTTCAAATTAAATTATTTTAATAAACCGAGCGTCGGAAAATGTAGGACGTATGCATATGTATACTTAAAAGAAAAATTCTCTTTATGAAAATGTTCGGTGTTACATAAAACTCTCTGTATATCAACTGCTTGATAAGTATTCTTGTCCATAAATATGAATATTTATATTATTTATGAAATATACAGACAGATTGTTTTTAAGTAAACTTGTCACAAGTTACAGCGTATATGCTTTAAATCTTCAAATATTCTTTTTTTTTTAAAGAGTTTAATTGAAAGCTTAAAACGGGTGTTTTCCACTCCCAGATTAAGCATGAAGTAAAATTTCGAGTTTAGAAAAGCCTGATAGTTTGGTTTGGTCGCTCCGCGAAGCGGAGCGGCCAAACCAAACTTTGAGGCTTTTCTGAACTCGAAATTTTACTTCATGCGCCACGCGCATAAAACTCTGATTTCAAGTGAAGTTTAAAATATACTACTATAGCAGTATGCTAAACACGTCTATTCTGAACTTCACATTAAATCAGTGTTTAATACGCGTGGCGCATGAAGTAAAATTTCGAGTTTAGAACAGCCTGAGAATTTGGTTTGGTCGCTCCGCTTCGCGGACCGACCAAACCAAATTCTCAAGCTTTTCTAAACCAGAAATTTTACTTCATGCTTAGTCTGGGAGTGGATAACACTCGTTTAAAACTTCAACTTTGACTTTTTAAAAAAAACAACGAATGTCGGAAAATTTACTTCGAATGCGTAAGTATACTTGAAAGAAAAAGTCCCTGTATAATACACGTACTTTATTTATATTATTTTCAATTACTACAAAAAAAACAAAAATTTATTTATTTATTTACAAAATATTAAGAAATATAACATTTATGCTGCTTTTAAATTGTAAAAATACTTAGCAATCTTAGCATATTAGGTTAATTTATGGCTCATCGTCAAAAGAATCTATATGTTTGATTCAGAAATTGGAGCAAATTGCGATCTTTAAAATATTTCACAATTTAATTATTTAAATTTTAATTTCCCAATCTATTTCTTTCTTTTGATTGCTCTAAGCAGTCTAAGCCAAACGATGAAAAATGTCTCTCGAATTCCGCTTTTGTTGCAATAACTGTTAGCAATTTATTAATTAATTAAAAAAACGGGGAATATCCGCAACGTGCAATCTAATGGTTTTGTGCATTATATTCCATAAATATCCATGATATATATCGTAGTTTATAAATATCGATACATATCATGATAAATATCGTGATAGATATCTTATGACATATATCGCCTGAAGCCTGCATTTTGGGATTCCTCAAGGAACCCACTCTAGGCCAATACTAGTTAAACTTTTAATGATTAAACGACTGTTTCCACTCCTTGATTGAGCACGAAGTAAAATTTCGAGTTTAGAAAAGCCTGAAAATTTGGATTTGCCGGGGCCCGCGAGCGTAGCGAGTCGCGCCCCGGCAAATCCAAATTTTCAGGCTTTTCTAAACTCAAAATTTTACTTTATGCGCCAGGCGTATAAAACACTGATTTAATGCAAAGTTCAAAATATACTACATTAAATGTATACAGTTGAATCTAGGATGAAGTGGGTTTGTAAAGTGTATCTTCGCCTTCCTTTCGTATCCTTCTCACTTAACAACCTGGAATGCTACTTAAGGGCAGATCGCCCTTTACGTTTACTTTTACAGGAAGTTAAAGTTTATTAAGTTGTTTTTGTTGTATATTTACTACCATTATTTAGGAATAAATTATGTTCTATTTGTAATACAAAAAATAATGTTCATTCTTTTACGCAACCCTCGCTAACGCCCCCTTAGTTGCGCCCCTGGTGTAGATTGCATGAATCCATTGGATTCAATTTGACTAATGTAAAACGTAACACATTGTTTTGTTTCATATTTTTATTTTCAGATGCATGACACGTGTTTTGATCATTTTCAAAGTTAAACTGGATCGTTTATTGATTTCATTATAATAAAAAAAAATTAATAAATCCGTCCAATTGCATAGGAGTTATTTATAAATAATTGAATCGATTCGGAGAATGCATGAATGTTCTTGTGTTATCAAACTGGACTTCAAAGTTTAAAGAGATAAAGTTCAAGTGGGGCATAAAAGTGCCCCGCTCGTTAAATTTGTGCTTCACTCGGTTTTATTTTATAATTGATTAATAATTGGATTGGATGAGTAGAAATTGCGAATATTAAATATTACAAAAAATGTTCAATAATAAAAAAAATCTCTAGAGTGCCATGAAAAATATTGTAGGTTGGCAACTCTGAAACTATATATTATAATGATTATATCTGACGTTTTGTAAGTCACTTCCTAACGCCTGTAGCCAACTTAAATTAAAAAAAAAAGAATAAATCTTGGCACTAGAGGTTTTTTTTTATTGAACATACTATTTATTAATTAAAATAAAATCACTTAATTAGTTTTTATTGTAATTGTTTATTTCGACTAGTTTTAGCTTCTATTCATCTAGTCGAAAATAGTTGGAATTAGTTTATTTTTTGTAATAGTTTATTTTGACTAGTTTTAACTTATAAAAACGAATTAAAATTAATATCGACTTGCTGCAAACATTTAGTCTCATTGAGACAAGTCTCCAAATATTCATTCAAACAAATACTTCTCGAGCTAATAGCCCGACAGATAGTGAATTATACAATGACGTCTTAAAAAATTAAACAAATCATGTGATTTTGTAAGATAAATGAAATTAAAAAGAAAATTGAGTTTTCCGATAGTTTGCAGAATATTTACAAAATATAAAAACGAATTAAAATTAATATCGACTTTCTGCAAACATTTAGTCTTATTGAGACAAGTCTCCAAATATTCATTGAAACAACTACTTCTCGAGCTAATACCCCGACAGATATTGACTTATACAATGAATATTTGAGTTACACGACATATATTTATATCATATATTTATTTCTTTGTCTAATATTGTAAAATTAAACAATGAAGGACCAATAAACAATTTGATTTGATTTGATTTGATTTACTGTTCTATAAATAAAATTGGAAATACTTAGTAGTAAAATTTAAACAAATATTAAAAATGAGATTATTTACGCCATTTACTGGTATTTTTTGTCTTACTGAGATTAATTCAACGTAATGAAAATATCGAATTTTTAATATTTAATTTTGTTTAATATTTAATTATGTTTTACCAATTAATCTATCAAAGAGAAATATGTTAAAGAGATAAGTTTATTTTTTCGCTTGACGAATAATTATTTGATTACGATCTAAATTAACAACGTACTGAATGTATTGGCTGTTGGTTTGTTGAAAACCACGTGCAATTGATCAATAAGCCGGGGTGGGCAAAAAATAGATGTAATACGTTGGAAGCCGTCCAAAAAATCTCCTGTTGCAACACACGAGTCCTCTTTTTTTTCCGGGGCGTAATAAATAAATCGCGATCGATGGATGAACGAACGAACCGCGGGTAAGACGGTGTATATTCGGGGCATGACACTTTTGATGAAAATAGAACCGGAAACTGTGTTTCTGAAGAAATCGCAAAGAAAACATTGGCGCTCGCTCTTGCAAGACAATTTTTTTTTCAATTTTTTAATTTTCGATAAACTTATACGTTGATTTAATAAACAGAAAACACTTGGTTAAATTTCAGTAATATTTTGGTTTTTTATTCCAACTAGTTTCGACTTTGAGTCATTCTCAAGGAGTACAGGAAATTACATTTTTGCAAACATTATATACAAGAGAGAGGTCAATTTAAATTTTAAGGTTAGGCAATAAGGGCTGTCATGATGGGTGAGCTCCACAGATCTTCGATGTCATTAACCATTGGTTTTCCAATACGTGTTTTGACAAACTTGTGACAAAATGACAAAAACTGATTTTGCAGCGCTTTCTAAACAAATTAGTGTTGAAAAAGCGTTGTATCGAATGGGGACAAAAAATATATAAAACTAAGTAAAAAGTTTTGCTTCATCTCACGTTTTGCAACTGAAAAAATATGTCAGCTTTTGCAGTCGACAAATTTATCAGGTTTTAAATTCGACAGGGTTTTTCAAACTTAATTTTGAAAGGTTTACAATGAGTTTTAAAGATCAATTTATTTCTGCAATTGTAACATAAAACGAGTAGAATCCAGGGATACCAAAACATCAAAATCAAAAAAAGCGTAGGGCTGGTTTTGCATCTTTGCGAGTGTGGCATTGTGGTTTTTGATTTTTTTTTTCCGATAACCGAAGTTAATATAAGCGAGCGTGGCATTGCGAAAATCTGACTTGGAAAACTTTACAATGTCTTCGGGTTTAATCGAAAATGAATTATTGTCCGGTCGCGCCCATCCAGGCAAATAAATCAGAGCGATTTAATAAAATATGTGTTAACAATATTAATTTATGCTAAAATGGATCGTAAATCAATCAGCTCAATAACGAGGAGGCTTACATAAATTATCATCGATTGGATTATACAATGATGAAGCAGTTAATACTACCATCAAGGTTTAGAAAATAATAATAATAACAATCTTTATTGTCCAACAGATATACCATAAAAAGACAAATAACAAAAAGTATATACAATTCATAAACTAAATAACAATAAATATTAAGTAAATATACTTAATAACCGCATTAGAAACAATATATTCCCATTAATAAAATCAAAATCTTTTCACAAAAAAGCCGTTACAGAAAAATATCCTTAGATATGAGATTTGCATTATGGCACATATGCGTAATGGGCGCTCTTAGTAACACATTTGTATTTGCCATAGGTATAAAAACGTGGTGTTATGTCGCGATACAAGACGGGTATATTGATTGTTACCATAGATCAGTGATGGGGAAACTACGGCCCGCGGGCCAAGTCCGGCCCGCGGAAAGGTTTAATCCGGCCCGTTTAAGAGTGCCGTCGTGAGAATGTTTGAACGCGTTCTTACTTCGTAATGTGACGACCCGCATAAAAACTACCTACCTACGATTAAGCATTATTCTTTGGCCCGCTACGATTGTCTGGTTATTACAAATGGCCCGTCTTAAAAAAAGTTTCCCCACCACTGCCATAGATAGTAATTGAATTCAATCAATATCATTGGCAATTAACTTGCGTAGCCCTATCAACTATATAAAAATCAGGGTTGTTATGTTTAAAACACTTTGTTTTAAAACAGTGTTTTAAACATCTTTAAAAACAGCCGTCGTGTTTTAAACGGTTTTGTTTTAATCATGTTTTAAATCTTAAATTTGTTCAAAACATGTTTTAAACGTTAAATTTGTCTAAAACGTTTCTTTTATTATTTTAAATTTGCTAAGTTATATTTTATACTACTTCATTGAGATTTTTTGTTTACATTTTTAAATTTTAACTAAATCGTTGAAGATATTTTGATTACAATAAAATATCAAATATGTGTGCATAAATATGATTTTAAATACATGGAATTTTTCTTTCAGGTATATATATATATATATATATATATATATATATATATATATATATACCGTGCGTTTTATTTAAGTATGGCTATAGAAATTTACTTGGTAAAAATTGTACCCCATGTTAACCTTTGTTGTCGTAAGAATTTGAAACAATATTTTGTTTTTATTAATAAATCAAACACTTTTCTACGAAATGTTCGTTGTTAGAAGGACATAAACATGTTAGAATTTTTATTTTAGCTCTCAAGTTTAGCAAAACATATACTTACATTATGACATTTTTGTCTAGTTGATTTTTTGGTTAATTTATTTGTATTATTAATTTCAATTTTGAAAAATAAAGAAATCTATAATATTCATGTCCTTCTAGTATTGTACATTTCATAGAAAAAAATGTTGACTTATCAATAAAACCAAAAAAATGTTTGAAATTTGTACGACAACAAAAGTTTACAAGGGGTAAATATTTTACCATGTAACTCCCTATGGCCATACTTAAATAAAACGCACGGTATATACATACACTGTTAATTTTACGACGTTCGTTGTTTTTAAAATATTTCAATTTGAATTTTTAAACGAGGGTTGTCCACTCCCAGACTAAGCATGAAGTAAAATTTCGAGTTTAGAAAAGCCTGAAAATTTAGATTGGCCGCGTAGCGAAGTGGAGCGGCCAATCCAAATTAGGCTTTTCTAAACTCGAAATTTTACTTCATGTGCTACACGTATATAACACTGAAATGTCGCAAAGTTTAAAATATACGGCTTCAGCAATCCAATATGAAGATGTGGATAAAACGTGAGTCAAATTGCTTAAAACAGTGATTATAGGCAAGCAAATAACTCTAACGTATATTAGGTTGCCTATAATCGTTATGTATGCGTGTGTTTTTTTAACTTCACTGTAAATCAGTGTTTTTAAGCGTGGCGCATGAAGTAAAATTTCGAGTTTAGAAAAGCCTAATTTGGATTGGCCGCTCCGCTTCGCTACGCGGCCAATCCAAATTCTTAGGCTTTTCTAAACTCGAAATTTTACTTCATGCTTAGCCTGGGAGTGGAAAACACTCGTTAAAAGCCTCAAATTATGTTCTGTTCCGTTTTATGCGTACACGTTTTTAATTGTTAATGTTTTAAACGCTGTTTCAATGAAAAAAACCTTTTTTTTAACAACCCTGATAAAAATATTTTTTTATGGAGGACATGATTTTTGTACAAGGTAATGTAAAGACGGATCAGATAATTTTCTTTTGTAAGTAAAAAAACACATACAGGGAATTATTAGCTTTTTTTAAATAAATTCCTAACCGTTTACTGCGTATACATAGGGCTATGTATACCTAATAGCCCTATATATATGCAGTAAATGGTTAGGCATTTATAAAAAACAGCGTACAATTTATAACTTATAACCCGTGTTGCCATATTTGAAGAAATTACCTCAATATGAAGAATTTTAGCCATAAATAATAACCAATGTAGAAAAGAAGAATATTTTTACATGTTTGAAAATTTTGTGTTATTATTGAGATGAATAAAGTGTTTTCAAAACTTCCCACTAAATCGGTGTTTAATACGCTTCGCGGAGCGACTAATCCAAATTTTCAGGCTTTCCTAAACTCGAAATATTTACTTCATGCCTAATCAAGGAGTGGAAAACACTCGTTCTAATATTATTGCTTACTTAAATTAATACAAAGATATGTAAGTGCGAAATCAAAGTAAATATTAACTTAATTTTGTTTTAAATTTAATATTAATATTTAGTTGATCTAGAGAAAATCGCCATAACATTCAGTGAGTTTAGACTAGGGGTCGGCCAAGGCCGTAGCCAGAGGGGGGGATATGGGGGTTCAACCACCCCCTCCCCCGATTTTTGTATGTAAAAGCGGCCCTGAAAGAGCAAAAACAATATGTTTACCAGTAAAAAAAGCCCTTCGAAATGTTTATAACCCCTCCCCCCCCCATATGTTTTTTTCTAGTTACGGTCTTGGAGTCGGCAATATTTTTGGTGCTAAGAGTCATTTTTTATAAAATGTTAAAATCAAATTTTCCATAGAGCCGTAATAGATAAAAAAAGGTATGAACATTATCAACATTATTTTAATACAACAAACCAATATTGAATACAAAAAGAATTAATAAGAAAGTTTCACTAAAAAAAGCAAGTACCAATCTGCACAGTTAAAATAAATACGAGTGTAAGTTCATCACTTCATGTCAAAATTGAAAAATATTTATTTATTTATTTTTTTATTCATTCAACGGAGTCATTTAAAAAATACATAATATTGTACAACTAAAAATTTAAAATTACACATTAAAACATAATTAAATATACATTAAAAGTGCGATTCTTTTCGCAATCTACAACAAATTAGTCTTACAAAGACTATATCAAACACTCATTGAAACAACTACTTCCCGAGCCAATACCCCGACGGACATTGAATTATACAAGTGTTTGCTGTTACATACAGCAACCTACTGTAAATGTAACAATTTGGGTCAAATTGTTCAGGCCATCTATAGACGCGTTTTGAGATTTATCTCTCATCAGTATAGCTTTGCCATTTCCTCTAAACAATTTGACACCTTAGACTGGCGGTCACGTTACCGTTCAAACATAAGTATAATTGAAATTGCCAATTCTTGGTTGCAGAATTCTTCAAACATTAGAAGTGCGATTCTTTTCGCAATCTACAACAAATTAGTCTTACAAAGACTATATCAAACACTCATTGAAACAACTACTTCCCGAGCCAATACCCCGACGGACATTGAATTATACAAGTGTTTGCTGTTACATACAGTAACCTACTGTAAATGTAACAATTTGGGTCAAATTGTTCAGGCCATCTATAGACGCGTTTTGAGATTTATCTCTCATCAGTATAGCTTTGCCATTTCCTCTAAACAATTTGACACCTTAGACTGGCGGTCACGTTACCGTTCAAACATAAGTATAATTGAAATTGCCAATTCTTGGTCGTAGAATACTTCAAACAGTAGGTTACTGTGTTACAGTGTTTGCTGTTACATACAGTAACCTACTGTAATTTACAGTAGGTTACTGTATGTACCAGCAAACACTTGTTGTATAATTCAATGTCCGTCGGGGTATTGGCTCGGGATGTAGTTGTTTCAATGAGTGTTTGATAAAGTCTTTATAAGACTAATTTGTTGTAGATTGCGAAAAGAATCGCACTTTTAATGTTTGAAGTATTCTGCAACCAAGAATTGGCAATTTCAATTATACTTATAATTAAATATGTCAAAATAGTCGAATATTTTCGAAATCCGTGAGAATTGATAAAAATGGTTTTAAATAGTAAAACAAAATAATTACAATTTGGGAGTTTTATATCGGAAATTGTCAGAAAAACGCAAAGAAATTGTTGAAGGTAAATATAGAGATTATAACAAATCGGGATTGGAATTATTCGAATGTCAAAATCGTGCCAATGGAAAGAAATTACAGCACGTATCTCGCTTGTTTTTAAACACATTTCAATTCTGATAATTGCATTCGATTCCCCACGAAAATATTATTTTAAGTTTGATGTGAAGAAGACACTTAACTTTTTTATACCACTTTAATTTTACTTTTGTGACTAGTTTCAATTACACGGTAATCATTGTCAAACTAAGACTTAGTTTGACAATGATTACCGTGCAATTGAAACTAGCCACAAAAGTAAAATAAAAGTGGCATAAAAAAGTTAAGTGTTTTCTTTATATCAACTTGAAAATTTACCACGAAGTGAACGCCTCCAAGATTTAAGTTATTTTAAGTTTTTACTTATTACTCTAATTGGATTTTTTTGCCTGTTGGGTAATATATTTTTATATATATTTGCGTTTGTGAGTATAAAAATGGACTATGCATTTTTAATAATAATTATAATAACCTTTTTATTATTATTAAAAATGCATAGTCCATTTGTATACTCACAAGCGCATATATATACAAATATGAATTCTAGTTGCGATAGTTTACTTGTTTTCCCAGTTAAAGCAAAACGTTTCGGGGGAAATCTGCGTGAAATTTAGTGTAGTTGGTATTTGTTTAATCAGAACTGCGTAAACTGTCAAAGTTGAAGAGTATTAACTTCTAGTTAATTGATTCTGGCATCCAAGCAAAACTAGCTGGATTTATGTGGAATTGATTCTGCTTTTCAGTGATTCCATTAACCCATTAACGGCCGAGCAATTATAGAATTGGCTCTAAAAGTTAATTTTAGGTAAAAATCTGCACTTTTTTTATGATTTTAATAATAATAATAACTTTATTGTCCAACAGGATAAACCCAATTACAGAACAAACATTTGAATAAATAAGAATAGGAAAGATACATGTAAGTTCGTGATTTCTATGAATGACTTATTGTATTACATACTGTACATTTTTCTTTTAATCATACATAATGTATACGCTGTAAATTTTCAGGTATTCGTCGATTTTATATAAAAACGTGCAATATGAAGTTTCGAACGAGTGTTTCCACTCCCAGACTAAGCATGAAGTAAAATTTCGAGTTTAGAAGAGCCTGAAAATTTGGTTTGGTCGCTTCGCGAAGCGGAGCGGCCGAACTAAATTTTCAGGCTTTTCTAAACTCGAAATTTTACTTCATGCGCCACGCGTATAAAACACTAAAATATTGTGAAGTTAGAAATACACTGACATTTTTTTTGTAAGTTCAGAATATACTGTTTATGCTTGATCCCACGTTTATACATTTTACAAACGTTTATTTGGACTAACCAAATCCTGCGATTTTAATTCGCGCAATTTTGTAAATTGCGCGAATTGAAACCACAGGATTTGGTTAGTCGAAATAAACTTAGAAAAAAAGCCCTCTCTATATTTACATTTACCTACACAAATTATGTCCAAATAAATTTACATCCTTATTTAGCAACAAAAAACAACCTCAGAATCACCTAGATGATAATGGAGACTTTTTTTCTAAATTATACATTCCGTTTACGCAATCGGCTCAAACGCACGGCGTTATTACGCAATTCATTCTATCTCACTCAAAAAAGGAAGATTATTATTTAGAGTTTTGCTGGATATAATATAGAGGCGACCTGTTATCCACGACTTTGTGAGTCATCCGCGCGATTTACGACTTTCCAATTAAGTGCACATTGTCGCACACACACACACACACACATTTATAACCTAGATCTTGAACTCTTGCTCTTCTCATCTTTCCTGTGTGGTCCTTCGAAAAGAACGAAGAAATTCGATATCCAAAATCGGACATCGTAAAATTTATCAGAGCGCAACGGTTTCCAGAAAAAAAAAAAAAATAGTACTTTTAGAAAATAGTAATTTACAAATCGAGTGCGTGAACAGATTTTTGAAAGAGATATTCGATTGCGGTTATTTACGTGAACGCGTGAAATGCGGTTTCCCGCACTCTAAAGTTTCCCGCACTCAGGATTTACTTTTGAGGTGACAAGTTCAAAATATCTTTTCGATATTGTTAATCAATGAGTAAGAAATATAACGAGTGTCTATTAATTGTCGGCATCACGGTTGCTTTGAAAAACAAATTACATAACGTACGATTCACGAGAGGTGTCCCATGCTTTCCTTGATTTGTAGTGCTTTCTGCACCAATACATGTAATACGAAAATAGTTTGATGTCATAAGATTACGTGTGTGAAAAGAAACAAAAAAACTTCATAATATGTCTGCTGTGGTTTTTAAATGGAACATGCGAAAACGTATGTTCCGGTATGCAGCTTTAACATTTTGAGGTTAAACGTCACATTTTGACAATGTCTTCGTAAAACTAAATCTGCAAAAACCCAGCCCCAAATCATTTTAATTAATGTGAGTTTAAGTGGTATAAATGATTGGTGTGTACGTAACCAACTTTTATTAAATATAATTAAATGTTACGTGATATCATTCTCCCGGAAGTTAACGAAATTTGCTTATACCTACTCTATTGATAGTTCCTCCATTACGCGTGTATCTGAAGTCAAGGATTTGGGAGTTTTGTTTAATGAAGGCTTATCTTTTAAAACACATATAGCAAAAATCCGTAATAAAGCTTCGAAAATGTGGGGATTTGTCTGGCATGTTGGGAAACAATTTAATGTAAAGTGTTTGAAAACTTTGTATTGTTCCTTAGTTCGTTGTCATCTAGAGTATGCTACAGTAATATGGTCACCCTATACTATCGCAGACTGCAAATCGCTGGAAATTATCCAAAATAAATTTCTCAGAATAATGGAGCACAAACTAGGCAGGACACATAGTCCAGGGAATTACACTGACATAAAGGACCTGTTACAGATACATACTGTGGAATCCCGCAGACGGATCAACGATCTGGGTACTCTGCATAGCCTCATAAACGGCTCCATTGATTGTCCAGATATTTTAAAATATCTGGATTTTTACTTTTCCGCTAACAGCCGTTTATTACGATCAAGACCGCTATTTCGCGAACGAAAAATCTCTTCGAACTTTGGTCGCAACAACTCCATTGATCGTATAATGAGACTCGCTAATTTATATAACAACTGTGAATGGTTTGATATATTTAACAGTCCTCTAAGGAGTTTTAGATTTGGTATCATGCAAAATATTTTAGGATAATAAATCAATTTCATTATTAGTTTTCCTTATGTTTGTTTTTAGATTTTGTTATTTCTATATAGAATAATTGCTGTAATTATTACCACCATTTATTAAATTTTAGTTATTAATGTTAATACGTTTTATCAATTTTTAAATATTATTGTTATTATTTTGTACATATTCTTTGTAAAAGGGGTTTCCCGTGAGAGAATAAATAAATAAATAAATAAATAATTCCAATTTACACATCTACTAAATAGTTCAGGTATTTACAGAAATAATTAATGCAATTATGTGATTTTGTGTAAGTTCAAACGATAATGTTAGTTGAATCGAATACGCATTCAGTAGATTTGGCAAATGGTCATCGGATTAATCTGTTTTTACAGGAAATTTGTCTTTTAAGTAAACATACAGGGAATTTTCTGTTAGGTATACATATGCATACTCTTTTTTTTAATGAAGATTAAAACGAATGTTTTCCACTCCCAGACCAAGCATGAAGTAAAATTTCGAGTTTAGAAAAGTCTGAAAATTTGGTTTGGTCGCGTAGCGCGAAGCGCGGAGCGGCCAAACCAAATTTTCAGGCTTTTCTAAACTCGAAATTTTACTTCATGCGCCACGCGTATTAAACACTGAAAGCATATTGTGAACGAGTAAACTTCGCTTGAAATCAGTGTCTTGTACGCGTGGCGCATGATGTAAAATTTCGAGTTTAGAAAAGCCTGAAAATTTGGTTTGATCGCTCCACGCTACGCGACCAAACCAAATTTTTAGGCTTTTCTAAACTCGAAATTTTACTTCATGCATAACCTGGGAGTGCAAAACACTCGTTTAAACTTCAAATTGGCGTCTTTTAAGAAAACAACGAATATTTAAAAATCGACAACACGTAATTGGGATATGTATACTCAAAAGACAAAAAATCACAAGAAATTATGATTTAAAGCTTTTCTAAAAGAAAGAACATTAATATACTCGCGACCTAAACAGTATGACATTGTCTTGTAACGTCAACATTTGACACAACTAGGAATAATCGTTGCAGTATGTCGATAGTTGTATCGACATACTTTCTAAGAAATTTGAACCACACATTCCACATCCGTGAGTCATAGGACATCTCTCCTGAAATTTACTATATCTTAGATTATGCCAAACGAAACGGTGAATCTTGGAAACGTCAAATACATTTAATTATATGTCATTGGGTAGTGTCACAGTGCTCATTTTAATTACGACGTATGTTTCTGAAGTCAGAACCTCCTAGGATGCCGACAGTTTAAAGACACTCGTTAGATACTTCTATTTATTTACGTGCTATAGAAATCGTCGCACAAAATTCATAAAAAAACAATGGGAGTACATTTTTGTTTGCCCGGAAATATCTCACACAATAGGCGCCTAGGCGCTTACACACAAATAGAATATATTGCGCTCGTTAGAAATCGTCCGTTAAAAATCGCTGAAAAGCCGGAATGGATGGTCCCTCTGATAGCAATAAAAGCACAAGTTCAAAGCGACCACCGAATATACAACTATTTTTTTAATTCCTTCTCTCGTGCTATAAATCCAAACCGTAACGATCCATCCCATTAACGAAATCCATTTTTTTTCAGAAGCTGTTATTTCTGCAATTTATTAGAAAAGAAGGGTTATTAAAAGATCTAGTAAAAAAAAAATCTAACAAAATTGTATTTCTCGGCGCGCTTTGCATCTCGCTGAAACTTTAGGGGCTATTAGATCTAAAGTGGATTTGTTAAAGAGACATCATTCTCTCTTCACGTACTTGCTTAGGTTATTAAGTTAAAGAGAGACATCATTCTCTCTTTACGTACTTGCTTAGGTTATTGAGTTAAAGGAAGTATAGGATACAAAAGAAACAAAGAGATAGATTTCGAAATGATTGGCCTGGGCCCGTATTCCCGAGATTGCTCGTACGATTCGGTCGTACAAAATCTGTCATTTAGAAAAAAAATTAACAAGTGAAATTGACAGTTGGCGGGCGACCGATCATGCGATCAATTTCAGGAATACCGGCCCGGGCCCCGTATTCCCGAGATTAGTAGTAAGATCGGTTGTACGAAATCTGTCATTTAGATAATGCTTAATCAAGGATTGGATACCCTCTTTAGAAGTATCAAATTGAACGCTTTTATAAAATCAACGAATTCCTGAACATTGATAGAGTATACAACAGTAAAAAAATGTAAAATTATCATTATTGCGCAAACAGATATGAAACCCACTATTGCATATCTCTATCTGTCCTGATTACATTTCTTTTTGCGGTTTTTTCGGATCACGTGCAGGAATTTTGAGCAAAATCGAGCTCGTGATTCGAAATAGGGAACGGTACAGATATCCGATTACCGTCCGTGCGTAAAATTTTAGGCCGCAAATTGCGGTCTTTGAATCACGTTCCGTTTGTTCTACTAATATCACAAAACACAAAAAACTGCGACAGGATGATATCTCTTTTGTTATATTTTTTGTCTAGAATATTTTTTTAAACAATAAAATATAAAAGAAATTGCCAAGCCAATACTTCGCTGTAAAATACTAAAACATAAGCCATCAATAGTGTATTGTATTTTTTAACAAATTCTAAATTGATAATTAAAGCTAGGACGTCACACACATTCTCACTACATCGAGACCCTATCAAAACATCCACACATTTTTTTCTGACCGTTTTGATGGTAATCTATTTATTTTAAAAAAACACCGATATTACATAATTTCGATAATTTATTTTAAATAAAAAATGTATTATGTCTATGTATTAGTTCTTAGAAATTTTAATAGTTGTAATATTTCGCAGTTACTCCATTAGGAAAATGCAATTTTAAATAAAAAATATTATGCCTAATAAAATGCGACAGAGCTGGGACGAATCCTCGTAAAAAAGATTCGAATCACAAATCCGAATTACCAGATATGATTCGCATCACGAATACTCGAATAAAGGATTCGTAAGAGATAAATATGATTGGAATCAAAGATTCAAATCTTGTTTTTTCTAATGACGAATACAAATCCATTAGGAATAAATTTGATTTTATTATTTTTTTGCAACCACTAATATATATAAACGTAATTATTTATTATTAACACTGAACATCATTGATAACAGACTAAATGAGCCGTTTATTTTGAAAGTGACCTAAGTCCATTTATGTTTAAATGAGATATTTAAAAGTTTGCATTTCATTAATATTAAAAATATACGTATAGGATAGTAATGTTCCACACTGCTTAAATTTATCTAAGTGAGTTAAATTTACAATTCCTATTAAAATAATACCAAAAATTAAGTGAATAATAGTTGTTTTCTTACCACAAATGGATTTAAGCCACTTTCAAAATTAACACCTATACAGGGTGAGTCGGGAGGAGCGCACCAAACTCTAGGAGTGTATTATACACGTGAAAATAATGTAAAAAACTCATTTGTTCTTATCCGATTTTCATTTGTTTTCAAGTTATGGCGTAATTAAAAATGTTCATCTAGCTTTCCACTTCTATCTGAATTTTAACATTATCAAAGTATGCCATGTTCGAGGCTTATAAACATTTGATAATTCTGACGTTTTGATGAACTGTCAGTGTACAGTGAACAGTAACTGAACGTTTAAGTTTGAATTAATGTGATTGTTAGTGTTGCAAAATGCCACATACTTATTCAAATTTAGAATATGCAAATATGGTGTTTGTATATGGTTTCTGTAAGGGAAATGCTACAGCTGCTGTTGAAGAATATCGTGAACGTTTTCCACACCAAAGACATCCTGATAAAAACATATTTATTAGAGTTTTCAACAAATTGTGCGAGACTGGTAAGCTTCCCAGTGCTAACATAACATATGAGCGCGCTGCTCGACAAGGTTTTGTAGAAGTAGAAAATATTCTGCATCTAGTAGAAGAAGATGCAACTACTAGCTCACGGAGAATTGCCACTCAATTGGCAATTCCACAAAAAAGAGATGAACACGCTACACGAGCAAGGCTTATATCCTTATCACGTTCAAAGAGTACAGCACCTACAACCAGGGGATTACGCTAACCGTACGGAATTTTGTCGGTGGATAAATAATAATCATCGTAATGTATCGAGTATACTCTTTACGGATGAAGCTACATTTACCCGTGATGGCATTAACAACACTCGTAACTCTCATGTATGGTCTGATGAAAATCCCCACGCAACAGTCGAAAGCAATTTTCAACATCGGTTTTCTGTAAACGTGTGGTGTGGTATGGTTGAAAGTTATTTAATCTGTCCTTTCATTTTGGAGAATCGTCTCACAGGAGGCAACTACCTCAATTTTTTACAAAATTAATTACAAGGCCTGCTAGAAGATGTTCCTATAAATATTAGAATGCAGATGTACTATCAGCACGATGGAGCTCCTGCACATGTCGATCGTCAAGTCAAGCAACATTTGGACGAACGTTTTCCAGGGCGTTGGATTGGTCGTGGAGGTCCTATTAATTGGCCTGCAAGATCTCCAGACCTTACACCACTAGATTTTTGTTTATGGGGCTGGATGAAAAATGAAGTCTACAAAATAAAAGTGGACACACGGGAATCACTAATTAGACGAATTAAGAATACTGCAGCCCATATAAAAGAAGAAAGAAATGAATCAATTGGGAGAGCAACAAACGCTCTTCGTAGACGAAGCAGAAAATGTTTAGAAGTCAATGGCGGTATTTTTGAACATTTGTTGAAAGAACGCTATGATTAAGAAATTTTTTTTGTATAATAACTTGTTTATTTGTTAATATGCTATAACTTGAAAACAAATAAAAAAATCGGATAAGAACAAATGAGTTTTTTTACATTATTTTCACGTGTATAATACACTCCTAGAGTTTGGTGCGCTCCTCCCGACTCACCCTGTATATGTTATAAAATTTGAAGGAGCTTAAGTCCATTCGACATATTTTAAATTGCTTCAAATTGAAAAATAATACTCAATTTATTTTATGTGTCTTCACAATACTTTAAAAACACAATTTATACTATTCAAGAAATGTTCTAACTATATAAATTACATAAAAATTTACTGTTCATTTACATTTTGTGTATGCGGGAGGAATTTAAAGAAGTCATGGTGTTCCGGTGGTATATATCGAAGTAAGTCCATCATGTCCTTGTACTTCGATGTCGTAATTGGTCTTACATTTTTATAAAGTGGTGTCAATATAATATTTTCAAATTTTCTTGGTCTACCCCGACGTGGTAATAAATCCAGGATTTTAAACTCTGCATTCTCATCCATTGATATCTTATAGAAAATTTTATATGGTTCATTTCTCAAAAAACGCATCCAGACTATTTGTAACCAATTTATTGATTCTCCGTTAGAATTCTTTAACCTTTTAAAAACTGCGTCCTCCAATAATCTTGTTGATTTGAAATCCTCTTGTTTCATTTCATTTAGAAGAAAGTTATTACCTTTCCGGCACTTTTTGATAACATTATAATAATCTTGAGGAACAAACATTAAATTATTCTTCTATAATGACATTTCTACGACGCCAAAATCTCTATCATTCGGTAAAAACGAATGTCCTGATATTAGAAATTTATGATCTATTATTTCTACATTATGTTCAACAGTTCGGACAAGTTTCAGCCATGTTAAAGCTACTGTAATGTTCCTATTTTGTCCTGCACACATGTCACTGTAAGCTATAATATGTTTTTGACTTCTTAAATTTTGAAGATGTTTCAAGATGCATAAAGCTATTTCTTGTGAACCTCTGGATGCAGTAGTCTCATCCCAAACGTACATGTGAACATTATCATCATGAAAATTGTGAATTCCCAAATTTAGAACGTACATATTGAGTTTATAGTATGCTACTGAAGTAGTCAACTTTGGGTAAGGTAATGCTTTTTGCAAGTCGAAAGAAAATGCGAAATATTGATCTGGATTACGTAATGCTAGTTCTTGATCTTGTTTTAATGATTTCCTTGGTGATTCTGCTAGTCTTAAATGGACATCATGTTCTTTCATAGGTTTATTCTTTTTATCATAATCATCCGATGCTTTAATTTTAATATTTAATAGGTCGCATTTTTGGCATGTATCTTTGCGGGGTTGGTGGAAATGCAAATTAAAATCCTTTTTAAATTTCTTTCTGTAAGTCCACTCTTTAACTACTTTTCTATTATTTTCCTTGCAATAAAGCTCGTAGAAATTAAACATTTTTTTAGAGTTAGATCAGGATGTAAATATTTTCTATTAGGGTTATGAGATCTAGTATAATGGAATTCAAATTTGGAAAAACTTTTAATATGGTTTTGAACATCCTTTTTCTCTTCGTTAGAAATCCTTCTCGATGATCCAGCCATATGTCCACGTAAATCATTCCCTACATTTGCCGAGTTTAATACACGTTTCAATCGTCCTTCAGATATATTAAAGGTATCCAAAAAGAATTTTTTACAGACGAAAACTTTCCCGTTTTTAGAATTTAAAAAATACCTAAAACTATAATTTCTTGGCGAACTTTTTCCGTTTTTTGGACGTCTTCGTTTCACAGCATGACGTTCGGTAGCTTCGTATAGCAATACATTTTGCTTATTAAAATCTCCCAAATTTCAAAACTTCTCAAAAGTATTCTTTCTTTCTGTTTCTTCATTATTTTTTATACAAACTTTACGACAAAGGCAATTTTTGTTTTGAAACACTTTTGCAGGTATAATGTTTCCAGTTTGAGTATAGTATTTTTTCCCGGTATTTCGTTTAATTTTTCGCAATTTTTGGATGTAGGTGTCACCATTCTTTTCTCTAAATCTTGCTCCAGAGGTATTGTCGTGAAAAGCCTCACCTGCATCTTCATCTTCAAATGATAAATATTGTTCTAAAATTCTCCTTCTCTTGCGATTCTGGTTAAAATCAATATATTCTAAGTCGTCTTCACTGTGTGAATTAAATAGTCTTGTACTTTTATTCATACCCAAAGGTGTAATAATTTCTATAAATTTAATATTTTATCTTAAAATTCAATTGTAAGTGTATATTAAGTGAATATTTTCACTGCAATAATTAAACATAATTAATACTGATTAATGATTAAATAAAATTACCACTACCTTCATAAATTTGAAGATCCGCACTTTCGGACATTATTACTAATTAAGTAGACTTAGGTCACTTTTAAAATAATGTTTTTTAATAAATAATTGTTTGTGAAAACGTATGTGTTAATAATTATCATATACTTTAAATATTCTTAATCGCAAATTGTTATTTATGACAGATAACGTAAAATAATAACCGTTTCTACCGTCATCAGAAAAAAAATTCAAAAATGGATTTAGGCCACTTTCAAAATAAACGGCTCAAATATCTAACTCCCTGTTACTCTGATTAAAGATGTATTTCTGTGTTTCTGAACTTTATTTCAAATCAGTGTTTTGTACGCGTGGCGCATGAAGTAAAATTTCGAGTTTAGAAAAGCCCGAAAATTTGTCTCTGGTCGCTGCGCGACCCTCGACAAATTTTCACGGGGCTTTTCTAAACTCGAAATTTTACTTCATGCTTAGCCTGGGAGTGTAAACACCCGTTCAAAACTTCAAATTGAAATCTATTATAAAACCGACGAATGCCTGAAAATTACCTAAATACAAAATTTGCTGAATATCATTAAAGCCGGGAAAGTCAGAGAAAAGTCATGGAATTATATTCAAATTGACCAAAACACTAACAAAAAAGCCATATGATATTATTAAATTTGTCAAAATCAGCAGGCAAATTGCATAACACGTACAGATTTATAAAATTAACTTAAATATTGACAAAAACAATGAAAACAATTTAACAAAATGGGGGTTTTCGACAAATTTTCTGGGCTTTTCTAAACTCGAAATTTTACTTCATGCGCCACGCATATAAAACAGTGATTTAACGAGAAATTTAAAAACACACAAAAGACATTTCTCATGTTAATCCTCACAATTAATTCGAATTATTTTTAACTATTCAAATCCTTTTGTAAGTATTCGTTATATTAAAAGGGACGCAGCGACCCTCGACAAATTTTCTGGGCTTTTCTAAACTCGAAATTTTACTTCATGCGCCACGCATATAAAATAGTGATTTAACGAGAAATTTAAAAACACACAAAAGACATTTTTCATGTTAATCCTCACAATTAATTCGAATTATTTTTAACTATTCAAATCCTTTTGTAAGTATTCGAATCCTTTACAAAGATTTGAATCCTTTTATAAATATTCAAATCCTTTTATAAGGATTCGAATCACACACATTTGGATTCGAATACGAATCCTCTTAAAAAAATGTAACGAATCCAGTTGAACTACAGTATTCGAATGCCTCTTATGAATCCTCTAAAAGGATTTGAATCATGCCCAGCTCTGAAATGAGAACGGTAAATATTAAATTTAAAACCAATTGTATTGATTTTGTTTCCAAAGCCCCATATGCTAATACGGACGATGTATTTTTTTACAAGAAATTTAAAATTTTATTCTTGGGCATTCTTCAGGGAGACCTTGTGGATGTTTTGATCGGGCCCTACTACATCCATGTAGCCAGATGGAATTACCTTTTAATCTATGTAAGACGAAAATAGTAGCAGTATATCGATCAACTACTTTGGAAACCTAGTAAGTTCCGATTTTTCAAAAAAATGCTGCTCGTACGCGAGATATTATTAATTTACAAATGTTAGTATAAACCATCTATTCAAAAAACTTAGTAAAAATCGCTCATGATGAAGTTATACATACCTTCGAAAAAAAATAATAATCTGAAGGATTACGCAGGATTACGTGTTTCCTGTAAAATTTGACATTTTGGACTTAAGAGGCGGAGGTAGTTGATCGATATGGCATAAAGAATCGAATATTTAATATTTTTAGATAAACAATTATTTTTTGCAAATAAAATTGCCATTCACAAATTATTACGACTTTTAAGTGAAAGCAATAAAAGGTGATGAACTTCAATTCAATTCCCTCCATAATTATAACGTCACGAAATAAATTAGCCCAATCGTGCGACCTCTTTGACCCTCGTTAATTAACATCCAGATGATTTAATAAAAGACTCCCCACGTCGAGATCAAAATGAAGAGAGAGAAAAAAGGATAAGAAGTTAGTAAAATAGTTTAGAAGAGAGAGAGAAAAAAGGATAAGAAGTTAGTAAAATAGTTAATTATATTCACGTATTAATAGTTATTTAACGTTCGAATGTATTAATAAAGGCGATCAATTATCAGATTATTAAAATAATATAATTATCAAGATTATTAATCAATAAAATTTGAGAAAATTGAGAAAATTTAATTATATACAGGGTGTCCTGATTAAGCAGTCCGTGCATGAGTATCTTCTAACTAGTAATGGTTACAAGATACGGTATAAAACTAACAAAAAAATTAAATGATCAGCCTCCCTATTCTAGTTAACTCACACAAGATATCGTGACAGTCGACCCTATGAATGCAATTAGTATACAATGCGGCGTTGTCGATGGCAACTAGAATCCCTATGCTTAGCACACTGGAAAAAACTGATTTTGGCCATATTTTACTATCATATACAGGGTGTCCGTATTTTAACAGAATGTATGGGAATCTCGGTTATTTGAAGAAATAGAGAGTCGTTTAAATTGGGGCAAAGTTGCGTAATTTAAGGCCCAATAATAATCTAAAAACAAATTTGAAATATCTTCTTTCGTTTTTCAAATATTGTCAAAACAACGGATTTTTTGAAATTTCGTTTTTATTTTTTTATTCAAAAACTATTGAATCCAGACATTTACAACTTTTACATTATAGAGGCACTTTTCAACGATAAATCTAGTAACATATTTTATTTTAAGATAACTATAACATTTACCCAGGGACCATAGCCAACTCTTGTTTTTCTTATGGCGCCCATTTTGGATTTTCATATTTTTTGGAAGAATATTTTTTTCTGAATTCAATAATGTATCACACTTAGAGTTTATTATACATTTTATATGTAAAATGTTAATCTTTTGTTTTTTGTAAAGAGTGCCTTGGAAACAGTTGAGTAATTCACTTATTTGATAACTCCTAGCACCCATAATTTGCTTACATATCACCCCTGAAGACGGGCATCCGACGATAGTCTTCCACTTCTAGACTAAGCATAAAGTAAAATTTCGAGTTTAGAAAAGCCCTACGACAAATTTCCACGGGGCTTTTCTAAACTCGAAATTTTACTTCATGCGCCACGCGTATAAACCACTGATTTACAGTAAAGTTAACAATATATAACGCTTAGATGTGATGATGATCAATATTTACGGAGATGTAGCAAATAAAATGTAAGAATTACTTGTTTTATGAATAGTTTTGGAATAATAATAATAAAAGTTGAATAAATTTCGTTTGTGCAACTTTTATGTGATAATCGATACTTATTATTATTATTATTACAAAAGATTGACAGTTATTTATTTATTTATTTCAATCAACGGACGAATCCAGTTACAGATTGATTAAAAGATATGAGACAATATAAAATAAAGATTGACACTAAACAGTAAGGGAAAAAACAGTATACGCAAAATACAATACAATTATTAATTAACTTTGAGTGCTAACAATGATTGACTGCTGTCAAGATTTTATTGAATAACAGATATGACGTTATTGTTTCCAATGCACTTTTTGCCAAAAAGAAAATATCATAATTTTAAATATCAAATCTAAAATAAATTATGAGTGTAATACAGCACTGAGATCAGAAAAACTATTGTTTCAAAAAATAGGAAAATCCAAAATGGTGCTCATAAGAAAAACAAAAGTTGGCTATGTCCCTGGGTAAATGTTATAGTTATCTTTAAAAAAAATATGCTACTAGATTCCTCATTAAAAAGTACCTGTATATTGTCAAAGTTTTAAATGTCCAGATTTAGTAGTTTTTGAATAAAATAATGAACACGATAAAAAATCAGTTGTTTGTTGATATCTCGAAAACAAAAAAAGATATTTCAAAATTGTTTTTAGATTATTGTTAGGCCCTAAAATGCGCAATTTTGCCCCAATTTAACCGACCCTCTATCTCTTCAAATAACTAAGATCCCCATACATTCTGTCGAAATACGGGCACCCTGTATAACTTGATTATTACTGATTATTATTTATGTAGTAGTTTTTACGCGAAGCAAAGCGTTCACAGCGCGCAGCGGGTTTGAAACGCGTTGAAAGATTGCTTCGTTATTTCACTTAAAAATACCTCAAAAATTTCATAATGCGAATTTCTGAATGAAATCAGCGTGCGTGAATAAATTTCTAAAATAGGGCGACAGAGAAAGAGTGGGAGCGAGAGTGAGAGAAAAGGACGACTTGTCGACGGCTCTGGAGAATGATTAAACGCGCATTCATAATCGTCCGAAAATAATCTTCGGCCGGCCGAGAATAGCCAACCGCCCGATAAATAATCCACCCGGAAAACGCCACTTTGTCTATACAACTCGATCCACGAATAGCGATTTGTACAACGACTCGAAACGGTTTAGTCCATAATTTTTTTAAAGTAAAATACAGTGGCGTAGCTAGCAGAGTTCAGGAGTAAGATAAATCCCATGTTTCTCAGAAAAAAGTGCAATTCAAAATTAGTAATGAGTGTTTCCACTACTTGTTTAAGGACGAGGTAAAATTTGAGAATAGTAAGGGGCCAATACTCGAGCCCTGTGGTACAGCAATAACTTTGATAAAAGCGTTCAAATTAAAACTTCTAACGAGTATTTCCTCTCCTTCATTAAACATGAAGTTAAATTTAAGCCTTTTCTAAAAGTAAGTGGTCGAGACATATCTCTGGATTCTTTGCTTGGGAGCAGGTCTTGTTAAAAAAACTTTTTATTTCATTTCAATTGAAACAAACAGATTTTTTTAAGAAAACGTGTTTTTTTTCATTAAAACAGTGTTAAAAAATGTACAATCAAAAATATGTTTCAAGCGTGTTTAAAACATGTTTAAAACGTGTTTAACACACGTTTTAAACGTGTTTAAAACACATTTAAAACCTGTTTAAAACAAAACATACAGGGCATTCTTCTTTTGAGTATACATATTCCGATAATTACAGCTTATTTTAAATTTGCGGGAATTCTTTGTTTCAAAGCGGTTAATTTTGAGCTTTTAACGAGTGTTTTCCACTCTCAGACTAAGCATGAAGTAAAATTTCGAGTTTAGAAAAGCCTAAGAATTTGGATTGGCCGCGTAGCGAAGCGGAGAGGCCAATCTAAATTAGGCTTTTCTAAATTCGAAAATTTACTTCATGCGCCACGCTAAAAAACACTGATTTACAGTGGTAAAAAAACACACATACGACAACAATTATAGGCAATCTAATATACGTTACAGTTATTGGGTTGCCTATAATCACTGTTTTAAACAATTTGTTCCGCGCAGAATTTTCCTCGTGCTTTATTCACATCTACATATTAGATTGCTAAAGCCGTATATTTTAAACTTTACGATATTTCAGTGTTTTATACGTCTGGCGCATGAAGTAAAATTTCGAGTTTAGAAAAGCCTAATTTGGATTGGCCGCTCCGCTTCGCTACGCGGCCAATCCAAATTTTCAGGCTTTTCTAAACTCGAAATTTTACTTCATGCTTAGTCTGGGAGTGGAAAACCCTCGTTTATAGATTCAAATTAAAATCTTTTAACAAAGCAACGAATGTCGTAAAATTTACAGTGTATGATACGTATACTTGAAAGAAAAATCACAATTGTGATATTTTATTGTAATAAAATGTTCACTTTAATAATGTAATTTAAAATATCTTCAACAATTTACTTAAAATTTAAAAATTGAAACAAAAAATCTTAATGAAGTAATATAAAATATAATTTAGCAAATTTAAGATAAAAAACAAACAAATTTAAGATTTAAAACATGTTTAAAACAAAACCGTTTAAAATACGACGCCTGTTTTTAAACATGTTTAAAACACTGTTTTAAAACAAAGTGTTTTAAACATAACAACCCTGCTTGGGACATATCTCTCGTATGATTGCTCAAGGGATCGCTCGAATGATCACTAATTATCATTTCATATTAAAATTGAAATTGCTTAAACTTTTAAGCTAAATATTTCCTTTCAGATAGATTATGGTTCTATTGCCATTATTTAATAACAATCGAGCAATAATTTCTGTGATATCTCGAGCAATAACTTAGAAGATCTCTCTAGCTATCGTTCTTATTTGCCTAGGAATCCATGTCCATTTGGCTAGGGGTCAAATTGATCAATTATAGATTTGTACATTTATTTATTGAATCGAAAACATGTAATTTTATAAATAACATTTAGATAAATCACAACAGACTCACACTACATCCAAGGACCCGGATGCATTATAAAGGACCCCAGCGTACGGGATTCGAACCCGCGACCTCCGGACTTGTGGGCATGGTCTCTACCCACTAGGCCACCGAGGCCTCTATCGAGCACTCGTTTAATTCAATTTAATTCGAATTCCAATAATCGATTAATGGCATCACCAATTTGCAATACCTGGCATCTTTTCGATTAGGAACCCCCTGCATACGGTCGTCTACTTTGTGTGAGTGGATCAAAACATTTATACCCGGAACGATTAAATGGGTCAAGTTCTCGAATTCTTTTCCTTTTTCCCCGCCATATCAAACATCAGATCGCCGACGAGATTTATCCCAGAAGGAGTAACAGGTGCGCGGGTCTAAATCCGTGTCTCTGCGGAGTCTGGGCCAAAAAATCGCATCCTTGGAGGACGCCCAAAAAATAATCGTTAGATCGAATCCGAAATAATTACAAGAGGACACGCCACTTCGCGTGATGCGATCAAGACACATTTGTTCTCCTTCTCAAAACAAGAAAAAAAAAAGTTAAAATCGTGAACATCTATTGAAGTTACAATTTCGGATTTCAGAAATGTTTTCCTTTAGAAACCGTGACAATTTTCGGAAGATACACTGATTTTACTATTTCTTCAGATCAAAATTCGTGTTATATGCGATCAAGATATTTAGGGGGTTCAACAACCCCCCCCCCCCTTTTTTTAAATGTTAAATTTTTGTATGTAAAAGCTTTTATATATAACCCCATATCCCCCTTCCCCATTGCTACGGCTTTGAAGACACATTTATTCTCCTCCTCGAAGAAAAAAAAAGTTGAAATCGTTGCGACCATCTATTGACATTACAGCTTGGATCTCAGAAATGTTTACATTTCCTCAGAAATCGTTACAGTTTTTTGATAGATACACCGATTTTGCCATTTCTACGGATGCAAAGTTTGAAATTCGCGTGATGCGAACAAGGCATATTTGTTCTCTTTTTCAAAAAAAGCCGTCATTAATGTTACAGTTTGGATTTCAAAAGTGTTTACATTTCCTTAGAAATCGTGGCAATTTTTTGATTGATACACAAATGTTTCTATTTCTTCGGATGCAGAGTTCGAAATTCGCGCGATGCGGTCAAGACACATTTGTTCACCTTCTCAACAAAAAAAGTTGAAATCGTGACCATCTATTGAAGTTACAGTTTTGATTTTAGAAATGTTTACATTTCCTCAGAAATTGTGACATTTTATAGACATACACTGATTTTTCCTTATCTTCAGATGCAGATTTCGAAATGTTCGAATGTTCGTAGTGGAGAGAGGAGTTATTGACTCTGCGTATGCGTCATCGGGTTTTATGGATAATTAAATCGGGATTCATTGCTTCCTCATATTAGCCGGGCCCATAACGCCCGTTTTCTGCTCGATCAAAGGCCGCCTGTTTGAAGTGAAAAGTTCTCTCGAGTACGCGCAATGAACGCGTGGAAGTTGTAAAGATTACAGTTTAACGGAATGTGTTTAATTTACAACATGTTAACCGCAGCTGATAGTGAAAATTTAGAAAATCTTTAGAAGATTATATATCGTCCGATTAAACGAAATTGTCAATAGAATCCCTAATGTAATCTAATGATTAGATGCCACCTTCATTGGGAGGCTTCAAAATATAAAATGTATAGCTTTCCATAGCTTGTACAATGCATTTTTTTAAATGTTTCAAAATATAACTTTTTGCACAAACAACCTTTTTTTTAATACTTACCATATCTGTTACCAGGACGGTAGGTTGTGTTTACCAAGTTGCTATGAACAGCAAATTGGTAAATGGAACTTAAGTTTTACTTACCGCTCGGGGAACGGTAAATGAAACTTACCATTCATGGCAACTGATAAAAACAACTCAATTAGAGTTGAAAGGAGAATTTCAGCAATCAAATTTGACAAAACATCAGGGTCATATTCATAATAATTGCGAAAAAAAGTTGTCCCTCTTCTCTGATTGTGCTAAAAACGTCATAAGCATATCGAACAGTAAGTACATTACCGGTCTCAGACAATAATTGGTGTCGTCGCTCGCTCCGTTTGTCCTTCCTCAAAACAATTGTCTTCGACCGGTAACAAATTCCTACTGTTTTCGATACTTAGTATACTATTTTGAAAGCTTCAAATCATGACCTTCCTAAAGGATCAACATGTTTTAAAATGTGACTCTTCGAAACGCCATCATTCTTTGGCTTCAGCATATGACTTTTCCTGACACTAGAGTAATCAACATACGATTTTTTCAGACACCACAGCATTCGTGATTTTAGGACAATAGTAACCGTGTTTTTAGACATTTATTATTTTAAGTTCACGTATACGCTGTAAATTTTCTTGCATGCGTTGATTTTTTAAAAGAGTTCAATTTGAAGCTTTGAACAAGTGTTCTCCACTCCCAGGTTAAGCATGAAGTAAAATTTCGAGTTTAGACAAGCCCCGCGTAGAACATATTTTCACGGTGCTTTTCTAAACTCGAAATATTACTTCATGCGCCACGCGTACTAAACACTGATATGACATGATGTTCAGAATACACGTTTTTAGCATACTGCTTTAGTAGAATATTTTGAACTTCACCTAAAATCAGTGTTTTATACGCGTGGCGTATTTACTTCATGCTTTTACTTCATGCTTAATCTGGGAGTGGAAAACACTCGATTAAACGTTCAATTTGATATATTTGTAAAAACAACTAATGCCTGAAGATTTACAGCGTATACAGTATATTCAGATATGTATACTTAAAACAAAACGCGACCAAACCAAATTTTCTGGCTTTTCTAGACTTTTACTTCATGCGCCACGCGTATAAAACACTAAAATATTGTGAAATTTATCTGTATTCGAATTTCACTTGAAATCTGTGTTTTATACGCGTGGCGCATGAAATAAATTTAGAGTTTAGAAAAGCCCAGAAAATATCACGGGGCTTTTCTAAACTCGAAATGTTACTTTATGCTTAGTCTTGGAGTGGAAAGAGTCGTTAGAAGCTTCAAATTGGACACTTTTCAAAAAGAATGAATGTTGGAAAATTTACAGCGCATGCATTGAGATAAGTATACTTAAAAGAAACATTTCTCGTATCTTGAAACGTTCATGAATCACTTTCTACAGCTTCAAAATTTTACTTTTCTAAAGCTTCAAAATATGAACTTTGTAAAGCAAGTATCAAGTAAAACGTCCAGATAGACTCTTTGGAGCTTTTAAATATTAGTTTTCTCAATCTTTAAAATTTAATTTTTCTAAAGCATATACATGTTTCAACATTTTACTCTCCTGAAACGTAGATTTATGACTTTTGTAAAGCTTTAAAATATGATTTTTCTAAAGCTAAAAAATGTGATCTGTCTAAAGCATCAACGTGTTTCAAATGTGACTCTTTTGAAACGTTCATATATCACTCTCTGGTGCTTGAAAATGTTACTTTTTCAGTGATTTTAGGCATGAGTCTTTTGACAGTAGTAGTTGTGTTTTTGACATATATTATAGTAGCCCTGACTTGCTGGACTGTCAGACGTGTACTAGGCGATTTTGTTTTATAATATTCGTATCTTTCTAGAATACTGTAACATAACATATTTGTGGCCTTTCTTTCTTTCTGTCTTTTCTTTTTTCCTTGTAGTCATTCTTCCTTTCTTCTGTCTCGAATACTGCAGTGTAGGCTTCTTTGTAGCCATCCTGGAATGTCAAAATATGGTTTCCCTAGTACCAGCTTTTGAGGCATATTTGTTGCGTGTTTCCAAAATGTTTCCTACATTTAGAGTATATCAGTGAAAAGTTGGCCTTCTGATATTGCAGAATAGGCTTTCCAGTATTTCCAGAGAAAATGGCACATTATATTTAGCGATTGTTTTCAAGAATACCTTCCTAACATAAATATTATTATCGCATGTTGTTATCTACTCCGTATATGAATCACACGATAAATAGCAATACATTACAATCATTTTTGTAATAACAAAGTTTGAGTGTGTATTAGCATCGATGACGTCGCACCATCATCGGCAAAATGGCGAAAGCCGGTCGTCGCGACGCCCGTTCTCTCGGGGCTGGCTAATTGTGCCATAAGATTTTCCGTCTCCTTCCGTCCGAAAATAGCACCCGGTTAAAAATACACGCGCGATTCTTTTCTTTTCGCGCGCGCGTTTTGTTACGGGTGTCGGTGATGGGAATACGGCGGGGCAGGCAAGTGTTTCCACTCTCCTCTCTCGGCCCCGGCGAAATTCGGACCCCGGGTTCGACCTATTTCACCAGTAATCCCGTTGGGGGGTCTTTATTTAAAAATAGGCGCGCGCACGCAGAAACCGACACCGCCGGCAGGGCATGTCACCAGGATGATAAACGAAAATGTCAGTGGGACAAGAAAATCATTTTTGATTGACACGAGAGAAATGATGAATATCAGTGGGACACCACGTGATATTTCGCCACACCCTTAAAACCTATAATATATTTTTAGAACCGCCAAACTTCAAACTTTCTGAAGTATCCAATTCTCTGCTTCTTCCCGAAGTTTCAAAATATAACTGCAGAATAGTCAATCTTCCTGAAGTATCAAAATATTACTTTACAGAATCGTCAATCTTTCCGAAGTATCAAATTTTGACTTTGCAGAACCGTCAAACTTCCTGAAGTACCAAAATGAATCCTTATGGAATCATCAAACTTCCCGAAGTATCAAAATATGTCTTTGCATAATCGTCCGTACTTCAGAAAGTTGGACGATTCTGCAGTCATATTTTGATACTTCGGGATAATTGACGAATCTGCAGGCATATTTTGATACTTAGGGATGTTTCACGATTGTGTAAAGTTATATTTTGATACTTCAGGAAATTTGACGATTTTGCAAAGTCAAATTTAGATACTCAAGAAAGATTATCGATTCTAAAAAGTCATATATTGCAGGTTTTGAGGGTGTGAGAAAATAACACGCTGTGATTTTTATCATTCTCTCGTGTCAATCCAGTATTACTTTGCAGATTCGTCAAAATATGACTTTCTTGATGTATCAAAGTGATATCATTAGGATACAAAGTCAAATATCTTTACCTCAACCTTCAAAATATGACTATTTCCAAACGTTAATATATGATTCGTGAAGTGTATGGTATATATGTATAATATTGCAGAATAAGTCAAAATATGACTTTCTTAAAGCCTCAAAGTGAAATCTTTTGCGTCCCAATGCAAAGTATAATCTCCTAACCTCTGCAACACCTTGAAAATATTTCATTAATTTCTCATGTAGTTTCAGTGTACTGTTTTTTCTTTTCTTTTAAGTATGTCTACATATTCTAAAGCAATTTACTTCAGAAGCTCCATTACTTGTACATATTACGATGTTTCGCTGTTGATTAAACTTGATCAAGCTTAATCAAGGAATGGAAACACGCTCATTAGGATACTCGTTAAAAGCTTTAAATTAAATGATTTCGTAAAAATTACGAATGTCTGAAAACTTACAGCGAAACATCGTAATATGTATACGTAAAAAAATCCCATCATCCTCCATCTGTCCAAGCATGGGAAGCTTGAAGCCTCAAAATATCTGTCAGGTAAAATTAAGTTTCAATATATGACGTTTTGTATCAGGTGTTCATTTAAAAACACAATAGAGAAGGCGTTGCTTTTTTGATACAAGAAAATGGAGTCACAGCTTAATTTACGTATTGTCATATCTGACATAAATGTCAGATTGTGTTAAACCCTTCTATTAACAAAAACAACAAAAAACAACTTACCTGTTTATTAACATTGACAGGAGCGACTGACAAATTCCCGTACGACCTACCTCCACAATGTTAAGAAAATGTCACAGCCAACTCGATGGTGTTTTTAACTGAACACCTGATATAATAAAATTATGAATAACTTTTTAATTTTCAAAAGATTGTGTGTTTATTAAAAATAAACACACTTTTTTGAAAATCACAAAGTTGTTCATAACGTTATTTCTACAAAGTGAATATGGATTTTCACTATCTTACCACCTTATCGATCAACCAATATATGACGTTATTACAAAATCAGTCATAATATAGGCTTTCTCAAAGGCTCAAAGTATATCTCACCACAAAGACCATTATCCAAGAATGATTCGTTTACATTTCAGTTGCATTAATTCCTGTAACACACAGAATTAATTAATCAATACATCACCCACGAGTTTATTTCAATTCAAAAAAGATAAACTTCAAACCATTCAATTCATGCCAAATGATTTATTCTGTTCATTCAATCGGACAGAACGTATGGAGATTTAATATCCTTGACAATTAGAGAAATCACGCGGCCCCACACTCCCACAATCCTATCCTGTTTATCGGCGTTTATTTCTCGAAATTAAAATCCGTTATTCAATGTGCGGATAAATCCGCAGACGCAGGTGTGGGAGTCCCCCGGCCCAGCCGAACATTAATCATCACGCGCGAGTCGAAAATTTGTAATTAAAATTAACCGGGCGTCCGTTTATGGATTCAGCGGAAAAACGTAAATTTTTTATCATCCTGAAAATTTGGTTTGGTCGCTACGATTCGCTACGCGACCAAACTAAATATTGAAGATCTTCTAAACTCGAAACTTTACTTCATGTTTAACCAAGGAGTGGAAACACTCGTTCGAAACTTCCTGAACAAATCCTTAAATGATCTATTTTTCGTTTTGTTTATTTTAATCTGCGCCAATAAAAAAAATTACGCAATCTTCTCGCGGTGCACGTGTGAATTGCGAATCGCGGGAGAGAAAGCGCAGCATTTTCCGCAGGTGTTCCACAAATTAAAATCACCGACCCCGGGGGGAATTAATCCGCGCGCGGCGATAATAAAGAAGACTGTGACCATATCGGAATCGGACCGTTGCGCAACGAGAAATAACCAATGGACTGAAAGAGCTGAGCGCGTAGAAAGAAATAAGGGTAATTTAGCGAGTTTCCCCAGAGAGATGAAATTAAGAATTACAAGAGAGCAGTTATTAGAATTAGAAACTATTGTGAATTAAAAAGAAAAATGCATTGTTGATTTTCGACAATTAATTTATTCTTCTTTCCTTTTATGTTTTAGGACAGCCACAGTTTTTTTAATTTCAATTACACACAAATCGAAGTACAGGAAATACTTTAGGCATGCACGAAATGTTGTCTCCTCATATCAGTAATAAACATCGTGAAAAATAATCTGTTTAAAAGATTCTTCACGTGAAGAAGCTACAGCGTAGCAAAACAATTGCAGTGAAAATAAATGAGTCTCCTATTTCCAAAAACCCCTAAATCCATGGTTTTCAAATGGATTTAGGGGTGTTTGGAAATAGGCGACTCAAATACAAAAAGTTAAAAATCACAAATATTTTATTTATTAATTTATTAAAGTAATCGGGGATTTTTAAAAATTAAGTGCCTCAGTAATCAACGATGTTTAAAAGTAAAAGCCGTTAAGGGAGTTGGAAATTAATAATAGCACTTAACGATGTTTACCTTTGAAACAATGAAAGGTAACTTTTATTAACACTTTCCGGTCCTCTGTTGGAATATACAGAGAGTTTTTCTTTTAAGTATACATATCTCAATATACTGTATACGCTGTAAATCTTTAGATATTCCTTGTTTTTACAAATATTTCAAATTCAACTTTCAAACGAGTGTTTTCCAATCCCAGATTAAGCATGAAGTAAAATTTCGAGTTTAGAAAAGCCTGAAAATTTGGTTTGGTCGCGTAGCGCGAAGCGCGGAGCGGCCAAACCAAATTTTCAGGCTTTTCTAAACTCGAAATTTTACTTTATGCGCCACGCGTACTAAACACTGATGTGATGTGATGTTCAGAATTCACTTTTCTAGCATACTGCTTTAGTAGAATATTTTGAACTTCTTATAAATTCATTATTTTATACGCGTGGCGCATGAAGTAAAATTTCGAGTTTAGAAAAGCCTGAAAATTTGGTTTGGCCGCTCCGCGCTTCGCGCTACGCGACCAAACCAAATTTTCAGGCTTTTCTAAACTCGAAATTTTACTTCATGCTTAACCTGGGAGTGGAAAACACTCGTTTACGACTTCAAATTAAACTATTTAAAAATACAAACGATTATCGAAAATGTTACAGCTCATGCATGCATATATTTAAAAAAAAATATATATATTTATTTAGAAATGCATTTTCAAATTGAACGATTTTAGGAAAACAACGAAATAACACACCTACGAAAAATAAAATAATTTAATATTATTTATTATAAGTCTAAATAGTAAGATTATTATTTTTTCTAGATAGTAAGATTATTATTTTTTCTAGATAGTAAGAATATTACGAATTCGCGTGATTAATTCACGAATTATCATTTTTCGAGTGGTCGAAGATGAAAAGCCTGGAGTGTCATCGTTTCGTTTCATTTCCTTCGATAAGTTATCGTTTAGTCAGATCTGGGACACTCCTGATTCAGCGATAATTTCACGGTTGGGAGAATACGTGAACATTTTTATCGAATATCTACAAAACATTACGAAAATAATCTACTGTGATAAAAACACGTATTTTTTAATAGAAATAATTGTGTTCATCATAATAAATTAATACAAAGATTTTTTTTAGATCTATGTGTGTACGTTCTTAATTTTCAGGAATTCGTTGTTTTTCTAAAAGAATTCAATTTGAAGCTTCTAACGAGTGTTTCCACTCCTTGATTAAAAATGAAGTAAAATTTCGAGTTTAGAAAAGCCCCGTGTCGAAGGTCGCGCAGCGACCCGAGACAAATTTTCTGGGCTTTTCTAAACTCGAAATTTTACATCATGCGCCTCCCGTATAAAACACAAAAATATTGTGAAATTTATGTATATTTTATCTAAAAATTTGGTTTGAACCGACCAAACCATATTTTCAGGCTTTTCTAAACTCAAAATTTTACTTCATACGTTACGCACATAAAACACTGCTTTAATGCGAGGTTCAGAATATACTCCTTATATCCGATCTTAAGTTGAAAAAATCACCTAAATTCAGGTTTGTGATGTCTTCAGTTTATGTTAAAGCAAATGAACTGAACTTGACATTGCTAATAGCAGATATCCGGTGTAGAAAATGTATGTTCAGTGCAACTGAACTCGTACGGTGCAACAGTGCAGTTCATATAACAAACAGATTTAGTACTAAAAGTGCTGCACTAGTTAATGTAAATTAACCTTAGTATAGTAAAAGCGAAAATAAAATACAGTACACATTAATAATAATGAGATGACAAAACTATTGTACCGTAAAAAAACAACAAGATGTTATTAATTGGTGTGTGTGTGTGTATTCGTTTTGTAATCAAATCCCGAATTTCGTTTCCATTTAGTTTCTATTTGGAATTGATAAAAGCCGTCGACGCCCGTCCGAATCGAATTTCCACGCGCCTATCTGGTTACATTGTAACCAAAACATTTCCGCAATGTATCCGATTCCTTCGATTTCACCGCCCACAAGTTACACAACCAACTTGAACAACAACAAAAAAACTTGTCTTCAGTATTAGATTTTATTGAATTGATTAGTGTGAATTGTTTTGTTACGCATAAAATTATCTCTTAAATTTGAGGGTTACGCTAGACCTGGATTGGAGGGCTAGGTTAGACTGGAATAGACCTAAAGGTTAGACGTTGATTAGAGAGTTGGGTTAGACCTGGATTGGTGGGCTAGGTTAGACTGGAATAGACCCAAAGGTTAGACGTTGATTTGAGAGTTAGGTTAGACCTGGATTGGAGAGCTAGGTTAGACTGGAATAGACCTAAAGGTTAGACGTTGATTTGAGTGTTAAGTTAGACCTGGTTTGGAGGGCTAGGTTAGACTGGAATAGACGTAAAGGTTAGACGTTGATTTTGAGAGTTAGACCTGGATTGTAGGGCTAGGTTAGACTGGAATAGACCTGAAGGTTAGACGTTGATTTGAAAGTTAGGTTAAACCAGGGCGAACCAATGCTTATGGCAGAACTGGAAATCGAGTAGAAAAAGAGAGACTATGATCAGGACCTGGGGTAAGAGTAAGACAGGCGACTATATACACCAATCACCGGTCTCGCTTCTGGATGCAACATCCAAACGCGGTTACCAAATTTTATATGAAGACTGGCTATCTGGATATACAGGGCGTTTTTCTTTAAAGTATACGTATTCCAAATTCAGCTTATTTTCTTTAAATCTTTAGATATTCGTTGTTTTTTTTTTTTAAAGAGTTCAATTTGAAGCTTTAAACGAGTGTTTTTCACTCCCAGACTAAACATGAAGTAAAATTTTGAGTTTAGAAAAGCCCCGTGAAAATTTGTCGAGGGTCGCGCAGCGTCAGGTTATTTATTTTCATATTTTTTATTCAATTTTGTTAATTTAAATCGACATTATTAACTCCATAACAACCGTAATAAACAAGATTTTATTCACTAGTGAACTAAAATTTTTTTAGGTCACTAGTGAGTTAAAAAATTTGTTATATTATTTATTATTCAATTTTGTTAATTTAAATCGACATTATTAACTCCATAACAACCGTAATAAACAAGGTTTTATTCACTAGTGAACTAAAATTTTTTTAGGTCACTAGTGAGTTAAAAAATTTATTTAAAAATAAATGTAAAGTACATTTTCTTTACAATTTCGTCAAAATTGAATAAAAACATATATACGCCACGTGAATTAAACACCTTTATTCACTCAAAGAAATGATTTCACTCGCGCCGAGGCGCTCTTGAAATCAAAAATCTTTTCGTGAATAAAATCGTGTTTAATTCACTTGATGTATAATATTTATTAACCGGACAAGTATAGTATTTTTAATACCCATTTGGAATAACCCCATCCTTATTGATCAATCATGAATCAGATGAAACCAAAAATTACCAACACAAATGAACGTCGATTACTAAATAAATGTTACGTCAAAAGTTTGATGTCTGTTAATGTCATTAAATAACGCAAAAATACCCTACTAAAATGCGATATTCCGATGAATCCAAAAAGCTAATACTTAATGTAATAAGTTATTTTCAAAATGAATTAGGATCTCGATTTAGGGCAATTCAAAAAGCATCCGAAGTCCTAAAAGTTCCACAAAGCACATTATACAACCTACAAGATAAAAACAGATCAACGGATTTCGAATTTGGAAAGAATATGTCTTCAAACTTTTCTCTGGGCAAAACTCGAATTACGAACAATACTCTACATTTTTTAAGGGCAATGATTTACAAAATGTATGCCCAAATGAAACATATTTCTTTAGAAACTATTCACTGACAATTTATGGAACAATTATCAGAAATTGAGATCTTGAAAAGTTCTCTATATTTGGGAATTAAGAAAATGGGCTTTAGCTTCAAAAAGCAGGACGGAAGAAAACATTTATTGGAAATGCCTGGAATCAGGTTGGAAAGAATTTTATTTCTAAATAAATGTGAAGTTGCTAAATAAGAGAATATTTGTATAATGTTTTGTAGAACCTTTACTTTTATTATAACAACATAACAGCATAACCTCTACAGACAGTTTTATGTAACACCGAACATTTCCATAACGAGAATATTTCTTTTAAGTATACATATGCATACGTTGTACATTTGCCGACGCTCGGTTTATTAAGCTTCAATTTGAAGCTTTAAACAAGTGTTTTCCACTCCCAGGCTAAGCATGAAGTAAAATTTCGAGTTTAGAAAAGCCTGAAAATTTGGTTTGGTCGCGTAGCGCGAAGCGCGGAGCGGCCAAACCAAATTTTCAGGCTTTTCTAAACTCGAAATTTTACTTCATGCGCCACTGGTACAAAAGACTGATTCAATGTAAAGTTTAGCGGTGTGTTTTAAGCTTCGTAATATGTCAGTGTTTTGTAGCGGTGGTGCATGAAGTAAAATTTCGAGTTTAGAAAAGCCTGAAAATTTGGTTTGGCCGCTCCGCGCTTCGCGCTACGCGACCAAACCAAATTTTCAGGCTTTTCTAAACTCGAAATTTTACTTCATGCTTAGCCTGGGAGTGGAAAACACTCGTTTAAAGTTCTAATTGAATTCTCTTAATAAACCGAGCGTCGGAAAATGTAAAACGAAATGCATATGTATACTTAAAAGAAATATTCTTATTATGAAAATGTTCGGTGTTACATAAAACTCTCTGTATATAAATTATTATATTCCATATTATGTAATTAATTAATATGCGTGATCCTACGCCGCCACTGGTTGTTTTGAATATCAAGTTACTCTACCAATGCCCTAAGATTAATGGTTTAGATGTCAGCCATTTGACATGACAAGTTCCTAACCTAATTTTGTGTCCGTGTGTGTTCAAGAAGCCGCATACGTTAAGTCACTAAAACAACTGTTACTTCTAAATAGGTATTAAAAATACTATATGATATAGTATTTTTAATACCCATTTGGAATAACCCCATCCTTATTTATCAATCATTAATCAGATGAAACAAAAAATTACCAACAAAAATGAACGTCGATTACTAAATAAATGTTACGTCAAAAGTTTGATGTCTGTTAATGTCATTAAATAACGCAAAAATACACCACTAAAATGCAATATTCCGATGAATCCAAAAAGCTGATACTTAATGTAGTAAGTTATTTTCAAAATGAATTAGGATCTCGATTTAAGGCAATTCAAAAAACGCCCGTCCTAAAAGTTCCGCAAAGCACATTATACAACCTACAAGATAAAAACAGATGAACGGATTTCGAATTTAGAAGGAACGTTTCCCTGGGCAAAACTCGTATACTCTACATTTTTAAAGGGAAGTGATTCACAAAATGTATGCCCAAAAGAAACATATTACTTTAGAACAGTGATGGGGAAACTACGGCCCGCGGGCCAAGTCCGGCCCGCGGAAAGGTTTAATCCGGCCCGTTTAAGAGTGCCGTCGTGAGAATGTTTGAACGCGTTCTTACTTCGTAATGTGACGACCCGCATAAAAACTAGCTACCTACGATTAAGCATTATTCTTTGGCCCGCTACGATTGTCTGGTTATTATAAATGGCCCGTCTTAAAAAAAGTTTCCCCACCACTGCTATAGAAACTATTCACTGACAATTTATGGAAGAATTATCAGAAATTGACATCTCGAAAAGTTATTTATATTTGGGAATTAAGAAAACGGGCTTTAGCTTCAAAAAGCAGGACGGAAGAAAACATTTATTGGAAATGCCTGGAATCAGATTGAAGAGAATTTTATTTTTAAATAAATATCAAGTTGCTAAAAAGGAGAACATTTGTATAATGTTTTGTGGAAATTTTAGTTGTATTAAAATAACATAACAGCATAACGTGCATATAAATTATTATATTCCATATTATGTAATTAATTAATATGTGTGATCCTACGCCGCCACTGGTTGTTTTGAATATCAAGTTACTCCACCAATGCCCTAAGAATAATGGTTTAGATGTCGGCCATTTGACATGACAAGTTCCTAACCTAATTTTATGTGTGTGTTCAAGAAGCCGCGTACGTTAAGTCACTAAAACAGCTGTTACTTCTAAATAGGTATTAAAAATACTATAACTACACTGCGCCGCAAAATTAACGCAAAATTCGAAATTTCGTTTAAAAAAATTAATTTTATTGTTTTTCCTGAATTGAGCCTTCTTCTCTTTTTCTGTTTATCACAAAAACTGGAAATATGTATTAGTAGGCTAAAAACAAACCTTATTATCTGCCAAACAGGTCTTTATTTTCTTGTTAAAAAAGGCGAGTATCGTTTGATAAGTAAGTTCTTTGATTTCTGGAAGTTTATTTAGAAAATTGTAAAAACAAACAAAAATGAATCCCCCTGGACGAGTTTCAAGAAATCTTACACATGAAGAATGTGCTGTTGTAGTGGCGCTGCAAGAAGAAGGGTTTACTGCAACTTACATTGCCCAACGTTTGCATGTTGCTAATTCCACAATATCGCGAGTTCTTTCCCGCTTCAGAGAAACAGGGCGTCACGAAAGAAGACGCGGCCAGGGTCGAAAAAGAATGACAACGCCGAGAGAAGACAGATTTATGCAACTTCAAAGTTTAAGGCAACGATTCCTAACGAGCACTTACTTGCAACAACAATTTGTTCTAACCTATGGTCGTCGACTAAGTCAGAATACGGTCAGAAGAAGACTTGCTGATGTTGATTTTCGACCCTATCAAGCCGCTAAAGGTCCTTTGTTAACCAGAGAGCACCGACGAGAGCGCTTAAGGTTTGCACAGGAACATCTTAATTGGAACAATGCTGATTGGGGTAGAGTAATGTTTGCTGACGAGTCCAGATTTTGTCTGTATAGTGACGACCGCCGTAGAAGAGTATATCGACGTCCTGGTGAAAGATACAGCCAGGCGTGCATACGAGGAACGGTGCAATATGGTGGAGGCTCTGTCATGGTATGGGCAGGCATCACGTCGCAAGCAACAACAGCGTTGGTACACATTAATGGTGGTCGGTTAAATGCACATCGATACATCGAAGAGGTGCTTGAGCATCATGTTGTACCATTTGCCCCAGTTATTGGGGATAATTTCCTTTTTATGCAAGATAACGCCAGGCCGCATATCGCACGAATTGTGAACCAGTACTTTGACCATGTGGGAATTGTTCGTATGAACTGGCCAGCACGAAGTCCCGACCTTAATCCCATAGAGCATCTGTGGGACATTGTAGGGCACAAGATTAAAGACTTGCAGCAACCTCCTGCAAACCTTCCAGACTTTACACTCAGATTAACGCAAGTGTGGGAAGAAATTGAGCAGCAAGAAGTCAGAAGTTTTATTGACAGTATGCCACGAAGGATGCGAGCTGTCATCAATGCTCGAGGAGGCAATACTCGCTATTAAGACCAACTGTACGACTGTTACACGCTTTTTTGCGGATCAGAAGAATCATTATTTTTTTGTATTATTGCAGTTTGCTGTTTATTTTCTCATTTTTTGTTCACAAATAAGCAAATTAGTTTTAATAAGTATCTATTAGGAACCACTTCGGGAAAAAAATGGAGAAAAAAAAAATAAAAAACAATAAAATTAATTTTTAAACGAAATTTCTAATTTTGCGGCGCAGTGTAGTTAGTAATTTTTATAAATTCCCCCACGCGCCTATTTAAAGGTTAATATTAGCACTTATGACTAAAAACTATGTATTAATAAAATAAAATAAGATTAGAAACAAACCTCAACTCAAATATTTTGTGGTGGAGGCGGCTACTTTTTGAAACATTTTAACTATTAAATTACACTTTTTATCTTTTAGTTTTTACGGTGACTGGTTTCGAATCGTCAGTGAGCCATTCTCAAACCAAGTACTTAAAATAAGGACCTCAATGTTAATTTTAAGTACTTGGTTTAAGAATGGCTTACTGACGAGTCGAAACTAGTCACCGTAAAAATAAATAATAGTGATGTGTCCATCATAGTACTTTCCCCCGTAAATTGCGTATTAAATCACTTTTAAAATATTTGTAGCATTATTATTTTCAAAATGTCTTCAACTTTTTGATAACTACACCTTTTATTTGAAACATTTTTCAATTGGATCAACACATACTGACACAAACCAATGACTAGATAAAAAACACTATTTATTGAATATCTCAAAAACTAAGAGTGCTATGACAAAAAGTGAAGATACAAAAAATCTTTAATATTTTATTACCTACAACTTTTATTTGAAACATTTTCCAATTGTATCAACACACACACTGACACAAATCAATGACTAGATAAAAAACACTATTTATTAAATATCTCAAAAACTAAGAGTGCTATGACAAAAAGTAAGTGAACAATACATCTTCATTTTATTATTATCTACAACTTTTATTTGAAAGAATTTTCTGTTTGATGAACATTTATTGAAAAAATCTGAAAAAACTGAAAAACGCTAAGAGTAAAGTACCACTTCCGGTTTTCCGATTTTCACCAAAAGCTTTTCAGTTCTTCCGATTGTAACAAAAAGCTTAAGTTTCAAGTTTCATTTCGATATCTTTAGCGGTTTTTGCGGTACAGCGCACACAGACACACACACAGACAGACAGACATTTTTCAAAATTGGTCTTATTCGACTCAGGGGACCTCAAAACGGATATTTCCGCTAAAATTTTTGATTCGAAAATTTTCACGAAAACAATACTTTCCCTTTGTATTACATACGGGGGAAAGTAAAAAGTGAATACAATAAAGTTAAAAGTGTTATTTAATTAAAAATTCAACTTAGATAGATAGATAATTGTTGGGGTGGCCTCTTGGCCTGTACCACCGCGATCTTTGGAGATCTATTGCGGATACCTGTTATCTTAGACGACCTGCTCGAGCTTCGCCTTTTTGATTAGCCCCAGCCTCAACTTATAAAGAAAATGAAAAAATTACTAACCCTTATTGACTTTCGCCACAGCTAAACACAGGAAATGGTAAAGAAGACACACTATAACCGTTTCAAATTACTTTCAATCGAATATCTTGCTAACAATCGCAAAATAATGCTATTTCAAGAACTATAACCTAAAAATAATCTCTCACAACAGCGTTTCCAATATGGAATGTGGCGGGGCATTCAAATCTAGTACTGGTTGCGCCATCTATTGGCCCATTCTCCAAATTATTTTATAATATAAACAACTCCGTATGAGTGGACCTAACCCTCAAATCCATTTCTAACCGCTCCCCCAAATCGAAATCCAGATCTAACCTAACACTTGGTGAAGGGGCACGATATAAACATAGGTAACAGGCGGGCTGATACACTAGCCAGAGCAGCGGCTGGGATGAACGTCATCGCACCGAAACCGCTAGTGCGATTGACACTCTCAGCGCACTAGCGGTTTCAGTGAGATGACGTTCATCCCAGCCGCTGCTCTGGCCAGTGTATCAGCCTTCCTGTTACCTATGTTTATATCGTGCCCCTTCACCCAGCATTAGGTTAGATCTGGATTTCAATTTAGGGGTTCGGTTAGAAGTTAATTTGAGGGTTAGGTTAGGTTAGACGTGAATTTAAGGGCTAGATTAGACGACATGCATGTTTTGAAGAATTAAACATCAAACATTTATTAGTGTATTCATAAAGTGATAACTTAAAAACTCAATTGGACGAAGTGGGTCGCTATAGATTGAGTTGCTGAAAAATGGGTCGCAATGTTAAAAGTTTGAGAACCCCTGTCTTAACACATCAGTAAACTCATTAAGAGATAAAAAAATAAAAAACAAAAAAATTAATTTTTAAACGAAGTTTCGAATTTTGCGTTAATTTTGCGGCGCAGTGTAGTTAGTAATTTTTATAAATTCCCCCACGCGCCTATTTAAAAGTTAATAATAGAACTTATGACTAAAAACTATGTATTAATAAAATAAAATAAGATTAGAAACAAACCTCAACTCAAATATTTGGTGGTGGAGGCGGCTACTTTTTGAAACATTTTAACTATTAAATTACACTTTTTACCTTTTAGTTTTTACGGTGACTAGTCAGTGAGCCATTCTTAAACCAAGTACTTAAAATAAGGACCTCAATGTTAATTTTAAGTACTTGGTTTAAGAATGGCTTACTGACGAGTCGAAACTAGTCACCGTAAAAATAAAAAAGTGAATACAATAAAGTTAAAAGTGTTATTTAATTAAAAATTCAACTTAGATAGATAGATAATTGTTGGGGTGGCCTCTTGGCCTGTACCACCGCGATCTTTGGAGATCTATTGCGGATACCTGTTATTCTAGACGACCTGTTCGAGCTTCGCCTTTTTGATTAGCCCCAGCCTCAACTTATAAAGAAAATGAAAAAATTACTAACCTTTATTGACTTTCGCCACAGCTAAACACAGGAAACGGTAAAGAAGACACACTATAACCGTTTCAAATTACTTTCAATCGAATATCTTGCTAACAATCGCAAAATAATGCTATTTCAAGAACTATAACCTAGAAATAATCTCTCACAACAACGTTTTCAATATGAAATGTGGCGGGACATTCAAATCTAGTACTGGTTGCGCCATCTATTGGTCCTTTCTCCAAATTATTTTATAATATAAACAACTCCGTATGAGTGGACCTAACCCTCAAATCCATTTCTAACCGCACCCCCAAATCGAAATCCAGATCTAACCTAACGCTTGGTGAAGGGGCACGATATAAACATAGGTAACAGGTGGGCTGATACACTAGCCAGAGCAGCGGCTGGGATGAACGTCATCTCACCGAAACCGCTAGTGCGATTGACACTCTCAGCGCACTAGCGGTTTCAGTGAGATGACGTTCATCCCAGCCGTTGCTCTGGCCAGTGTATCAGCCTTCCTGTTACCTATGTTTATATCGTGCCCCTTCACCCAGCATTAGGTTAGATCTGGATTTCGATTTAGGGGTTCGGTTAGAAGTTAATTTGAGGGTTAGGTTAGGTTAGGTTAGACGTGAATTTAAGGGCTAGATTAGACGACATGCATGTTTTGAAGAATTAAACATCAAACATTTATTAGTGTATTCATAAAGTGATAACTTAAAAACTCAATTGGACGAAGTGGGTCGCTATAGATTGAGTTGCTGAAAAATGGGTCGCAATGTTAAAAGTTTGAGAACCCCTGTCTTAACACATCAGTAAACTCATTATTTACAACCTTTTCTCCTCATTTTTTTTGTTCGGTCCGCAGTTTTGATCGTCTATGATATTTCCATGCAGTTGATGATGATGATGGGTCATTAACTCGGTCATACGCATGATAGCGTAAAATGCGAGCACGCCGGGTTGAACGAACTTGCCCCCCATTAAGGGGCGGGAAAAAAATAATGGGTCAAACTCTGGATTTTCTTTGACAGCGGAACGCGAGCCCGAAAGGGGAAAGATTAATGTCCGTTTGTACAATAACTTCGGGAACGGGACCGTGCGTCTGTTGGGCGACGGCCAAAGTCAACAAAAACAATATCCATCGGAAATCTGTGTCAGATTTCATCATTTTGTTACAACAGTCGGGGTTTACCAGAAGTGTTAAAGTACATACAGGGAGTTTTTCTTTTAAGTATAAATGTCCCAACTTACAACGTATATGCTGTAAATCTTCAGATATTAGTTTTTTTTAAAGCTCAATTTGATGCTTTAAAAGAGTGTTTTCCACTCCCAGACTAAGCATGAAGTAAAATTTCGAGTTTAGAAAAGCCTGAAAGGTTGGTTGGGTCGCTCCGCAAAGCGGAGCCGCCAAACCAAACTTTCAGGCTTTTCTAAACTCGAAATTTTACTTCATGCGCCACGCGTATAAAACTCTGATTTTAATTGAAGTTCAAAATATACTACTAAAACAGTATGCTAAACACCTTTATTCTGAACTTCACATCAAATCAGTGTTGAATACGCGTGGCGCATGAAGTAAAATTTCGAGTTTAGAAACCCTGAGAATTTGGTTGGGCCGCTCCGCTTCGCTTCAAATTAAACTCTTTTAAAAAACAACTAATGTCGGAAAATTCACTTCGAATGTCTATAATCTGTTTAATAACTAGGAGGAGCGTTTTAAATTTTACGCGCCAAAACCTACAACTCTGATTGGCTGAGAGCGCGCCCATTTTACACTATGCTAATTACGTCATTATTAGTCGCAACAGCTGACATAACCTTAATTCGAAGCGTTATCGAGTTGCAACTTTGTTTCGTAATACCCTTTTGTGCGGTGTTTCTTTAGCATAGTTAAAAGTTAGTTTTGTTTATATTGTTGTGATGGATTATGGACCCAGTACAAGCTCGGTGATAATATCACCTTCACCTCCAAAAAAGCGTAAGAAGTTGGATTTGGGTCATTTATATCTGTCTAAAAAACAGTGCATAATAAATATGTATAAGCAGATGATAACAGATGATCCACATATGAAAATGACTGCTGTTGTATCAGACATTGTTGGTGCAGTAGGTGAGATATCAAATAGCATAAGAATATGCATCAAATAAGAAAATGTTTAATTTTTAGGAGTTGTAAATTCCACTGTCTATCGTACCATTAGCGAATATAAGAAATCCGGAGAGATTTGTAGCCCTAAACAGCTTGGAGGACATAATTACCAGTTTTAATGACGTAGTGAAAAGGTCCATGCATAGTTTCTTCTATAAAAATAAACTGCCAACTTTGAATAACGTTTTAAAATAAGTAAACGATCATACAGGCATGCCGAAGATGAGTCGTTCTACCTTGTATAGTTTTATGAAACAAATCAATTTTAAGCCAAATAGAGACTAGAGCTGGGCAGGATTCGAATCATTCAGGATTCGAATCCTTTTAGAGGATTCAAAGGAGGCATTCGAATACTTTAGTTCAACTGGATTCGTGGTCCGGATTCGTTCCATTTTTTTAAGAGGATTCGTATTCGAGTCTAAATGTGGGTGATTCGAATCTTTATAAAAGGATTCGAATCGTTGTAAAAGAATTCGAATACTTACAAAAGGATTTTAATCGTCAAAAATAATTCGAATTAATTGTGAGGAATAACATGAAAAATGTTTTTTTGTGTGTTTTTAAATTTCTCGATAAATCACTGTTTAATGCGCGTGGCGCATGACATAAAATTTCGAGTTTAGAAGAGCCCAGAACATTTTCACGGGGCTTTTCTAAACTCGAAATTTTACTTCATGCTTAGTCTGGAAGTAGAAACGCTCGTTCGAAACTTCAAAGTGAATGCTTTGATAAGAACATTAAATAATTGAAAATGTTTTTAAAGATAATAAACTAGTTTTCAAAATTTTATTTAATATTGTTTGAAGTGAAACTGACATGGTAGCCACAATCTGAAATGTTAAATTTTTCCGACATTTCCCTGACTAAAGATTTTTTCCCCGGCCTTTTAAAATAACTTTCTTCTGTGGGAAACCCCCATTCTGTTTAATAGTTTTCATTGTTTTTGCCAATATTTAAGTTAATTTTATAAATTTTTACGTGTTTTGTAATTTGACTGCTGATTTTGACAAATTTAATAATATCATATGGCTTTTTTGTTAGTGTTTTGGTCAATTTGAATATAATTCCATGGCTTTTCTCTTACTTTCCCGATTTTAATAATATTCAGTGATTTTTTTATTTACGTAAATTTCAGGCATTAGTCGATTTTATAATAGAGTTCAATTTAAAGTTTTGAACGAGTGTTTCCACTCCCAGGCTAAGCATGAAGTAAAATTTCGAGTTTAGAAAAGCCCCGTGAAAATTTGTCGAGGGTCGCGCAGCGACCCGAGACAAATTTTCGGGCTTTTCTAAACTCGAAATTTTACTTCATGCGCCACGCGTACAAAACACTGATTTGAAGTGGAGTTGAGAAGCACACAAATACATCTTTAACCAGAGTAACAGGGAGTCAGATATTTAGTCTGTTATCAACGATGTTCAGTGGTAATAATAAATAATTAGATTTTGAATATTTTTGTTAAAACAACTGGTAACGATATTTATATATTAATGGTTGCAAAACAAAAATAAAATCAAATTTATTCTTAAAGGATTTGTATTCGTGATTCGAAAAAACAGGATTCGAATCTTCGATTCGAATCATATTTATCTCTTACGAATCCTTTTTTCGAGTATTCGTGATTCAAATCATATTAGGTGATTCGGATTCGTGATTCGAATCCTTTTTACGAGGGTTCGTCCCATCTCTGATAGAGACACATTATTATATAAATTCCATATTATATTATGAACATGATGTAAATATGTTTTATTTCACAGATATATGGCGAGATGCCGTATAAGCATTTTAATTGAACTGACAATATCGTACGATAGAAAAGAAAATACTCAACCACAATTAAGAAGTACAAAATGGATATTTAATTTCATTTAAAGAGTAATTATGAAATTATTTAAAATTGCCGCCAAATTTATCTATTGATATTGCTAGTAACTTTTTATAGTGTCAATTGGGCTTTGGCACTTACTCCTTCTAGTTTTTAAACAGACTATAAGTATACTTAAAAGAAAAATTCCCTGTATATTGTTTCTATTGATAACAACATATGGATATGGATGATTAAAGAGAGGATTATTAATTTCTTTAATCATTGTTTATAAAAGTGGTTATAGGCAACTCAATAAGGTGAACCAGTTTATTGGGTTGTCTATAATCGCTGTTTGTGTGTTTTTTTTAACCTCACTTTACACATTGCGCGATCCAACCCCATGGTACATCTTTGTTCTCCTACGCTGTGTGATTCATATTTAGGCCCAGTTGCACCAAAAACGTTGAACTTGAGTTCAAGCTGAACTCTAGTTCAAGATGACAGTTCCTATTGTTCTAATGTCACTTTGAACTCGAGTTCAGAGTTGAACCAGTTCAACGTGTCTGGTGCAATTGGCCCTTATATTTTGTTTTTGAGAATTCTATGAAATCCATCATTTTAATTTTGTATTTTTTAGTTTGTTTGTAAAGACTGTAAGATTGAGATTTGTATGATGTTATTGTAGAAAAAAATACGAGGCAACGCAGAAATTAATTAATTGGCACGCACGCTTTTGTTTCGAGTGCAGTTTCTCTGCCGATGTGGAGCAGGTAATTTCTTACGGTTGGCGGTTCCCTAATTACGCTCAGTGCGCGCACACAACAACAAAAAATAACCGTTTATTATTAAATAGATAAGTACATGCGCAGAAGAGAAAACAATCTTGGCATTCCTAGTAATATTGAAAAATACAGATCATTGTTTATTGCTGAAATACTGAACAAATTAAATTTATAAAAATCATCGTTAAATAAATATAAGTGCAACTAAATGGTGAATTTAGGTGACGTTAAATTAATGTTTTACAGCAATAACACTAAGAAGAGTGATCTAAATCACTATTGTTTCTTTATTGAATTCGTGAAATATGACAATGTTAGTTCAATACTGGACCGTTGTCTCCACTCAATGGTTACGGCAAACTGGCATCCATCTTGACACCTTTAGGCGCCTAATTCAAACTAAATCAAATTAACAGGACGCGCATCAATCATTATAGAATATGATTGGTTTAGTTTGAATTTGGCGCCTAAAGGCGTCAAGATGGATGCCAGTTTGCGCTACTCTCTTAAATACAGGGACGCTAGTTACGGCATGAATTTGCCGTAACGCAAAATTTACATGGAGTTGCACTTCTACGATTCACCATTTAACTGTATCAGAGTGTTTTTACTAAAATTTCAAAATTAACTGTGGTTACGTTTTTTTTTCTAGGCATGTATAGACGACAATTTAGATATGGTAGAGTTCCTAGTGGAGCACGGGGCGGACGTCAACCGGGGCGACAACGAGGGCTGGACGCCGCTGCACGCGACGGCCAGCTGCGGCGTCATCTCCATAGCCAAGTACCTCCTGGAGCACGGCGCGAATGTGGCCGCCGTCAACTGCGATGGCGAGCTTGCGCTGGACATCACCGAGAGCGAGGAGATGGAGGACCTGATACAGGCTGAAATCGACGAAAAAGGTAAAAAAAGGGCGTTGTAAATACGTTGAATTAGCCCTCGAACTAGATACAATATACTCTGTCTTTACCCTAAGCTGAATCTATTACACTGAGATTTAGCTAAAGGAAAGACAGAGTATTGGCACACATATCACACATATTTCAATTACTATCCGAAAAAACAAAATAAAACTCAACATGATACTATACTCAGTCTTTGCCTTTAGCCAATTATTAGAACAGGATCGAAGGAAAGTTAAATTTGTCTTACTTTGCAATTTATTAAAAACAAAATGTATTATTGATATCCAACGTTCCCGACAAAAAATTGAATTTGTCTAATATTTAATTTATTACAAATGTCCAACATATAAAAACGAATTAAAATTAATATCGCATTTCTGCAAAAAATTTGTCATATTGAGACAAGTCTCCAAATATACTCAATGACATTAGAAGCGTAACACCAAGAAGGAATGATTTTTTTGAATTCATATTTTAGCAACAGAGTGACTATATTTAAAGCATACATTGATAACAATTTCAACCTTGTGCCTTTTATATTTATTGTGAAAAAAAAAAATATTTCACTTTTTCTTTTTTGATAAAACTATTTATATGAGCTGTTTAGTACAGATGTTTTTAGTTTTCGTGTTTCCGTTGAGTGTGTTAAGCTTAAATAAAATGCCTCGAGTCCGAAGACGTCCACAATATCACCATTTAAGCGATTTTGACCGGGGTCGAGTTGTTGCTTATCGAGATGTCGGTATGTCCTATCGCGAAATTGCCCGCCGTATTGATTCCACTGCAGCAACTGTAATACGTGTGTATCAGGTATGGACAGAAGAAGGTAGAGGAGCAAGAAGAAGACCAATTGGTCAACCAAGGCGTACCACAGAACGTGAAGATCGGCGCTTAAGACAAATAGCCCTGCGAGACCGTTTCGCTACTACGCGTCAAATCGGTGATCAATGGATTGGAGAAGAAGGTAGGCCCGTTAGTATGCGAACCTTATATCGCCGCATTCAATCCTTTGGGCTTCTTTCGTACCGTCCAAGATTAGTGCTTCCTTTAACAGCGAGACACTGTCGCCAAAGGTTGGACTGGTGCAGAGAACGGCAGCATTGGGAGGCAGAATGGCACGATGTCGTATTCAGCGATGAATCACGATTTTGTCTAGGCACGCATGATGGCCGTAGAAGGGTACGACGCTACCGTGGAGAACGACCTGATCTTAGGTTTGCTATTGAGAGGCATGTACACAGGACTGCTGGAGTAATGGTTTAGGGGGCTATTGCTTATGGTAGTCGATCACCTCTTGTATTCATTCGGGGCAGTATGACAGCTGCGCGTTATGTTGAAGACGTCATACGACCGACTTTGTTGCCTTATTTAGATGGCCGCCCAGACGTACTTTTTCAACAAGATAACGCACGTCCCCATATTGCTCGTCGAACTATGAACTTTCTTAATGAAGCTGGTGTTAATGTTTTGGCGTGGCCGCCCCGTTCGCCGGATTTAAATCCCATTAAACATGTGTGGGATATCATGGGAAGAAGAATATTCTCTTTGCACCATCCTCCACAGACTCTAGCACAGTTGATCGATGTGTTTGGAACGAGATGCCTCAAGAAGACATCGACCATCTCATTTTGTCGATGCCCAGACGTCTACAGGAGTGTATACAGCAAAGGGGTCGCCAAACACATTATTAATTTTTTTAGATTGTTTTTTAATAAAATTTCTTGAAAATGTAATCATTTTATTCTTGATGTAAGACTACCATACTGGCAAAAAATCAAGTTAAAATAATAACTCCTTCTGGGTGTTACGCTTCTAATGTCATTGAGTATATTTATTGAAACAACTACTTCTCGAGCTAATGCCCCGACAGACTCGAAACGTAGTTGTTTCAATGAATATTTGTCTCAATGAGATAAAATTTTTGCAGAAAGTCGATATTAATTTCAATTCGTTTTTATATTTTGTTAATATTCTGCAAAATATTGACAAACTCAATTTTTCTTTATGTTAAATTTTCTTTATGTTAAAATGTCCAACGTTTTTAATCTCTTTCTATCATAATTTGTAGGTATAGACTGTGATGAGGCACGTAACGAAGAGAAGAGACTGATGCTTCAAGATGCCAAAGAGTGGTTAGCGACGAAGAGTCCCGTCGTGGACATGCCCAACCCCAAAACGGGGGCGACTCCCCTCCACGTGGCTTCCGCTAAGGGATACGTCGATGTGATGAAGTAGGTACCAACCGGTATTGGGACCTTTCTTTAATATACACATTTTTAAACGCTTGACGGCGTCAGACACACGGATAAGTGATCACTTAGGGCCATTGCACCAAACACGTTGAACTGGTTCAACTCTGAACCCGATTTCAAAGTGACATTAAAACAAAACTAACTGTCATCTTGAACTTAAGTTCAGCTTGAACCCAAATTTAATGTTTTTGCTGCAACTGGGTCTTACAGTCTTAACCTTAACATGTGACTGTAGTTTCACCAACTTGTTTGAATACTTTTCATATAGTGCAGCTTGAAAAGCTTGGTTAAGATACTGGATAACTTTATTACAGTGTTATACATTCAACTAAGCTGTAGTAGATTGCAGGACAACTTTATTAATACGTTGAATATTCAATGGCAATTTAACTAAGCTCTTTATGACTGCTGGACAATATCATTTGAGTACTGCACATTCATCAGCGCTTATTTTTGTTTTGTGTTTTTCCTTACTATAAAAAAAATGTCAGTTTTCATATAGTGCAGCTTGGATAGCTTGGTTAAGATACTAGACAACTTCATTACAGTGTTAGACATTCAACTAAACTCTAGTAAATTGCTGGACAACTTCATTAATATGTTGGGCATTCAATGGCATGGTTAACCAAATTCTATCACGCTGTTGGACAGTTTCATTAGAGTACTGCACATTCAGGGCTTAAGTGATCACTTACAGTCTTAACGTTAACATGTGACTGTAGTTTCACCAACTTGTTTGAATGCCTTTTCTAGGTTAAGTGCATGCGATCACACAACAAGACACTGGAATGCTTTTGCGTTTTTACTTACTATAAAAAATGTCACTTTTCATATAGTGCTGCTTGGATAGCTTGGTTAAGATACTGGATACGTTCATTACAGTGTTAGACATTCAAATAAGCTCTAGTAGATTGCTGGACAACTTTATTAATATGTTGGACATTCAATGGCATGTTTATCAAGCTCTGTAAGACTGCTGGACAATATCAATGGAGTACTGCACATTCATCAGGGCTTATTTTCGTTTTGTGTTTTTTCTTACTATAAAAGTTGTCACTTTCTTATAGTGTAGCTTGAATAGCTGGGTTAAGATACTGAATAACTTCATTACTTTGTTGGATATTCAACTAAGCGCTAGTAGATCAATACTGTCACTTTCTTATATTGTAGCTTGGATAGCTTGGCTAAGATAACTTCATTACAGTGTTGGATATTCAACTAAGTTAAATGATTACTGGATAACTTCATTAATGTGTTAGACATTCAATGGCACAGTTAACTAAGTTTTATCAGACTGCTGGACGATGTCATTAGACTACTGCTGAAGATTTATGTCACTTAATTAAAACACAGTTATGTTCCGTTCTTCACTTTCACGTAAAAGTGATAACTGTGTTTTAATTAAGTCACTTATTTTTTGTTTGTCATTTTCTTTACTATAAAAATAAATGCAACTGCCTTATAGTGTTTGTTATTTAGATGTTGAATTTTCTATTGTAGAATTTTACTCCAGTGTGGTTCGGACGTGGATAAACAGGACATAGACGGTTGGACACCGTTGCATGCAGCTGCGCACTGGGGCCAGAAACTATCGGCGCAATTGTTGGTGGAGAATTATTCGGACATGGATGCCAAAAATTACGTGGTAGGTAATTCACAGAAGAAACCCACAAAACTTTCTTAGACAATATATCAAGTGTTTAAAACGCAAATCGAAGAGGGAAATCCTAACGGGGGGAACGAATGTTGTGACTAATGTTGTACGATTGTTACTTTTTGTTGTGAAAGAGTTTCAAACTTAATCTGTCGAAAGTATTAAACTCTTCCACAACAAGAAGTAATGTTTTATGAGCTAAAGTAACTATTTTTAGGCCCATTTGAACTGATTAACTTTAATCATCCACTAATCATTGGATAAACCTCTCATGATGTACAAATTCTTTAATATTAGAATGTTATAAATATATATGGTATCCTAATCAGGTCTCTTTCACCAATGTGCAATTGTTTAAACAATTTCTGAATAAAATTTTGCGTTTTTTAAGAAGTACTAATCATTGGGCCCATTCACCAAAATGTTCAACATTGAACATGTTTGAATTTATTTGTGATGTATGTTGGTATCTAATGAACGGTACTATGGCCAGACTATTTCGTACGATTGCCAAAATCTAAAACACAGTTATGATTACCAGTTCGGTCATCAAAGAATTCCCCAACAGTTGGCAGTAAACTCCTAACTGTTGTGTTGTGTTTTCCTTTTTAAATCATAGTTAAATATGTTTCACCACGTGAAAGATGAGAAACTTGTTCAAGATATCCTAATTGTTGTTTTTGGTAAAAGTGCCCATTGATTAAGTTAATCGACTTGGGTGCAAACGGACATTAAACTTTTACTCAATTTCAGTCTACAGTTTAGATTTTCTGTCAGAATATCTTAAATGAAATTAAATGATTTTTTTTGTACCGGTGCCGCACTAGTTACTATTCAATGTCGTAGCCAAATTATAAAAATTTGTAAAGTGGTTATGGCCTTCTACTATTTACTAATTGATTAGTACGCAATCACAATTGCAATTGCCCAGTTGCACCAAAAACGTTGAACTTGAGTTCAAGCTGAACTCCAGTTCAAGATAGAAGTTCATATTGTTCAAATGTCACTTTGAACTTAAGTCCAGGGTTAAACCAGTTCAACATGTTTGGTGCAACTGGCCCTTAAACGTGTCTCGGACATGTTTGTTGATTCGTCTGTCTGCGATGTAGGGTCAGACGCCGTTCGACGTGGCCGACAGTGAGATGTTCCGCAGCCTGGAGGAGCTGAAGATGAAGCAGAACAAGGAGGAGGTGAACAGGCGGCTGGCAAAGAAGAAGCTCGAGCTGCAGGACAAGCAGCCTGCCGAGGACGACGACGACGACAACGAGACCCCCAGCAAGGTCAAGAAGGTCGAGCTGGAGATCCAGCAGGAAGACAAGATAAACGCCGACAGTATAGGTAAGAAAAAAGCAATACTTAAAGTTAAATAACCAAGTCGAACGAAATGGAAGTAATGTAGAATATCGTTGGACAATTTAATTTCATTGAATGGAATATAAGTAAATGTCGAAATAATACGGGTGTTAAAAATCGCATAGAAAAAGTGTTATAATTTGCTTAGAATAAATAGTTTTTTATTTTTGCGTTATTATTTTCTTTTAATCACTCATTTTCATTTATTAATTTTATGTCGGGGCGTAAAGAATACACATCATTATTCATTGTGTCAAATCAAGACTCATATTCCAGATGGTTCTAGGGCACAAGAGCAAAGAGAAAATCCTCACTGGAAAAAACCTATCGAAAACATTAAGGGGTTGTTTTACAGTGAGGATTTTTCAGGTGGACATTTTTTCTTTGCGCTTCTTTCCGGTCACCGTTCCAGCTACATGAATGTGGAGTAAAAATGTGGGATTATTTTCATTCGTATAATCATCAGTAATTTGTTAATAATGGCGGTGAAGGTGTTATTTGTATCTTATGCTCAATAAAAAAAAACCTCCAGAGCGCCATGATTTATAATCTTTTTTTAAATTTAAGTTGGCCACATGCTTTAGATATTTGTAGGGGTGGCCTCTTGGCCTGTACCACAGCGACCTTTGCAGATCTATTGTGGATTGGCACTCTAGAGGTTTTATTTTATTGAACATACGATAGTATTTAAGAAAAACAAACAAAAAAAATTGTTTTTGGAGGTGTACATTTTTCCCATTATCGAGTGTTTGTTGATGTTGTTTCAATTTTTCTTGCCGCCGCTGCCGAAGATGGCATGGAGGTCTCTAGTGAAAGTGAGACCGATTCGGAGAGCTCCGATGATAGTGAGTCCGAGTCGGAGGATGATACGTCAGACGGTAAAAACAAAACGCAACAAAAAAATGCAGGGATTTTCTTTTAAGTATACATATACATGCTTTGTAATTGTTAGGTGTTCGTCGTTTGCATAAAAGTGTTCAGTTTGAAACTACTAACGAGTGCTTTCACTCCCAGATTAAGCATGAAGTCAAATTTCGAGTTTAGGAAAGCCCGAAAATTTGGCTCGCACGCGTATTGAAGCGGAGCGACCGAGCCAAATTAGGCTTTTCTAAACTCGAAATTTTAATTCATGCTTAATCTGGGAGTGGAAAGGCTTTTCTAAACTCGAAATTTTACTTTATGCTTAATAAGAAAGTGGAAACACTCGTTAGAAGTTTCAATGTGAAGGCTCTTCAAAAACGAAGGATGCCCGAAATTATACAGAGTGCACATCGGGATATGTATGTATACTTACAAGAAAAACTCCCTGTATGTACATACACATGTATACGTGCTGTGTGATTAATATTAACCTAAGAAATCAAACGATAAGTGCAGTAATGAATTGCGCAAATCGCTGAAAAAACCAATGAAGTTCAGTCAAACTGAGACAATGCCCCTAATTCGCTAAGCAAAAGGTATAATTTAACGTATACATTATTCATTAACCTCGCATTTTAAGTATAGATACATAACAAATATCAAATCCACTTAGAAGGTGAAGTTAACACGTTGATAGCCACCTTCATAACAATAAAAATATTACTTCAGGCCGCTGCTTAAATTTTTGTTCCAGTTATACAGAATAATAAAGCAAACATTTTGAACGTTTAGGCCACCTAGTTGATAGTCTATACAGGGAGTTTTTCTTTTAAGTATACGTATTCAAAATTCAGCCTATTTTAAAAAATCTTTAGATATTCCTTGTTTTTTTTTAAATTCAATTTGAAGTTTTAAACTAGTGTTTTCCACTCCCAGACTAAGCATAAAGTAAAATTTCTAGTTTAGAAACCGACCCGAGACAAATTTTACTTCATGTGTCACGCGCATAAAACACTTAAATATTGTGAAATTTATGTAAATTCGAACCTCACTTGAAATCTGTGTTTTATACGCGTGGCACATGAATTACAATTTCGAGTTTAGAAAAGCCCAGAAAATTTGTCTCGGGTCGCTGCGCGACCCTCAATAAATTTTCACGGGGATTTTCTAAACTCAAAAGTTTTACTTCATGCTTAGTCTGGAAGTAAAAAACACTCGTTTAAAGCTTCAAATTGAACTCTTTTAAAAAACAACGAATGTCGCGAAATTTCGAGCTTATGCATATGTTTACCCGAAAGAAAAATTCACTGTATAGTTACACTAGTTACGCGGCACGGGCAACACGATGCTTTAAAAGTTGTTGGATGCGGCACAAGGTACATGCCGCGGGGCCTAAACGCAAAATTAACTGCGGTACAAGTGAATGCCGCGCCGATCAACTTGTTAAAAACGAATATATATGTTGAATTCGCTTACAGAATTAGCCGGAATGAAACATTCAAATCAAGACCTCTGGGTGCGATTAACGGGGCCTAAACGTAAATTTAACTGCGGCACAAGTGAATGCCGCGCGGCGATCAACGTGTTAAAAACGAATGTATACGTTGAATTCGTTTACAGAATTGGCCGGAATGAATTATTCAAATCAAGACCTCTGGGTACGATTAGAAGCCCATTTATTCTTAAACAGAGAAACTACTATTTGTTTCGAAAAGTGGACTAAGCTGGATCGACTCAGCATTTGAAAGATTTCTTATTTTAATATCCCTGCTTTCATCCATGCATCTTGATACATAGGTGAAGGTATTTTTCGCATGGTGTACATGTATGTGCCGTGTCAACTGTTCAATTTTGTTTGTCGTATAATTTATTGGTTCTGTAGACTCGTTTGATTTGATTTTATTTGTTGTAATTTCTCGTTTTGCTTTTTGCTCTTTGTAAGATTTTTGTTGTGGTCTTTACAGAAAAGAAGAACAGGGTGAATTCGAATATGGACACGGTGCTGCACAACAGTGCGAAGGAGGAGGAGGAGGCGGAGAAAGGGCCGCCGCCGTTGCCGCCGAAAACGGTCGTTGCGGACGATTCGGATGACAACAAACACGCGTGGCGGCGGCCGATACCTGGCAGGCAGCCTAAACCGGAAACAACAATCAAAAGTAGCAATAGTTTTAGTAAGTGCTCATCATCTGCTCAACTTTGTGCATTCGTGTCACTGACGATGCCACTATGAAGCATTAGATGGCGTTAGCTATCGAAATCCATTAATGGTTTTCACATATTGGCTTGAAATGGTCAGAAATGTTCAGTATTCCTCAGCACTGGGTCGGGACCACACTGAAGAGGACCTTGAAGTCCGAAACGCGTCTGTGGGTGTCTGGTGCCGGAATACTGAACACAAATTCAATTTTGATATCTGCTCAACACTTGATTCTATACTCTATCTTTATCCTTAGCCGAATCTTCAAATTATATCATTAGTTTTATTTTTAACTTGAAAGTGCCCATTATTAGTGGCGTAGCCAGGATTTTTACTGAAGGGCAGAAAGAAAAATCAGTTTAGACAGAATAATATAATTTGCATAAACATAAAATATTTCTATAGAAACTACATAAAAACAACTATAATATAATTTCGCTTTAAATCAGGGCGTGTGCAGATGCTTACTAATGCATAATTTTTCAATGATTTTAAACACTCGGTGATTTTAAAAAGAAAAAATAAAATTCATAGCAGCGACTAAGGGGGGTTCTAACCCCCCGTAACCCCATTATTACTGGTAATATTACCAAAAATATCCAATTCTTAATTACCAGTAATTTTACATCACTAGTGATATCATTCCAAAATTCAGCTAAGGAAAGACAAAATATAGCATCAAGTATTGAGTAGATTATTTTTTCGGTTAGATACTCTTAAATGTCTTCACAATTATCTGAATCTCCGTGCAATATCACACATTTTAATTTTTTACTAACCGATAAAAAACTCAAGTGAGAATGTTCGAATCATTCGATTATTAAAATCATCGATTATTTAATATAAAGAAAATTTAACATAAAGAAAAATTGAGTTTGTCAATAGTTTGCAGATTATTTAATAATCTATAATTATCATTCGAATGATTATTCAAATGATAATATTAATGATGATTAAAATGCTATATAACCATTTTAATGATCATTAATATTATCATTAGAATTAGTTATGGGCATAATCGAATGTAAACTCAAGTGTTAGGTTAGGTTAGGTTAGGTTTTAGTGGCTGCACCGCCCAAGGAGTTGCACATTTAGGCCTGAAAGGCCCATTGTGATACCACGACCTCCATCCTCTCACAGGAAGGGGGGGTAGTGATCCCTTATATTTACTCCACTCGAACTCATACTCATTATACCCTTAAAAAAGGGTATACTTATAATATTTACTCCAGTCAAACTCACACTTAAACAAGTGCTACCTTTAGCCGATATACATTAAGTATCATTCCTTAATAATTATAGCAAGTATTACAAGTTATTAGGTTTAGGTTGAGGTTACGCCTAAAGAGGCCCATTGTGATACAATTATCCCTTTCCTCAATAGTATAGGAACCGTTTGAAGCCATTTATGAACTTTGCTATATCCCTTGCATCAGTTATTTCCAGGTTCATGAAAGAACAGTCTAGGGACCGTGTGCGGCATTGACAGAGGTAGTTGAGTACATTTTCCTGCTCCTCTTTATTAAAACACCCTTTACAGTAGTCGTTATGGAGTATTCCTAACAGTTCTGTGTTTACCATTGGGACAGTGCCCTGTGATGACTCGCACCATTAGTGCAATGTCATGTCTCTTGAATGAGATGATGCCATAGCTTCTTTTGCTGTTGCAAGTTATAAAGTTAATAATTAATTAATTAAGATTTTGAATAATACACGTGTAGTATTCGATATTTTTATAGTTATCTGTTTTGATTTGTTAAAATCATTTTCAATTGTTTGAAAAAATGTATAATAATGTTCCATCAAGAGATTAGCACCACAAGTACTCATTATGTTAATTATTATTTATACATTAATATTTTATTGATCACTCGAATGATCATTCATATTACCATTTTAATCATCATTCATATTATCATCTGGATGATCATTCGAATGATAATTCATATTACGATTTGAATGATCATTCATATTATCATCTAAACTCTGTTTTTTTTTAATATGACCAAACTTAAAGTGTATTTACTTTAACAGTAGGGTATTTTGAACATCAAATTTTAAGATGTTAGTAAATGATTATCAATGTGACAAATAAATCATAATTTGTCAAATAAATTGTCACGATGCAGAGATTTTTAAAAAGGAGCAATCTACAACTTGCAACTTTACAACACATACAGGAATTTTTTCTTTAAGTATACATTCACATATTCGCGCATGAAGTAAAATTTCGAGTTTAGAAAAGCCTGATTTGACTTGGTCACTCCTCTGCGCTACGCGACCAAGCTAATTTTTCAGGCTTTTCTAAACTCAAAAGCCTTCAGATTGAAAGTTTTTAAAAAGATCACGAATGTCTGAAAATTGACATTGAAAAATCGTAACATGTATACCTAAAAGAAAAATTCCTTGTATTTAGAACTTATTTATTTAAAATTTGAAGATGTAAATGGGCAGATAATAAAGAAGACAGATATTCCTGAGCAAGGAATATTACCTGATCCTCAGAGACACTTTATTAAATTGGTAGTAGATACAAATAATTTCATAGAAATTAAAAGTTGATTTACAACATAACATGTGATTAATCTTGTCCTAACCTAAAACACACAATCTGCATCACACCACTAAATTCTTGAAATGTCAAATTTGATTGGTCATATTAAAAAAAAACAGATTATAGATAATCATCGAATAATCATTCATACTATTATTCGAATGATCATTAATAGTACCAAAAAAAAAACGCCTTTATTGGCATAATAATACGTTACATTTACACTAATCACTACCCTCTCTCTTCCTCCTGCTTTCCCTCTCTTCCCCCAACTTCTTCAGTGTCCCTACCCTGGCCCCATCCTCTCTCATCCATTCCGTCACCTTCAATCCCCTTTTAACTCCCACCCATTCCTCCTTCACCCCCTCGCACTCCACCGCCAAATGAAATGACTTCACGTGTCCCTCCCCCGCTCACACATTACACACTTCCCATACTCTTCCCCCATCCACACCTTCCTTTATCTCTCCCCTGACCCACACCTTCCTTCCTTCCTCTCTCCCCTGACCCATACTCTCCCTCGCCAGCACCACCGTTTCCTCCCTACTCCATCCTCCACCAAATACTTCGGCATTCTCCCATGCACCTGCCACCTCCCGTATGGTTGTATTCACTCCTCTCTATACACTCCTGTCTTTCCTGTGCTTCCACCTCCTTCTCCTTCACCCAGGCATCCACCTTCACTCCATTCTTCAGCCATTCCATCACCTTCTCTCCGACAAACCCACCCTCTCATACATTCTCCTTCTCTCCGACAAACCCACCCTCTCATACATTCTCCTTCTCTCGCTCCTCCATCTACCCTCTCTCCCATTCACGCACGCCACCCACACCGGCTTCACCAATCTCTCTTCCTCCAGATCCCATAACTTCATCTCATACCTAGCCATTCTCACCATTTCCTCACACTCTAGTTTCTCTCTATTCGTCTCCTGAAGCACTATGTATCCGGGTGTCGACCTTTCCACCCCCAACATACGCTTCAGGAACCTCAACTGCTCCCTCTCCATACACTCATACCCTCTCATCCCACACACTTCCACCCCATACACACTGAACTCACACGCACCCCATTCTTTACACGCCCCTCTTACATTGTTCCCCATCCACTTCCCCACTTTTCCCACGCTATCCCTCACGCCTTTCTAGCCTTCCCCTGCACCCACCTCGCAATTACCTCCCCCTTCCACTCTAATTCCTTCACCCTCCCCTCCCTCCCTTTCTTTCTGAATCTCATCCATTTCGTTTTTCTAACAATGACGCTCAACCCCCTTTTATACATAAACCTCTTCGCCCTTTTCAACATATCCTTCATCCGTTCCCACTCTCTTGCCACCAGTACCATATCATTCGCAGATGCCAACATCCACACCTTTACTTCTACCAATCATAAATCATAACCCCCCCCCCCCCCCCCCCCGCCTTTCCTTTCCTCATCACCTTCTCTAATTCAATCGTATAAAGGTTAAACAACACAGGGCTCAATGGGTACCCCTGCCTAAGCCCTTCCCACGTCTTAAACTTCTCGGACTCTCCTATTACCACTTTTGCCACTGCCCATGATTCCTCATACACTCCTCTCACCCACTCTACCATTCCCTCACTCACCCCTTTTCTCCTCAAACACTCTAACATTCCTACCCTTGGTACCGCGTCGTACGCCGCCTTCAGGTCCACAAACACCGCATACACGCTCCCTTTCTCTTTCATCACCTTCTCTACCATTCTTGCCAGGGTAAAGACCTGCTCCCTCGTCCCCCTACCCCTCCTAAAAACCCCCTGCGTCTCCGGCAGCAGCCCCTTCTCTTCCACCTCCTCCTCTAGCCTATTTTTTACCACCATCATAGCTATCTTGTATCCCGTGCTCATCACTGCTATCTCCCTATAGCAATCCGCATCCTTCTGATCCCCTCCTTTATGTATCGGGCACATCCTCCCCACCCTCCATGCTGCTGGTATGTTCACTCTTTCCCTCCACATCTGGTTCAGTAGCACCCTGAATTTCTTCTTCCCCACTTCTCCAATCTCCTTCCACATCTCTGCCTTCAGCCCATATTACCATTTATCATTTTAATGATAAAAGATTTCAATATGTTCGATGATTTTAATAACCGAATGATTCGATTATTCCTAATTGAGTTGGTTATCACTACTATACTCTACTTACTATTGCAGAGAGCAAAGATGCAAACAACGAGAACGAAGTCGTCCTGCGGAGAACGAACAGCTTCCAAAACGATCCAGAGTAAGTGTTTCATACCATTTCTTTTGTTTACAAAATGAATACTAGCTAGCTTAAAAAATTAAATAAAAAACCGGGGACTGTATTTTCCATTTATATTTACTTTCCCCTCTAATATCTTTTTTAAAAGTGAATTAATTAATTACATAATAAAAATTAATAAATTATCTTATATTGTACAGGGTGAGCGGAACTCGATGTCTCAGCTCTATTATAAGAAAAGGAAAAATTATAGGAAAAATCTAAAAAAAAGATCATAAATGGGATTGAGTAAGGTCCATTTTAAGCCAAAATTGCATATTTTTCTAAATTTGAAAACTGAAGTAATGACGTCATCGAACATTTTTTTTCCAGAAACATACATATATTTTTGGATATTTAAAAAGGGCTAATTTTTCTGAATAAACTTTGCACAGAGGAAAATTTTCTATCTTCTTCCGTTAAAAAATTATAAGTAAACTTAAAAAAAAGTGTTATCCAAATTTCACAATTGTTACGACTTAAACAAGTAGCCCTTAGAAGCAAATAACAAAATCGCATCTGTCAGTTAGTAAACTAATGGTTGGCAAATATTGTTTTATTATCATTTGATTTTGAAAAATGTTCACGCACAACCAAAAGTCTATATGTTATTAGTTTATGGAGAATCTCAAAAAAACCCTAGAAGACCAGTTCAGTTATACGCCCAGAGATGCCCTGAACGTGTTATTCTAACCTTAAAAATATTTGCTAGATTGGAATGCAATTTACGTGCAAATAACGAGGCATTTTCTGCTCGAAAGGAAAGACAAATTGCTAAAAGGATCAATTCTGACAATACTGTTGCCACTGTTTTGCAGTATTTTCAAGACCATACAAGGGAATCGATTCAGCAAGCCTGTCGTGAGTTGAATTTAAAATGTAATTCAGTACCACAAATTTTAAAAGGACATTTTTCAAAATCAAATGACAACAAAACGATATTTGTCAACCATTAGTTTAGTTCTTGACAGATGCGACTTTGATATTTGCTTTCAGAGGCTACTTGTTTAAATTGTGAAAATTGTGAATTTTCGATAATACTTTCTTTTAAGTTTGCTTGTAATTTTTTAATAGAAGAAGATAGCAAAATTTGTGTCTCTACAAAGTTTATTCAGAAAAATTAGCTTTTTTTAAATATTTAAAGATGTAGGTATGTTTCTGGAAAAAAAAATTCCATGACGTCAATACTTCAGTTTCCAAATTTAGAAAAATATGCAATTTTGGCTTAAAATGGACCTTACTCATTCTTATTTATAAACCTCTTTTTAGATTTTCTCTATCGTTTTACCTTTGCTTATTATAGAGCTGAGACATCGAGTTTCGCTCACCCTGTACCATCAAAAATGATATTATTTATTCAAGTCCTCGGTTTTTTGTTGGTTTTTAAATCATAATAAATAACAACTCCTTGGCAAAATGATTCGCAGAGCTTTTTATAATTTTTATATAATTTAATCATTAACCAAAGAAAAGAAAACATTTTCCGTGTTGTTTGATTTTTTGTTTGTTTATTTTTGTGATTAACAATTCTAATATTAAAAAAAAAATGTCGTGGTGTTTTAATAATAAATTAATTCTAATTTATTTTTTGTGGAGCGTAGTTTTTATTACTTAATACGGCTTCGACGCTTAGTGCTTTCATTATGCGAGGGAGAGACACGATTTACTTTAATAACTCATTTTTTTGTTATGTGTTTTTGTTTGAAAAATGTGTGATCGAATGAATGTATAAAAAAAAACATAAGTCGAAATCCATTGTGTAACAATTAACACAGTAATATGAGTCGGCTATTTCCAAAAACCCCTAATCCAGTTGAAAAGCATGGATTTAGGGGTTTTTGGAAATAGGCGATTCATATAATGAGTGTTTATAAACTGCCGGCATCTCGGTTGCTTTGAAAAACAAATTACATATCTTAGATTATGCCATACGAAACAGTAAATCTTGGAAACGTCAAATACATTTAATTATACGAGGTCTGGCTATATAACGAGACCGCGCGCGCAGAAGGCGTCCTAGAGGGGTGAGAAGGGGTGGGGGAGGGGACGTATGCAGCGTTGGATAGCTGGAGGTGTTTACTATTCCAGTATGAAAACACGTTTTTGTTGCTGTAGTAGTATTTGTTCTGTAGAGGTTAGAAACGAACGTGTTTTGTTCTCGTGCCGATAATAATGTGTGATAAAAACACGAGTAACGGATCAATGTGAAATTTCTCGTTGACTGAGTGCTATAAGTTGTTGAAAGAGGCCTATGGTGAGAATTCTCCATCTCGTGCGCGTGTTTTCGTGTGGTATAAACGGTTTCCTGAAGGCCGAGAGAGCACCAACGATGACTAACGTCCAGGTTGACCCGTCTCTGTTTTAACGCCGCAAACAGTGACCAAAATCATTGAAATTGTGCGCGGAGATCGTCGTATGAGCATTCGGATGATTGCTAAGACTGTAAACGCCGATAAAGAAACTGTCAGAACAATTTTACATCACGAATTGAACAGAAGAAAGATTGTGCGAAGTTGGTCCAAAAAAATTTGACCCCTGACCAAAAGCTCGTCTGTCAACAGATCTGCTCAGACGTTCTTGAGAGGTTAGATGAAGAGCCTGAATTGATAAAAAATATAATCACTTGCGATGAAACTTGGATATTCCAATACGATGTAGAAACTAAGCGGCAATCCATGCATTGGAAAACTCCTGCATCACCAAGAATTAATAAAGCAAGGATGTCGAAATCAAAATTTAAAGTCATGCTAATCGTTTTTTTCGATGTCAACGGCATCGTGATGACTGAATGGGTTCCAGAGGGTCAAACTGTAAACCAAACTTATTATTTGAGAGTTTTGGCAACACTGCGGGAGCAAGTTCGTAAGAAACGGTCGGAGTTGTGGAAAAACAAGTCGTGGATCTTGCACCACGACAACGCACCTGCCCATAACGCGCTGTCTGTGAACGGATATTTAGCCGCTAGAGGCACTCCAGTGCTCGAACACGCGCCGTACTCGCCCGATTTAGCGCTCTGTGACTTTTTCCTCTTTCTGAAGATCAAGTCTGCTGTAGTGTTTTTGAGGGAACTTTCATATATTCAAAGTGACTTTACTCTTAATAACTCAACTTTATTCTTGGATAACATAAAAACTACATCCATTAAATCTCAGGGTCTAGACTACACTCTGCCCAAGGAGGAAGATGGTTTTACAGAAGGTCATGCGCATATGCCTTAAATTTAAATTAAGTGGTACGTGTTTCCGTATTGCGCATTACAGTATAACAATTTAAATTTGAATTCACTACATCTGCCTTAAAAGGAACCGGCTCGAGTCGATGGAAGAGGTAAAGCGAAAATCGGCGGAGCTCCTAAGTGCTCTTACAAAAGAAGACTTTCAGCATTGCTTTGCCCAATGGAAAAAACGAATGGAACGGTGTGTGGTAATTGAAGGGGAGCATTCGATTGTAGAATAATTTTTAAAATAAAACTCTTTCATAAGCAGTCTCGTTATTTAATAGCCAGACCTCGTATGTCATTGGGTAGTGTCAGAGTGCTGAAATTAATTACGGCGTATATTTCTGAAGTCAGAACCTATTGGGATGCCAACAGTTTATAGACACTCGTTAGTAGTAAAACAGATATTTACCTACTGAACAAACACATTTTAGTTATGTTTGATCAACATTATTACAGGAATATTCCATGTTGTTCTAATGTTGATCAAACATTATTTACATCTTGATGGTTAGTAGGTAATATTGCCGTGATTTTGATGAAACATTATTCAAATCATTTTTGCTCAGTGGGTAATATTTTTTAATCAATTATTTCAAAATTCCTGATGAAAGTTAGTCTAAAATCATCTTTTCTTACATTAATCTAAGACGGACCAGATTCTACTCTGAATTAAAATGTTCTGTAGCGAATTAATGGACTTTTCCATTTATTTTTTCCATTCTTCGATCGCACAGTTTGTATTTTAACTTTATCTCAGGTTGTTTTACTACTTTTTTTTTTAATAAAATATGTGTATTTGTCTCTTTTGAATATTAGTGTAGATTTTTTTGTTTTCGAGATAGTTTCTTGTAGATTTTCTTTTGATTTTTTTTTTAAATTGATATTAATGCACATAACAAAATAAAGGACGAGCATGAGTCTCTTTCGTATTTATATACACATCTAAATTATGATTAATTATTAACACGCTTTTTAAATTATTTACTTCTTATTTTGTTTATTACTCAGCATACTCAAATTGATTTAGTTCTCATTGAAGGGCCGTTTGATATCAACTGTTTTGTGTGACAAAAAAATGCGTAGCTACACATGCAGCCCCTCTGGAGCAAGTAAAATCTGAATTCCAAAAACAGATCTATTTTTGAACATAAGAGATATTTTTTGAAGTATTTATAGAATAATTGTAGTTATTAACGTGAGATCAAACATAAAATAACTTGATTGTATGTTTGATCTCGTGTTAATAAATTTTACAAATGTTTTACTTTTTTTTATACTTTCTGTTTTGGAGTAATAAAACGATCGTACAGCGCAATAAATTTAACTTGGCCACTTTCAATCAGGGTTGTTAAAAAATACGTTTTTTTCATTTTAATTAAAACAAACAGTTTTTTTTAAATAACGTGTTTTTTTATTGGAACAGCGTTTAAAACATTAACAATGAAAAACATTTTTAAAACGTGTTTAAAACAGAACATACAAGGCGGTATTTTTTAGTATACATATCCAGATAATTCAAAGCGGTTAATTTGAAGCTTTTAACGAGTGTTTTCCACTCCCAGACTAAGCATGAAGTAAAATTTCGAGTTTAGAAAAGCCGAAGAATTTGGATTGGCCGCGTAGCGAAGCGGAGCGGCCAATCCAAATTAGGCTTTTCTAAACTCGAAATTTTACTTCATGCGCCACGCTTAAAAACACTAATTTACAGTGAAGTTCAAAAAACACACACATGCAACAACGATTATAGGCAACCTCATATACGTTAGAGTTATTGGGTTGCCTATAATCACTGTTTTAAACAATTTGTTCAGGGCAGAATTTGACTCACGTTTTATTCACATCTACATATTAGATTGCTAAAGCCGTATATTTTAAACTTTACGATATTTCAGTGTTTTATACGCGTGGCGCATGAAGTAAAATTTCGAGTTTAGAAAAGCCTAATTTGGATTGGCCGCTCCGCTTGGCGGCCAATCCAAATTTTCAGGCTTTTCTAAACTTGAAATTTTACTTCATGCGCCACACTTAAAAACACTAATTTACAGTGAAGTTCAAAAAACACACACATGCAACAACGATTATAGGCAACCTAATATACGTTAGAGTTATTGGGTTGCCTATAATCACTGTTTTAAACAATTTGTTCAGGGCAGAATTTGACTCACGTTTTATTCACATCTACATATTAGATTGCTAAAGCCGTATATTTTAAACTTTACGATATTTCAGTGTTTTATACGCGTGGCGCATGAAGTAAAATTTCGAGTTTAGAAAAGCCTAATTTGGATTGGCCGCTCCGCTTCGCTACGCGGCCAATCCAAATTTTCAGGCTTTTCTAAACTCGAAATTTTACTTCATGCTTAGTCTGGGAGTGGAAGACCCTCGTTTGATGATTCAAATTGGAATCTTAAAACAAAAACAACGAATGTCGTAAAATATACAATGTATGCGTATGTATACCTGAAAGGAAAATTCCCTGTATTTATTAATCACATTTATGCACTCACAGTTATTGTGATATTTTATTGTATTCAAATGTTATGTTTAATAATGTAATTTGAAATATCTTCAACAATTTAGCTAAAATTTAAAAATGTAAACAAAAAATCTTAATAAAGTGGTATAAAATATAATTTAGCAAATTTAAGATAATACAAAAAATGTTTTAAACAAATTTACCGTTTAAAACATGTTTTAAACAAATTTAATATTTAAAACATGTTTAAAACAAAACCGTTTAAAACACGACAGCTATTTTTAAACATGTTTAAAACACTGTTTTAAAACATAGTGTTTTAAACGTAACAACCCTGCTTTCAATTAAATTTCTTTTTAAAATTTAGTTAAATTTAATTATGAAATCTTCTTGAGTGTTATTTTATTAGATCATATCATATTTATACAGTCTGTTTGATTTATTGTGACACAGCACATATGTCCGTTATTAGTACAGATAGAAAAAAAAGTTAAAGACAAAAGTTTTAGTATTTTTTATAATCTATTCAATCGTAATGTCAGAAAAACAGTTGAAAATCAAATAAACACGTCAAAGCTATTAGTTTCATTTTCTTTAATGGAACACCCTGTATATTTTGTTTATTTCAAATAGGCATTAATATTAGCCTTATAATGATACCACATAAGTACCCCTTTATTATAGAAATAACACGACAATTGCCAATAAATGAAGTTTATCAGTTGACATGAATAACTATTTAAAGTGTCTGTTCAAAGTGACGTCCGTTGTTTGCAATACATTCTTCACATCTCTTCATTAAATTTCGTCGTGCTTTTAGCAACATCCGTGGTGTTATTTGGCCACATGCCATACGAATACGATTTTTCAGATCGTCTAGATTTTCTGGACGAGTAACATAAACTTTTTGCTTTAAAAATCCCAAATAAAAAAATCTAAAATAGACAGATCTGGCGATCTTGCTGGCCAGTTTATGGGGCCACCATTTGCAATCAATTTTAAACCAAACTTTCTTTCCAAAATATCTTTGACATTTCTTGCGTTATGGGGAGGAGCTCCATCTTGTTGGAACCACATATCTCGACGTATTTCTAGGGGGATATCATCTAAATAATCTTCAAATTCTATCGTAAGAAAGTTGGCATATCGCTCCGCATTCAACGTTCCTTGATAAAAAAATGGTCCTATTATGGTATCACCTAACACACCAAGCCACACATTAACTGCAAATCTTTGTTGGAATCTGCATTCTCGAATTTGACGTGGATTCTCAGTATCTCAGTAATAGTCGTTTTTTCGGTTGGAGATTCCGTTGTTGTTGAAATTTGATTCATCACTCCAAAGAATGAATTTAATAAATGTTGATTGTTGCTAAGCCAATTACAGAATACTATCCTCCTGTCAGAATCACCATCTCTTAAACCTTGTACTAACTTAATTTTATATGGTCTCATTTTATGTTTTCTCAGAATAGAAAATATTTTATGCATACTTATTCCTAAGTCAGCCACTGCTTCGCGTATTGAATTACGTGGATGTGCTCTAAAATAGGCCAACATCAATACTTCATTATTATCTTCTCTTTCTTGTCTTCTCCTTCGTAATTTATTATTAAAACACTGAAAATGTTGTTCAAGTCTTGCAAAAGTGCAATAATGTGGTTGTCTTCTTTCTGGATACATGTTTCCATAAGTGATACTAGCTTCTCTAGAATTATCGTTGCATCTAACGAAGACCTTTAGCATATCCATTTTTTTCATCATTAGAATAGTAATTATCACCCATCTCTAAAGATTTGAATCAACAACACGCAAGACGGGAAGTTACTACACCACTTTGACATTAAAGCGTTAACAAATTGTTCTATGTCAATTGTTATCCATGGCAACTGATAAATTTCATTTATTTGCAATTGTCGCGTTATTTGTATAATGAAGGGGTACTTATGTGGTATCATTATAAAGCTAAGGTTATTACCTATTTGAAATAAACAAAATATACAGGGTGTTCCATTAAAGAAAATGAAGCTAATAGCTTTCACGTGTTTATTTGATTTTCAATTGTTTTTCTGACAATGCTACTGAATAGATCATGAAAAATACTAAAACTATTGTCTTTAACTTTTTTTTCTATCTGTACTAATAACGGACATATGTGCTGTGTCACAATAAATCAAACAGACTGTATATTAGTATTTTGCACATTTATATTTCTCTATTATTAAATGTGGTGTCTGTTGAGAAACAAATTATATAAAAATAATAATTGCTTTTTAGTAAACATGATCACTCACTTCGCTAGAAAATCCTATTTTCTTATTCTAAAAATTTGCATTTTTGTTTGTCACAAGTTGGTTCTGACGGTTTTATCTTCTGAATTTTCATTCTGTAAAGTAGAAGAAAAAAACAGCCTGAGATGTACGTGTGCGAGTGTGTGTGTGTGTGTGTGTGTTGTGTTACTCCTCCTCCCCTCAAAATAAAAACGTCAAGTGTGTGTGTGTGGACTCACACAATTTTCGTTGCTTGCATGTTTAGGTTCTACGCGCGATATAGGGCTCTGCGCGCACGCATCCAGGCCAGTTCCTTCCCTAATTACCAAAATACCACTTACATCATCCCGCCCTCTCCCCACCAGCGACAACTCAGGTATGCACGTTAGTTACTTTTAACTTTATTTTATAAAAAAAACAAAATATTAAAAAAGAGATCATTACTATTAGCTGTAAATTACTAAAAACTGATATTCGTGTTGTTACTAAATTCTCAGTATCAATAATCAAAATTGATACTTTATATTTAATGCATTCTCGTTTGAATAATGCTTGCTTTGCATGTGATTTTTTTAATTGATTAATTAAAATTATTTTGCTCTTTTATTATATTTGTAATGATTGATCAAATTTTATTAGTTTGTCGCTGAAGAGAATTTTTCGAAATTAAATTATAACGGGTGCTTCATACCACCCGTCCAGAGCCTTTTTTTTGAAAATGTGACGTTTAAGATGTTATTATAACATTAGCATATCGGCAGAATTTAATGGAGTTAGTTTCGGTTTCCGGAAGTTACAGGTAGTGGGCGTAAATGCTGTCAACTTTAGAGTTTTAAATGTATACCTACCGGTAACTTGAATATTAATTTTTATTTCATTAAGCATTACATCTATAAAAAAACTTTTCTAACAAAAACAGGTTTTTTTTAATTACCTATCCAACGGTACCACACATGACCTAGGTTTTCATTTAAAATTCTGATGTTGACAGATAACCGCTGTCAACTTCAGAATTTTAAATGAAAACCTAGGTCATGTGTGGTACCGTTGGATAGGTAATTAACACTTACTTAAATTTAAACTAATTCCATTAAAAAACATAAAAACGAATTAAAATTAATATCGACTTTCTGCAAAAAACAAGTCTCCAAATATTTATTGACATATGTTCGAAAGCGTGAACGCCATTTAATGCCCATTAGCTTAAGTAGCATCGTCATTAGCTGACTTAAGCTAATGGGCATTAGATGGCGTTTACGCTTTCGAACATATGTAAATTGCACAGGCCATGACAAATGGTCAAAGATGTTCAGTATTTTTCAGGCACTGGTTCGGGACTATACTGATGATGGCGTTGAAGCCTGAAACGGGTATATAGTTATCCGGTGAATGAATGAGTACTGAACACAAGTTTATATTCTTAACTCCATTAAATTTTTCAAGTATGCTGATGTCATGAATTTTTTTCCCCGAACCTCTAAAACATCACATCATTGAGGAAAAGGCCGTGGACGGGTGGTCTGAAACACCCGCTATAAATAAATCATCAAAGTCCTTTCGAGGATCTTTATAGATAAAACATGTTGATAATTTATCAATGCTGATTTTTTTCCAAACGAACACCCTTAAATTTTTGTGCGAATATTTTAAAAATTCTCTTTGACGATTAAGCTATTCTAAATAAAATCGATATAAACTTTTAAAACGAGTTGATTTTGTTGATTTTTTATGTCTTGTTGAAATTTTAGCAATAAAGATGAAGTGGGTGATAGTGCTATGGAGAGCACGGGGACGAGCACGACCCTAGCATCTAATTCACCTAACAAAAACGCCAGTTCGCCAGCGTCGAGTCCACAGCCCAACAGCCAACCAGTCAGAAGGTACGTGTTTTTGTTTTTAACTCTAAAAAGTCGTTTGTCTAGCGAAACACTCCGCCAATCATCTAACTAAAATCAGATTGCTAAGAGTTCATTCGTATTGATCTTGATTGGACATTTTTGTTGTAGTACGAGGGATAGTCAGTAATTACGTCACAAAAGGCAATATTAAAAAAAAAATGCTCAGGGAAGTAACGCACAACAGCACTCTACTCTCCCACAGTGGTTTTTGAGCATGGTCGTACTTTTTAGTTTTGCGCATGCGCACAGCAACTGTCACTTAAGTATACCTACCTGCGAGGCTGAAAAAATGCGGAATTTCGGGATTTTTTTTCTCGAAAAGGAAACAAGATAGGAAACTGCAATTATACCAGTTTATTGGTTGTACATTGGTCTTTAATTACGAATTTTTCGACCATTGCATCTCCCTCCATTTTTCCAGACGATCCTGCGTGATTTATGTGGCATTCAGCTGCATGACTTTCTTTCCATTCTTCGTGTTCAACCGTGCCCTCCTTTTTGCTCCAGAACTCGCATTGCTTACAAAACAAACTTTTGGTGAGAACGTCCAAAACTTTGCCAGTGTAAAAGCCAATAATGGAAGAAACGCCGAACAAGGAAGTGAAGCCTCGTTTCATCCAAGTTCCATCCCCAACAACTAAATCGATTGATTGTGGATCACCTGTTTGCCTCCGAGTTTCGTTGACTTCCTGTTCGGCAGCTTCATGGAAAAACCCTTCAGCAACGAACTTCACCGATGCATGGATACTTTTTACAATCAGATCGTATGTACTCTGACATAGAAAAGTCGGCATATCCATCAGTCCACAAAATCGTTGAGCTCCTTTCAAGCCGAGTCCCAGTAACCGCATCGTGAAGATAAATCGCCGGTTGACTTCGTATGTATTTTTGATGAGAGGGCAGGACGTAACGAATCGAGTTGGGCAACTTTTGCAGGATATAGCGATTTTGAATCCAAGTCCTCGAGTGCTGGCGGTTCCAAATTCCACTGTTTCCCCACAGTCTTTACACCTGATGAACGATCACGACGGTTAATAATGTATTTATAATATATGTCGCATATATTTTTACTAGTACTATTTTACCTGACGAAAGCTGCAATTGCAGCAAAAACGGTGATAAAATTGATGATACGATACTCCACGGAGACATTTTCCGGAACATCAGAATCCAGTTTCAATTTCTTCGCTGACGCGCTGAAACTCTCAGGATCACTTTCCATCAATTTTGGGTTGATCGGGTGCCGTTTGTGTGGCCGACTTTTGCAAAACCCATCGGATGATCGAGTATTTCGCGATCCTTTCCGTTTCGGACACCCGGGACTCATATTTTCCGCTCAAAATAACACTAAAATGCCACCTCGTTTCGCGCGCGGTTAACTCAGTTTTTGAGGTTATGTCACTAAATGTAAACACGGTCATGCGCATCCCAGTGCGCATGGGAAGAATGCCGATGCCTCTTTTCTATTTGGGCAGCAGTACGCACGCTTTGTTCCGCGCACAGCTGGCGCGCGCTACCTGCTCCGGCAGGGGTGTCGACTACCTTTACATAATCTCGCATAACTTCGACAATTTGTTTCCAATCGACATGAAACTTTGGGAAAATATTCTTCAATGTGCACACTTTCGAATTCCGCAATAAACAAAAAATCGATTTTTTGAACCATTGCAGGTAGGTATCACCCTTTAAGTATAATCAAGTAGGATTGTGCTGCCACCTAAATACTTATTTGAAAATAGCGCTCTGCTATTTTGGTTTACCCATATTAATTTTCGACGTAATTATTGACTTTTTCCCTCATGTTACAATTGAGTATTTTATACTAGTGATGGGCAAGATTGAGTACCTGAAGGATCGATCAATCAATGATCGATTAGTTGAAGGATCGATCAATCAATGATTGATGAATTGAAGGATCATTTTAAGAATCGATTAATTTGAGGTGAGATATATTCGTAATAGAAATAGCAACCGATTATAGATGAAGAACAGAAAAAAAGAAGTACGATCTACAGCTCCATTAAAACTGAAGAGCTAAAAAAGGTCTCACAACACGTTTCTCAATTATCGTACACCTATATTACTCCCCACAACTATTAATCGCTACTAATTCGTTACTACATACCGTGCCATCATTTAAATTATGATTTGTTTTGTGTGGTTGCCTAGAATGCAAATTGAATGATGGAATAAATTTGAGGTTATGGTAAGCCATGTGTTAACAGTCAGTAGTGCCAATCTGAATATAATAAAAATTATTAAAACTGTTGCAGTATTTGCAATGGAATAAAAGAATTCCTGTAAATTATTGAAATAGTTACAGAAAATCATCATATTTCAATATAATTAATAAAAACACAAGCAATATTGTTTTACTAAAGTCCTTAATATCAGTCTAAACAGCGTTTTCCACTCCCAGGCTAAGCATGCAGCAAAATTTCGAGTTTAGAAAAGCCCCGCGTAAAAAATTTTCACGGGGCTTTTCTAAACTCGAAATTTGACTTCTTGCGCCACGCGTATAAAACACTGATCTAATCTAAAGTTCAAAAAAACACCCATTTGTAGTGTGAAATCAAAATTATTGATATTGATATGAGAAAGAAGACTTAAATCTGTTTTGAGTAACATTTTGAAAGGCCTCAAAAATATTAGTTGCCCTGGGCCCGTATTCATAGTACCGATGCAATTTGTCATCGGTCAGAAGTAGCACTCAAATGACGTAATTTTACTCCAAACGGTTGGGTAAATTCTTCCCGAAATGACGTAATTTCAGTGCAACTTCTCACCGATGACAAATTGCATCGGTACTGTGCCAAGGTACTTATATTTTCATTTGACCTTTAAAAAATCAAGTTAACCAAACTTCTTGGTGCGTAGTTACTGTGCGATCATTTAATTTATGATTTAGAGTTGGCGACATTTTTTTTGTTCGGTTGCCCAGAAAGCTAATTGAATGATAGAATAAATTTAAGGTTATGATAAACTATGTGTTAACAGTCAGTAGTGCCAATCTGAATATAATGAAATTATTAAAATTGTTGCAGTATTTGGAATGGAATAAAAGAATTTGTATAAATTATTGAAGTAGTTACAAAAAATTATGATATTTCAATATAATTAATAAAACAAAAGCAATATTATTTTACTAAAGTCCTTAATATCATTCTAAAGAGCATTTTCTACTCTCAGGCCAAGCATAAAGCAAAATTTCTAGTTTAGACAAGCCCCATGTAGAAAATTTGTCGAAGGGGCTTTTCTAAACTAGAAATTTTACTTCATGCGCCACGTGTATCAAACACTGATCTAATCTGAAGTTCAAAAACACCCATTTGATATATGAAATCAAAATTAAGGATGTTTATATGAAAAAGAAGACTTACATTTTTTTTAAATATCTGTAAGTAACATTTTGAAAGGCCTCGAAAATATTAGTTGATCTGGTACTTAAATCATTTAAATTTTAAATGATCACACGGTAGATACGCACTAAGAAGTTTGGTTGACTTGATTTTTTTAATGTCAAATAAAAATTTAAGTACCAGGGCAATAAATATTTTCGACGCCTTTCAAAATGTTACTCAAAAACAGATATTTAAAAAAAATGTAAGTCTTCTTTCCCATATCAATACCCCCAATTTCGATTTCACACATCAAAAGGGTGTTTTTGAACTTCAGATTACATCAGTGTTTTATGCGTGTTGCGCATGAAGTAAAATTTCGAGTTTAGAAAAGCCCCGTGAAAATTTGTCTCTGGTCGCTGCGCGACCCGAGACAAATTTTCTACGCGGGGCTTTTCTAAACTCAAAATTTTACTACATGCTTAGTCTGAGAGTGGAACACGCTCTTTAGAATGATATTAAGGACTTTATTAAAACAATATTGCTTCTGTTTTGGTAATTATATTGAAATATCATGATTTTTTGGAACTATTTCAATAATTTACACGAATTCTTATATTCCATTCTAAATACTGCAACAATTTTAATAATTTTTTTTTATACTTATATTGGCACTACTGACTGTTAACCCATAGTTTACCATAACCTCAAATTTATTATATCAATTAGCATTCAGGGCAGAGTTCCGTTCTGGACCCCGAACAGAGCGGACGTGGATCGTGAGTTGTGCGTTCCATCCCTGCTCGCGTTTGACCCACACGTGGTTGTTATACAAATCCTTTTTCATCCTCTCTATTTCATCCTTTACAATCACCTGTATCCTGACAATCCTTTCATTTTAACCTATCCTTGCAACTACGTGTGTATTTCTCGTAAATCCCTTTCCTTTCCTCGGGGATAACGAAACTCTATTTATTTAACTATTTATTAAATTATATAAAATTACTGAGACTGGTCAATAGGGCCTAGTAGCCGAGGCCATAAATTACGCAGAAGAATAAGAAGCATTCAGGGCAACCGCACAAAACAAGAAAATGCTGCCTACTCTAAATCTTAGTTTAAATTTTAAATTATGATTTAGAGTAAGTGGCATTTTTTTGTTCGGTTGCCCAATTAATTGATGGAATAAATTTGAGGTTATGGTAAATTTTGTGTTAGCAGACAGTAGTGCCAATTTAATTTAAAACTCAAAGCCTACTCTATATAAAACATCATATAGAGTAGGCTTTGAGTTTTAAATTAAATTGGCACTACTGTCTGCTAACACAAAATTTACCATAACCTCAAATTTATTCCATCATATAGAGTAGGCTTTGAGTTTTAAATTAAATTGGCACTACTGTCTGCTAACACAAAATTTACCATAACCTCAAATTTATTCCATCATATAGAGTAGGCTTTGAGTTTTAAATTAAATTGGCACTACTGTCTGCTAACACAAAATTTACCATAACCTCAAATTTTATTATAAAACATCATATAGAGTAGGCTTTGAGTTTTAAATTAAATTGGCACTACTGTCTGCTAACACAAAATTTACCATAACCTCAAATTTATTCCATCATATAGAGTAGGCTTTGAGTTTTAAATTAAATTGGCACTACTGTCTGCTAACACAAAATTTACCATAACCTCAAATTTATTCCATCATATAGAGTAGGCTTTGAGTTTTAAATTAAATTGGCACTACTGTCTGCTAACACAAAATTTACCATAACCTCAAATTTATTCCATCAATTAATTGGGCAACCGAACAAAAAAAATGCCACTTACTCTAAATCATAATTTAAAATTTAACACATCACTACAATAGATCAAAATAATCGATTAAAACATCATATAGAGTAGGCTTTGAGTTTTAAATTAAATTGGCACTACTGTCTGCTAACACAAAATTTACCATAACCTCAAATTTATTCCATCAATTAATTGGGCAACCGAACAAAAAAAATGCCACTTACTCTAAATCATAATTTAAAATTTAACACATCACTACAATAGATCAAAATAATCGATTAAATTGATTGATGAAAAAGACTGATCAAAAGGATCGATCATAAAGATCAATCAAAAAGATCGAGCTATTTGATGAAGATCGAGCAGCTCGATCACTTATACGCATCCAGCAGTCGATCTTTTTTCATCGATCTTACCCATCACTATTTTATACTTCAAAGTATTATTATTTACTTTAATTATTATTTGTTTTAAAAATCGTGTGGATTTTTTTGGGGGGTAGTATTACGAAAGTTCCGACGGGTACAGCGACAAACGGTACGACCAAAACCACAACATCGCCTCCTAGTACTGCGGAAACCGCCCAACAAAACCGTCTGATGATTATTAAAAATTTCTTCAAGTATGAGCAATTTCTGTGTGCGCGTGCAATTATTTATGACTATTCTCAATATGAAATAACACGTGTGTCGAGTGTTTAATGCAAATTAATCCTTAGTGTAACAATTTATTAACACACACAAAAAAACTAAGAAACCATCAGTTTTATAACAATGCCACTATGGAGCAATAGATGACGTAACCATCAATGTTTGCTAATTGTATTCTATTATCGACTTGAAATGGAATTATGGTATGCGCCGGGGTTCGAATCATAAGTTGGCGTTGGGTTGAGATATCCTAATGAAATTTTGTGTGGATATGAAGCAAACAGTTCTCGTTTGAAATGTGTGAAAATCCAAATACACTCTATATTTGGTTTTTGAGTTATTTACATTTGAATGCCTGAGAAGAGTGTTTTTTTGTAATACAATCATTTTAGACTATAATAACTTGTAAACTCGTTTATATGTCTTCATGTGTAATAGTGTGTCAATACTAAGCAAACACTGCTCCTCTAATAGTTTCAAATGATCATAAGTTCAAGGCCGCATCCAGGGGTGAGGTATGGGGGTTCAACACCCCCCCTCCCCTCCCCCAACATTTTCAAAATTTTAAATGTTTGTATGCAAAAGCGGCCTTGAAAGAGCAAAAACAATATTTTTACCAGTAAAACCTCTCCCAAAATGTTTTTCTAGCTACGGCCTTACATAAGTTGGAAATTATTTGAGATATCTTCATAAAATTTTATGTGGATATTAAGCAGATATTACTCTTTTAAATAATTCCCATCAGTTTTTGTGTTATTTGTATTTAAACAAATGCTGAGCTGTTGCTGAAAAGTCTTACTCAGAAATCTAACTAAATCCCCGCATGGTTTTTGTGTTCACCCATTCGATTTGCACCAGACAAGTTTTATTTTTGGTTTGGCGTTCAAATAATTTTATGCTTAATATGAATTAGATCCTTCGTGCCTCCGGTGCGCGATGAAGAAAGTGAGACGCAGAGGAAGGCGCACGCGAAACGCGTCAGGGAAACCAGGCGGTCGACGCAGGGCGTAACCCTCGAAGAAATCAAATCCGCCGAGCAGCTGGTCAAGAAGAAGAACTCCACGTCCGGAACGACGACGTTGAACAACAACAACAACGAACAGGTAAATAATTGTTTTAAATATTACATTGAAGAAAGAGGTCAGCAATCATCAACAGGTCTTTGAAATTAATTTCCAGTGACAGAGCCGTGCAAAGAAAGTGCTAGTTGTAGGAATATTACAAACTCTTCTGCTTATCGCAAAACAATTTAAGTACTTTGTTTAAAACACTTGGTTTGTTTTAATCAAGTTCTACTTTTAATTAAATATGTTTCACCACAGGGTAAATCAACTTATAATTTAAGTACAATGGAATTCTAAATTTAAATATGAGCTTTTATATTCTTTGCACGGCCCTGTCTGGTCATCCCTGATGGAGGTTGAGGTATCATTTTTGTTATTTAATAAAAAATTTAACAACCCCCTTTTTTGAAAAATAAAAAATTAATACGATCCATACAAAAAAACATTTGTGCTTCTTCTCTCCGGCACTAACAGCCTAATGGTGCTAACAACGGGGTGAGTGTGAGCGCCACGATAACGACAGCGGCGCCGACGGTGCCCACCAGGGGGGATACCACCACCAGTAACGAAGAAATCCCACAAAATACACCATCAACAACAACAACAACCACTACACAACAACAACAACAAACACAGCCGACGCAGGAGAGGAGGCCGTCTTGGAGGTTGAGAGTCGACAACGGCAGCAAAGTAAGTTCGTTTCGCTTTACTCAGCTTTTGATCGACCTAGGGGAAAGAGAGTGCGCTGGCGAGGAATTGCGGAGAATGCGTTTCTTTACCAATTTTTGCGTGTGTCGTTTGTTTTGTTTGTTTGCAGATCCCTCCTATTACTTCCGTTGTTGTGTTGTTTGCGTTCTGCTTCTACTTACTCTCACACCCTTACCTGCACATCATATACTTATTAACACTCTACGTAATTTGTACACTTCTTTCTTGGAACGAGGATTGAGTTAAATATTAAATCGAATGTGATGGTTGGTTTATCTTGTTGCTGTGAAGTGTTGGTTAGAATTAGAATTGGAAAGAACTTCCTATAATTAAAATTGTGTTGTAGTTAGTTTGATTAATTGCCTGCTTGTATTTTGTTGTTCTCTGGTTAAATAATGGTTTATTAAATTAAACATATTGAAATTGTTTTATATTCCGTAGTTTTTTTCTTTCTTACACTACCCGTATATGTGCGAGGAGTCTTTCGTTTTGATTGGGGTTGCTTTTTCGCCGCAGGTTTCTTTTTCTTCATGTTTATTTGGTTTAGTTTAAGCTCGAGGATGCGAATAAAGCGACCGAGCCACCGTCCACGCCGTCGTTCGTGAGGAGAACTTCCAACAGCGGCGCCAACAGCACGGCACCGCGTCCCTCGTCTGCGCCAATCGAGACGGCCGACACGACGGTGACGCTTTCGCTGCGCAGACCTAAATCGCTCGAGGAAAAAGGTTGGTTAGAAGCAGTTATTCGCTGCCTTTACCAAAATCAATTAATTTTTGTGAATAATATCTATAATTGTTTATTCAAGAACAAGATAAGGAGAATGATGCGAGGAACGCCCAGGCGACGCTTGCCACCCAGGCGGCGATACAGAGGAGGAGGAGGCCCAAGAGGCGGTCAACCGGGGTAGTTGCTTTCGACAGCCTCGATGTAAGTATAGTGGAATTCGGGAAAGATCTCCTATGACTCATTGGTGTGGAATATGTGGTTCTATTTTTTTTTAGAGATTATGTCGACAGTTGTATCTGCAACGATTTTTCCTAGTTGTGTCAAATTTTGACGTTACATGACAATGTCATACTGTTTAGATCGCGAGTATATTAGTGTTTTTTTTTTTTTAGAAAAGCGTTAAATCATAATTTTTTGTGATTTTTTTCTTTTGAGTATACATACCCAAATAAAGGGTGTAGATTTTTAAATATTCGTTGTTTTCTTAAAAGAGGTCAATTTGAAGTTTAAACGAATGTTTTCCACTCCCAGGTTAAGCATGAAGTAAAATTTCGAGTTTAGAAAAGCCTGAAAATTTGGTTTGGTCGCGTAGCGCGAAGCGCGGAGCGACTAAACCAAATTTTCAGCCTTTTCTAAACTCGAAATTTTACTTCATGCGCCACGCGTATAAGACATTGATTTCAAGCGAAGTTTACTCGTTCACAATGTTTCAGCGCTTTTAGTGTTTAATACGCGTATCGCATGAAGTAAAATTTCGAGTTTAGAAAAGCCTGAAAATTTGGTTTGGCCGCTCCGCGCTTCGCGCTACGCGACCAAACCAAATTTTCAGGCTTTTCTAAACTCGAAATTTTACTTCATGCTTAGTCTGGGAGTGGAAAACACTCGTTAGAGTTTTCAAATTAAATTTTTTTTAATAAGATCACGAATATCTCTGTAAATTTACATTGATAAATCGTAAAATGTATACCTAAAAAAAAAATTCCCGATATTTAGAACTTTTTTAAAATTTGAACATATAAATGGGCAGATAATAAAGAAGACAGATATCCTGAGCAAGGAATATTACCTGATCATCCTATCCTTCCTGATCCTTAGAGACACTTTATTAAATTGGTAGTAGATACAAATAATTTGAGACGCTGATAGGTAATTACATTTGTAATCGTAATCTTTGTGAGTTAATTGAATTGTCATATAATTGTCAGATTTCCTTTCACATAACCTACAAATTAAACGTTGGCTTACAACGTAACATGTAATTAATATTGACCTAACCTAAACTACACAACCTGCATCACACCACTAAATTCTTGAAAAGTCAAATTTGATTGGTTATATTAAAAAAACCAAATGATATATTTGATTGAGTTTTTCTGACGATTACAATACTTTCTTTATTACTTTAATAATAAAAAAAGGATTGTCCAAGATATAAATAAATAGTAAATATTATAACTACATTTTAAAAACAAGTGAGCAACTGCGTCGGAATTTTTTCCTTCAGATTTGTTATAAATAACTTTATCTGTTATTATTAAATTACCTTTTGAGTTATAGTTATCCCTCTAATTTTTATATCAATTATATTTTCCATTGTACAGGATATGGAGCCCGAAAAGGACAATTCAGGAGGCGGCGATTTCGATGACACCAGCAAACAGAATCACCAAGAGGTGAGCGTTTTTTTTTCATTTCTTTTCTTCCGTGGTATCGTATGTTCAATAAAATAATACCTCTAGAGTGCCATGATAATTATTGTAGGTTGGTGACTCTGAAATCATATATTATAATTATTTTGTCTGACGTTTTATACGTCAGCCCCTAGAGCATGTAGCTAACTTAAATTTAAAAACAGACAGAAGGCAAGTATCAACGTAACAACGTATCCAAAACACACATAATGAAAAAAAAGACCTTTATTGGCATATCTTACACAACTATTTACAATTCATTCGTTCTTACTCCATTCCCGTATCCCTCTTACCCTCCCTTCTCTTTTCCCCCTCCCTCCCTAGCTTTTCCAACGTCCTTACCCGGATCCCATCCTCTCTCATCCACTCCACTACCCTTCTATTCCCTTTCGCTCCCAGCCACTCTTCTTTCACCCCCTCACATTCCTCCGCCAAGTGTCTCCACGTATCCTTTCCCTGTCCACACAACACACACCTTCCATATTCTTCCCCCATCCATAATTTCCTTTCCTTCCTCTCTCCTCCGATCTACACCTCGCCCTTGCCACAATCACCCTATCCTCTCTACCCCATCCCTTCTCTATCAAATACTTCGGCACTCTTCCATACACCTGCCATATCATTATACTCACTTCTCTCAATACGCCCTTGCCTTTCTTGCCCTTCTACCTCCTTCCCTTTCCCCCTTACCCACTCATCCACCTTCACCCGATTTCTTAGCCATTCCATTACCTTCGCCTCCGACAGCCCTACCCTCTCATACATTTTCCTCCTCTCCCCCCTCCATCTACCCTCACCCCCACACACACACCCATACATCCTTCACCAATCTCTCTTCCTCCATTTCCCACAATCTCATCTCGTACCTCACCACTGCATCCCACTCTAGCCTCTCTCTGTTCGTCTCCTGAAGCACTATGTAGCTGGGCGTGGACCTCTCCACCCCCAACATGCGCTTCAGGAACCACGTCTGCTCCCTCTCTATCAGCTCGTACCCTCTCGTCCCCCACACTTCCACTCCATACATTAGCACCGATCTCACACACGCATCCCATATTTTACACGCAACCGTCATATTGTTCCCCATCCACTTCCCCCACTTGCCCCACGCCATTCCCCACGCCTTCCTCGCCTTACTCTGCACCCACCTCACATGCTCCTCATATCCTCCCGTTCCTTTAAACCAAAACCCTAAATACTTGAAAGTTTTAACCCTCTCAATAACTACCCCCTTCCACTCCAATTCTTTCACCTTCCCCTCTCTCCCTTTATTTCTAAACTTCACCCACTTCGTTTTCACTACATTCACATTCATTCCTCTTCTATCCATAAACCTCTCCACTCTCTTCAACATCTCTTTCATCCCTTCATACTCTCTTGCCACTAACACAACGTCATCCGCATATGCCAACATCCATACTTTACTTTTACACCCCGACACCTCCTTCCCCACTTTCGCCACCACCCATGTTTCCTCATACACTCTCCTCACCCACTCCACCATCCCCTCACTCACTCCTCTCCTTCTCAAGCACTCTAATAAACTCCCCCTCGGTACCGAGTCATATGCTGCCTTCAAATCCATAAATGCCGCATACACACATCCTTTCTCTTCCATCACTCTCTCCGCCATTCGCGCGACATGCCACATGCAATCCACGGCCACATAACAATGTTCGCAGACGACACAACTATCAATTTGAGAGACCAAGACATCCAAAAACTCAACGAAACAACTAACAAAATACTGAGGGACCTAGACAATTGGCTGACCTTGAATAACCTTCTAGCCAACGTATCCAAAACATACATAATGAACTATCGTACGCCGACGGAACAGACAAGCGTGCAACTAAAGGGTGAGACGATTCAAGAAACCGATCACGTAAAGTTTCTGGGAGTAATTATCCAAAAAGATATCAAGTGGGGTAGGCACATTCAACACATCTGCTCAAGAATAGCAAAATATTCGTATTTGATATATGCTACAAGGCAAGATATTCACGAAGAAGCCGCACGTGTAGTCTACATGTCATTCTGTCAACCGCAGATGACATATGGTATCATCTTCTGGGTGTGCACCACAGAACACAACTTTCAGAAGCTCTTCGTGATGCAAAAAAGACTAGTACGAGCTATCTGTAATGAGAAACCTAATACCAGCTGCCGCCAACTGTTTAAAAAACTGAAGATAATGCCCCTCGCTAGCCTGTATATCTACGAAGCACTAAAATTTGTCAAAAAAAACCTAATCCTATTCAACATAAACCTAAGCCAACATAATTACAACATTAGGGTAAGACACCTAAGACTACCAAAGCACCACCACAGCTACTACCATAATTCGTGCTTAGTACAAAGCACAAAATTATATAACTGCCTTCCAGGAACTCTCAAGGACTTGACGACAAAGCCGTTTGCCCAAAAAGTGAAAGAATTTCTACTACAAAATGTGTTCTACTGCACCAACGAATATAAAACATTCTGTGATAATATGAAAACTGCAATATAATAGCTACTAGAGCTTCATCGCAATGTGCTGCATGTACACAAGTTTTTTATCTAAGTGTTTTATCGATACTAAAAATTTTAACATGTTGTCCCAGTCAAATTGTATTTTATATTATTTTATTAACGTGATATTCACGATAACTTAACCTCAAATTTAGAAGTTAACAATGTTCTCAATAGTGAAGAAATGTCCTATTTTAATGAAGTTTTTATGTATAATTTAATTCTAATTAGCTTAGTACGTTAGCCACACCACTCTGTCTGACACTCCCATGAATGTATGCATTTTTTTTCTGGAAATAAAAATATTCTATTCTATTTTATTCTAAAAAAGATGAAATCATGGCACTCTCGAGGTGTTTTTTTATTGAACATACGATATTTAGAAAAAAAAAGAACTCGCCTATGATTTTTCCGACAATGAAATCCTGAATGCGCTTAACACTAGCGTATTCAGGATTTCATTGTCGGAAAAATCGTAAGGTGTGAGTAATACAGTTTTTCGACACTTAAAAATCTGAGGTCACTTTTCACAATCGTAAACAGAAAAACCGTTTAACCTGAAATTAACGAATTTAGGCGGACGGCCAAATTCGCGCAAGGATTTTTCGAAATTGGGTTAATCCTCTCATTCACGCGAATCATCGACGTAATTTATATTTCCCAGGTTTATTTGACACGCAATATAATAAATAAATCAATTTTAAGTAGAACACGATAAATCCCAAATTAAAACATAAATGAATTTGCTATCAACATGATGAGAATGTTTTTATTAGATTTTCAATAACAGAACCCACGTGTATTATTTAATACTAGATTTATTTTTCTTTTGTATTATTTTTTACTTATATTTCATTTAATTCATTTTTTGTTATCCTATAACTGGAATTTGTATTCTGTTGAGCAAATAAAGAAATCATTATTTATCTATTTAATTGATGAGGCGGATACATGATGAAACTCCATAATACTATTTAAAATGAAACACCGCTGTTGGGAGGGTTTCACTTTTATTGTTGAACACTGCAAAAAATATTATTTATCTGTCTGATAAAGCCACTGTATGGCGAAACAATTGTTGCAGTGTCAACTAATAAACTGTGAAACTTTAACCAATTGTGTTATTTACTAAAAGTATTTAAATAGAGAAATAATAATAATAAAAGAAAGATTTATAAAGGGTGCCCCAAAAGTAACTGACATTTTAAATTTTCCGCCAGTTTTTTGCGGTAAAACTAGCGTACAGATAATAATATTAATAATATGATTTATTGTCCATTGATGTACAGTCGGTAACAGGCACAGGAGACATAGTCACCGATAACAAATATTTATAGCTAATAAGTAACATAGGTATTTATATACTGTCATTTATAAACATTGAGGTAAAGTTATGTAAAAGTACAGCATCGAACAACGGGTGGAAATTAAATATTGGAAGTTCGAATCTTTTAAGTGATTCGAATCAACCGAATCATTTCTTAAAAGTGATTCGTTCTTTATGAATCGTTCGTAAACGATCGTAATAATAATAATAATAATAATAATATAGTTCGTTCTCGCCTTAATCTCCCTCTATAGTGACGATAGACACTTGTTTCATAAACCGTGACCATTTACTTACCGTCAATTAACTACGCGCAAAATTGAATAACAATACTAATAGTAATAATAATAATGATAATAATAATATATGTTCGTTCCATGCCGAACGGCGCCGAAATAGACGACCGACCCAATACCATCAGTTAAACGAGCGAATACCGTTTTAAGGGGATTGACTTGTATAACTTAAGCAAAGACGATAGGTTTAATCGAAAGATATGTGTCTATAAAAAATAGAGCAAATATACCGAGAGTTTTATGTAACACCGAGCATTTTCATAACAAGAATTTTTCTTTGCAGTACTCATATTCATACGTTGCACATTCTTCGATGCTTGGTTTATTAAAAGAATCCAATTTGAAGCTTTAAGCGAGTGTTTTCCACTCCCAGGCTAAGCATGAAGTAAAATTTCGAGTTTAGAAAAGCCTGAAAATTTGGTTTGGTCGCGTAGCGCGGAGCGCGGAGCGGCCAAACCAAATTTTCAGGCTTTTCTAAACTCGAAATTTTACTTCATGCGCCACCGGTACAAAACACTGATTCAATGTAAAGTTTAGCGGTGTGTTTTAAACTTCGTAATATGTCAGTGTTTTGTATAGGTGGCGCATGAAGTAAAATTTCGAGTTTAGCAAAGCCTGAAAATTTGGTTTGGCTGCTCCGCGCTTCGCGCTACGCGACCAAACCAAATTTTCAGGCTTTTCTAAACTCGAAATTTTACTTCATGCTTAGCCTGGGAGTGGAAAACACTCGCTTAAAGCTTCAAATTAAATTCTTTTAATAAACCAAGCATCGAAGAATCTGCAACGTATGCATATGGATACTTTAAAGAAAAATTCTCGTTATGAAAATGTTCGGTGTTACATAAAACTCTATGTATACAAATTTAACTATAATTCAAAATGTTTTATTATATTTATTATTAAATTATCAAATAATTTTGCCTTTTCAGTAGTAAATCTGTTACAAATAATACTTCGGTGGCTTGAATTCATCTTGCAAATATTCTGTGATTTGTCTCATAAGTAGAGAACAAACATTAGCTGATAAAATTACGCGTCGAGTCGTACAAAATACACATAAAGACTGGCGCAGCGGGTTCGATTCTGCAAGTCGTGAAGAATCGTTTCATCCGATTCGGGTGGATTCAGATTCAGATCGCATGTACAAAGCGGAGTTGATGTTGTGCGCGGATTCGAGCAAACGCATTAGTCATCCGATTCGGGTGGATTCAGATTCAGATCGCACGTACAAAGCGGAATTGAAGTTGCGCGCGGATACGAGCGAACGAATTAGTCATCCGATTCTGGCAGATTCAGACCGCATGTATAAATCCGAATCAGGAATACGATTCGGTCGGTCGTCTCGAGTGAATGAATCATTAAGGAATCAATTCTTCTTGAAATACGGAATCAGTTGATTCAAATCACCGTACAGAATCGTTCTTTTTGAACGAATCATTCACGAACGACCCATATCTAGTATAAATTTTAAAAATTCACTTCAAACATGATGATAGTTTTAGTGAAAGAGATATGGTTTCAACAAGACGGTGCAACATGTCATACTGCCAATGAAACCGTGCAGTTATTGCAAGAAACCTTTAATGGTCGTGTTATCTCTAAGCGAGGTAATGTGAATTGGCCACTAAGGTCTGTTATGGGGTGGGGTGCTTCGTAGTTGGAATTTTAAATAAAATCTTAAACAATTGAGGTGTTAAACGAAGACCCACCTCGCAACTAGCTATTTAGTCACTGAATAATAAAATTATGCTTACCAGGGTAATCACTTCACTGATTCTAAGTTAAAAGGTAAATGAAAGGTTTGAAATTAAACTTTAAAAGTAAATGAAAACTTTAGTCAAAGAGTAACAAAAATGTATTAACACGAAACAAATTAAACAACGAATATAAATTTACAAATGAAGATAGAAAAATAAACAACAAAAAAAAAAAACAAGAAATACAATTAAAAAAATAACTTACGTATGACCACTGGGTCGTAAAGAATACTTGTAAAAACTTTCGCGGACGCGGACCGAAATTTAGCGTAGTGACCATGCTCGGTTCGAAGACTTTTTCGAAGTGATGTTGACGGGTCAACAGACTTTTTTGAAGTGATTTTAGCCCTTGAGGCCGGCGGTATTTATTTGGTTTTTGGTCAACCCTCTTCCTTTCTTCCCCTCTGGCGACCACCAACTTTCGTTGGCCGAAAGAAAAATGGCAAAAATAAATATTAAATATTAATATTTTGAAATACAAAATATGTCCGTTCATTATATGCGCGATATGATTCTGCGTCCGGGCATATATGATATATTTTGATTCGAGCTAAGAACGGGGTTTAATAGACGTTTAATTTAATTAAGCCGAAAGGGTTGATCGAATTTGCCTAAAAGTAATACCAATGATGTGGAATGATAAAGCGCATCGTTTGGTATACCTAGCAACAATATGCATAAACAATTACGCCTACCAACTTCAAAAAACATATAAACATATGTTATGCCTGGACTTAGAAAATGTATAATAATAAAGAAAATACTGAATAGAAGTTTATGAAACTTCGCCCAAGCATAGCGGGGAGCATAGTAATTGTTTATACATATTTGTTGCTATGTGGAACCTCGTCTAAAAGCAAATTAGTAACAATTAAATATCATGACAGCTCGCGGTTTATATCCTTCTGGTTCGAACTAACCATATCGTGTTTGGTGTCGTTCGAATCGTCTTCTTCACAGTTATCCGATGAGGGTTGTGACGTTCGCGTATGTATTCTACATACGCGAACCACGTAGGGGATGTTCCTATCCCTTGCATTCGGCGGTTTTATAACCCCTGACGTCATGCCCGATTCTTTTGTGCTTCGCACGTACGTTTCGCTCGCGCGATCAGGCCGGTCGCAGGTAGCGGCGCACAATGTGCCAAATCGGAGCGCGAGCGCCAGGGGGGGATTTTGAGGAAAAAAATTAAATTAAAAATTTCGAGAAAAAAACATATCCACTCCATTGTAGATACATGAAACCCTTCTAATCTTGCATGTTTATATTTTTCAACCCCCTATATTATTAACAATTAACGCTTAAAGTTGAGCGATTTAGAAAACATCAATTTTACGTCGTTTCACTCGCAAGTTTAAATAATTTATTACATGGATAGTAGACGTACTATCAATATAACATTATACACTATTGTTTATAACATAATACTGTATATTATGGTTGAAAAATCAAGTCTCTAAATATTTTAGAACAAAAGTTAAAAAAAAATTGAATATGAAATATATTTTAAATATAAATTTTAACTTTAGAAAGTGTTATAAAAAAAATGTCAACTCGATGAGGTCTGGGACTATCACTAAAAATTAGTTCTATGTTTTCTCTAACTACCCTCAAAATTTCGTATCTCCACCGGTGCGTTTTTGGGGTCTTTTTAATTTTTTTATTTGACGCCACCAATTAAAGTTGGGTCGGGCGAGGCCCGTGTGCGGTGAGTATCGTGGAGTCGAGCGCGCGCTATTCTCGAGCAGCACGCAACATGATTTTTACGTTGGCCCCGAACAAAAAATAATAAAAACGCACATGTAAAAATTCAAAAAAATTAGGGCAGTTACAGAAAATATTAACAAATGTTTATATGATAAAAAAAATAATATAATAATAATTCAAGGCAGCAAAATTATATACAATTGTTATAATCATTACATAGGTTGTGACTTTCACCAAAAACTGTGGTATGTTTTTAAATGCCCTAAAAACTTCGTAACTCTACATGTGCGTTTTGTGTCAGGTTTTTGCGAATGACCGAGTCGATTTTTATCGGTTGCGCCTAATAAAAAATAAAGCACCTCAAAAAAACGTACAAATGTGAAAAGTATCTGCTGTAGTTTAAAAATAATTTAATCTGTTGTTTAAAATATGAATTTTTAATCAGAATATACATTACATTTTCCTGATTTTGCACAACGAAGTTATGTATTTTATACTGTTTTATTTACTTACTTTTTTAAAATGAAAAATTGTCAGTATCCTCATCAGTCTGTTCGTCTTCGTTGTCACTTGTGTCCGTTTCACAAATAACTAATTTTTTAGCGTCTGCAGGTAGTTGTTTTTATGAATTTTTACATCGCTTCTCAAAGAAAAAATTATTGGATCAGAACATACAAGAAGCATATTAAATAAATCTCGAATTGTATTAAGCCTAGAGTTTTTCCTAGTATGGTTTTCTCTAACTCTCTTATATATTTTATTGGTTGCTTCCTGTGCCTCTTCCGAAAGTTCTCCGATTGGTAAAAGACATTGTCCAATTATTTTGCTCCCGTGATTTAAAATTTTATGGACACTAGGAGGCATTCTATACCATCCATATAACGAGGTGTAAAGTCGGGCCGGGCCGTATTTTCTGCATATTTATCAAACATCAATATATTTATATTACGAGAACTCGACATTGTTATAAGAATTGTATAAAATCTGTTCAATAATTCTTCATTCAATTCAGTGATGACAGCTACTTTCTCATAATTTCGAAAAAATATTCGAGCAACGTTGCCAGTATTTGAAGTACCTCCTCCTTGCACAACAATATCAACCCTTATCCCTAACTATTTACGTAATAGTTTTTGTATTCTAGTTTTCCGACTAAATATATTATTTTTCTCTTCTATCGTACATCCGTGAGTAGTTGTTTTCTTCAAATCTAATTTATAGGAGATATGAAGAACACATTCCATGAACTTAATCCATGCATAGAGGGAAGAAATACCATAATTTAAATTATCTTCGATAATAGGAATATTATTAATTCTTTCAATATCATTCATCTCCTTCGGAGAACATTTGCATATAAAACAATTTGAGCTCAGAGTATTTGTTAAGGTATTTATAACTTTGCCGTCGATCATTGTAAACAACAAATTAAATTTTACCTCTACATGGTTACCATTAATATAAATTTGTTGTTTTTCCAATAAATTTACCTCTTGCCTCATACTCTTAACTTCATCTAGAATAAGCTGTTTTGTTTCTTTAGCATAAATACATTTTATCGGTCTACATAATTTAATAGATGAAGGTTTTTCGTTTTTCCAAATAACACTTTCATCAGAAAATAATCTAAGTGGAACCAGTGAAAACACAAAGACACTCTTCTCTGTAATTTCTTCTTCATCTGTACTGCTATCATCAGATGGCTTTTGCATATAAGTAGAGTGCCCTGAGCTGCCATCGCAACCATATTTACACAACAAAATTAATTTACTAAATGATGTATCTTGAGGAAATTTAATTGTTGATATTAATCTACATAAAGTATGCTCAAGAAGGCTCTGCAAAGGTACTGATGCTCCATTTTGAGAAATAGAAATATTAGCTGGGTAACACATTGTCTTCATTATTTTAATTTTATTGTAAGATGGTAAAAGGTCTTTTGCTCCATGAGAACGTAGTTTTTTTCTTAAATTTTTATAACTTGCTGCCGTCATTTTTGAATCAATAAAAATTGATAGAGCTTCTTCATCTGTAAATTTTTTACAGTTTCAATTTCATTTGTTTTTAAATAAGTTAAGACTTTTTTTATTTTTTCCTGTGAATCCGAGGAAGCACTTTCCACTAATTTGGCCGCTGGTATATTTCCTTTATCGCGTAAAATTTTTTTTGCTGCTGAAAATATTTGTTCTGGTGTATTTTTGGTGATCAATAAATTAGTTTGTCTTCTTTTAGATGTATTACTTTGTATTGTGAACTGTGTACCTGATGTACTTGGTATTGGTGAAATATTTTCTATATTTTCAAAGGGGTTTGTATTTTCAATTAAGACAGAACCCTCGTTGTATTTAAAAGGCAGCAGTAACCAATTTCTATTTTTTTTTAATGAAATTGATATGAGATCTTGAGCACATTTTCCACTTTCTATTAAGAGTACTGCAGAAACCCTTAACTTTTTTAAGAATGTCATCATTTTCACTATTGTTTTTCGTCGAAACATTTTCAATATATTTTATTAAATAATCAATGGTATTGCTTGACTGAATAAGGTTTTTAGGTTTTAGTTCGTACCATACCTTATATAAATCACCGTTTGTAATTTTAATTTTCTCCATTATCACTCAGCGTTTTGGATTAATTAAATTACACTAACACTAATCACTAGTTTAATTAAAGTAAACTATTTTATACACAAAAAAACTCTAAATCAAAGAAAGAGTATATAGTCAACAAATTAAATAACACTTAACACTAACTTAATTAATAATTACTTTATAATGTTCAATCGTTCGCTTAGGGATCAGAAAAATATGTGAACTGTTGGAGACTTCGTTCAACACTAAACGCATATTTTGCTTTCAAGAAAATTAAGAAAAATCCATTTCAGATACTTAAACCGTAAAAACTGTGTGACAAGAATGCCATTTGTTACGGTAAATGACAGCTCAAATCGGACCCCTAATAAAAATGTAAACACAAACCAGATGACCTTTATCAGTAACAGATGTACACCCTTATATATCAATAAGAAAAAAACCCATAAAACTATTTTTGTAAATGTGATTTAAATGGTGCAAGAAATACTCAGAGAAGAAATAATTTCCCTATGATATATACCTGTATATTAGAAAAATTGTAGATTGTGAGGATTATGACTATTATATAAACATTTGTCAATATTTTCTGTAACAGCCCTAATTTTTTTGAATTTTTACATGTGCGTTTTAAGTGCGTTTTTATTATTTTTTTGTTCGGGGCCAACGTAGAAATCATGTTGCGTGCTGCTCGAGAATAGCGCGCTCGACTCCGCGATGCCACCGCACACGGGCCTCGCCCGACCCAATTTTAATTGGTGGCGTCGAATAAAAAAATTAAAAAGACCCCAAAAACGCACCGGTGGAGATACGAAATTTTGAGGGTAGTTAGAGAAAACATAGAACTAATTTTTAGTGATAGTCACAGACCTCATCGAGTTGGCATTTTTTTTATAACACTTTCTAAAGTTAAAATTTATATTTAAAATATATTTCATATTCAAATTTTTTTAACTTTTTTTCTAAAATATTTAGAGAGTTGATCTTTCAACCATAATATACAGTATTATGTTATAAACAATAGTGTATAATGTTATATTTATAGTACGCCTACTATCCATGTAATAAATTATTTAAACTTGCGAATGAAATGCCGAAAAATCGATGTTTTCTAAATTGCTCAACTTTAAGCGTTAATTGTTAATAATATAGGGGGTTAAAAAATATAAACATGCAAGATTATAAGGGTTTCATGTATCTACAATGGAGTGGATATGTTTTTTTCTCGAAATTTTTAATTTAATTTTTTTCCTCCAAATCCCCCCCTGGCGCTCGCGCTCGGATTTGGCACATTGTGCGGCGTCCCATCGCAGATGTGGCGAACTCGGGGATAACCGGGAAATCCGTATATATTTTGGACAACCCTGGAACTGGAAATAGCGGATGCCGTAGAGTTCTACCCTTGGTTGGCCGAGAGGAGTTTTGAGCTGAGTTGAGCTGTCTGATGTTCGAGGGCGCTATTTGACGAGATTCCACTAGGCAACCTATCTAACTTAAATAATATCATAGTATGGCGCGAACTTTACTCATTTGGAAAATAAAATAGAATGAAGCAATATTGTGTACTGAAAAATAGAATGAGGTGAATTGGGACCGTTGTTCCGAATATTAAAATATGTAACAAAATAACGCCCGTGGTTATGTTGCAGCTGAAATATTGCTGAATGAACAAGTTGACGACGGTTACGGAAAAGCGCCGGTAACAGGTCATGTGACTTGACACCGTTAGACTTCTTTCTGTGGGGTAATCTTAAGAATAGAGTATACAGCAATAAACCACAAACAGCTGAGGACCTTAAAGATGAAATTTGACACAACATTGCGAATGTTTCCCAGCAATTATGTAAAAATGTTGTGAACATTTCATTCAAAGAGTGAATATGTGCTCCATCAGCAGAGGTGGTCATTTGTCAGATGTTTTGTATCACGTATAACCTCCATATCTCTACTTTCTAAATCGATAAAAATATTATCAGTTACCAAACCTAAAATGTGTTTTATTAAAAATTTAAAATATCAGTTACTTTTGTGACTAAAGGGTGTCCCAAAAGTAACTGATATTTTAAATTTTCTTGTTAAATTTATACACGTATATTATGTTTTTTTTTTATTGACCAACTAGAGCTGGTGATTTTTCTATAATGTTGGATACTCTGGCTGTAATTCTGACTTTTGCCTTTAAAATAGATTTGAGGTTGTTTTTCACATGGTTGCCATGTGTTTAATTACCCTATGATAGAAATTTATTAAGTGGCGGAACATTATTTTCGGCATGTTATTACCACTTTTCTGTAAAATAATAATAAATTAATCAATTGCAGCATGGTATTCATACATCATCAATGTCATTACATAACAAACAGTAGGAATACCCAAATAATCAAAGAACCTAAGAAAAATAAATCCCAAATCTGGTTGGCCAATAAAAAAAAAACCGGTATATTTTATTTATTAATTCATTTCGAATATTATTGATTCAAAGCAACGCGTGTATGTTTGCGATGTTGAAAATAAAGATAATTAAAAAGAAAAAATGTAAATCGCGGTTTAATTTTAGACCAGCCGGAGAGCTAGGAATTCCCAATTAATTAAAATTTACGCCATCGTAAATCCTTAAACTTGCACACACTCACAGAATCAAGATGTATTTATATAAATGAATTTTTCTTGCACGTATTTCTTCGTGCATTCGTTGTTTTTAAAAATCGTTCAATTTAAAGCTTCCGGCGAGTGTTCGTTCCACTCCCAGACTAAGCATGAAGTAAAATTTCGAGTTTAGAAAAGCCCCGTAAAAATTTGTCGAGGGTCGCGCAGCGACCCGAGACAAATTTTCTGGGCTTTTCTAAACTCGAAATTTTACTTCAAGCGCCACGCGTATAAAACACTGAAATATTGTGAAGTTTAAAATATACTTCTGAATCAGTATGCTAAAGCTGCAAGCCGCAAATTGTGTGTATTCGTGTAGTGTATTTAGTTTACTTAATGTTTAATTATTATTTTTAGTATTACACGTATCATGACTTGTGTAAAATATTATGTAAGAGCGAAAATAAAAGATAAATAGTATATTTTGAACGGTATCGAGGAAAACATTTTTTTTGTCACTTGTTGAAAATTCATATTTCCCTAGGGAAATATGGATTGTCAAAAAGTTTCATATTTCCCTAGGGAAATATCGGTGTGTTATGACCAGGGTTGTTATGTTAAAACACTTTGTTTCAAAACAGTGTTTTTAACATATTTTAAAACAGCTGTCGTGTTTTAAACGGTTTTTTTAAACATGTTTTGAATCTTCAATTTGTCTAAAACGTTTTTTTTATTATATAAAATATGCTAAATTATATTTTATATTACTTCATTACGATTTTTGTTTACGTTTTTAAATGTTAGCTAAACTGTCTAAGATATTTCATATATATTATTAAACATAACATTTTATTACATTTAAACATCACAGCTGTTTGTGCATCAATGTGATTTTTAAATACAGGGAATTTTTGTTTCAAGTTCAATTTGAATCTTTAAACGAGGGTTTTCCACTCCCAGACTAAGCATGAAGTAAAATTTCGAGTTTAGAAAAGCCTGAAAATTTGGATTGGCCGCGTAGCGAAGCGGAGCGGCCAATCCAAATTAGGCTTTTCTAAACTCGAAATTTTACTTCATGCGCCACACGTATAAAACACTGAAATATCGTAAAGTTTAAAATATACGGCTTTAGCAATCTAATATGTAGATATGAATAAAACGTGAGTCAAATTCTGCGCTGAACAAATTGTTTAAAACAGTGATTATAGGCAACCCAATAACTATAACGTATATTTGGTTGCCTGTAATCGTTGTTGTATCTGTGTGTTTTTTGAACTTCACTGTAAATCAGTGTTTTTAAGCGTGGCGCATGAAGTAAAATTTCGAGTTTAGAAAAGCCTAATTTGGATTGGCCGCTTCGCTTCGCTACGCGGCCAATCCAAATTCTTAGGCTTTTCTAAACTCGAAATTTTACTTCATACTTAGTCTGGGAGTGGAAAACACTCGTTTAAAGCCTCAAATTAAATGCTTGGAAACAACGAATTCCCGCAAATTAAAAGAAACGCTGTAATTATCGGGATATGTATACTCAAAAGTAAAATGCCCTGTATGTTCTGTTTTAAACACGTTTAAACATGTTTTAAACACGTTTTAAACATGTTTTTAATTGTCACTGTTTTAAACGCTGTTTTTAATTGTTAATGTTTTAAACGCTGTTTTTAATTGTTAATATTTTAAACGCTGTTTTTAATTGTTAATGTTTTAAACGCTGTTTTTAATTGGTAATGTTTTAAACGCTGTTTTTAATTGGTAATGTTTTAAACGCTGTTTTTAATTGTTAATGTTTTAAACGCTGTTTTTAATTGTTAATGTTTTAAACGCTGCTTTTAATTGTTATTGTTTTAAACGCTGTTTTTAATTGTTAATGTTTTAAACGCTGTTTTTAATTGTTAATGTTTTAAACGCTGCTTTTAATTGTTATTGTTTTAAACGCTGTTTTTAATTGTTAATGTTTTAAACGCTGTTTCGGTGAAAAAAACACGTTTTGTAAAAAAAAACTGTTTGTTTTAATTAAAATAAAAAAAAAAACTTTTTTAACAACCCTGGTTATGACATATCGTAACTAAGACAATATTACTCAATATTGTATCAATCAGAAAATATAATATAAAGAAATGAGAAAGTGATAAAAAGAAAGAAAGAAACTGTTTTAGATCACAACATCAAAGATACTTTTGAAAATGCGTGAATAGATAGAAAATAAAGAACAGTTATTTAGATCGGAATGAAAATTCCGATTTGAGGCTCGCCTAGTACGAGTTTCCACACATGCACACACGGAGTGTGGAAAACCTTGTGACATTTTTATTGCCTCCCAATGTCGATTAGAGTCGCCGTGTGCACTCAAAAGATAATTAATTAAGTGTGGTAATTGGAAAATTCCTTCAGTATTCTTGGGCTAAATTTAAATGACAACATTTCCATCGTAGTATGAATAATTCAAGAAATACAATAAAAAAAATAATAAAAAACATCATCAAGTGTAAAAAATAAATTATAGAAAATACCAACCGAAGAATAAACAAATTTAGTATTCTGTTTAATGTGTTCAAAGTGAATGTTTGATGTAAAAAAAGCTCTGCTTCAGATATACAACACTGTTTGTATTACCTTGTTTTTCGTTTCTTTGCGGGTGGTAAAAGCGCACGTGAGTTTGTTTTCTCAGGTAGCAAGGTCTGGAAGCGTTCCAGGTGTTTGTACAGGAATATGAAAAAACACGAAAGAGGATGGGAATTAAAAAAATAAACTCGATAGATTTAAGACATTCGGAGCGAGTAATACTAGTACTGGGAATTCGAATAATAATAATACATTTATTTTCATTGGGTTCAAATTAATACATTGTAACAATACTTGTACATCGGAACACATGAAAACAAGTCAACATAACAACAAAAGAATATATATTCTATGACAAAAAAATTTAATTCTGTTATTTATTGAGGAATTCATCCATGTTATACGGCTCTAACTCTATTAAGTATATTAACGTCAACTTTTTCATTTCTGCATATGATTGTGCGGTTTTTATATGTATAGGTAGATTGTTAAATAGCTCCAAACAAGAATATTGCGTCCCTTTTTGAAAAAATTTAAGCTTATGTTTTGGAAGACTGTACTCGATGCCATGTCTCGTATTATACGGCCCCTGTAGTTTATTATGTACAAATAGTATTCTATTCTTCCATAAGAACTTTATACACTCATATACAGGGTGTCTACGCTAAACCGTTCGTTAAAAGTTTATGGGGTTTCCGTTGCACTAAAAATTTGAAAAATATCCTCGTCGTACGGTTGAATCAGTTCTCCTCGTGTGAAATATTTTCAACTTTATATCATTTCCGGTTCCACCGGAATTAGTACCAAGTTTGTTATTTTAAATGGAACACCCTATATATTAGTAATTTTTTGGATTTCTCGTTTAATTTGCAACATATTTTATTCAAACATGTGTACACTTATCACTTATAGTTTCCAAGCAAAAAAAATATTTATAAAATTTGTACCTCTAAAAGGCATCTTGAAATCTATCTGTAACTTCTCTTAAGTGTAAGATAAAAATATGATTTATATCTCTACTTGTACCTACAGGTTGCCTCTATCAGTGAATTAATTGGAAACTGTCAATTTTGACAATAAGTGTTCTTAAAATGTTAATATCGAAGTGCCCTCTTCAATATCTCGTAATTCAATTTTTTTAAATGGAATGACCCATTTTTTATCACGTGGTACGATTGGCGGGAAGATTTCCTACAAAAAAGTATTAGCAACTATACTCCTAAAGCAAGTGGTTTTCGAATTATTTCGAAGATTCGTTTTTCATCGCATTTATGCAGGAAATAATGCGCGCATAAGTCGCAACTGAATATTAGTAGGCAAGTAGTAATGCTTTTGTTTTGTCACTTATGTAATGTCAAATAATAAAAACAATTAGTACAAAGTTATACAGAAATCAACAAAATGAATAAATACACCCATCAACAAATTATCAATTTATTCTTCATACAAGGCAACTGCGATAGAATTGTTACTCGAACATGTAGAGTACTTAATGAAACTTATCTACATTTGCGGCCAATGAATAAAACAAGATTTAGAAGATTGGAATAAAATTTTGTTTAATTGGCAGTTGCCATGTATAAAGAATAAATTGATAATTTGTTGATTTGTGTAATTATATATTTTGTTGATTTCTGTAAAACTTTGTACTAACTCTTTTTATTATTTGACATTTTGCAATACAATCGCGACAAAACAAAAGCATACTACTGGCCTACTAAAATGTAATTGCGACTTATGCGCGCATTATACCTTGCATAAATGCGACGAAGAACGAATTTTCGAAATAATTCAAAAACTACTTGCTTTAGGAGTATAATTGTATAATACTTTTTGGTAGGAAATTTTCCCCCCAATCGTACCACGTGATGAAAATTGGCTCATTCCATTTAAAAAGAATGAATTACTAGATATTGAAGAGGGCACTTAGATATTGATATTTTAAGAACACTTATTATCAAAATTGACAGTTTCCAATTAATTCACTCATAGAAGCATCCTCTAGGTATAAGTAGAGATATAAATTATATTTTTATCTTATTCTTAAGAGCAGTTACAGACAGATTTCAAGATGCCTTTTAGAGGTCAAAATTTTAAAAATATTTTTTTTTCTTGAAAACTAAAAGAGATAAGTGTACATATGCTTGATAAAATATGTTGCAATTTAAACGAGGAATCCAAAGAATTACTAATATACAGGGTGTTCTATTTAAAATAACAAATTTGGTGCTACTTCCGGTGGAACCGGAAGTGATATAAAGTTGAAAATATTTCACATGAGGAGAACTGATTCAACTATATGACAAGGATTTTTTTCAAATGTTTAGTGCACCGGCAACCCCATAAACTTTTAACGAACGGTTTAGCGAAGACACCCTGTATATACAGGGTGTTCCAGACCACCCGTACACCCCTTTTAAAATTTCGCGGATGAATATTTTTCAAAAACTGAATGTGGGGTATTACTAATGTTCATGTGCTCTATCTAATGACGTATCACTCGATCCCCCCTGCCCCCCTGAAGGGGGGGGGGGGGGCAACTTTAAATTTTCAAACTAATATATTCATCCACGTACGGTCCTAAAATATCCAAAAAATGTATCAAAAAAAATTTTTTGCGATTGTAGCGCCACCTGTTGGTCGTACAAAAAATGTTCCGAATAAATTCTTAATATTTTTTTATAGAGAATTCGAATCTGCAATAAAAAAATAGGGGTTTCCATTTGAAAAGTTAAAGTTACCCCCTGTCCCCTTTCAGGGGGGGGTGGGCGGCGGCGGTCGAGTAATACGTCATTAGATAGAGCACATGAACATTAGTAGTACCCCGCATTGAGTTTTCGAATAATATTCATCCACGTACGGTATTAAAAAGTAGTTTTTTGCGATTGTAGCGCCACCTGTTGGTCGTACAAAAAAATGTTCCGAACAAACTCTTAATATTTTTTATAGAGAATTCGAATCTGTAATAAAAAATAGGGGTTGCCATTTGAAAATTTAAAGTTAAAGGGGTGGTCGAGTGATACGTCATTAGATAGGGCACATGAACATTAGTAATACCCCCCATTCAGTTTTTGAAAAATATTCATCCGCGAAATTTTAAAAGGGGTGTACGGGTGGTCTGGAACACCCTGTATATAGCATAACAAGTTAGAATATTTGCATTTTTAAAAATTCCTCTACAATTGCCGTCATATTTGAGTTTGTATATTGTTCGTAAGGCTCTCTTTTGAATAATGAATATTTATTTAAATAATGTACTACTACCCCAAAATAAGATGCCATATTTTAGATTCGAATAGAAGTAGGCATAATAAAATGTTTTAATTATCGATAGGTTGGTGTTTTTTGATAAAATTCTGAGCCCATAGCAAGCTTTATTCAATTTACTGCATACATTACTTATGTGTTGTTTATAACTCAACGTTTCGTCTAATGTAATTCCTAGAAATGTTATGGAGGTGCTAAATGGATTGTTACTATTATTTAATATGATGTTTGGTGGAGTTCAGACATTATTACTTGTTTTGAAAAACATAAATTTGGTTTCATCTTGATTTAATATGAGACCATTTTTACTGAACCAACCCTCCATGTTTTGAATAACAGCACTTCCTATGTGAGTTATCTCCGGAAATGTAGCAACTACTAGCAAAACATTAGTGTCGTCAGCGTAACTAACTATTTGACTGCTCTCAACAATGGTATTTATATCATTCATATAAATTATGAATAATAACGGGCCAAGGGTACTGCCTTGTGGTATTTCCATATTTGTCTCTAGAATGTTTGACTTAACTTCTTGTGGTATGCTTTTAATTTTTACTATTTGTTTTCTGTCCCGTAGATATGATTCTAGCCACTTATGTGTAGTTCCACGAATGCCATAATGATCTAATTTCTGAAGTAGTACAGAATAATCTATTGTGTCAAACGCCCTAGAGAGATCCAGGAACGCCCCACAAGCCAGTTTTCCGTTATCTAGAGCTGCGTAAATTTGATTTAGGAAACACTTTTACCTTTTGTGAAACCGTGTTGATTACTATTGAATAATTTATTACTTCTAAAAAAAGCAATTATTTGTTCCGCAACCAACGATTCAAAGATTTTTGAAAAGGTGTTAAGCACGCTAACAGGCCTATAGTTTTCATATAGGTCAGGATCCCCTTTTTTATAGATTGGCGTCACCAGTGAAATTTTTAATTTATCTGGAAATATACCTATAGCGAGTGAACTGTTAAAAATGTGTTTCAAAGGTTCTATTATTTTTGAAATGCATTTTTTTTACTATTGTAACAGGTATTTCATCTACACCACAACTTTTTTTTATTATCCATCTTGTTAATTAACTTGACAATGTCTAATGATGTAATCGAACTTATTTTAAAAGAGTATTCGTTATAAGGTATTTCACAAATGTAGTTTCTATTTGAATTATTCTTCAAGATTAATGTTGACGCAATATCTCTAAAAAAGTAATTAAATTTATTTGCCTGCGAGCTTGGGTTATTATTTTGTGGTAATGTATTTCTACTTTTGTTTCCTTTTGATACGATGTTTGATATTATTTTCCAGGATGTTTTTGATTGGTTTGATAAATCTGTAATTTGTTTTTCATATTGACGGTTTTTTTCAGTTTGTAAAAGTTGTATATACTCTAATCTTGTTTGTTTTAAAAGAGGCTTGTATTCGGGTAGGTATACTGATATAGTTTCGAGCTAATTAATGTTAGTTTTGAGCTGAGCAATTTCTGCGTTTTTCGTATGTTGTGTTTTTGTCTGGTTTATTTTGACATATTTAACTGGGAAATGTAAGGATATTCAAATATCACATTTGCTAACAATGAATCATTCTCTTATTCACATATTTAATTAATTAAACTATTTGAATTTGCAAAACCAAGGCCAGGCAAAAGTCATTTAATTGAAACAAAAATTATTTAAATATTTGAATCATTTATGCACACCTACTGTTTATTGACATTTGTGACTTTTCAATCTTAATAAATTGCTTGACAGTTTTGACTAGAATATCATAGGATTTTGTCATATTATATCTTTGTTGACCATGTTTTGACTATTGTGACTGTAAGTCACTTAATAATATCAGAGCAAGTAATACTAGGGCTGGGAATTTGAATGTAAGGATATTCAAATATCACATTTGGTAACAATGAATCATTCGTTTATTCGCATATTTGATGAATTAAACTATTTCAATTTGCTAAACCAAGGCCAGGCAAAAGCCATTTAATTGAAACAAAAAGTATTTAAATATTTGAATCATTTATGCACACCTACTGTTTATTGAGATTTGTGACTTTTGAATCTTGATAAACTGCTTGACAGTCTTGACTACACTATCATAGGATTTTGTCATATTATATCTTTATTGATCATTTTTTGACTATTGTGACTGTAAGTCACTTAATAATACTAGAATAGTCGAAATACAGTCCATGTAGACATAATCAGACAAAATTTTACCATAGTCAAACCAAGTGACTTACAGTCATAATGTCACAATAGTAAAAATGTGAATTTATGACTGTAAATCACTAGGTTGATAAGTCTATCGTTTCAGCTTGACATAAGTCGACGCTAGCCGACATTTAGTCCATTGTGTTAACTTAACATAAGTCGGCGTCAGCCGACGTTTGGACTATAATGACAATTGACATAAGTCGGCGCTAGCCGACATTTGGACTATAATAACAATTGACGCTAGTCGGCGGTAGCCGACATTTCAATTATAATAACAGTTGGCATTCGTCGGCAGTGTTGCCAACTCTAGACTACCAGATGTCTAAAAATGTCGCTTAAAAAATCACCACCAATCACCAGATATTATATTTTGTTGGAACATGAATAATGTAATTTATAATAACAAAATAACAAAAAATATTTGTTTATTTTTTAACGTTAAATAATTTTTTATATAAAAATTCTAGAATAACTAAAGATGCATTGTACTATAATTATATTATATCATTATAATTATACCGTGCGATCATTTAAAACATAATTTAGAGTAGGCTTTGAATTTTAAATTAAATTGGCACTGCTGACTGTAACACATACTTTACCATAACCTCAAATTTATTCCACTATTCATTTGACATTCTGGGCAACCGCACAAAAAAACTGTCGCCTACTCTAAATCATAATATAATGATCACACGGTACTATTATTATAATAAGAGTGGTCCTATAATTGAAACCTGAGAAACACCTCGTAATATGTTATGAAAAGAAGAACGTTTTTCGAAAACTTTCAAACATATCTTCTACAGAGTGATTTATTAGCCTCTTTACAAATTTCAGCAATGAAACGTAGTTTTAATTTCACGAAGAAATGTTCAATAAACGTAGATTCTATCTTTCCTTGTTCAGAAGTTATAGCGCATTTCAAATTAATTCTAAAAGCGTTCAATTCCAGCTTCTTAAGAGTGTTTTCTGTCGTTTATCAAGCATGAAGTAAAATAATAAAAAAATATATCATATTAGTTGGATAAATAATTCTGTTTGAAAAATGTGTAATAAATAAGATATTTCGCTCTAGGGCTTTCTAAATTTAGAATCGCGCGTGGGATTGATTGAGTTGACAGATGCAGTGAGTGAGGTTAGGTTAGGTTTTTGTTATTTTGTACAACAATCGAGATATCGTTGGATAAACAATTATACGTTTTGGAAATGTGTAATAAATTCGATTTTTCGCTCTAGGGCTTTAAAAGTTTGGAATCGTGCGTGGGATTGTGGGAGTTGACGGGAACGGTGAGTAGGGTTAGGTTAGGTTAGGTTGACGTTTCTCGATTCTCTCTTGAACGGAGTGTGTTATGGAAAAAATTGTTTCGGCGATGCTAAACGACTTTTGTTTGAAACATTTTTTGATATTTTCTACACAATAGAGATATCGGTTATGGTTAATTAGTGGGGTTTGTTTGACTATTTTTAATAAATTCAATTTTTGCGCTAGGGTTTTAAAAACTTAGGTTTAGGTGTAGGATTAATTGGAGTTTAAAGTGCTCTAATCGGGGATTTACAAATTGGTTTACAGTTTATCAAAATTGAGATTTAGTTTGAGTTTATTGAATTTTTGAACGCAGTTCCTCTTTGCAAGATTAAATTACTAAGGAAATCTCGGATTTTGTTAAAACCATCAGGGATTGTTGGGGATGAATGAGCTTTGTGTTAGAGTTGAAACAAAATCGAGCTGTTCTTGACTGAATTGCATATGTACAAAGTAAAATAATTTAAAGTTATTGTTTTCTTTATCGGGTTAAAGAAAAAAATCGTCTAGAAATAAATATAAATCTATAACATTTCGCGTTGGATTTCTCGATTGTAAATTATTCTTTCGTTCTATGAAATTACCGAATTACAAAAACGCATTCAATTTTTTTTAAAATAAAAATTTTAGCAAATTTTAGCAAATTTTTATTACATTAAAAAATATCATTCAAATAAATTAAATTACAAAACTATAAAATGTAATTAATCGTTTTTCGTTTTTTTTTTGTTGCTGATGCGAACGATAAAATTTATAATTTAATATTTGAACGTAAATATTTTACGAAACAATGACCAATAATTAATAAATATAAATTGACAAAAATCTCAAAGTATTGAAAATTGACAAGTATTTTGTAAATCGAAAAATATCTTTAAATATCGAAAATCTGATGAGAATTTTATTAATTGACGAAAATCTCGAAATACCGAAAATCTTAACATGTTGAAAATCTTGACGGTCCACTCCCAGACTAAGTATGAAGTAAAACTTCGAGTTTAGAAAAGCCCCGCGTAGAAAATTAATCGAGGGTCGCGCCAGCGACCCGAGACTAATTTTCACGGGGCTTTTCTAAACTCGAAATTTTACTTCATGCGCCACGCGTACAAAACACTGAATTCAAATTCAAATGTTTAAAATATACTCCTTAGAAATGATTCATACAAGATTAATCAAAAGGGTTTCCTTGCAAATGTTCGACCATTTGGACATGGACAATTTTATGAATGATATGCTGAATATTTCCCAGTTTTTGACAGTATTTTGCTACGTTCTACTGTTTTAAGTTTATTCACTTTCTGATGACAGTAAATCACTAGATTGTTACTGAAAACTTCCAACAAACACCAGAAATCAGCCACGTCTGAATCACAAACAATTTGTCCTAATTTGAAAGTGGAAAACACCAGATTTGATGACAAAATCACTGATTTGGCAACCCTGTACGTCGGAGCAAGCCGACATTTAACCAATCGTGCCAACTTCACACGAATTTGAAGTGAACTATAATGAGATCGCCATGTTATTTTTTTTTTCTTTGTGACAGTTACGATACACATTTTAACACTTGTGACATATTTTAAAGTAACGAGTGTTTTCCACTCCCAGACTAAGCATGAAGTAAAATTTCGAGTTTCGAAAAGCCCCGCGTAGAAAATTTGTCGAGGGTCACAGAGCGACCCTCGACAAATTTTCACGGGGCTTTTCTAAACTCGAAATTTTACTTCATGCGCCACGCTCATTAAAAACTGATTGACAGTAGTTAAAAATACAAAACGCAATTTGTAAATAAAATTGTTGTGATTTTTAAGAAGTACTAATCACTGATTAAGTTAATCGACTTGGGTGCAAACAGGTATAAATAATTCAAAAATTCAAAGAGCTTAATTATTTTAATATTTGACTTATTTGAGTATGTTCGTAATTTTAATTAATAATTAATATGCAATTTTCACGGGGCTTTTCTAAACTCGAAATTTTACTTCATGCGCCACGCGTATTAAAAACTGATTTACAGTAAAGTTAAAATTATATATAACGCAATTTATAAATATAATTGTTGTGTTTTTTTAAAAGTACTAATCACTGATTAAGTTAATCGACTTGGGAGCAAACAGGTATAAATACTCTAACTCTAAATAAAATACGTCGGCGGTAAATAAGTCGGCGGTAGCCAACATTTGAATTATAATGTCAGTTGACATAAGTCGGCGCTAGACTACATTTAGTTCATCGTGTCAGATGTCAAGCGTGAGCCGACATTTAGACTATATTAACAGTTGACATAAGTCGGCGCCACCCGACTTTTGGACTACAATAACAGTTGACGTAATCGGCGGTAGCCGACATTTCAACTATAATAACAGTTGGCATAAGTCGGCGTGAGCCGACATTTAATCAATCGTGCCAACTTGACACGAATTCGATTTAAACTATAATGAGATCGCTATGTTATTTTTTTTTTGTTTCTGACAGTTACGATACACATTTTAACACTTGTGACATATTTTAAAGTAACGAGTGTCTTCCACTCCCAGACTAAGCATGAAGTAAAATTTCGAGTTTAGAAAAGCCCCGCGTAGAAAATTTGTCGAGGGTCGCGCAGCGACCCGAGACAAATTTTCACGGGGCTTTTCTAAACTCGAAATTTTACTTCATGCGCCACGCTCATTAAAAACTGATTTACAGTAGTTAAAAATACAAAACGCAATTTGTAAATAAAATTATTGTGATTTTTAAGAAGTACTAATCACTGATTAAGTTAATCGACTTGGGTGCAAACAGGTATAAATAATTCAAAAATTCAAAGAGCTTAATTATTTTAATATTTGACTTATTTGAGTATGTTCGTAATTTTAATTAATATGCATTGACTCAATTTGGGACGTAGATTATTAATTACGAAACCTAAACTAATGTTCGTCTTCTTATTCCTTAGTATTTATGACGTGCGATCATTTAAATTATGATTTAGAGTAGGCGGCATTTTTTTGCGGTTGTCCAGACTGCTAATTGAATGATGGAATAAATTTGAGGTTATAAGGTAACAGTCAGTAGTGCCAATCTAATATAAAACTCAAAGCCTACTCTAAATCATGTTTTAAACGACCGCACGGTATATTATTTGCATTATTATTTATTTCTATAGCTTTATAAATATTTTTTTTTAATTTTCAAAATTTCCCTTATTCTTTGTATCATATGTTCAATTAAAAAAAAACTCTAAGAGTGCCATGGAAATATTCTAGGTTGGCAACTCTGAAAACATTCATTATAATTATTATGTCTGACGTTTTATATGTCAATTCCTGAAGCGTGTAGCCAACTTAAATTTTTAAGAAGATACGGTACATACGGTATTTCTGTGTAAGAAAGAAGCGTTAGTCTTCTTCCTCTTTTACATCTTATAAATAAAACGATACAGTGAACTTGTTGGCACTGACCATCTCCTCAGTCATTGCTCAAACGGTCAGGTGTTCTTTCCCTTTTAGAAACGCCTAATTATTCTCTCTCGGCGTGTGAAACACTTTTATATTTTTACCGGGAACGAATTTCGCAACCCGAAACACACCGTGCGCAAACAACAACAGAAACATCTAATTATAATCATTGTTGTCGCGTGAATCACAGCCGAGTTTTAGGCTTTACAAATGTATTGGACGATTTGTAATTTTAAATATAGCTACAGTAGGGATTGCAAATTTATAAACTTTTTCAATTCATGGGTAAATCACAAAATCTTTGTTAATTACTGATTGGTGAAAGTTATTAAATACATAAAACATTAATTAATTATCTTAAACAGGAGTTTCTACCCTTTGATTAATGAAGTAAATTTTATGAAAAGTGAGGGACCAATACTCGAGTCTAATAAACGCGGTCAATTGGAAACTTCTAACAAGTGTTTTCCGCTCCTTGATTAAGCATGAAGTAAAATTTCGAGTTTAGAAAAGCCTGAAAATTTGCATTTGCCAGGGCGCGAGCGAAGCGAGTCGCGCCCCTCCCCGGCAAATCCATTTTTTTTACTTGATGCGCCATGCGTACAAAACACTGATTTACAGTGCCGTAATAAATACACATACAACAACAATTATAGGCAACCTAATATACGTTAAAGTTATTGGGTTGCCTATAATCACAGTTTTAAACAATTTGTTCAGCGCAGAATTTGACTCACGTTTTATGCATATGTACATATCAGATTGCTAAAGCCGTATATTTTAAACTTTACGATACTTTAGTGTTTTATACGGGTGGCGCATGAAGTAAAATTTCGAGTTTAGAAAAGCCTAATTTGGATTGGCCGCTCCGCTTCGCTCCGCGGCCAATCCAAATTTTCAGGCTTTTCTAAACTCGAAATTTTACTTCATGCTTTGTCTGGGAGTGGAAAACCCTCGTTTAAATAATTTGTCATTTTGTTTATAAAGTGATGTTTTCCAGTACTTTTTATTATAAGGCTGGGATTAAAATATTCAAATATGAATATTTCAATCACCAAATTATTCATTGAATTGAATATTCGAATATTTAAATATTCAAGTATTCCAATATTTGATTCTTTTCGAAATCATCAACTCATTTATCTTACGTAGGGGTAAGATAAATTAGTTACAGATTGCGAAAAGAATCTCGGCCCTTTTCATATTTTTGTTTTACAAATGTTCATTTTGTTGAACCAAATCTTGCGCTTTCAAAATTCGAGCGGATGAAGCAATTTTATTTGCGATGCGCAGGTATAAGCAAAGAATAATAAATCCCGTATTTATTTCTTTTATATTTTCCGAAAAAAAAAAAAAATAACAAACGCCGTACGCCGTTTCGTTAAATGAAAACATTCGAATACATGCACACATGACCGTTGCGCGCACGCTTTTCCCGAAATAAACCACTGTTTCTAAAATTACGAATGTTCTCATGTCCGACCGTGTAAGGGGACGTATTTCTGGATCCAGATGCGATATTGTTGGACATTTTCACGCTTTGCTGACGCTCTCTCGTACACCTGAAAAACTTTTCCGAAAATCGCCGAAAATTTCTACCGTCCGCCCATCTTTTCTGGTCTTTACAGATTTTTGGCAAATGCAAATTATCGCTTGCAAGTCGTGTTGCGCACGTATATTTTTAAGATTTATTATTATGTTCGAGTTTTGACGAGGCAAACGGAGCGGAACGACCCGCGTGGGCGTGACACGTGCCAAAACAAGAAAATCACCAAAGAACTACACAAAAAAACAAACTTTTGTCAGAATTTACGGGAGTTTTGGGTTCCCACAACAAATGTTTCACTTTGGATTCAAAACAAAGCTTTTCTTTCCAAATCGGTTTTCTTGTTCTCTAAAAATGTCAACTACGAAACGTTTGAATAGATAATTCAAGAAATATTTGAATAGATTTTAAGATTATGTTATAGAGTTTCATTAAGAAAATACTTTTTTCGATTTGATTTTTTTAATGCTGTACTAATTTACCATAAAAATAAAAAGAGATTTTTTATGGTAAATTAGTACAGCGTCAAAAAAAAATCAAATCAAAAAAAGTATTTTCTTATTGTAACTCACAGAATCCCATATTCTATTCCAACATTTTTTGAATTATCTATTCAAACGTTTCATAGTTGACATTTTTACAGAACATGAAAACCGATTTGGAAAGAAAAGCTTTGTTTTGAGCCCAAAGGGAAACATTTGTTGTGGTAACCCAAAACTCCCGTAAATTCTGACAAACGTTTGTTTTTTTTGTGTAGTTGTTTGATCCCGCAAAAGTCATGGTTGGGTTCTAAAACAGTGCACTTAAAAATCATCCCTATGAATCGGAAATATCAACTACGTTAATATTCGGTTTCGAGAAATCTTCTCTTCACATTGATATTTCCGTATTACATCAGACTCGAAAATCTTTCTTTGAAATCTGATTTTAAAAAACTACTCTCTTTATTCAAATAAACGATGTTAGTTCTTCAAAATCCGAAGTTTTCGTTGTAGATCGTTCCGTTTGTTCCAAAATCTAATTCTCAATCTCCCAACGAAAGTGGACATAATTTACCGCCGAATTACTTACTAAATCATTTGCGTTTCGGAGTTAATTGTGCGTTGTACGTGTGCGGGATTCCCTTTCCGTTTTCAGTTTTAAATAGCCCCGGTATTATGGGAAAAACGGACGATATATACACGGCTGTTCGCCTGTCCCCCCCAAACAGTCTGCGTGAAAAGTCGTACTGTGCGCGCCTCGCTCATTTTCGCGTTTCGAAACAAACCGTGCGTGACATTGAAAGCAATTAAAACCCAGTGTTAATTAAAATACTCACATATTGATTGTTGTTTCTACGAAAACAAGTCGCCACTCCATTGCGAGTTGTGGAACTTTTAAGCTGCTCTTTTATATATTATCTTTTTCAAGAAGACAATATCTAGATTGATTTGCTTCTACCATTATCGTTCTCTGGGAGTATTTGTACTTGAGTGGAAGTTAATTGCAATCTTTAATCGATTGAAATTTCTAACTCTTGTCAAGTGAAATAAATCGATTCTAATCAATTTGGAACTTGTGACTAAGTGACAACTTCAAGTGTAAAAACATACCCTACCCTTCCGACCAATTGAATTTAGTGAAACGCCAAGAGTTACCGCATCTTCGAGGTATTGGTAAAGCTTGAAGCAACAGAAAAAAAGTTCCAATTTGATTAATCTTTATTTCGTCCATTGAAACTCCCACAAAAAGGAAGTAATTCAATCAATTGAA